>CM032802.1:1460000-2117500 GCA_019155185.1 Beaufortia kweichowensis
CCTATAAATTTCGCAAATTGGAGCGCCACACGACTTTTGATATTTGCTGGTCCCAAATGATCACGCTCAGGATTTTGCAGAAAAGAAAATAACAAGTTATTGAGTAGAATAAAAGCCTTGAGCAAGCAGTTCTGAATTTGTAAATTGTCCTTGTCCAACTAAAGCACCTGTTGAATGACGTTACGTGTATAACTGTTTCACTAGAACAAACAAAAGCTATTGAACTCTTTGATATGAAAATACGGGATATTGAAATGAACTTGAGTTTCTTTGATCTCGCCTCTAATGATGAGAGACGTGAGAGAGAGAGAGAGAGAGAGAGAGAGAGAGAGAGAGAAAAAGTTGACCTCTTTTGCTCTCTCTCCTCAATCCCTAAAGTGCTGTGATGTCACTCATGTTCGTGTCTCTGTCCTAAAGTCAACCTAAAGTCTGACAGCTTCAGACACCGGCTACTCAAAACACACTTTATTGCTTCTTGAAAGAGTCACTTGAGTTTAGTGTGTAATGTGTCATTTCTGTAATGTTGATGTTTGGGATTATACTCGCTGTTTGGCTGAACAAGAGAGGTGATGTGGAAACTAAAATGACACACTGTGACTTTTTGTGGATTGATGGACTTCTCATTGAGGCCACAGACGCGGCTTCATTGTGTCTTTGAGGTTTTTTCCACAGAATGTAAATGAGACTGAAACAGTGCTGATCATTTCTGATTGCTCCTGCTGCTGTCAGTGAAGTTGTTGAATATGGGATTTTTTTAAATTTTGCTTTCCAATGTTTCAAAATTATTTTGTGTAATTGTTTTTAAAACTATTTCTTTATGATAATGTTTGATTTGATGTTTGGAGTGTTCTCGGATCTGATGAGAGAGAGTTTTTTGTCAGATGTGGCAACTTCTGGAGACAGATTGGTTTCTAAACCCTGTCATACACACACATCATTAGGCTGTTTTCCTCATGCAAAGGAAAGTATTGTTTTTGTGTGGACACACACACACAGTTCCTCTGTAAATGACTTTTTTGGTTTCACAGGCTCAGGCTTAACTAGCGTGAAGAATTAGACAAAGAGGCGTTTTAATTATTCACTTCAGGAAACAATTGAGTTTACATGCAGCTCCTGTGAAAGCTCATCCAGCAGGTCAGATGACAATGTGATTATTAATCTTAACACCAAACACCCCTGATATAACCACACCAGCTAATTGTTAAATACTCTCGTCGTACAGAGCGAGATGAAGCTTTACAGAGGTTTCACTATAGATAAAAATAAACAGGAGGGTTTGTTGGTGGAGGGAAGTTTATGCCATTTATTTGCATTTACATTTATGCATTTATTATGCATTTCTCAGTTGAACTATAAATAAGCCATTTGAAGTATGAACGTGTGGTTTTGTTTTTTGAGGGTTCTGACATGTCAATCAACATGATCCAGTGGCGGGACTTTCATCTGAAGAACGGTCTGCAGACGTGTTCGGAAAACCTGGTGAGGAAACAATCACTATTGTTGCGATTCCATTTGCTTTTGTTGCCGGCACGGGAATTGCACACAGCAGATTTAAAGGAAATAATGTGTGCACCGTCACAAGCCATCAGTATGCAAAATCTTTACCCTGCGTGGACATTCAGGTATTGAATTGAAAATATCAGTGTGGATGTTCTCCCATTTTCTACAGCGTCACAATCGTACACACACACAATCACATTACAGCTCTGTCTGTGGGTTTGTATAGACCTGTGAAATTGATTGTGACATTACATTGCTGAATAGGATGAAAAGGAAGTCTGACTGCCGGGGATTTGAACACTTTCTGTGTCCTGAGATTCATGCATGGGCCAAAAAGCAGACCGGCGGGGGGGACGCTCGATGTACTGACCACTACAGGTCATTCTCTGTGTGCCTTCCTTTGATTGATCGGCTCTGGACCGGCAGCGTGTGGTTACCTGCCGGTCACTGGAGCCCTGTAGGGTGTATGGGTCACATGAGTTTCTCAACTTTTCACTTCTTTCTTTATCTCTCTCAGGTTTTGGAAAACTGTCATTTGGTTTGATGCTGCCATTGGTGCATAACTTCACCGTGAATATTTCCATTTTTTCTCCCAGACACTAATGAGATTAGGGGTGAATGAAGGCTTTTGTTTAAGTCTCTTGTTTCACTTGAGAAAAAGACGCCAGTTGAGATCTCATTAATGTCACAAACTCTGCTCGGATTTGCCAAGATACCAAAGATACCAGATTTCAATACAAACTCAGACATTTACTTCTTTGATTTCACATGCCGCGGTTCCCTCGTCTTTTCTTTCACAGTCAAACACAATAGAGATAGAGGCGCCTCTGGAGTGGAAGTGTGCTCTGACAATAGTCTCAGATAATGAATTACCTCCCTCTGGCTGCTACCATGGGAAAGAGAGAGAGAACGGTAATGCTATAGCACCAGGAGTTTGGCATCCAGTTGTCATTTACCGATGCTAATGTCAACAGAAAACATGAACAAGGTTTACTCAATTATCTCTATTCCTTAGATGTTTCTTTACAAGAACTGTCATATTGCTCCTGACAATATTATTGCGTTTTCTCCATTTGTTGGGTAGATGAGTAGGAAATTCCCTTTTTTAAAGGGACATTTTAAATGAATATATTAAATTAAAAGTAGAGAGAGACAGACAGACAGATATAATAGATAGCTATTATATATACAATAGATTGAGACTATAGATAGATAGTATATGTGACCCTGTCTGGAAAACCCAGACTAAAGTCTCAAAATCAAATTATGAGATAACTAGCATCAAAGTTTTATAAATATCACTATGATTTTTAATCTTTGATATGTCATATTTAAGATATGAGGGTTTTATTTTCACTCTTTATATAATGTAGGATGATTTTATGTAGAAAGCTGTAAATCACAAAAAAATGACTTTAGCTGGGATTTCAAAGGATCACATACATACAACAGATAGATACTATAGATAGATATTATATATATAATATAACAACAGAACTGTATAGATGGATACTATAGATGAATAGTATATAGATAGATATTATAGACAGATAGGATATATTTAAATATATAGAATTGGCAGATACTATAGATATATATGGATACTATAGATGAATATATATAGATGGATACTATAGATGAATAGTATAGACAGATATTATATATAAGGGATAGAACAAGTAAAGGATATATTGATAAATATAGATAGATGTGGATCGGTATATTAATACTATAGATATATAGATAGATTCACAGAGAAAGGGAGAAGGAGGAGGATAAACAGATGAACTGAAAGGCAAACAATAGAATTGTGAGAAGCGATGAGTCTTACCTGAGATAGAGAGATGTTAAATTGACTCGTCAGATAAATGCTCCAGTCATTTGTTGCCTTTTTATACTCACTTATTATTGAGATATGCAAAAGAAAATATCCCAAAATATCTCCTGCTGCTTTTTTACCTGACATTTTTACATACTCTGACAGCAGGAAGAGATGAATTATAAAACTCTATCTGCTTTATAAGGTTTCAAAAGACCCTGTTTTTAATATAAAGCCTTTTGTACTTTTCTCTAACACACGCACATCTTACTTTAGTCCAAAATCTCTGTCATCCATTAGCTCTAGCGAGAGATTTCTCAGCTTCTGTCTTAAGGATCTTTTGGCAGCCGGGTCAACATGATGTGACACCGCTTGTTAAACGGGCCAAATATCAGCAGATGCTTATTGATTTTAGGGTCCCTTGGACACAATGTAATACAGTAACATCCTATTCCAACAGCCTGCAAGACAAACAATGTTCAGCTGTACGTCCACCAGCAGATAAAACTGAATGATTCCCCACAGGAGGGATTTCTTAAGAGCTTTATACACGGGGGAATCTGGCATATAAGCTAATAACAGTATTGATTACTGGTTATCAAACAAGAGGAGGATTTGTGTTGTGTTGAGTGAATAATGGGTGTATTATCTGGAGATGGTGTTGATGGATACCGGAGGTGATTTTCAATCGAAAATAAAATGACCTCGCTTACAAAATACCCAGTTAGTCACCAGTGCATAATAGATTTAGAAAAATGTCATTAAAAAAATAGCCTATAAAAAGATTTTGGAGTGAGTTCCTACTTATATACGGTTTTAAACATGTGACCTTAACCTTGGTTATGTTTTATGCAAAAGGTTTTTGGTCTCAGTAATATGTGCCTAATGTAAAAAAATAACACTTGGATTTTGGTTTATCTTTAGAGCGTGTTTTTATTACATAACAAACCACAAAATTACTGTTCTTCTCAAAGTTTCATTAAGGACAAACAATGGTAAACGTAGGCAGGAAGAACAATAAAAGACAAACAAATTATACATGGGAATCCCAAACAACAACAGAGCAATAATGATCAACAGCTGGAACAGAAACCATAGATTTGTGAGGGGGAAAATTAGCTTTTAATTGAGATATTAAAGTAGGTGTGGGGAAGATGATGAAGAGGCTCAGGAGATGAGAGATTTGTGTCTTTCCTTTAAAACATAATGAGACAAAACATAACTTTACCTGCAATTATTTGAAAGTCAATTTGTATATTTTTAGATCTGTTTCAGCCCAGTCCTCAAGAACCAGATAAGTTTCGGGCAGAGATCCTGTGAATGAAGATGAAGGTAAATTAGCCTCATCATCCGCACGCTTTCCCGTGCCATCATTGTGTTGCTTGTGTTGTTAGCAAACAGCAGGAGTGATTAATACAGTGGACAGATGACACTATTATAAATGTTTGCCTTCTCTTTCCTCACTGTGACTTATACATCCCTCTCTCCTGTTGACACGGCGACAGCAGACGGCTTCGCTTGGCTTTGCTTTTTCTCATCTATCACAGACAGGAGATGAATGAGAGAGAGAAAGTGAGGATGCTAGCCTGAAATCACAACATCCCATGTGTCCTTACAGGCCCCAAACAGCGGGGATCAGGGATTGTAGCACAGCGCTAAAGATGAATTTGCATATGTCAGGATTGTGCGCTGAGACTATCTTTTACGTTCAGATTGAGATTCTAAATTAAATTGAGGAAGCAAATAGCGTGCAGAATTTTAATAAAATAATTTGAATATGGCGAGCAGAATTACAACAGAGTAAAATATAAAAAAATATTTATTAAAATATTTAGGGTAAGAATTTGAGTTAAATGTCTACATCTGAATGTAAAGATTTGAGAATTTAAACGATAAATTATAATTGTATGTTATAAAAAAGAATGGTAATGTCATTTAATAAAAGTAATTATTTCAATAAAAATGCATGATATTACTAAATAATGCATTTTAAAATTTTTAATTTGTAATTAAAACAGGAATTTAGGGCCATATTGGGTATTTAGGTACGTTTATGGAGGCTTCTTTCCCGTTTAAAAAACCCCAATAGAGTTCAGTTTATCTTACAGCCTGAAATCTGATGAGAAGCACAGGATAATAATCATAAATAATTTAAAATAATCATTATACAGTACTCATTCAAGTGTGAATGAGAATTTTATTAATGTTCAAGCACCCTATAGTTGTATAGCTGAATATCTTTATAAGACCATATTGTTCATGTTAAAGCCCAAGCCTATACAATTTTGATTTAATGGGAACTTAAATATGGGTTAAATACATATATGGGTACATTCATACATTTATGGGTTAAATAATGGGTTAAACATTTCAAAATGCTAATTTAGGTTTTTAGTAAGAATCTTAAAAAAACTGTTGTGTGCTATATGACAAAACAAAGTTTTTTGACTTGTTAATTGTTTTGACAATTAAAAAGACAAATATATCAGTCACAAGTAGTAAAAAAAAAATATGTTAATATTTGTTATATTACAAAACAAGTGTTTTATGATTTTTTTTCATTTAATTGATGTTTTGTCTTATAAATGAGATAGAAAAAAGATAGTCACTTGTTAAATTCTGCACAACCCTGGGATATGTTCAACATCTCAGGGTTCATTAAAGTTTCATTCAGTAATCTTGTTCTCTGTGCTTCCCTGTTGTGATAGATGCCATGTGTCCACATCCCTCTGGAGTGTCAGTGACTCTTAGCAGGTAGACACAAACATTCAAGGTGTAAATCATCACGTCGGTCCAGCTTTTAGAGTACATTGCTATATTGTATTTCCACCACCTTCCTTCAAAAAACCCCACGTCTGTATCTTGAAGAGCGGACACTTACGGCAGCGTTTCACAAGAGCATCTCTCTGGCAGCTGTCCATCATCTCAACAGCCCAATTCCATTTCCTAAAACGCCCCTCTCTGACTGATGTTTACAAGGGATACTTTTTTTATAGGCGAGAAGCTCTCCGTCTTGCTTTAAACAGTTCATTTATGGATATAGTAAATCAAAGCTTCCGTCACCCGCAGAATGCCGGTGTCACACTTAAAAAGAAAAACATAAGCAAGCCGAGAACAGGTCAAATGGTGCGGCTGGTCATTTCCTCCCACCTTTAAATGTAAAATATGAGTGTTAGTCGGGTCTCTGACAGTGTAATCCTGAGGGAGGCTGTGGAGACGAGAGATTGCTTGGGCTTTATGGTGTATGTTGTTTGGTCTGTGGTGGAATGAATATGCGGTTCAGCAACAGTTCAAGCCGTTTGATTGACAGCTGTTATTTAACACCAGGACATTTACATTTGATTTGATTGATTAAATGGTTGGTTGGGTGAAGTGGAAAGAAATCAGGGCCAGAAAGTGGAAGGTTGCTGGTTTAAGCCTCCGGCACAACACGCAACCTCAGGAGGATTTCCTGAAAATGTTATTGCTCAGAAGTTCAGGAGATTTCAGCTAGATTGTGTTCAAATAATGTTGAGTTGTAGTTTTGAGATCTCTTCTGAAACTGCAGACATGCACGCTCAAGAGGAATATAGTAGACACAGGAAAGGTTTTCAAATGCCATCTATATAAACCTATTGCCGTCTAGGAGAAACTATACAAATATTATGCAATAGATATCATTTTTGTATATAGATTTCTTTTGTCTTTTTTATGGTATTGGTTGACATTATTAACTTTATTTAATAAAAGAACGTAGAACCTTAAAATAACTTTTAGCACAATAAAATTAAACACGTGTCTTCATCAGTGTTCATATAAAAGTCAATTTACAGTTCAGGAAAAATCCAGTGTTGGGAATATTTTCATTTATTTATTACATTTACGTTTATTCATTAAGTAGATCCAAAGCAAGTTACAAATGAGAATTTAACATGTCAATAAGTTAACAATAACTGCAGTTTACAAAGCTGTGTTTACATATGTGAATGGAGGTAAATGTTGGGAAAAAATGTTTTTGTTGTAAATATAGCATGTCAAAAGCAACGGTGCAGTTAAGATGGGGTAAGTATTGCACTTATTTTAGATGTTAGATGAGTTATATAAATATAAATATTGCTAGTACACATCGTTCTTGTCTTGACTGATGAAAGATATTCAGTTTTTGGGAAAAGCTGTTTCTGAGGAGCCTATATTTTATATAGTTTAAAAATGTTTGTTTTATTTATTGGTTGGAAAGTTTTACTTCTTTACAAAAATAAAGAAACTAATTTATCCCCTGTAATGAAACGTCAATGTCTTTTAAAATAGTGCCATTGATTTTCCCCAAATCTTCAGTCCCTCCTGTAGTAAATGTGCAGTGCAGCACAGTTTGGAAATGTTGCTTTAAATCAAAATCTCTAGAGAAACATAAAGTCAGTAAATGTGTCTGAGTTTTCTCAAACGTATCCGAGTTTACTGGTATACATTCTGTGTGTGTGTTTCCAGGCGATCATGTGCTGTATGTGTGTTCATATTTCATAAGTGTTATGTCCTGTCAGCAGTGCCGTTTGGGGTGATTCATGTCACGGGATGGCTGAGCGGTGGGCTGGTCGGGGGGTCGGCCTGCGATGTCCTACGGTGATCCGCATCCGCCCGGGGTCAGACGCTTGTCACACGCCTGATGTATGAGCTCTGACCGGACAGAACTGCTGAATTTGGATCTGTGGGTAATGAAAACCGTGTGTGTGTGTGGAGAAATGGCAACGTGTGATCTATTACATGGCCTCTGTACAGTGACTATCCAGCACTTTTCCTCTGATTTTATTCATTTTTCAGAGTGGTGAATGATCTCGCACCATATTACTCTCCTCTGGCAATTAGCTGAGAGCTCAACTCTGTTGTTAATGTGCCTGGAGAGGATAAACAAGCATGGCTTTTTTTCTCATTTTATCTTATAGTCATGCAGAAGTTTTACATGCGCATCAGTGTCATGAGGCTGATGGTCCATGTCAGAGATGTTATTATTGCATGTGTGCCTAATGAGCAAGCGAGAGGCTTTTACAAGGACGATTAAATGTGTATTTAATAGCAGTTATTAAAGCGTAGCTTGTGGGGGGAAAGACCCTGTCGCATGCCTACGGACAATATAATAATCAAATGAGTCATTCATTCTTTTAATAGAAGGCAAAGAGTCGGCTGAAATCACAGTATTAAACATGCTGTTGTGTGGTCTTTGGTTTTGTATGATTAGTTTTAGATTTTTCTTGGAATGGAAGTTTAGTTCATGACTTTGAGGTTGTTGAGGTGTTAAGAGTATGTAATAGAAAAGCATGTTTTTAATCTTTGTTCTTGAATGTGAGTGATGGTGATCGTCAGTTTCCTGTAAACAACCTGTGCTATTGATTATATCACATCCCAGAATTCCTGGTTTGTGTAAGTTAATGACATGCTAATGCAGCAGTTTGTTGTGTTTCCTCCTGTTTGCTTAACAACATTATGATGTATTGATGGACATTAACATCAAGTATCTTCCCAGCAGAAGATGGATGAGTTTTCAGGACTGCGGTCTGGAAGCTTCTAAACCTGTATTGTATTTCTGCTTTGTTCGATGGGAATAAGAACGTTTGATTTCTTTATCTGATTATGATCTAAATATGATCTATAGCCTCCAAATCACAATGTATTTTATACATGCAGTTTTAGGAGCAGGTTTCTCTGAAATACACTATTATGATGATGTGGACGAAATGTATTCAAATAATTGCACCAAAAAATAAAGCAAAGAAAAGTTTAGACTTTGTAATCAAAATTTGTTGCCGGCCGAAAGTAATAACTACAGATTAGTTCTCAGGCATGAGTCAGAAAACAAAGCAGAATATGAAGTTAAGTTTACTGATTACTAAGTGCCTCAAACGAAACTCTTGAGTTTCGCAATGCAGGACTGTAAGTGAGAAACAGGAGATGATATTAGTTTCTCGGTGTGTTGAGAGAGTCTCTTTCCTGGACTGCGGATAGAAAATCATCAGCTAAGTCGGATCAATAATTCATTAACACTTAGCATCTTTCTGCCAATCCTCTTTAACTCTTCCAAACACTTTCCGTCGCCGTCTGCCCCGCGGACTCACGATCACGTAATTTAGCTGTTTGCTGAGCTCTGTGCTATCTTGTCTTTTCTCTACTCGGTGCACTTACTGTATGAAGTCTTCCATGAGTGGATATAAGGGAATATTGATCATGATGGGACTGAATAAAGAGACTGGCAGGGCTTGTAGAGAGAGAGATTGAGTCTGATGAACAGGCTGTTGAAGGAGGTCTGGATATTAAGAGACTTCAAAGGTCAACCATCTGTTCAGACTGAATATAAAAGATCAACATCTGTAACTCTATTTACTGTTCACCAGTTAATGAATTGTGATAACTCAAGACATCCAGTTCATTAAGGAGAGGTGTGCTGTTTGGTTAAATGATCAACCTGATGGATGATTAAACATGCAAACATGATCATAGACTGAAAGAGGACCAGAACAGATGTCAACCTTACCATTAAAAACTGATAGTTCAGATGTCAATATTTAAATCCTCATGTGAGGTCTCTCTCAAAGTTTTTAAAAGCATTTGTTAATGTTAAAATCATGATTATAGTCAGGTAAAGTGTTGTTTTCAGAATTGTCATAAATGAACACATGAAAATTAAAATAAAATAACTATTTTGTGTTCTTTGAAGAGTCATCTCTTCTTGATTTGTCGGGTATTATTGCTTCTGGTTTGTGTATTTTAATTCATAGAAATCCTACAAAGTATGTTGCCTCTCAAAAACGTGTTATTTTTTGAGAGTTGAACTTGCAACCAGAAAGTTGCTGGTTCGATTCCCAGTACCAGCAGGAAACAACTGAGGTGCCCTTGAGCAAGACACCTTACCCCTAATCGCTCCCAGTGTGCCACTGGTAAAATTGTAAGTCGCTTTGGATAAAAGCGTCGGCTAAATTAATAAATGTAAATGTGTATGGAGATAGAGATTAGAGACTATAGAGATATTTTTCTGATGTCT
The DNA here is from genome assembly GCA_019155185.1 of Beaufortia kweichowensis. Taxonomy (NCBI): domain Eukaryota; kingdom Metazoa; phylum Chordata; class Actinopteri; order Cypriniformes; family Gastromyzontidae; genus Beaufortia; species Beaufortia kweichowensis. The sequence goes on from CM032802.1 coordinate 1,470,326, forward strand.
AGACTTTATTAACAGGGCTTTAGTAAAATCAAAACAGATGGTTCAAAATATTGCTAATAAATACATTCTGTAAGATTTCAAGTTTTGACTGAAAATGTCATGTCCGTTATGCTGGAATTGCACATATAAGCTTAAAAGTAGAGCTGCTTTAGACTTTGGGAAATGAGCATCTCCCTAGCAACACCCTAGCAACCGCACTTGAACACCCTTTAAATACCATATAATCCCATCAGGACACTATTTGCATGAAAAATCCTAATTTCCCATTTCTATATACTAAATATATACTTGTTTTTTTACTTTATAGAACAAGATGCAAGCCAGATGAACCTCCATCACTGTGCACACAATGCACTATTTCCTGAGATGAGGTAAAGTTTTCTGTTGCTGTGGTTTTCTCCTTCATGACTTTCACTATTTAGAAGATGTTATCTTCTAGTTACAGCTGAAATAAAACACATGCATAGAGGAGAAATGACAGGATTGAGAGCACATGCCCGGACGGGTCGTTCATCTGGTGAGAGAATCAGATGTGTTGGTGAATTATTGATGCACTGCTCACATCAGTTATGAGAGGATCATTTAGCTCTAGATGAACAGAGCAGATGAAGATCCTGGAAACCGTTGCCATGAGACTGACATGAAGCCTTCAGCGGAGGATTTAATTCAAAACTCTTGCAGGTGATGTTGAACCTTTAGTGATTTAATTCTTAGTAAATGAAAGAAATACTAATGAAATATCTGCACTGCATCACAGATGCATTATTTTTATAACAAGGTAAGAATGAACAGAATGTTAAAAGACGATATGTTAATAATGAGGAAATAACAACAGCAGTTTTGCTATAAAAACCGTATGCAGAGAGCAGAACTTGAGTCAGATGTTTTGTAAGAGATGTAAAGAATATGATCACATCGCCCTGAGCAATTCTGTTAAGCAGTGAGAAATGCATTATACTATTATAGGCAAATTATACGTCACCGACTTCATTTCACTTCCGCACATCAGGCCGATTGCTTTCATACTAATTGCATATCGTTCCAGAGTCTGTCGTATCCCAGATTACTGCCTAAAAATATGCCTTTAAGTATATATGTAATGGAAGTATAATCAAGTTTTTTTTTTACAAGATTTACAAGTCATTTCAACATAATGGTCAGAGGTGAGTTGCTAACATATACAATTTTTGATATTGTTGAACTTAATTTGATAAGAACAGTTTATTGGCACTTTTTTTACAGTGCATTGCTCACCAGAACATTGAAAACTTTCTGAACCTTTCCTAATTTGATTAATTACAGCTCTGTACGAGATACTCTAAGCCTGCGATTCTAATTCTTCTCCCTTAGAGAAAGCTTTTTTTCATTCAGAGGTTTTACACTTTTGTTTTTGAATTTATTCAAGCTGCTTATTATATTATTTTCACGACAGATTTTTGTACAATAACTCAATAACAAAAGTCAGATTGCAGCTGTTTTGTCAGTTAGGGGTATCGTACAGTAAAGGTGTGATGTCAGCTCTCATTTGCATAATAAAAATATGTGTGAAACCAGTTCAAGGTGGTCTCTTAAGCTGGCGTGTAACTGGTCAATCATCCTGTGATTAAAACCCTTGAAAACCATGAAAACAGATCTTACCAGTTTGGCCAGACTGGTTATGCTGATTTAAGATGGCTTTTTTTGACACACACTTCATACATGTCAGTGTGTGATTGTTAAAGAGGACAGTGATGGACATGACATTATTACAGATGGTCCCATCTTCAACCTTACAGTCCTGCAGTGATTCTCATAACATACAGACAGCTTCTATGAGGATGAAGAGACATATTCAAACTAATGTTCTCTGTCTTCACAGCACTTAATCTGGCCAGGCGAGCGGTGACCTTCTCTGAATGGCCTTTAAATTTTAATGAAAGGTCTTGCATGAGGTTAAGCGAGTCTTTGGAGAGTGAATCGCACTTAAACTATTGAACAGAAGGAAAGAGAGAGATGATGATATGGTATGAAACCGAGTAAGGTTAGGATTATTTAGTGACCTGCTTGTGTTTGTCTTCAGGCGGTAAGTGAAGCCGGCACAGTAAATACCTGCGTTTACAGGACATTGACCCGATAATGTGTTTTAGAAAGTGTCTGTCCTCCGTTTCATAGCTGAACGCTCAGCCTCAGGGCTGGAGAAGAGAAATGCTTTTAGATAAACCTTATGTTCTCCTTTCTGACCTCGTTCACCTCTTTACTTCAAATATAATATTGATGCCGAAAGAAACTGATTCAGGACGGTGGAGATCTTGTCGTACTCGTCCCGAGTCTTCTTGTGGTTAGTTACAGCGACCGAGAGTTTACTTTTCGGTCTTTAACAGACTAGATCATGAATTTTTCATTATGACTTTGTTTCCACAGATGACTGACTGGAGACATAAACAGCTGTTATATTCTTACAGCCAGTTTTGTGTATGTTTTGGCCAGGCTGTGGGCATCTGCACCTGGCTCTCTGTCTGGATGCCGCTTTCTCTACTTCCTTCTGTACAAACAGATTTCAGGGCTCAGGGATTGATTGCTTTGGCACTCCGCTTTCTCAAATTGGATTTACATTTATGTACTTAGGAAACACTTTCATAACAAAGTGACTTTCAAATGGGATTTCGGGGGAAAGTGTGCCCTACGTCAAGAATTGTAAAAAACGTTTTGTCAGGTAACTTAAAAATGGGCTTTGTGTGGTAACATCTAATTAACTGGGTTTATTCACATCAATGGACTTAATGAGTAAATCAATGGACTAATTCACTAAATCTGACTCTCAGCCTTCACTGCATATTTTTCTGCTTTAGGTGCTGTACGCGTCATCCTCTCAACAGTCTTCTGAAAATGTGTAAGTCTTTTTGAGTTTGTCAAAAACAAATCTGTTTCTAGAAACATTAAGATTTTTGTTTGTAACAGTGTGACATTATTTTTATGAAAATTAAACACATTACCTCATCATCTTAATTATCAGTAGCATACTTATCTTCATTACTGTGATGGAAATTGTGAAGCAGATCTGATCCACATTTGATCATCATTACTGTAATGTAAACCCAGCATGAACCTCTTAATGTATTGTGAACCAAATCTGATTCTAATTATTGCCAAATCTGATCTTTGTGATTGAAATGTGAATAAAATCTGATCTGCATTACTGTGATGTTAACCAAATCTAATTCTCATTATTGTAGTGTGATCAACATCTATTATTTCAGTTGAAATAACTAAATAATAAACTGCATTGTTTAAGTGTATTTAAATAAAAAGATAAATGTAAACTAAGAAATATTAATCTGACTGATCTGAGTAATATTCTTACATTTTTGTGTCCAGAAGAATACAAATATTGTTTCTAAGTAATAGGCTAAAATGTCATGAAAATAATGTCACAACGCTGAAGATCTTTTTCTAAAATAGTAATTTTTATGTAAAATGTATTAATTTAATTATTAAACTTTTGATAATGTCTTTCACACCTTAAGCAAAATAAATACCTCTTTTATCAGTTTTTCTTCAACTCCCAGCAAGAAAATATTAATATTTAATTCATATTGAAATCACAGATTTTATCGAACCACCAGCAAATCAGTAAACAGGGTTAATATTTCATTAGTATGACCTCATCTTTGTTTTGTGGCTGATACAGGGAAAGAATAAATCCAATTATTGTCGTCATCACTCACGTGTTAAGAGCATGGAAGACGGAAGATAAAGGTGGATATAGAACCCAGAGGAGTCAAAGGTCTCCAAACTAATGGCACATTGCAGGTTCCCCGGAGGACATTGTGTTTCTCATGATGGCACACTGCGGAAATTAAGTCACAAATCAAGACGCAATTATTCATGTGTGCTGTTGGCTTTTGGCTTGTGCATGTGGATGTGAACAGGTGTGATCACGCCGAAACACATGGATGTATATCTCAGCAGGTGCGTTTTAAACAGACGTGTGCCAACAACAGATGAAGCGCTGGAAGGAATCACTTTTTTGTTTTTTCGTCTCATGGAAATATGCATTAAAAGTTGAGCGCAGGCATGTTTGTGGTGCTGTATAGTTAGATTTACAATTGAAATGGGAAAAATGTCTAGAAAATTCTGAATTGAATAATATTGGTGAAGGAATTTCTCACTGTGCTTGAATGAAGAGGGGATGAAAGGAGGACAGGGTAAACTGGAAAACAGCTGATCGATGGCACCGCATGAAGATACTTTGGGCAGTAATTACAGCTGAGAGACACATAGCTCTTTGTTTCCTGGAACCGAAGCGATGAGCAGTTTCTTTCTATGAAAGGCTACATTCAGCAGAAGGTCACTTCCGTGGTTATGGAGCCATGAAAACACTTTTTCCCTTTTATCAGGTGTTTGTTTTGTTTTTCACAGATCCATTTTGCTTTCAAAATAAATAGCGAGCCTGGCAAATGTCAACACGAGCACATCGATTGCCACGGCTGAACCCAATCCCATCGAGTGAGGACAGGGAATCGTTGGATTGAGTTATCTGAAGCTCAGGTCGTGACCTTTGTGCTCCTGTCTGTGATAGCCGGAGCCTTTATTGATAAGATTTCTCAATAAAGCCTTTGGAATAAACAGATCCAGAGCAGCTTTGAAATGAGACCACATATCGAGCGTAAATGTCTCGCTCTGTACTGATCAAAATAGACAACGGACATTGAGATGAGCAGCCTGCGGGAACCACAACTGAAGTATTCGGCGTGTTTAAGACAACACGTGCATTTTAAAAAAAGATTATTATAAATAATAAATAGTCATATAGTCAATACTCTTTAAAAGTCAAACTGTGTATTATTTAGTATCTTTACATTTACATGACATATACTGTACGTATCTGGCACTGGTACTTTCTTCTTTCAATGCATTCAGTCCTTCCATGTTTTTTTCATTATCAAACCTTTGGGATCAAACCCATGACCTTTGTGTTGCTAGCACAGTGCTGTACCACATGAGCTACAGGAACTGATGAAGAAAAAAGACACTGGATTCAGGTAAGTCAAAGCCTTGGGACAACTCGCCCCATTTATATGAGAGAGAGGCATGTTGATTGTAAAAAAAGAAAAATATTGATGAATGTATTATACCCAAATAAATCGTGGCTTTACATCTAATGAGGTTTGATCGTATGACCTTGGCTTCTGAAGTTTTAGACATTTCTCATCTGTAAGCTTTTTTTAATGAGCCAAAACGTCTGAAAATTAAGCACCTTATCGAACGTTTTTGCATAATGACCCGTTCTCTGATATTAGTCTTGATCCCAGCCATTACAGCTGGTAATATTAAACATAAAAAGTATTTTACACGAAAATGCACAGTGTGATGTTCCATATATTATGCCGTAGGTTTATACTGTAAGTCTAAGCATTTGTTTCCTTTACCTTAAGCATTTACAAGCGACGGATATACAATTTCATGTGGATTGTCCTCAGGAGGTGATTTGATGTGCCTTTGGGGATGGTTTGCATGTAGAAAACTAACACAATAACACGTTGTCAATAGTTTACATGGCGTTTAAACACAACAGACTGTAAATCTTATTTAGATTGAGGTTGTTTGAGATATTACACGAGTTGCTGTTGTTATATTTAGTATATACAGGTACAGAGGCGCTGTTGCGGACAGGGATTTGCTGTCGGAGGTGTGATGAAGCTTCCTGCCAAACCGACCAATCCAGAAGAGCCGGTTTGTGTATTCCCTCTCATGCGCTATAAAGCCAAATTGATCTATCAATCACAAAACCACAATTATCAGCAAAATCACAAGCCTCTGTTATCATCATTTATGCTGAATTTTCTTCAGTCCTTAGCGGGACCGAATAAATGGCGTTTAGATTGATTCCACTGGAATTTTCTGGACAACCGAGTGTTGTTTTATTGCGAGCGGGACTCTGAAATGACTTTAGTGGGCTGATACACTTTCAGTTTAGATGTTCTTAAAGCTGTTGTGACGTTAAACAGGTGAGGGGTTGAGAGAAGCTGGTGAAAGTGTTAGGAGGAAATGTGATTATTCTGAAGGCTATTGGTTTAGGAAAGTGGTCGTAGCGAGTTGAGCTGTTTCTGCTGTTACAGGGTTTGTAAAAGAGGCAGAAAATTGCATCAGCGAATGCAACCGCACACAGACGTAGAAAGACAAACGCATATCGCACGCCAGAATAAAATATAAACAACGGTGTACTGTATGAATCTGCTAACGCTCTTTGGGGAATTTCTGCTAATGTTTTCAGGTTATTCCAGGCACGGCTTCTCTCCGGCTCGTCCTCCGGTGAAATCGATGCCAAGCCGGACGGAAATTTGGTTAGAGACACCGGGCGCGGTTGTAATCCCATCATGCTCAGCGTCACTGACACATTTCAGGACAGAGTTAAATATGGTTGTTTGACTTGCTGCCTTGATCGATTTATTCCCTCGACAGTGTCATACAGTAAGTCCAGCGCGGGCCTGCGGTGCGGCTTTTAGCATCACGGGTTCCTGTCATTCCGAGCGCGTGACGGTAATGCTGCTGTAAACCCAGACTGTGAAAGCACAAACGGCAGCAATTACAGGATGATCGCAGACTGAGCTCTTGAGGATGAAGAGTAAGTGATCTGTCGTCTACATGTACAGCTAATCTGACCTTGTTAAAATCTTGTACAACAAGCTGATTCATAACTGTTGCCCTTGTATGTGAATGTGTTTTAGGAGACTGCTCCAGAGTAAGACTGCCAACAAACTGTGACCCCAACAGAGGTGAGGATTGGAAATATAATATAAATAAATAAATAGACTTTTTCTAAATAAATATAAATAACTAAATATGTATAAAATGTATTTTTATACATATCAGTATCATATAACAATAATATATAATGTATAAATAATAATATACATTTATATTAAAGATATATAGCAAAAATAAAATGATTACCCTAATGTTTGCTAGGGTTTAAATTGCTGTGTTAACTCTTGACAAGATTCTAGAAAATTTTATCTATACCAGTAGCCTTAAACACTGTCTAAACAACTAGTTACAGTGCCATAGTTATGGGTTAACATTATTGGTTTTTATTTTCTTTAGAATAACATGTGAACTGGTGAATCATGGACAGTGAACCCGGAAACACGCAAGTAGATTTAATTTTGTTTCATGTTGACTTATATTGTTCATTTCTTTTGCATATATAATAAGTTCATGATGTCATTCTTTAGTGAAATGACATAAATTCTCTATATATATTTAGTGTATGTGTACAGTGTTTTATGCAGTAAAGATGATGTTTGGATTAAATTTGAGATTATGGACAGGACAGTGAAAGGGTTAAAAAGCTTTGGATCTCGTTGGTAATCCTAAATAAATTGCAGATCCTAAATAAATCCTGTTATTAAGTCTAGAAGGAAGTGATTTGATCTTTGAATATGATGAGGGTTTAACTTCTAGTAGTTATTTTACCTGTATTTAGTTTCAGGATTCTCCAGGTTCCTCTCTCTCCCTTCACAGCTCTGGGACTCTCGACCCCCAATTCAAATCAGAAGTCCCTTGCGTGACATGCACAAGCAAACAAATAAAGAATAAATAAAGCGACATTACAAATGTCATCTTGTGCTCTTGGCGGCATCACACGGGAGCAAAAAAGCTCCAAAATAATGAGACATTATGAGGAAGTGCAGTTTATGTGCCAGCGCACGGGAGTGTGAATTCAGCGCTCTGTCAAACCTCTCTGTTTCCAGTCATTTCCACGGGTTTATTGAAGAACATGGATCAGACTGTCAGGGTCTCACCCAGAGGACCGGGTCACTTTCCCATTAGTTCACAATTGTGTTTTCTGCCCGTCCAAAATAATTTGTCGCATTCTGCTGTTACGCAAGGCCACCTAATCTCGTCTGGCTGGATACAAGATTACGTTAACCTCATTTTGTACAGGATGCGGTTTACAGCGCACTGATATTGAAAAATAAAATCAATTCATAGCTCGGGGAATAAAAATGGAAATGTTCATATTAACATTCTTGTTTTGTCTATTGCTGTTTTATGTGTCTCGACCACCCGCAGTCCCTCGCTTACCGTTTCATGCATATACAAAAGCTTTTGTCTGAATCTGGCAAACTCTTGTCTAATTGACTGATTTCATTCACTTTAGAGAGATGTGTGTGTGGTATTTTGGGGTTTGTGCTGTCCAACCACTTAACAGTTGTTCAATCAATTGTGTATATTTTTTTCAATCTTTCACTAACAATGTAAGCATAACATTTTTATAATAACATTTAGCAATAACACGTAATGTTGTTAGAACACTCTTTTAGAGTCATTTCAGAAATGTTTAGGTATATTGTTAGTCTGAATTTTTGATAGGACAGTGGAGAGAGACAGGAAGTGATGGAGAGGACCAGGAAATGACCGTGAGCCGGGACTTGACCTCGGGTCACCTGAAGTGCAGTTGTGTTGTGTGTCTGAGCACATGTTCTGACTGCAAGAAGATTTTTAAAATCTTTAAAAAAAGTTTTGGGTTTGTTCCCTGTTAGCTAAACTACTATTGTGGCACAATCTATTTTAGATAAACTCGTCCCCATTACCAATTGTGGTTTGTCATGTCAGTCAGAAGACAGAATAAGTGTAAGTCAGACTTTGTGCTTAGTCAAAAGTGTGTCTAAGAGAGTTTGCTATGTTATCGACTGGTTTCTTATTCCCGCTGTCTCTTTCCCCGTCTCTTTCGCTGTCTGGTCGGCACTTTTTCTCTTTAACGCTCTCTTTGTCAACTCACCCTTTTGACACGCGAGACCGCATTCGGAAACAGATTGCCATTTTGGGTACAGATTGCCAATTGGATTGCCATATGGTAGCATCCCTACAGGACAATGCAGCGGATGCTAAGTGGGCCTGGATGGTGAACCAGGCGAGTCAGAGTTAACGCCTCTCTCTCCAGCGTCTAATTGAGAGCCAGCACAAAGCCATCTCTCCATCACGGCCTATTCAGATCAACTATTGTTTTAAAGCCGCCTCTCGCTACACAATAGAGCGCTTTATTTCTCATCGGCCCTGACAGCGAGAGGGAAGAGGCTGCTATTTTTAAAAGCATGTGGGTGACCGCGTTAGCTAATAAACGATTGCATTACACCAGCCGGCAGAGAGAAGAAAGAGAGAGAGAGACAGACATGCTCGAGCATTCAAAAATTCACAGCTGTACAATCCAGACGTCTCATTACACGGAAAATCCACCCCTAGCGGCCACCATATACTATGTGATAAACCACCTCCTATATTTTATTTAAAGCTCTGCATGAATAATGTCGCTATTGAACACAAGCATCCAGACCTCGTCCATTCTCTCACTAATGTACTGGATGATGTAGACACGCGTCACGCGCTAACAGTCCATTCTTTTCCGTTTCCCTCATGCCTAACCACATCCGATGCGATTTACCGTTCGCGGGCGTTCACAGAGACGCGTTCCAGACTGGCTTCGGCTTGCCGTGAAAAGGGAAAAGATTCACATTTGATGAACTGGATGTTCTCTGGCGGTTGGTTGGAATTGGCCGTACGTGATGGATGGTTATGGATTTGCTGCTCCAGCAGCATTTGGCCCTAATTGGAGTCTTATCTTGACATCGGTAAATATATGACCATTGACCGGCCAGTCTAATGCATTAGCTATTGTGTTGGTGGCACCTCATCTGTTTCATGCTGCAAAAACTTGCCATGGCTTTCCCAGGCCTGGCTGGGTTTAACAAACACCGTGTTTGGCCTTAAAAGGGATAGATCACCCAAAAATGAATTGAATTTTGTCATTCCCAAACTGTCAAGCAACATTACCTTTCTACATTAACTTACATTGTACAGTGTGAACACAACACAAAAGAAGATATTTTGAGAAATGTCTCAGAGGTTTTGTGCAGAAGATAAAGTCATATGCAGGTTTTGAACAACAAGAGAGTTTAAAGAACTTTAAAGAACCCTTTAAAGAACTTTATGCTTAAAAGCAATTTGGCAGCTTTGGACTTTAAGAATAATTCCAAAACAATTACATGGAATATAGTTTACAGAAATAATCTCTTGTTGTTCTGTATTTATATATTTACTCTGTCATAGGAACATAATATACTTTTAAATGCAAAAAATACACATATTTATGGATGTTTTTTTAAAGTCACCTACTATTGATAAGGTACATTTTAATAATTTTAATAATAATTTTAATAATAATTTAAATAGTAATTTAAATAATTATTTTAATAATAATAACAACAGCAATAATAATAATATTTATTTCATAATTATTCAAATTAATTTATTAACCCAAATTTTCAGACATATTTACATTTACATTTACATTTAGGCATTTAGCTGATGCTTTTATCCAAAGCGACTTATATATTAGGAGACACATTTTATTTTTCAAGCTTTCCTTATTTACTATATTTTCTAAGAAGATTATATTCATAATTAAGTATCACAGCATTAATATCCTGTGCCATGATTTGGGTCATAGTAAATAACACAGAGATTAGTGATTGTTACCTCGTGTTATATTTGTATGAGTTTCCCCAGTGTGATGAAATAACTGAGGCGTGTTGTTTATTGCCTGATCATAACTAGAGCTATTTATATCTATTAAGGGTGACAGCCAAAGCGACTGATTAAAGCGCTCTTGAGTATATGTTATACATATGCTGTTTACATTTACATTTATGCATTTGGCAGACATTTTTATCCAAAGCAACTTAAAGTACATTTAGTATAATTATATATCAGTATGTGTGTGCTCTGGGCTTTTGTGACTTTTGTGTTTCTGATGCAATCTCTTACTTATATGTATATACTGTATCTCATACTGTATGAAATGTAAACATCACTCTTACTTCACTTCTGATTGTCTCTATTTCAGACGAAGGGGGCGGAGCCATCGCTGTGACTCATCATGATTCTGGTTGTGTCATGGGGGGCACTCTTTGCTTTTGGAATGCTGCCCTGCCTCCCAAAGCGTTTCTGTGACAGTTGCCATGGAAACTGTGAGACTCTGATTCGCCCTAAGAAGTTTGTGTGCGAGCGAGTGCACGAGAGAAAGATAAACATGAGGCTTATGTGTGTATTACAGTTACAATCTTCGCTTATCTACAGACGACCGAGCATGTGCGCGTGTCGTGATGGGTGGTTGAATATGGTTGCGAGGCCTATTTCGTCACTGTACGAATATATTTGCGTTCTTTTTTTGGCAGCCAGTGTGCTGATGGGCCACTTTTATTCTGTGCACTGACTGTAAGTGCTCAAATAAGCTCCGTCCTAAAACATCTAATATGCTTTTTAATAGATTATATAAATGGCAATAAAGAAAGGTGTTTCCTCCTTTAAATACTTATCAGAAAGATGTTATTAAATGATGGGGGTTGCCATAGCGACAGGAAAAGTGTGTCTGCAGTAATTTGTGCAGAAGCACGTGGCGTTTTATTCTTATTCTGCAACGCAGACTTCTTGGACTGCCTAGTGCTTTCACAAATAACTTCTTGCTTCTAAAAGTTTGTTGAAATTCACAGGGAAGAGAATCCTGCTGAGATGATTATGAAAGAGAAGACGGTGGCATACAGATGTCCAGGTGCCTTGTGTCCTGTAATATCTCGGTGTTATGTTTCAGACTTTGGAGGGGTTGTTTGTAGTTCTGCTTTATTCTCTTCTCTGATCTCAGCAGACACTCGACATCGTCTCGCACACAAATATACATGCATAGCTTTTCATTAAGTATGTACCTTGTGTGAACTTTTCCTTCACATCTTTTCTCATAAAGCTGGATAATTTAAAACAAACATCGCTATTACTTTTGCTCATACTTTGATGCATACTCGATCTGCTACAGATTTTGCATGGATACACATTGTCTTGTAGCCATATTTACAGTAGACTCAAATACACAACTCTGTTATTTCATACCACACATTCTCTTTCATGCAGTTTATAGCTGTAAGGAATTAAATGAGGTTAAAATCATGTCCGTTGTGATGCACACGATGAGTTGTTTTTCCCGAGAGAACGGCTTGTTCATTGCAGGATATTCATCTCGTTGTCTATCGAGCTCAAAATAGGTTGATAGCAGAGTTTACGTGCAATGCACAATTGTGTAACCGGTGTGATATTTTGCAGCATGTGTGGATGAGATCTGGAGAAAGCCGGTTAACAGTTTGCTGATGTCTGGTGGCAACAAACACATCTGCGCGCAGCCTGGAGTAGATAAACAAGCATTAGCCCGGACTAGAAACACCAACACAAAATAATCTCTTCAACTCATTCGGCAGCGTTCTTCAGTGCAGAGCCGAGTTCTCTGCTGTCGAGAGAGAGATCAGGATGCTCGTATACTGCAGTGAGACTTCACAGATGGAGACAGAGAGGTCAAATCATGAGATGTACATGAACATCACTTTAATTGATCTTTTGAGATAAATATGATGTAACTTACAGAAATCTAAAATTCTCTTCAAGCCTAAAGAACCATATGTGACCTTGTGTGTGAAAACTCAGCTTGTGATTTACTGCTTTTTACATAAAATTCTTCTACATAATGTAAAGAACATTCTAAGAAAATATAACCTTGATATATTTAGTATTGACTGAATAAATGATGCATTTTATGTATGTGTAGTGTCAATAAAATCATTCACAGCTATAAACACACATTACCTACTTTTATTTTTATGGCTATGACTATTTTGATGATGAGACTTTAGCCTGAATTTCACAGATGGGGTCACATTTATTAAAACAAAGGAGCTCAAACCACTTCTTGTGAAACAGAAGTGTCCAACAGTTTCTTGTGTACAACAGGGTTAAAGCCACCCCTTTACAGAAAAGATACAAGGTTATAAAATATCAATCATTTCAGCTTTTTGTAAATGTGAAATCAATATAGGTACCTTAAAAATATGAAAAATAATGATGATTTGAGAAAAATAATGATTCTCACTTGCTACATTAATCTGCAACATTCACAAAATGTTTCAATAAAATACCCTTAAAATCAATCTTTTGTCATTACACACAATGACCTGGTGATTCATGATCATTGTTTGTTTCTATTTAGTGTTTTAGGAAAATAAAATCAGATGCGTCTCCTACCTCGACTGGCTTTAGCCCCATTGTACCCGGTGCATCATCACATGAATGCAAATGTTTGTGTGTCAGTGACGCCTCATTAGTAAATACTAAATCATGATGAATTAATGAGGAGGAAGTAGAACTGAAACCTCCATTCACAAATACCTAAAGAGCTAATAATATGAGAAAGTAATGTGAGAGTTTGTCTGCTGTTGTATTGCACTTCAAGCGGACGGTCCCTCATTACTTCAGTCTTCTCTTTATTTCATTTCAGCACAGATTGTTTTATAAATCTATAACAAAGCAATGCAGTTTTGTTATTGAAAGATGGGGAAGTTAAAACTATAATGGGCCCGACAACAAATCGGCTGTGTGTAAGAGCACATATTTCACAAGTGAAGATGGTGTAGAGAAAACACAGACCATTTAATTGTGAGGGCCAAAACTTAAGAGATGTGTATTTTTGGCCCTTGAATGTACTTTCTAGTGGTTTAAGCTGAACAGGGATGAGAGATCACTCTGGATCTGGATCAGATTGTGGATACAGATGTGTTTGTAATGACCTGCTCTCTTTCAGACCTGTATCCATCACTACACATGCATGTGACAGAAGCTCCACTGGTATCCACTTACCTCCAGTCTCAGGTTGCCTAGCACTGTGACCACAGTAACCAAGCAACATAAGAATTCACATATTTCATTGCAGTCAAGGTCTTACCTGAGTGGGCACTGTTATGGAAGCATCAGCCCTGTTTAGAAAAGTGCTTCAGTCTTCACCCAGTTAAGCTGTGTGAAGATTGTGTAAAACTTTAGTGCAAATCTCCATTTGAATGATTTTACAGCAGCTACTGTAGTCCTCAGATAAAATGAATGATTATGAATCTTGTGAAATGATGTTGGCAGTAAATGTGTCTTATGTGATGTTTTAGATTTGCATTGCTGGTCTCTATTGACTCAAGCTATCCTTATGTATATTTCATTTACATTTAGGCATTTAGCTGATGCTTTTATCCAAAGCGACTTACAAATATTAGGAGACAATGAAGCGATTATTTCATAATCATCATCATCATCATATATGAAAATAATCATAGTTTTGGTTTTGTAGTTATTTGTGGAAATCATAGAGACCCTAATTTTCAACTCCATTCAAAAGGACAAACATTGACAACCTAACCTAGAAAGCATTTTTAGCATTTTTGATAGTGTATTAACCGTATTTTAACCGTAATATTTGTCAAGATATCAATCAGCGAAAAACATGGTTACTATACTTTTCCTATAGTAAAACCATGGTTACTTGGTAACACTTTACACTAAGGTCATATTTATTTTTATTAGTTAATGTATTATGTAACATGCTAAACTAACATTGAACAATACTTTAACAGCATTTATTTATCTTAGTTCATGTCAGTTTCAGCATTTACTACTGTAAAACGTTATTACAAATGTAACATTAATGTAAGGTAATGCACAATGAACTGACATGCACAATTGTATTGGCATTAACTAAGAAAGATTATTAAATGCTGAAAAACTATGTTGTTCATTGTTGGTAAAGTACCGGTTATTTTTCTTAAATGTGCATAAGCAGGTTACAGGTATACCAGAATCACCAAATTAGTCATAACTAGACTGAAGTTTCCAGAAAACAACCTGCATAATATTTTCCTGTAGCAATAAGGTGGTTTTAACTGGTTCCATTAAGCTTTTAGGCAATCTGTCTGGTCAAGGTTATTTTTGTTCTTGTGCAGGACAGGAAAAAACAGTGAAACAAGCCTGTGGATTGAAAGCAGGTCTCAGTCAGCGAGGTGTGTCCCGGTCATCAGGTCAGAACAGCAAGCGCCGTATGAAATGTGGATTTAAGGTGGCGATGTCGAACGGCAGTTTCCATTAGAGAAGAAATGAAAAGCCAAGATTGTGATGTTGAAGTATGAGGACACGTAACACAGGTGACAGCAGTTTAACTCAAGAAAACTGACAGCTACAAACAAACCTGTTCTTGATCTGTGTGTGTGGGTTTGTATGCAAGAATATTTATTCAATATAACCTGACAAATTACATTTATTAGCTGCTGATGCTATTTATATTAGCCATAATGTTTCTTTAATTTAATATTTAATCGTTACTATAACAACATAGATGGGCAATTAGATACAAATGTCTTGAAAAAATAAGGTTTTATCAAAGGTTTTTCATCAAATTGATCAAGCTCAAGTTCATGTTTAATCATGATTTTTAATAGTCAGATAAAGTGCTGTTTTCAGAATTGTCACATTCATACCAGTTCATATTCCTCATAAATGAACACATGAACATTAAAATACAATAACTATTTTATGTTCTTTGAAGAGTCTCTTCTTCATTTGTTGGGTATTATTGCTTCTGGTTTTTAATTTTTTACATTTTTATTTTAATATCCTACAAAGTATTTTGCCGCTTAAAAACGTGTTCTTTTTTTGTCACAACACATGTATATTTCCATTTATTAAAACGGATAATTCGTACATTGTTGTCGTAGATAAATTTTTCTGATGTTTGGGCTTGTAGAATATCAATTCTTTATATTTTTAATTTATATTTAAAGCTTTGACTGAAAACATCACATCCAAAATGTTGAAACTGCCCATGTGCAGAAGACCTGCCCTGGATCTGACTGGACTTTGTGTAATTAATGTTTTGGTGTATTTTTATGTGTATTTCTGTGTGTGTGTGTGTGTTTTGTGTGAGACAGGATTTTCTCACCACCCTAAAAATAACCACGGGTGACCTGGGAGAAATCCAATCCCCACATCCAATTGTGGCAGACGAAACCGCTCTTAACTACTTCAAAAGGTAGAGTGATGAGATTTCAAGCGATCGATACCACGCCGGGGACCGAAGCGCACCGTCTGGCCCTGGAGTGCTGGCCTGTTTGCCTCTCATCTGTAAGCTGTGTTAGCGCTCTCAAATACTCCACGTGTCCAAACCTTTGCTTGTAAGTAGACTAACCCCGGGACCCTCTCTTTAGGGACATTGTCAGCCATTAGCTCTCACAAAGTGTCTGAATGTGTACTTCAGTCTGTCTATTTAAATACAATACTTTATCACACCTACACTTGATTACACGTTATCTTGATTCCTGCCATGTTTATTTTGATAAACACTAATTAAAAGAAACTGAATAAAATGGTAATTTGAAAGCTCAATTATGAAACTGATAGTTCTTGTTCTAGATACTGTTTGATGAATGCGTTTGTTGTGTAACACTTGTTCACCTAATTGCATCGCTTCATATCACTCATATAGATGCGATTAGAAACTATTAACCATAGTTGACATATCAGAAGCTATTTTTATTAGAAAATGTTTAGCTGAATGTAAATACATAATCTTTTCATCGTCTTGTTCATCATTTACATACAACACTTTTATATGTATTTTTTATTATTTTTTCTTTATAATTTTTCACTTATTTAAAATAGCTTTTATATACTTTATAATTTATATATATATATATATATATATATATATATATATATGTGTGTGTATACTTTTGTATAGGTTTTAATCAATACACATAATTTTTAACATTAAGTTTTTTCCCTGACATGTTCAGCCACATTTACAAACATTTTATTGGTCACTTGGTTTCTGTTTTTGTCATACTTCTCTCTCTCCTGTGAAAATCCCCAAATCCCACTCCACATAGTTGAATATTAACCATAACGTGTTGTGATTGTGTCACATTGGGATGATTTTCGTGAGGTCAGAATAATGACTGTAAAACTTTTGTGTCTAGTTGACGAGTAAGGGAGTATATGCAGTGCACAAACTGCTTTTCAGGTTGTTTTGTGAATACTGAACGATCTGAACTGTGGACGTCTCAGCTCATGATAAGTGAATGACTTAAAGTGATTTGTTTTTTCAGTGTGTTAATGTGACAGGCCGATTCCCTGTGGCTGAGCGTGACTGTCGTGATGTGCTTTACATCAACACCCGACCTGTCCTGATGTTTTGATGTGTCCGCACCAAGGATTTGTGCAGAATTTCGATTTTGAAGAAGCGCACCAACATTGGTAACTAATTCCCACTTTTCCAATTTGTTTTATGACTGTCATTTCATTTACAACATGCAGTACAATAGATTGTCTTCAGTGATAGATTAGTGAATGTGTTACTTTGTTAATTAATGTCCATCTAAACGCGGTTGGATCACAGTGTTGCTGTACATGCATATTTCAGGTAAAACATCCTTTATGTCCCAGCAGATTTAACACAAAGACAGACCCTGATTTGCTTTTATGTGAGTCATTTAACTGTACTAAATGGAGCATAATTTGTGCGTCTGTTTTTTTACGATCTTTGTTCAGTTTTAATGAAGTCGTAACCTCGTCGGGGTAAAAGCAGGCAGTTAAAAACTATCTGAGGTTTAGTGTTAACAAAGATGTGCATTTGTATCCAGCTTTTCCGAACCGAATTGACAATCATATTTATATTGTCATAAGTAGTGCGAATGTGGATTCATGGCTTCACTAATGATGACAAACACCAGCACTGTGAGAAAATTGGTTTAGAAAGCAGAACTCAATAAGAATACACAACACACTTGCTGTGAGGGTTTGGAAAAATTGTTAGTTGTTAACAAAATCCACGGGCCTCACGACTGGCTTATGTAAAGAAATTTCATGTTGTGTAATAGTTATTTTTTTATTTCGGTATAAAACATACCGAAACACAATTGTGTACATATTGTGTTCGGACCGCTTTTCAATTAATCTATTTATCGTGAGCTGATCCTGAAGAATGTTTGCAGACCTTTAGAAAATATTTTAACTTTCAAGCAATGTTATGTTTAATATATTGAATGCATTTCTACACATACTGTATTTACAAATAAACTCCAGCAACTAGCTTGTAGAAAAGCGCAGAATGAAAAGAAAGCCAGCAGTCACAATATTACTTGTGTGTTTTTAATTAACATGTGAGGTGTTAATCTGTCCATTTCTTAAATTATTTGCATCTCTTTGATATTAGTGTATATTTTAACATGAATTCCAGTAACTTCTTTTCAAAATATTACAATGTCAAAAAACTGTGTCGCTCCAATTTTTCATTTAGGAAATGCTGTTACTATCATTAAATGACCCCTTTGGAGCTTCATTTTCAAAATGTAGAGAAATCTTTAAATCTTGCACATATTATTTTGCACATTGTTTACAAATGTTTAAATGTACAACAACAGAAAAATCTTCAAAATAATGATATGGCATCAGAAATGATGGCTCATACAGCATGTATAATGTTTACCTTCATTACTAACATACAGTAATGTCTGTTGTTATTTCCAGATCTATATCTACTACACCAATTTGACCAGATAAACATGTCTGTAAACGAGTCTCACCAGGAAGATCTACTGCAATAACTATACTGGTAACCAGTTAGACCAGTTTTGATTTTGTTAATATATTTTTCTGAAAAAAGGCAAACATAGTAATGAAAGCCAAAATAATACATTAAGAGACCAAAAGGCAAGTTTCATCTAACTATTTCTTCCTCCACAAAAAGTCTCTGGGTGATTTGACACAGAATACAGTTATTTATTGTATATACAAATTGCATTATGTTGTATATTTTTTACTTTTGCAGAGTACAGAAAAGATTGACATAAAAAGCAGGTAGATGACAGTAATAATTCTCTAGAAAGCAGCGGCGGGAGTAAAATGACGCTTAGCACTTGATATGCAGAGAGAAAAGTCTTAATTTGTTTTTGATTTGATCTGAGCAATAGATCTCCACAGAGAACCTTCTTAGCCCTGTCCAGACGGCTTATACGTTATGAAATAAACGGCTTGAAATGGAAAACTCTTTCATTATTTGTTTGTTCCAATGATGTAGCACATGATCCATCATGCCCAAAACGCACATTTTACATCCAGCAGATCAATGCTGCTGTCGGAGAACGGCTCAATCTTTCACACTTGGCCTCGTGTTGCTCAGGCCTTTAATGGTGAAATAATTTCTTAGTGTCTAAAGAAGTTGGAGTCTGTCAGAGACTGTATCTTATATACTCGTGGTCGAGCTCTGATCCTATTGTGCCGGTGAAGCTGGAGCACTTTTATAGGCAGGAGTAATCCGAACTTCACTCCGGGGATACCCTGTAATTTTCCTCCCGCCTGTGGAGATATAAAGGCCACAGGGTGTGTGATCTAATCTAAGTGCTTATGGAGGCGAAAGTAGGTAGAGGGAGAGTTAGCAAGGTGCAAATGATGCTTTGGCCTATTTTTTCTCCCCTTTATAACCCCTCTCTCATATACTTTGTCCATCTTGTTCCTTTTTTTCATTTCTTCTCTCCGTTATTCTTTTTCCACAGCTGTAATCTGAAGAAATGAATCACTGAACACTGAATCTAGTCAGAGCCCTTTTACCACAGGTACTTTTTTAATTTTCTGTTGTTCTCCACAATATATATATATATATAGTTCATTTGTGAAATTAAAGGTTCAGCCTTCAACGCTTGGACTTTCGTTCTTTCTATAGGAAGATATGACTTTCTTTTTCACTTCCTGTGTCATTATAAATTTTCAAATGCAAAATGCAAACCGCATATCAAATCATTCCAGAAATTGCATGAGGTATGAAAGATCTTATGTGCTCTGAACCCAAAGCTTTTCATCCATCACTTGTGTTTGAAATCTTCTGTTCTTCCCACTGCTGTTCTTTGGTTTAAAAACCTCATGATTGTTCTTGTGTCTTTTGGTTTCAGATGGATGGGTTTTTCTTCCAGATGTTTTTAAAATAATCTGTTATGACAATGACTAAATTTGATTTCTTGCATTGGAGTCCCTTTGTGATTTCATCAATTACAGGCAAATATGAAACATTTGTCTATTCTCTATAAAACGTCCTGTGACTTGTGTAGGGTATGTTTTTATCTCATTTTTGTTTAATGTATCCTGATTAACCATATTTACATTTACATCTGTGGATGTACTCTCGTATTTGAATGTAAATTCATGTAAAATTGTATGTAAATATTTTAGTTTAAATCACACTTTTTCAATTACAAGATTTTAATTACAGTAAACAAAAACTTCAACTAAACTGAAATAGTAATAAGACAGACATTGGTATGATGGGTTACTTAAAAAACAATGTTTAAAAAGTACCTATGCGAAATAAATCTACTAATGAATATTTACAGATATCTCTGCATATTTAGTTTGTATAGGTGAATGTGAATGTTTCAGATTTGGCGGTTCTTCATTTATTTATTATTGTAAAGATGCAGATGTGGTGTGGCATAGTGTGTAAAACCCAGCGCTAATAAACAGTTATTTGTTTGCAGTAGGAGTCCTCACTTTTGTTTAGGATTGTGTATTTAATAAGTGCACTAGAAGCTGATTTAGATGAAGCATTTACTGTATGACATTATACGTTACTGTTCACATGGAGTTCAAGTATATCAAACTCATCGAAATTGTATAAAATCTTATTGCTACAGTCATCCCAAAATCTGTCCGCTATATCCAGAAGCTCATAATCTGGTGTCCGGATGAGGAATTGTCGAGTTACAGTAAAATAATGAAGCACAGGGATGGAGGCGTCATGTTTGTGTGTTTCTCTGCTGCAGGAACTGGAAAATCTGTAAGGACAGAATGATGAATGAATGGAGCAAGTATTAAAAAATACTCTAGGAGAAAGTCCAGCAATCACAAAAAGACTTGATAAAATGGCTCAATTTCTGATAGAAGATACAACAAAAAACACATCGATGTGTTTTCAAACGTAAAGGACCTGTCAAAGATCAGATCCCGAGGCAACCTGTCAGAGCTTCATTACTTCCAGTAAAAGTATGTTTTTGCAACTGTCTCTCTAAAACATACACATAGTTTTGATGTATCAGCATTAAGTTGTATTTTGAAATGATTAAAGTTTGTGTCGACACAGATAGTGTGATATCTTCTAACATTATTGTGTTGTGAAGTGATTCTCTTCCCTGCAGAAAACGGGTTATCCAGAGGAGGCAAGAGGAAGATAAAGAGACGGAGGAGATACTTGTACACCGTTGATACCTGACACATGACGAAGAGGCTACATTCCCCCAACAATGAGAGATCTCCAGACTGGATTAGTGTTGAGCTAAGAGGCATAAAAAGTCAAGCCATTACCCGGTGATCTCTGCTGAAATGGGGCTGGAGATAACATCGTCTCACGCAGGGGTAAGACAGGGTTAGTCCTGGCCCGACTGCACCTCTTCCAAGTCTTTCAGTGGCTGATAAACCCTGACTGATAAGAGATTGGGCTTTGGGTTTACTAGAAACTAAACTCATGGAGTTCATAGGCTTACGGGACATCACCACAGTCCCTCTCCAAACCTACAGATGCTTTCCAGAGTCGTGAAGGCCATCGATTGAGTCATCTAATATGTTCAGAAGGGTGTTAGGATGATGACATGTTACATAATAGAAATGTCTTCTCTAGCAGGCCATAAATGAGTGATTGAATTAACCCTGAAGTGTGGATAAATTAGTGACCATGTGCCCTCATCAGGGACATTTAATATGTCCTTGATTTAAATCATTTACATTAAATAATAATTGTAGTGCTTTACTGATTTTCAACACAGAAGTATGTGAATTGAGTCTCAAGTGTTAGAACGTGGCGAATGTTGGGCATGAAGTGAACACCAGGTGATGCTCTGGTAGATTGAACTGACCTTTGCCTTTTACTCTGATTGGACACAGCTGGTATTCATAGTTTCCAGAGAGAGAGAGAGAGAGATACTTCAGACAGCGGGCATGATACTGCACTTCTTTGGCAAATCCATTTATTGGCTACAATCACTATGACATCTGTACCATATGCCACCATATAAAGATGGATGACCATTTACATTCATACACACACACACCACAAATGCCAAAAGACCATTCATGTTGCTCTACTAAAAGCTGGCTACATTTCTTGGAAGACTACATCTCTCTCTCTCTCTCTCTCTCTCTCTCTCTCTCTCTCTCTCTCTATCTCTCTCTCTCTCTCTCTCTCTGTCTGTCTCTCTCTCTCTCTCTCTCTCTCTCTCTCTCTCTCTCTCTCTCTCTCTCTCTCTCTCTCTCTCTCTCTCTCTCTCTCTCTCTGTCTCTCTCTCTCTCTCTCTCTCTCTCTCTCTCTCTCTCTCTCTCTCTCTCTCTCTCTCTCTCTCTCTCTCTCTCTCTCTCTCTCTCTCTCTCTCTCTCTCTCTCTCTCTCTCTCTCTCTCTCTCTCTCTCTCTCTCTCTCTCTCTCTCTCTCACACACACACACACACACACACACTCTCTTCATCCATAACGCATGTATATTTCCATTTTTTACAACAGATAACTGATATTTTTCTGATGTCTAGACTCTATCAACATGGCTTTAGTGAAATATAAACAGGTGGTGTTGTTTCTATACATCCAAGATTTGGCCCCAAGAAGAGCAACCCCCTACACCAACACAAACCCTTCTGACATGTTGACAGCATCACATACATGTTTCATGTCTGCGGTCATTGATTGTGAAGCTGTGTTTGTTTTGACAGCAGTGTATGAGAGTAAACAAGCCTCTGAGCTTTAACTAACAGAGTCTCAATCATAATTGCTGTCAAGTAGATTAATCAGTACTTAGGAAATCCTCTTCATTTATGTCATCATCTTTGGCACAATGGAGTTGTTGAGATGTCTTGAGTTATAGTGTCTTTCTCACCTTGAGTTTCAATTTTAATAATGAAGCACCTGTTCGCTCATTCAAATTAAACATCGGTCATGAATTCATTAGGAAGTGCGTCTGCCCTTTGTTGTATTTTGTTTATCTTGCTGCAGTTCTTGTTATGCAAAAGTGATGTCCAGTTTTTTACATCCAGTCCAGAGATGTGGTGTGGTAACTGTTTTAGGTACTCGAGGCTAGTGTATTATCGTGACTTATTCAACTTCTTTTAAATGCATGAACGTAAATATAAACATTACAATAAATGCATATGCTAATGGATAGTTTTCTCCTGGTATCGTATGTCTGTGTATTCCATACCTCCATTGCATTCTGTAAAGTCAGAAATGGTTGTATGATGCTATTTATAATGTAGTCTGAAAGAGGAGGGAGCGAGAGAGCGAAGCCCACGCTTTTTAATGTGTTTTCCTCAAGATGGCTGTCTCACCCAGGACACATTTTTCTGATGGCAGGTGAAGCAGAGAAAGCTTTTTGAAATTCTCCTTCATTCCTCTGAGAGGGCGACAGTGAGATGGAGAGAATACATCTCTCCGTGATGGATTAAAAGATCTTGTGATTTCACAGTCGTGGTTTAATCTGAGCGTCACAGATAAATACATCATAGATACACATTGGTAGATTTGAGTGCTAAAATTGGAATGTATCTTAAGGATTCCTCAAAAAACATTTATCACAAAATGATCACATGTAAAATCTTCACACCTGATATAGTGTTTGTGTAGCAGAACTGCAAGTATGTTTTGTGTTTGATGTGGACTTTGCCTGTTTAACACTTCACTACCAAAGTGTCGAATCTTTTTAGAGCTGTTACTCTTTAACATATCTAGATGTTTTCAGGTTAACCCGTCAGGTCCATTGGCTCCATAACAAACAAACCCTGAAGATTTTCACCTCTTGTATCAAAACGCATCAGTCACGAGCTTTCCTGAGGGCACGAGACATCCGCACACCTCTCTCCACCCGGCATTTCAATCATATCGTCGAAAAACAAACAGACCTCACTTTCTCGCCGAGTCTTTCCGAAAGCTGACAGACGGCTGTGACCTTCTATCTGCTCAATGAGTTGCACGAAGGCTGACTGATGAATCCAAAGTGGCGTTGTGAGTCTGT
This sequence comes from Beaufortia kweichowensis, assembly GCA_019155185.1. NCBI lineage: Eukaryota > Metazoa > Chordata > Actinopteri > Cypriniformes > Gastromyzontidae > Beaufortia > Beaufortia kweichowensis. Next base: position 1,494,251 of record CM032802.1, read on the forward strand.
GTGAATGTGTTTGTGTGACAGAAGAGGTCAAGCTCCAGAGAAAAGGTGTGTGAGGATAAACACAAGAAACACAGGGCAGGTGTGACTGTCACCGGTGACACCGCAGGGATCTGCCTCAGACGCTTTTACCGTTGTTGACTTGTTATATGTATTTGCCCTCGGGCGGCAAGCGTGCATCCTCGCAGAACAAGCCGGATGGGAGATGTTAGGAGAAAGGACAGACATTTAACTAACTGGAAAAGTACTTTTTGTGCTTGCTAATGCAGTTTAAGGACTTTGGAAAGTGGGTTTTTCATAAGTTTTCATGATTGTCTCCAGTGTATGCGCTCGCTGTTTGGGTGCATTATGTGTTTTTATAACTTTAAAATGCTTTTGGTCTGATGTTGTGTTAGTTATGAGGTAAAATGAGATTTTACATCATGTGTCTGTCTGAGGAATTGTGAAAGGGGGAAAGTTTGGTTCGGAAAAAAAAAAAGAAAGAAAGAACTTAGTCAGAAAGTCTGGAGAGCACAAACTAGTGAAATTAAACCTTAATAGAACCCCTAACTCTCTTTCTCTCTGTCTCTCTGTCTCTCTCTCTCTCTCTCTCTCTCTCTCTCTCTCTCTCTCTCTCTCTCTCTCTCTCTCTCTCTCTCTCTCTCTCTCTCTCTCTCTCTCTCTCTCTCTCTCTCTCGAACAGTCCAATCGATCAGTCCAGACGATCTGTGACTTTCTGTAACTGGCTCTTAGATGCTTTTTGGTCAGTACAGTATTTATTGCTCAATAAAAAATAATGTTTTAATAAAAATTTGTTTAAGTATAGTAGATGTCTGGAAGCAATAGAACGCAATAAAGCACTCAAGGCTGTTCTTACCTTATTGCTCAAAACTCTTTAGAGACAAGTATGACAACAAGTATCATCTTTAAACTTCATCTTTTAGCACAGTTTTGATATTAGCATGAGCATAAAAGGCATTTTGTGATATACCAGCCTTATTCTGCAACAATTCATTGTTATTTTACAAAACATCCCTCTTTAAAGAGTGTCAAATGGTGTTTATTATATTTATTTATTTATTCTTCGTCTCCGTGAAAGGTCGGATGTTGTGATGATGTGTACTGTATAAGCACTATACTGTATGATGGTTTTCACATTTGTAACCGTCTCAGCTATAGAAGATGTTTTCTGACGGCACATATTTGTTATTGATTTATTTGAGGTAGAGATCGAAAAACAGATTGACGGTTTGTTGGTCAGCTTTGAGGTCACGGCGTATCTTTTGACAGAGCTGTAATAGATAGCTGCAAACTAATCATATCCTCTTCCTCCAGATGTGAAAACAACAATGATGGACGCATGTTTTGAATCTGTCAATCATAATTCACGGCACCATCTGTTCATCACATTACCTGCTTGTGTGTGCATGTCTGTGTGTACAAGAGAAAGACAAGCTGACAGAAAAAGTCGGACAAATACCCTGAAGGGCCCAAAGCCTCATACAGAGAGTAAGTGCTTATTTTAAAGCGTTTTTATTTTTATTAGAGCAATAAAAACATCTTTGTATTGTATGTTCCATTGAGAAAGATCAACATAAGGTTGTGAAATTATGACAAAATAATCACATCTGTGTAAACTGTAAAGACTTACATGTGTAAACTCCAAGAAGTCAGATAAAGATCTGCACAAAGATATTTCTAAGAAAAAAATAAAACTGAAAGTGATGACAAAGCAAAAACCATAATTCAAAGAGAATAATCAAACATTTCTAATGAGGCCGTGTAGGTATGTGCGTCGAGACGATGTTAATGATTTGGCATGATCTCTAACTGTAAAGTTATAGAAAATAAGATTCAATAGCAGAAAATAGGTTTGAAATGAGTTTTATATTGTGATATAACCTGGACACTTTTAGTTTTGCATTTGTTTGTGACGGTGGGTTGATGAGAGTGATTTTTGGATCTGTTGATGTAATGTGTGTATATCATTGTAAGGGTAAATTGATGATTAACATTCTCTATAAAACCTGAAATAGCTTGAAGACAGAGGAGATTTGGATGTTTATTTAAATACAGCACACATCACTGGTGTGGATATATATGTGTGGAAATGAGCAGGTCACAGTTAAATCTGCTGTTGACTTTTTTGCTGTTGAGTGAAATTTTGGCTGCTGTTGCGTTTCGTTTGGCCTGGAGGAGCTGAACATCTGTGAGCTTTGTGATTCTCTCAGTCTTTTCTCTATCTGTACTTAATCAATGTGAACGCTGTGTTTTATTCATTTAATGCTTCTTTTCATAAAGCATACAACATTTGCCACATATCAAATTTCTATGCGACTCTCACAAACGTCATGTTGAATGTAGTGCTGTGTTGCATGCAGGGCAAACGTTATAATTCAGTGCTCACATTTCAAAGCAAAGCAAATTATTACTGGACATGTGGATTCATATGACGTGTTACTCTAAATGGATATTGCCTATGTTAAATTGTACAGTACAGGCTTAACATGACATTTAACATAATTATAATTTTTTGCACATTATCTACATACACACTTAAACATAAAGATGCTTTACGATGCCATAGAAGAACCATTTGTGGCTGTATGGTTTCATACACAGAAGCTTTCATTTGCATAAAACGTTCTGTGTAGTGGAAAAATACAAAATATGAAAAAATATTTTTACAAAATTATGTATTTGTGAAAAAGGTTACCTGATGCTTGTGTTATAGAAAATAAAAACTCCTGTAAGTGACTTTTCAGATTATATATAGTTATATGTATGAAATCTGTTGACTGCATGTGTTAAATATAACGAGTAAAGTTTCTGTGAGAGTTTTCTGTAAATCTTCTGAATTGTATTCCAAATCTAATTATATCAGCTATATATATATATATGCATAAGTTGCTGTCAGATATTTGCCTCTGGTGTGAAAGAGGCTTAAAACTCTGATACCTCATATATTAGCAAGTTGACTGAACTTTATGCCTCATGAATTCATATTACAATAAAATGATACACACAGGAATCCACATACAAAATATTCATTATAATTCTTCACTTTATGGCTCTAATTAGAAGCATGAACGCATTATTATTTCATTTCTTGCATTTGACACCCTGCGAGCGCTGGTTGCTTTGCTGCTTTAATATTCATCTGTACACATTATCATTTTATTCTTTGCAGCTACTTTGTTCCAGTCTGGTGTCTTAATTGTAGAATTTTATGTCCCTGGATAAAACATTTTTTCTTGCAAAATATTCTGTATCTTTCAGAGTAGCGTTGGATTTGCTGTACGTAACTCGAGTTTATTTTCTCTTAGGAATTGCAGCACGCTTGCAGATGAGTTTGTCTCTCGGATGTCCTCGGATTGTCAGGCGAGATGGGGTCACAAGCAGGTGAGGGGTGTATTTTCATTGTAGACCCTGCAGTCTTTGTGATGATGTTATGAGGTTTCTTTCTTTCATGTGCTTATAAAGGCTCTGTTATTTTGCGATTCTTTGATGTGAACTAAAACAATGTTCTTCTTCATCAGAGGATGAGTCATGCCGTTCTGCACCTGTATAAAGAGCAACGTTAAACTCAATTTTTATTCATTTTCTCACAGTTGCGTCTTTGTTTCACTAGCATGATAAAGTAATTGTATTTCTCTCAGTGTGTGTGGCAATGACTTAGACGTTGTGGAAATGCTTTTAAAGGTTCTAACATTAAAAATTTACAATTATCTTTTTCAGTCACCTGGCCAGATTTGACCTGAGAAATTCTTTTGAACCAAAAAGAAAGTTTTCTTTTGTACTTCTGTGTGTATATTAAATGCAAGGACCACTGCTGAAGAGTTTTACTGTGAAAAACAATTAAGGGATAATTCTCTCATTTCCAAAAACATCATGCCAACTTTTCTTCCTTCCTTTGGTGTATCATAATTATGCTTTTTATAATTTATACTTATGTTTTTTCATTTAGTTTATGCATAATATCAAATGCCAAACTGGAGCTTATCCATATTATAGTTTTGTGTAAGGAGCAGATAGAAACTAAGTCTGTTTGGAATGTCAGTCAGCTTAATGAACTATTCTAGTTGCTTTTTGTCCTCTTTTAAAGCTAAAATGTGAAACTTTTTGTGTCAAAAAATGTGTCACATTTCAGAAGTCATTAAAAAATGGAGCATGTACATTAAAATCAATGTTTAAAAGTGTCTCTTTAACCCGATTCCCAAAATCAAGCTTATAATAATTTATCATTTGAGTTATTGCGTATAATTTCACATGAAATTCAGTTGGAGAGTCAATTACAACCTGCAATTTTATGTTTCAGAAATGGAAATATCCAGGCAAACGTTAACCATAGCAACTGTTTTGGGTTTTCCACAGAAGAAAGAAAGTCAAGAAGATTGAAACAACACAAATGTGAGTAATTGAGTAATTGAACTATACCTATAAAAAGCATTGTGAAGATGTTGAACTACATTTTGTCAGAATAGAAAGGTGACATGTATGAGCTGTTCTCTGGGATTAACCTCATTAACCTTGGTCTTGATTAGGTCAATCCTTCTGTGCTACCGGTCCAGATCTATATCAACTAAACCTCCGGCAGTGTAGAGAAGCACTGAAGCTGTGAATGTGTTTTAAACGAATGCTTCTAAAATACACTCGAAAGAATGTAAGGTTTATTCCTTCAGTTTTATCCCTTATGGCCGTGCGACTGGTTTCTCATGCCCTAAAGGCAACTGGCTCACCAGAGCCTCCATTACTTATCTGGTGACAGAATAAAAGAACAAGTTCTTCCCTGGAAACTTTGAGCGGTGAATAAAGATGTCAAGCGGAGCGGAGCGCTCTCTGGGTCAAAGTTTGTTACCGTTGGGATATGATTTTGCCATCTGTTGTTTACTTGCCCAGGTATCTTGTTTAAAGCCCAATGCTTTCCGCCTGTTTGCCCTGTCAAGAAAGCAAAGCTTTTGAAATCGTGTGGGGTTGTTTGTAGTTTTCCTGTGGCCGTGGTGACGTGTGGTAAGACTCTGGCTTGCCGTTGCAGTTTGATCTTTGAAAATCAAAAACTTCAAAGTTGTGTGCTTCCAGTATCTCACCAGTAGCACAGCTGGCTGAAAATAGACAAACTGCCCTCTTTAATGGCCATCACTGGTGGAGAAAAGCTTTAACCGGCCTAAGGTGGTTATCTGGCTTTCTTGTGTTTCCAAGATAGTCGGGTTAGGCTTGTTCACACTGCAGCAACAAACATCATATTCCAACAGTTTTTACCGTGGAAAACTGACAATATTAATTCAACAACTTACTTTAACATGATTAAAATGTTGGTGTTTGTTGCGGCAATGTGAACCAGTCTTTTTAATGGAAACTTTGGCTAAATTAAAGTGATAGTGAAGCATGAAGAACATGCTTAACTGAATGTGAGAAGAGAAATGTTTAAGTTCTGTCTGTGTTGTAAGTGTTAGAGAAACAATATAAATAAAATAGATATTCTCTGTGATCTTTTGGTTTATGTTCATCAGGAGGTTGTTGGTCCGTTTTTGATTCTTCATGTTTAAATCTTTTATTGTTGACAGCAAAAGCAGGTGGAGCCAGATATCAGTATATCAGATTGATTTGGAATGTGGAGCCTTTGTTTATTTGTCTCTTTTGTAATGGATTTGGTGAGATTAGAAGTCTAGAGGGATTTAAAGGGAAGGAGGTGTGGAGAAGCTACATTGTTTTGTGGTCTCATCCAGGCAAAACCTTTAACACAACGTCTCTTTGATTTGCATTAAAATTCATCTCTCTCTCTCTCTCTCTCTCTCTCTCTCTCTCTCTCTCTCTCTCTCTCTCTCTCTCTCTCTCTCTCTCTCTCTCTCTCTCTCTCTCTCTCACAAACGCACACACACTCTTTGGCTCTTGCCAAACCTCTGTAATCCTTCTTCAGCTGCAGTGCCGACAGATTTCCAGCAGTCTATTCAGTTTCAATTCGGTTTTCAATTTCAAGGTGATATTATAGGCGAAGAAGCAGCAGAAGCTGACAAAACAATTAACTAAAAGAAGCTACTTTGCAGAGAAGAGAAATAGTCTGTTGAATGGGTGTATGTTATATTTATATAATTATTCAAATCACAAAATTTGCTTTTAAACATTTGGGAGACACTTGGATAAGCAACTCATTGTCCAATTTACATGTATTTTATCAGAATGTGTTTTCTCTGGAATTAACCTTTGACCTTTTTACTGCTGATGCAATGCTGTACCAATTTCTTTACAGGAATTAAAGATCATGAGAAACATTTAATTTAAGTGACTAAATTGGTGCTGTATACTGTTTTAGTGTGTCTTGAATAAAATGCTTCTCATTTTAAGGTGTATGCTAAAACACTTGAAATTAATTTTTTCAAATTAATTATTTTTTTTATTAGTAATGATGACGTGGACTGACTAATTAGCAAATATGTTCCAGTAAGAGCGCATAATAAATTGGAAGCATCTCAGGATCAGACCTCAAGGAACTACTTGATGACATTATGAATTTTCATTCGTCACTATATAATTTTTATTTTTACAGTTGTGTTATTCCATATCTTTGTTAAATTCTTTATATATCTGTTATGTACATATATGTTTCTCTGCAATTCAGCTGCTTTTTCTTCCCTCTAGAACCCTAAAAACTGTGTTTGCGTGTAAAAAGGGTAAAAATTCTCTTTGGCAGATCAGATTAAAGTAGATTTGTTTCTTTATTAATGTTATCCAGTGTTAAATCAGTGCTGTTGACCCTGAATGCCATGAGAGCTTATTGAAAGTCTCTGAGAGTTTCGATAAATATCGGACGACAAAAGCCAGTGCATGATGCAAAGAAATAAGCACCTCTTTTAGTCTATTGAAAAGATAAAGTGACATGTTAGGAAGAACTGATAAACACCTGCTGGATTTACCTGTTGACTGACATGTGTGCAGAATCAAACATATATAAAGTCATGTACTACTAGTTGGCAAGTAACTATATGTAATTTGCAACATTACATAACGTTAACTAAGTTAAAAGTTTTGCAGTTATCATACATGCACATTAGACATAAAGCAATTTACTTTATTAACTAAAATGATGGGTTTCATTTTCTACGGCTGAAACTTCATTTCAGTTTTATTGCATTGTGTCAGGTTCATGTACGGAGATTTCATATATTAGTTTATTCATTTTTACTTGCTTATGCACAGACAGAAAAGACAGAAGATTATTCTTTATTATACTATGATATATAAATAGCAATGACTAATGTATAGGAGAAAAATCATGACAGGAAACATATATTTAATCATATTTTCTTAGATAGGATCTTTTAAGATATTAAGCTGTGGTTGTGCCTAAGAAAGAGAGAAATAATGACACTTCATTTGAGATGACGTTCCTGTCACTATATTCAAATATTGGTGTGTTTTTACTCCTGCTAAAGATACTGAAGCTGTCATTAACTCTTTTTCTCTTTATTGACAATAAACGACATGCGTGAGAAATAATGTAAAGTAATAACAGGATACACATAAAGTTATTATTTAAAATAAATATAAGACAGACACAATCCACCTGAAGAAAACTATCTTGCTGTCTTTATTTACTCATCCTTATGTTGTTTTTAACTCGTATGACTTTTATTTTCCTCATGTTCTGGACTGAAAGCATTTAGACTGAAAGCATGTGTGACACGGCTGGATTTATAGTACGACCGTCATCTAGAAACTGCTTGTAGTCAAGGCCAGTATACAATAGTAATATCTCCTCTCTCGGCCTGTTTGCTTCCTTCAGACAGGTTTATGGTTTAGAGAAAACCGACGGGTGCCTTCAGTCCACTTCAATATCTTACGGGTATTCTTTGGGTTTTCTCATTCGATTCAAGTCATACACAGCTCTGCATACATTTGCTGTGTTTACATTTATACAATATATACATATATATATATATATATATTAAGATGCTTTTAGTTTTGTTTTATATTTTAGTTTCATCTGTTTTTTAACTTTATTTTTATCTTATCCTTTGCCTGTATATAGTTTAACCTATTTATGTCTTTCACTGCACGATTTGCCAGACTTCACAGCAAGGTGTATACTTTATATAACTGTGTGTTTGACAAATAAAAAACATGAATCTTAAGGTTAAAATGAAAGTAATTGGGGCAAGCACAGTTGTTCTCCATCCTTGTAGGCCGATGGGAGTTTAAGATCATTTATTGATATTTGTTGAAGTAGAAACTGTTTGTATCACAGCACTGCTCAAGAACATGTGGCTTATATAGTTTGACAACTTTTGATCTTTGCTGTTTTGAAAAGCCTTGATTGAAACCAATCCAATAGCCATCAAAGCCATGCAAATTCACACACTGACAGACATCCCAGAATTCATCAGCAGCCTGTCAACCCGTCCCGAATGTCATTTTCAAAGAGCAAAGACAATCGTTCTGTTTGTTTGATAACCCCCCTCACCATTCATGCAAATGGAAAGTCATTAGACTCAATCCAACAATAATCGCAAATGAAGCAATTAAATGCTAAATTTTTAGTGCGTCATTTACATGGATATCATGTGGCGTCGATTCATTAGGATCAATCAGTGGCACAGAGATTAATGTCAGAGACACAAGACAGAGAACTGGCAGATAATCACCACTTTATGTTTCCAGCTTGGCTTTTCATTCGAGGATAATGTTTTAAAAGGCCAGAAAGCACTTACAAGTCAATGTCTGATTGGTTGAGACGCTCTGAAGTCAAAGAAACCTTTATATGTTAGCAGCATGTGGCTTCATTGGACATTATGTTTTGAGTTTTCTAATACGTTTGTTTATGATTGCTTTAATCTGTATTAACTGTACTGTGATGTAAATCATTATATTCTTGTGTGTTTTTTTTTTTTTGCTTTATTGTATATCATCTCTGTAGCTTTTAAAAAGTTCAGTGACATTCTTTTGTATTAAGAGAAATGTTATCCATGTCATCACTGTCAGCTGAATATGATAGAAAAATCTTTTGGCTATGACTCACAAATCCTGTCATCCTGCTCATCACTACAGAATAGAGAAAACCTCGGATCACACAGATTATTTGAGAAATTTGAAAGTGCTGGGAATGTTTTTTAAGGGATGCTCATCCACTATTAAAACTGTAATCATGTCAAATGCTTCATTTATTCTGGCCATCATGTCAGATTACTGAACGTTGACAAATGTGGATTCAGCGTTAAATCTCTTTCGCTGTCTGCTGTGAAGAGCCCGTGTCCCCGACATTAAAACGCTCACTGGGATTAAATGTTAAAATGTTAAATATGGAGGAGAGCACAGTGACCTCCAGCAAACCTGAATTTTTTTTGGCTTTCAGATGAAACCAGCTAGGAAAGATTTTATTTATTTTTATAAGAAATCATTTATTTGGTATGCATATAAATATTAACATGTTTTGTATGAATGTATGCAAAAAATATGAAATGATTTCAGAATAATGTATTTGTAAGCACATACATTACGTAGTTCAGCTTTCCACTTTTAAAATGTGTCTTGGCAGCATTTTTAGCAAAAAAACTAGTTCTCAAACAGATGTTCCTAATATCAGTGTTTTATTTTTCTTAAAGAACCACATACTGTAGATGTTTTAAAGAACTTTAAAGTTACAAGTACAAAGATTATCCTGTTGCATTAGATTTCATAGTAAAAAGTGTTTTGATAAAGAATGTTATTGACTCAACAGACAGTATAAAGTATAAAGTGAAGGCTGATATTTTTTCTTGTCTGCTTCCCATCAGAGTAATGGATAAGTTGATTATAAATGGCCTCCAGGTTTAAGCAGAATGCCTTTGAGCTACACATCAATATCCTCCAGCATCTGCTGCGTTTCTACACTCATTTGGACCCTGAAATGAAATTAGTACACGGTACCTGTTTTCTTTTTAATGAACTAAATGTAACAAGACGTTTGGAAACTTGTTGTTTATAAGATGTGTAAATCTGCCCGTTCTTCTGCCATAGACATAACATCACGATTAAATGCTTTCAGTAAAGTTGTATCTGTTAATATTAGTTAATGCACAATGAACGTGAACATTTATATTCATCAACCAACAAGTTAACAGCAATTAAAAATGCTGAAAAACAATATTGCTCATTGTTCGTTCATGTTAACTAAAGCATTTACTAATGACACAAGTTTAGTTGTGTCTTTATGCAAAGCTAATAATAGCTATACTGTAGACTTTATTCAAGCCAGTAAAGGAAATATTATATTTACAGTACAAAGACACACACATAGTTAAATCTGAGAGCATGCGTTATATCTTTCTTTGGGTCCTGATCATTTGGAGGATGAAAGCAAAACACTTTTTTCCTCATGCACACATCATCACAGATGAGTAATTATGGTTGTGCAGTTGGGAATGTGTATTGGTTTGTATGGTCAGGTTTAATGACTCACACAGCTGGGGTTCTGCTGTAGTAATATTGTTTAGAGAAAGTTTGTATTTTGTTCTGAATAAGCATTACAGATTTGTTTATGAAGAACTGTAAGATAGTTTTACACTTCATTTCAGCATGGCTGGGATTTGGAGAGGGCAATGCCATTAAAACATGTGTTCAGTGCACTGCGTACCACCAAATCTCACAACACCACTAATGGCACTGCTGTTTTTAACTTTTCCAAACATCTGTTGCTAACGGGAGGTGCGACAAATCTCTTTAGCTTTTTGAAACAAGTTCATGCGAATAAAGTTTTATTGACCGTATGGTGAGGATACAGCGCAAGGTGATATAAAATCAAATAGACCGATTGTATCGCAACAAGCCTCATCTTGCCGTCACGCTAGCCGACCAAGTGCAAAACATGTTACCGGATTATTACCTGTGTCGGTTAACAAAGCATTTTATTTTGGCTTTCATGTAGCTGTCATTCCATGTAACATGACTGCAGTTTCCACAGTAGCTATTATAACCCGTCTGCAATTACCACACGGAGCATTAGCCGCTAGCGTAATTGCCGTTACGTTCCTCACAACTGAACTAATAGCAGTCAATCATCTGAGCATGTGCGGCGTGCCTATATACTTCATTGACATGTTGATGTCAAAGACTTGCTCGGCTTTTGAGCTCCTGCTTGCGAATCACAGAGAACACGCTACAGTCATTAGCATCGGATGGAAGCCATTGAAATGGCAGACACGTTGAGAGAAAACACAGTACATGCTCCAATACACTTGGCTCTCTGGAAATGTGAATGTTAGCACTGCCAGGAGATGAGCGGGGAATGAAAAATTAAAGACCTTTGCCAAAACTGATGGTGTAGAAATGGAACATAAAGTGCATAAGCTGTGATTTATTATTGAATTCTTATCTAGTCGAGTCTTCCTGCTGAGGGGTAACTCTGTCACCGCTGAGGAAATCTGGACCTGTAGGACATTTCTCACGGAGAGGCAGCTTGATTTTCCACAGAGCTGAAATAGCATCCAAGAAACGTCCGGATAACACAGGATGTAGGTAATGCTGCTCTAATTTATCTCATCCAACCAGAAAAATACTGTAGTATACCCTAATATTTACTATAGTAAGCTGTAATTTTACATCTACAATTTACAATAGTAAATACTAAAGTATTCTACAGTATTTTTTCATGAGGGATTACATCCAAACGGATAGTTATATGGGCCTTCACACCTTAAAGATGCTTTACAATGCCATAGAAGAAACATTTTTGGCTAAACGGTTCTCTAAAGAACCTTTAACATCCACAGAAACTTGTTCTTTGGAGTAAAAAAAGATTCTTTATACTATAAAAAGTAAGACATTGTGCTTTTAAGGACCAACAAAACTGAAACGAAAACCATGTTGTAGCTCCTTTTTTAAGAGAATAGTTGTCAAATATCAGTATTACTATTGCTAGACATTAAAAACTAACCCTAAACCACAGCATTTGACTCATCATGCATCATTTGTAGAGATTTTGTTGGCTTTTTTGTACTTGGGTAAAATACTGTAAGCAAGAAACCACCTCGCAAGTAATGTACCTTTTTTGCTGCTGTCTCCAAAGCACACAATACACAAATGAGAAATTAAAATATCAACAGTTAGTTTTCTACAACACAAAGCTGGTATTATGAAACTTATAAATTATATAAAAAAGACAGTTTTGCCAAAAAAAAAAGAGTGAAGATTCTCTGTTCTAGTCCATTTGGGTACTGCTCAAATGTATAATGTCTTCAGGCAAAGAAACTAAGTACTATTTTAAATCATTTTCCCCATCAACAGCTACAATTCAAACACAGATTTAAACCTGGTTTTCATTTCAATGAAGCGTCAGTGAGTGCTCATTGAACCACCTACTTAATTATTAGGTAAATACTTTCATTAATTCCTGATTATAATGATCTACTTAAAGGCACGAGAGCGCTGCAATATTCCCAGTGAATGCTCATTGAGAAATTCAAGCACTAAAATTTGTATTCTGTCCATACAAAGAGCTCTCCATCAGAGGAGCAGATGTGTAATGATTTTTCTTTTCTCTGCAAGGACAACCTCTGACGGTTTAGTAATGCTCTGTAAAATGCTACAGACGAAGGGTGGAGGTGAAAGAAAGAAAAGACTGCTGGAGAAGTTAAAGAAACGCAACGCGTGGACCCTCGGTGAGCGAAAGATGAAATGAAGAGGTCTGGCATTTAATGATTGGCTGTTTTTATTATCATTGAAAACAGTTTGTGTTAAGCAATATGTTTAGGCATAAGGAAATAAGGAGATGAAGAAGTGCAGTTTATGGACATTGTGGGCCCATAAACACTTCTCAGTAATCTCTTCATAAAATCTACTGTGCTAAATTACATTTGCATATTTCTATTATGATTTACAACATCATCATATTGTCATTTGTCTCACTGTGATTTTTAACTAATAATCTTTCCCACTAGTTGATGATTCATATAGGAGTTTTCTGTTGACAAATGATTGCATCTCCATTGAAAAACACGAAGAGAAACATGGCGATTTTCTTCAGTATGTTGAACCTCTTGAGCACACACTTGTCACAACAACAGGCGTAATTAATTCAGACATGCCTTAATAATGTCTCCGTAACCGGTGAGAGGAACTGGATGGATCCAAGTGTCCGATGACATTAATCATAGCTCAGGAGACAGATCGTTAAGAAAACATACAGCTTAAATTTCCTGGAACACAAAGGCGTTTGAAATGAAAGAAGAAAGATGAGGAGGAAGATGAAGAGAGAACAGTGTAGGAGGTCCACAGAGCTTCATCGCTTCAATATTACATCTCCATGCCATTAATATTTTCACCGAGATAAATGATAGTGAGAATATAGATTTACTACTGAGCTCACCCCATCTGAAAACTCTCGGCACACTTTACAATATGGCCCGGAGAAGCTGTTTAGTGGATAATGACTTATAGCACTTTCAGATGTCACATTAATAATGTTTTACATCATCAGTCTCTCAAAGAGGAAACAAACAAACAAATAAGAAAGAATATTATTCACACTTTTGAATATTTCTGGAGCAGAACTTGAAATACATTTGGAGAGTTATACAGTATACAGTATGATGTAAATAAGACCAAACGTAGCGAGTGACGGCTCAGATTGATTCATACATTTGTTCTCAGACTTCAGTTGTGTCACTTATTCTGTAAAGATGTACTATTATTTTTCAGGTTACATTCTGAATAATGATGCTTTGTAAGGTCCTTCACAGCAAGGCCAATGAACATTTTTTGGCTTCCAATGAACCATTTACTCAAAGGTTCTTATTTCTTAGTGTAAAGAACCTTTTCCACTACAAATAGCTTATTGTAAAAAAAGAAAACTTATCTGGATGTTAAAGGTTCTTTATAGAGCCATATACTGCTTAAGTAAGAGGTGCTTAAGAGGTTCTTTGCTCGTAATCATAGGGGAACCACTTTAAGTGCTACAATATTTGTGGTGAAATAGCGGTACAGTACTATATTGTTTACTACCGTATAAAGAACCTGTTAAGCACCTGAATGGTTCTTCAGTGGTTCTTTGTAGTGTTTAAGGTGCTATATGGTGCTAAATAGCACTATTGATTACTGTTGATGTGCTTTATAGCACTTAAAGTGGTTCCTCTATGATTATGTATATAGCCAATAATGGTTCTTCGATGGCATTATGAAGCACCTTTATTATTAGAAGTGTACACATCAATGTGGTGACTTGCATGACTTTTTCTGTGATTATAATACTATTAATCATATTAATAGAGGCAACTTTGTTTAGTTTTCTCAGATTGATTGTTTTGTCCTTTGACTGTCTTATAGTCTTTAGACCAACATAATCACAATTTGTAATTTTTTGTATGAAGTGGGTAATTTGTATGAATTCATACATTCTTATTCATTTGTTTTAGTATGAGCTGCTTTTGCACCAATAAAGATTAGGTATAGAAGTGCGGCTTTATTAGTCTTTTTTTAATGATCTTATGTTTTTGTGCAATTCAGATTGTATGATTTATATGAATAAACAACCTAGTAAAATACATACAAATTCCTGTGAGATCGGACTGTTTGGACAGTGTGCTGATGTTTGTGGCTGTCATGTGACACAGTATTACCGCTGTACATAGCTGTCAGTAAGAGTGACTAACAATGTTACTCTGACAAGTCAAGGTTACACGTGAGCCGGCCGGAACAAGCTCATATATCAGATGGAGTCGCCTGGAGATCTGCTGTTTGCCAAAGATCTCCTCGCATTGAATACATGCAGAGACCGTATTTTACTGGGGTCAGTCACATGCTCTGAACCGTCAGGTCTGGGAATAAATCCGTATCTCATTGTCTTCAGTTTACATCTGCATACACTTATATTTAAAGGAGTAGTTCAGTCAAAAATGACAATTTTGTGATCATATACTGACCATGTCATGTCCTTCCAAACTTCTCTCTTTGTTGACAGATTTTTTACATCGTTGAGACCAAAAAGACATTCTGTGTTTCTTGGAAGGAAGCAAGTGGGTTAAAAAGCTTTGAACAGATCCGGCATATGGGAAAGGTTTATACAGCACACACGCTTGTATTAGAGGCTATGTGCTAATATTATTTCATATTCACAGATCCAATAACAGTGCATATGTTTAATGTTTACTCCAAAGGATATGGCAGAATTAATGTAATGCAGATTATGTAGCTTATTGTTCTTTTGCCTGACAATTTTAGTTTGGTTTGGTTTGAAAATGCATTCAATTGTGTTTTATTCAATTCATTTACAAGTTATAATTTATAAATAATATCAATTATATTAATTAATATTCTCACTTTTTATTATTAGTATACATATTATTAGTATGACAGCCTTCTATTAGTAGTATTACATTATTAGTATTACAGCCTAGTACTACATTAATTTGATGTTTTCCAGCAAAAGATGTTTAATATTAAAAAGCTTATATTGTTAATCTGATAACTGTTACTGAACATATTGAGCACAAGAAAATGGACTGTAAGAAATATCAGATTTTTGTTAATTTGTGATATTTAATTTTTTAATTTTGGGTATATTTTTAAATAATATTAACATTAGCATTTTTTTATTGTAATAACAATTTGTCAAATATTTATTCTTGAGTCTTAAACCTGTCTATCTATATATATTTAGTCATTAGATATATATATATTATTAGATATTAGATATTATTTTGTCATAAAATGTAACTATTACATATTGAAGAAAATGGTGAAATCACCTGTGGATGCACAGTTAACAGATTAAAGTCAATTATTCAGTTTGTTTTATTTAGAAGAATAAAAGAAAAGTCTAGAGAATAAAAATCTGAGCATCACGTTGTGTAACTTCAGTAAGGATGAGTTATTTATTCAGTTTAGATTAGTTGTGACAGACAACTGCCAATAAGAGTTGAAGCACTGCTACTATCCAGTGGTTTTCATGTTCAGATTCAGTGCAGATTTAATAACAAATACAGAATGTGGCTAACGCTTGTTAGGATTCTCCTCCAAGCTACTTTCTTCACATGTCAGTCATGTTGATGATGGAGATGCGGAGGGTTGGACAAGATCACACAGGTCATGATGCCAAACAGAGAAACTCAAACACAGCGATGAACAATGATAAGATCATGTCCAGTGTATGAAAAAAAATGAGAGGAAAGTGTCTGTAGAGACGTCACTCAAATGAACTTTAGAAGCATAAATCATTTAATATGTGATGGAGATGTCAATCTTGGTACTGCATTGCAGTGAGGTAGTTTAGTTAATACTATAGTTCTCAGTCTGGTCCAGAGGAAAATGTTATTGCTCAGATTTTGCTCTTTCATGGGTCAGGAGATTTGATGGAGTATCAGCTTAGTGTGAGATGTTTCTCCTGAAACTACAGGAGAAATAAATAAGAAACAAATGAGTCTGGAGGTGTAAAATGAATGTATATTGTTGAGGTAAAATAATCTGGATTTGTGTAAACTTGATAAGAAATGTTCATATTGAAATCTTCAGTGATAAATCAGTTGAGTTTGTGTCATTGTTGAGATCTCTTCTGAAACTTGTGAGATTTCCGACTCTTTTTCTCTGGAGAAATATCTGAGACACACATGAGACTAAAACAAAAGTTTCAATTTGCTTTCAGAAGAAATAATTGAGATATTAAAGAGATCTCATCTGGGATTTTTCTTATGGGTGGTATATAATGTACCTGTTTCTGTTTCAGTATGAAGTATGTCAGCGTAAGAAAGAAAACCGTGCTCATTAGGCATCTTTAAAATGTTTTAGGAGGTAACAGCCGGTGAGATGAGACGGCTCACGCCGGCGGGTCCTGAATCTCTTTGAGTTCTGTGTGAGGAGTGTGAGTGATTCCAGATCCCCGCTGAGGTCTTCAGATCCCAGGGAACAGCAGGATCTTCTGCCACGCAGCCTGTGGAGATTGCAGTGGGAAGTGTTGGCGTCTCATAAGACAGATTGTCAAGAGACTCGACTCCTACGGCAGTATATGAAAACAGTTTGTAGCTGAGGTTCACAATTACTCTTTTCCATCGGTCACCTTTGAGACATTCCCCGTGGATGCTGAAAAAACAAATAAATACATGATGACTGATTACAGTGTTCGGCAAACATCTCACTCTTATTTGCTTTTTTTTTATATAAAAATCTTATTCTAACTTTTATTCAGGGATGTTGGGGATCTTCTAAATAGGTATAGTATTATTTTTTTACATTACATATATTAAGACCATTTGCCAGTACTGTAAAAAAGACATGATGTTATTCCAATTAAATTTTATTTGTGAAGTATAAGATAGAAATATATAATGGTATTGTAGTATTGGTTGTGCTGCATTTAATTTGTGTTTAAGTGGTTTTAATTTAAAAAATAATGGACAGGATGTTTGCAATTATTGTATTACAGAAATGATAATAAGTTTTTGGTTTCACATTACTTTAATGAGAATGAGAAAATGTGCTTAATTGTCTAGAAAATATAATAATGCATTATTCTAAAAATCATAATGATACTACAAATTATTTTCTGTATGCAAAATACAATTTAAGCTTAATTGGTAGACTTATTCTGAATATTAATGCCACACCAAAAGCCCAGGACTGATATTGAGTCTATTGGACAACAGAAACGATGTCTTTCTGTCTCTCTACAGGAGCGGATGTCCGGTTCGGAGACGAGTTGTGTCATCCACCATTACGAGACTCGGTGGTGAGTAGGTCACAATCTTTAATTCCCTGGACTGTAAATTAGGCTCAGCGAGTGTCCAGCTCCAGCGCTGACACAATAACACATCTCTTGGTTAATTTGACACAAAGATTTGTACCCTTAAATGCAGACAAAGAGTTGAGTGGTGTCTCCGCTGACCCTCCAGCACCTTCACTAATGAGTCTCTGTACATTTCAGTGTCGTCTTAACAACCTTACGACTGTCACATTCATTCTGACCCTCTCGGTCAGCGGCTCCGTACTCTTGATGTGTGTTTGAAAGGTGCAGGACCTCTTGGCTGGGTTGAGATGGATGCTGAGTGCTTTGTCAAACTGGTTCAACACAAAACTTTTTGTACACATCTTGCATGAGAGTACCAGCAGTGCTGCGTATTCTGAAAGATATTATTGGAAGGATTTTTGGAATGGCAAACTACCAGACTACTATTGGTAAGAATGCACATTACTGTATACGTCTCGCAGTATGTAAATATTTAATGTGCTTCAAATAACTGGATGATCTACATTTACGAATACTCAATGCACTTAAAGGGATATTTAACCCAACAAAGATGACAATTCTGTCATCATTTATTCAGCCACCTGTCATTCAAAACCTGTATGTGACCCTTTTTTATTAAACAAACAAGAAGTTATTCTCTGTCAATGCAATGCAAGTCAAAAAACTTAATTTATGTTCTGCAGAAAGTCAAACAGGTTTAGACATGACATGAGGGTCAGTAAATTATAACAGATTTTTCATTTTTGGGTGAACTGTACCTTTAATTTGAGTTTCTATCACCAAGGTGACGAAAGCACTAGAAGTGCTTGACTTGAAGTTCATTAGAAGTGATTGATTATATTTTTTAATGATAAAAAGACCGTTAGGAAAATGTTGTATTATAGTAAAAATATATGAACCATGGTTTTTGGCAGATTGATTATTTGTATTATATTGTATGTCATTGATTGTATATATTAGACAAGTGCTGCACTGTACTTGTATTTAACAAATTGTTATGTTAGTATTACAGATACCATGGTATTGTGGTGAGAGCATAACAAATTTGTGATTACTTAAGTTGTGTTTTACTAATTAATAAAAAGTAGAATTCCTGCACAGTATTTTGACTTGCAAGTATTTTTTTAATAAAAATGCTTCCTTAATCAATCAACGTTGTTTAAAAAATAATTTTACTTGCAAGTTAAAACAGCATGCAGGGTTTCTCCTTTTTATTGATTTTTGGCAAAGTCATAATCCTGTGCGATGCAGGTGTGCTAGATTAATTGGTTGTTGATAAGCGTGTACAAACACAAAATACAAAACAAGAAGACTATAGTTACTTATGGTTAAACCATGATTTATTTTCATAAGCGGATGCCAATAAAGTGAGGATATGTGATGAAAATATAGCCCTGTACTATTTATAAAATGAGTATGCAGTAGTTTTACATTCTGAACACCTCATCTGGTGAACAGTAGTATAGCACCACACCGTCTGCTTAGTTATTTCACAAACAGTTAAACAAGCGTTCATTTACAAACATCAAGTCAACCATTGTTAATATACCACCCTCGGCATGTAAACAAGCCTTAATCTGCTTAAGTTAAAATGAAACCTGTGCTCTATATCGCACAAAGACACACACCTGCCGATAACACAGACCTATTCATTTACATGCTCCAACGTATTTGCAAGTACACATTAATTCACCGTTTTCCTTGCCTGAATTGCCTACATAATTACACGTGTTTTTCAAAGCAGCGAGGTTGTCAGAGAGGTTAATTCTTATTTCCCATGGTGCAATCGTCCAGACGTGCTTGTCTGTCCGGTCAGTGTGCTAATGGAAACTTACGCATCTGAAACGCTTGTTGACTGACGGTGACTTTGACCTTGCCGTGAATGATGAACGCTTTTTGTTTCTGCTCATGAAAAGGATTTTTTTCATTCACTTCTATATTTTATTTTTAGGTTAAAGGCAGATAATGGTTCTAGCCATGCTTCAAATAAAACAGCTCCAGGTGCATTGTGGGTATCGTCGTGCAGTTTATATTGTGTGTCTTGTTATAATTCTTAATTAAGATGCAAATGAGCTGCTGGGTGAAAGAGAAGGAGGAAAGCAGATACCTGCCTGGCGTTTGTGAAGAATACACCTCTCTCTTCATCTGTTTGTCATCCGTTCCTTGAAACTGTGGGGCAGTAAGAGCCGGCGGATAATCAAAGGCAAACAAGGGAGAATAAGAAAAAACGCTCCCCGAAATTGGCTAATTTTCAGTTACTGGAGTGGCAGCATGTGTTTTGCAATTACAACGAACCCATAAATATCCCAAGATCCCAGAAACAGGGCGGGAGAACCGGGAAACAATTATGATTAGCGATTTAATTACAGCCTAAACTCCATCAAAGCAAATTTAGACTATGATTGCTCGCAACCGACTTGAAGAGGGAACTACTGTATCCCCATTACATTGTGTCGTGAGCTCAATCTCATGATGAGAAGCTATCGTAAGGCTTAACGTCCTGCTAATTACAAACACTTCTGCTTGTTATCTCGCAGCCGGATGCTTTTGGCCAGCGACGTGTGTCATCATTTACTTCCTGCTTCAATTCAACCACCCACCGCCAGACGATTGGACGTCCTCGTGCCCGAGAGGCGGTGCTATCGTTGTAACTCAGGTGATCAATAAACACACGACCTGAAGTTAATGTTTCACTATAAAATGTCTCTTTGGGTTTTGTGCTTTGATCTTCACAGTTCATTTCAGCTGTAGGCATGTCAGCTCAATGGATTTTTAATGGAATTGGGATTGAGAAAATAACCCACAAGACACAGATACTCACTTAAGTAGAATCGCTCTCCAGACAATGACAAATAAGGATGTTTAAGATGATGGAAAAGCAAATATGTTTATTTATATGTTTATTTTATCAATATATTATAATTTTTTTTAAATTCAAAAGTTTTGATTTAACACTAAAATGAACAACTGAATAGCACTAAAATGCTAATGATTAATTTTTTTATACATTTATTTTTAAATTATATTAGATATAATGATATAATGAAGTATCATTAAGTATCATGTATTTTAAATCATAAATATATTTGTGTTACTGTATTATTTGGCTAATAAACCACACCATAATAATTATTAACATTTGACATTTGTATGCAGATTTTAATTCACAAATGTTATTTAAACATTCTGTTCATCATCAAACAAACATAAGTCATACATTTATTGTATGTGTACTGTATGTACTACTCTAAATAGACACTTTTTTGACTGAACGGTTCCATAAAGAACATTTAATACCTAAAGAACCCTAATGTTTTTGTTAATGTGTTGGTGTATATAGTGATTGTCTGTGTGAATAGCATTTTTTGTGTAATAATTACCAAGTGCATAGATCATGATGCCTCTTTTTTGTCATTACAGACTGTCTAACATGATTTATTGATATAATATTTTAAATCTGCCAGTCTATCATTTAACTTTAACAACTTTTCCCACTACATTCAAATTCATAGAAAGAAAATCAAAACAAAACAAATAATGACTAAGACAGAGAAAGCAACATTTCTACTCTCGGTTTCACACCATTAAACTGATGTAGGACTCATAAAGTGTGGCACTTATGAAAACAACTCTACAGATGCTTTTGCAATTGCATTCAAAAGTTTTACATCAATGTTAAACAATGTTTATTATTTCTAAAATCAATATATTGATGTGCATGCAATTGTTGTTTCTTCTCTTTTATATAAGCTTGTCAAAGAAGTCTTTGTATTTATTGGACATCTCTCTGACATTCTTTAAAACGCTTGTTTTTCAGTGATGTGTTTCCTTTTTGTGAAAGGTGCCGCGTGGATCGTTATGTCATATTCCTTCTTTGTCTCTTTACACGGACATTACATAAAAGTTACCTGATCTCTGCGGCCATGACAACAGGTGAAAGACTGAAAATGACCTACACAAACAAGATCAATAAGTAATTATTTCACACATTTCTTTACTATATAAAAACATTTCTATTACTTGCTTTTACAATATACAGGATATAGACCATAATACTGTATTGTGTATTTATATGGAATATCACAAATCTCTGAAATAGAAATGGATATTGATAGCTTATATGACGAGGGTCTTTGACACCTATAGTAAATAGAAATACATGCATGTAAACAGTGATTAACGGTAACGCATGATTCTTCTTTACAGATCCTCTTTCAAATCTGCATCTTTCATTCTTGTTTGTTTATGTCTCTGTTCGGCTCATCCGACCCCCCGGCGTGCAGATGCACGACTTATGATAAAGCTTGTTTGTGTGGTCTCTGACGCTTCAGCAGAGAATAAACACAGCCCTACAAAGACATCAGAAGAAAATTAGCTTGCGATCGACTCGTGATGCTAAAAAAACCTTTACCAATGATGACCGCATTGCGTCATGATGGTCAAGGAAGTTCAATGCAATGTTTGACAGCCGTGACGAATCAGAGGAACAGCAAAATAAAAAGGATGAGAATAAAATATGAAGAAAATTCAAAGCGTGTGTTTCAAGGCCACAAGCAATCTTTTTGGAAAATAGCTTCAGCCTTGAGAGAGAGCGGATAGATGAATGGATTATGGATATATGGGTGATTTAACCTCGCCATACTGTAAGTAGTTGAGTCTTTATTTCATCACTGTATGTAAAGTGTTTTAAAGATCTGCCTCATCTACTCGACATGTTCTTTGTCACAGAAGTGAGCAGCACAGCAGGCCGCTAGAAATGATAAAGGAAATTACAGACGTCACGCTGTGATAATCACTCTATATGTGTGTGCTGTGTGCTTCATGAACACGTGTGATCAGGTAAACAGCATCAGGGATAATCTGACACAAATTTGTCTCGGTCATTTTACTGACAAATTAAAAACAAACAAACAAATACATATATATAAAAAAATATTTTGCATTAAGAAAGGGAAGCCGGATTTTTATGCGAGTAATAAGGTATGAAAGAATGTTCTTTAAGGTTGTTGGAGCTAACCGTTTTATAAAACATTACATTTTTTTATTTATAATATTATTTTTATCACAATGAAGTCTTTGATGTATAATAATATTCACTTTTTAAAAAATGAAGGTGCTCCAATGTCAATAAAAGAGGTTTCACAAACAACCTTCAACATGCAGAGAAGCTTTCTGTTTCACAAAAGGTTCAGACTATAAAAAGAGAAGGAATAGTTTTTTTGGTGACCCAAAAAAGTTTTTTCTATGGCATTGCTGTGAAGAACCTTTTGCAGCACCTTTATTTTAAAAAGCATAATATAGAATAATATGTAATATATAAAATATATACATTTTGTTTTTTTGGGGTGTGGTTGAGTTGTGTTGTCAGGAATATTGGCTTGCTACCCATCAGTGTGTGTGTGTGCATGTGTTTCTCCTCATTTGCTCATGTAAGTGATTTAATCTGTATGTCTGAATTCTGAAATGCATGATGTGTATGTTTGTGTTGATCATTGTGTGTGTGTTTCAGGGCTTTAGTTGTTCCTCAATCTGTGGGACCACAGGGTGAGTTTTATCAAGAAGTCCAGAGATGGCAGACAACTCATCAGGAGGATGGGATGGACTGTCATCCTGTTGCCCTGCAGAGCTCACTGACACACACCCCAGTGAGGTAACTGCCCCGTCTTACTATCAACGGAGGAGGTGGACATGGAGAAAGATCTGCTGTAAACTTGCATCACATCGTTGGACTTTAAAACTCACTGAAAGAAACGTGCATCACAAACAATACCTCTTCATTATTCTATCCTATCTTAATACGCAGACACAGCTGTAACCAATCAGTTTCTTTTATCATTCCAATACAGTAACTTTGACTAAACCAATGGCATGAGTTTAGGATGGGGAGAAAAACACCCACATGAACTGTACTGAACTTTACTAGTATTTACTATAGTAAACTGTAGTATACTGTAGTACAGTATATTATAGAAATTAACACACTTTGTTACTGTATACTGTATCACTCTGTAGAATTAGTAAATTATATAGAATTAAAGTAAATTGATCAAGTATTGTAGTAAACTTTAGTATTTACTATAGTAATCTGTAGTAAATTGTACTATACTGTAATATTACAGTAACTATAGTGAAATAATAAACTGTAGTAAATACGGTATATTATACCTTAATATTTGCCATGGTAAGGTTTAAAATATCTAGAAATTCCATTACAGTTTACTATAGTAAATACTAAATTATACTACAGTATTTTTTTTCTTGTGGACAGATAAATGTTTCAGTGGACTGTTAATGATCACTTATATTTTTATTATAAAACTGCGAGTGTTTCAATTAGTCAGTTAGCATCAGATATTGACAATATGGTTTAGACAATATAGTACAGTTGAAGTATTTGCAAGCTGTTTTTGCTTTTTGCAGCTGTTACATCAGTGTTGACTGCTGAAATAATGAAATATTTGAGGTTTATATACGTCACTCCAGGTGGGCGTTTCCAGTAGAGGGCATCATCCCGCATTCAATACGCACACACACGCCTATTACCAAACACGGTGAAGCTCGGCTCATTGATGTCAGAGAGACAGACAGGTCAATTATGAAGACGTGACAGCTGCCAGCAAACTCACAATGGGCCGAGGACGACAGGTATTCAAGGACAAATCTCTCTTCTGCATCAGCACTCTCCACCTGTCTGTGTGATTACCCACAGCCGACTAATACCTGTCACCTGTGATCAACCTTTATATGGCCGACTTCCACCTTAATAGAGGTGCGTTCAGTGAAGCCAGCGGTGTTGTTCTGAGCGGGATAACCTGCAGTCTTTCGTTTAGCATCGCTTGTTTAATTTGGGAGTGAGAGGTGAAGCTGTTTTGCACTAAAGAGGATGTATTATTCCTCAGAGGTTTCACATTCATGAGTTTACCTCGTGTTTCAGATATTTCCACTAAAATCCAAAAAACAGGTCTAACTAAGAAGTGTTGTAAGAACATAGAATTTGATGAGAAATGTTCATATTGAGATCACAGAGTTTTCCAGACGTTTGCAGGAAAAACATTATTATTATTATTATTATTTAATATTTTTAAACATTAATAAAATTTGCTGGTTAGATATTGAAACAATGGCATTATACAATATTAGAGCTAATGAAAAGCTCTGTTTGAATATAATAAACCTAATGGCTAAAACAAACAGACTCATAAGATAGGAAAAATCACAGCTCATCACATTATTTCTCTAAGACATCAATGAGAATTAAGAGCAAATGGTTTAAGTCTCATCTTAGATATTTCTCAGAGATTTCTACTAAGAAAAAGAATCAGAAATCTTACAGATGTCTCTAGTAGAGTTTCACAAGAGATCTTAACAATGTCACAAACTCAACTCAGATTTGTCAAGTCAAAATGATTCAATATGAAATCAAGAATTTCTCATTTAAATTTTCCTAAATCAGATTATTTTACCTCTAGAATCTACATTCATTTTTCTCGTCCATGCTCTTTATTTAGCAATTGTCTCTTGTCAACTTATTTTTGTTTTTATTTCTCCTTTATAAGCAATTTTAGGAGAACTATAAATGAAACACAACTGAGAACTCCATCAAATCTCCTGTAAGAGAAACATCTGAGCTGTAACATTATTTCTATGTTTATATCTGATGTGTTTTCACTGGTATAGTAGCATCTCATGACATCTGTGCTATCTGCTGACTCATCTCCAACGCTTTTAATATCAGACTTTTATATTTATAGAATGCACCTTCATCTTTCTCGCCCGTGTTCTTCAGAAAGGCCACACTCAGCGTGTTTGCACCTGTATGTCACAATATAAGCCAGATGATTTCAGCAACAACAATACTGTATGTCATCTATAGTACAATGAGTACAAACATGGTTTAATTCATTGTATATAAAAGTATTTGCACCTTATCATTGTTTTTTTTTGCCAATGACTCTTGGTTTGATAGTCTATTCTTTAATCAAATGACATTCAGAGAGTCTTAAGTAGCCAGAATATGTTCACATGTTTTTGGAGGTCATTGTTTATTTCTGGGACAATAGGTTTGTTCACTTTGGAAAATAGTTTAGACAACAAAGTATGTTTTATGGAATGATAAACATCGATTCAACACAAATGTCAATGACATTATTACATCAGTGACTCGCTAGAACTTTCATTATACAGACACAAACCACAGATGAAGCACACTGAGATTGTGAGAGGGGTCAGCTGTCCTCAAACTCATCAGTCTCGCTGTAAATAGAGAAATATTACAGAGAGATTTATTGATATGAAATTTCATTATTCCTCTCCTGGTGGGTTTAATTTGAAATGAAACAAATGACTTGCATAAAACTGCAAATTGATTTTAAATGACATCTGAACTTAACCATTCAAAAACTAATATTACAGCAATAAGCAGTTGTGCTGTCATGTTTGTCAATACAAGCAAGTTATTAAAAGTTATCAATGGTTAGGTTACTCACAATGAATCTGATTTCTAATAAAAGAGAAGCTAGAAACCCGTATGTCATCGCAAACCTGTATGACTTTTATTCTGCAGATTTGAAGAACGTACATTGGTAACTAAACAATTGTGGACACAAAACCACTGAGACCTTCCTCAAAATATCTGCTTTTGCGTTGAACAGAAGATAGAAAGTCATAAACAGATTTTATTTTTTGGATGAAGTGTTCTTTTAACATCCATGCTGAAATTTGAAGGGTAAAATTGCTGACTGTTATTATTAAAAGAAAGCAAAACGATGGAAGTAAACAGTGGAAGTAGGAACACAGACTGCACCCTAACTTTCTGAAAACTAATTTGTTCTAAAAAGCTATTATAACCACAATATTTCCCTCCCTAATGTTCCAGCTCCAAACTCCTGTGCCGTGAATGGGATGTTCTGGCATTTTCAGTAGTTTTATTGTGTGCAGAACCTGCTGTTATTGCAGTCTGGAGTCTAATATATCTCTAACCTCTCTGTATATGTCAGGAAACACTACAGCAAATAAAGTGACGTATATAAAATGACTTTTTTGTAAGTGTGTGTGAAATCATAAGTCTTGATTCGCTCAGTGACTCAAAAATTGTGCTGTAATGTTTTGTGGCTGAAATGTTCATTTCGCTCACCTGAACAAATGTTCGCTTAAAATCGAGAACGCATTAAAATTCACAGGCGCATTAACACTTTGCCTTAGGCCTCCGTAACGCACTTAACTGAGAGTAAACACAGAAATCTTTGCGCTTAATATCTACTGACAGCACATTTACGCTCAAACAATGTTTTTATTTTATTTTCTTATTTGAATTCTTCAGTATGATAAGTGAAATAGGAAATGAATTGTGCAATATGAATGTTTTTCAGTATAAAGTTTACAGAGTTACTCCAGTGGTTTTTCAAGAACTTTTCAAATACCGAGATCTCCGAATATGAAGATCCCTGTGAGGGAATCCTTTACTGAAATATAGAGGAAGGTATTTAAAGTAATGTACTGTAGAATCATATGTCATATAGTTAAGGGTAAACAAATTATTAAATTACCTTAAAATCTTTACCTTATTTATAAATGACAGTGTACTTTTTCTCTTCCCTACTTTATTGTAATGCTACATCTTTACATCTGCAAAGAAACATTTTCAGTTCGTATTTGTATTTTTTTCACAATATTCAATCATAATTTTCCACAGATTCCCTTGCGCCTCACTGATTTGAATCCTAGAAGATCATAGCAGGGTAAGACAGATCAATTATTTATTCAATATCTTATCAAGTAAAACTTTCCTTTCCTTTCTCTATAAACTAACAGATAAGAGTTTTCAGTGACCATTAGGGTTTCATGAGAGGATATAATTCAAAACACATGAATGATTCACACCTCAAAAGTAGTCGTTTGAAAACACACATAATAAATCTATAACCAATTTTTCATGCAGAAAATATTGAAATCTCTCAAAACTGATTCATATAGCGCTTTTGACGATGATGCATTGTTTCAAAGCAGCTTTACATAAAGAAAAGAAAATGAAAAACAAGAAATGTTTTCACAATTTCATTTTTTATTTTACATATCTTTTAATATCTGTACACTAATATTCAATTCTAAACACAACTGTACTGTTGATTTTAAGTAACAATTAAAAATGACATAAAGATAATGTGAATTTTAATGTGTGCAACATGTATATTTATATCCGACAACAATTATTGAACTGTAACCTATAAAACAAGGCCAGAAACATCACTGCACCTTTGCCCAGATGTTTATTCTTTTGATGCTTTTATTTTTTGATTTTCACAGACTGTACAACAGAAGAGAATTACTGCAACAAGGTGAATGCACTGTATTCCTGCAGGGCAAACTCTAATAGAATTGATGTGACGCTGCTCACCGGACTGTGTTAGACACATTCAGCAGTCTCACTGTAACAACCTCACCAATTTGAAGTTTCTCTTTCAAAAGCACCTGCTTGTTTTTTCCTGTCGATACTGAAGGGTGAAAGACAGAGGAGGTGGAAATCTCTAAGGTCTGGAAACACATTGGACTGTGAGATCTTCCCTGAGGGCTTCTCGCATCCTCTGATCGGCCTCCTGCAGTACTAGACCAATGTGGGGGAGAAGAAGAAAACGATGCCAGAAGCTTTATTTGTCAAAAGTTACATATAGACCCACATAAAAAAAAAAAAAAGAAACTGACAATCTTAAAGCCTTGAAAGATTGAAAAAGGAGCTTTGGGGGATGTTTGTGTTCTAGCAGACATGAATTGAATGTTGATGGTCTAAGATAGATAGATAGATAGATAGATAGATAGATAGATAGATAGATAGATAGATAGATAGATAGATAGATAGATAGATAGATAGATAGATAGATAGATAGATAGATAGATAGATAGATAGATAGATAGATAGATAGATAGTGATACAGTTGATAGATAGATAGATAGATAGATAGATAGATAGATAGATAGATAGATAGATAGATAGATAGATAGATAGATAGATAGATAGATAGATAGATAGATAGATAGATAGATAGATAGTGATACAGTTGATAGATAGATAGATAGATAGATAGATAGATAGATAGATAGATAGATAGATAGATAGATAGATAGATAGATAGATAGATAGTGATACAGTTGATAGATAGAAAGACAGATAGACATTCTCGTATTAAACTGCTGCTGTAATCACAGGACTTTTTCTATTAGAAATCATTGAATTTGCCGAGGTTGGCCGGTAATAAGCATAAAGTATGGTTTTGGTTACAGATATATCGTTCATCATGAAGAGGTTAATTGCGTAATCAGAAACTCCATCATCGGCCGCTCGACCGGGACACGTGGAACGGGGGCAGTCGTGATTGGATGCTCACACATTTGTCGGAGAGGCGAGCGGTGGGTTGTGTTATCCTATTGTAATCGAGCCTGGGAGAGGTTAATGAGTTTCTGAATTGAGAGAAAGGAGAACAAAAAATTCAGCTCCTCGAGAAGAAAAAGCATTTGGTGTTTGTAAGGTTACGATTTGTTTGCCGTCTGAGCTCTTGCACACAGAGATAATTAAAATGAAGCATATGAGTGAGAGTCTTCCATTGTGTCTCATGCTCTCATTAGTAAACACTTAGCAGATGGGGAAACATTTATAGAACAAACCAAAGGACATGACCGACTGTTGGATCGTATAATATTAATCATGGGATGGAGGGTGGTATCCAGTAACAAATGTGGTAAACATTTACACTTCTTATAAGAGAGTATGGTAGGGTTATGTACATACTGGAATGAAACAGGTTGACCTCACTGATCCATTAGTCAGGTGACTTGTTTAGCTCTTCTGAATGTCATTTTTTAATTTGGAAAACGACATTACAGAAATGTTTTGGTGTTTATTACTTTTGAAAGCTCCCAAATTCACCTGTCCTCTTCAATGAATTGCAGTGAATCAGTATGAGATGTTGCCGGTGCATTCATGCAAGACTGTTTACTTTATACCAAGAAAAGCAAAACAGATTTTCCTGACATAATCCAAATTTGATTATGTCATTCACACAGAGTTTTTAGTTAGTTTAAGTTATGGTTTATGAAAACTCCTTTTAATTATTATTATTATTATTATTATTATAGGGTAAAAAATAATACTTAACTGAGACAAATGTTGACATAGTAAAAGTATAAAGCTTTAAATAAAAGTACCTAGATAATATGGTTTTGGGAGGATATTATAGGATATGTTTTTAAATGATTTTGACTTTGACTTTGACTCTAGACTTTGTCTCAAACTGTGCTTTTATTTGCCAAAATATGATTGTTTAGATATACTCTCAAGAAACATCTAAGCAAAAAAACATCAGCAAGAGTCTCAGTTTGCTCTCTATATTGATCTCATTTGTGTTTAATTTTTCCCTATGGGAAGGGCTTCACCAACCCAACCCTACATTTCTAAATGTTCCTACAAAGTTTTTAGCACTGTAAACATCTTGATCTCATTGGCAGGCATTACCTCTCCTCACGGCCTTTGCTGATCTGAAGCTGTCTCCCGCTCTGTCTTTCCCGCTAAGAACCATTTAAGCTGATCTCAGGACACGCCGTGATTTCCTCGAGACTTGGTGTCTTTTTTGGGTGCTCAGTGTTTCTATGAACAAGCTGACTCAGGCAATAACACAGAGAAACAGAGAAAGAAGGAGATGCTCAACACCACAATTAAATTTACAAGCCTTCCCTGAAATGTCCACTGGAAGAATACAGGATTTACAAAAAGGTGAGAAAATCAAAGTTTTCTTACTAAAGAGAAACTGTTTCTGCCACCAGATTATTGCCTGTTTCCAACAACCACAACATCTTAAAGGGATAGTTCAACCCAAAAATAAAAATTCTGTTATCATTTATTTACCTTCATGTCATTCAAAACCTGTATGACTTTCTATCTTCTGTGAAACACACACAAAAAAAGATATTATGACAAATGTCTCAGTGGTTTTGCATTCATGCAATGGAAATCAATGGGGGTCAGTTATTTGGTTATGAATGTTCTTCAAAATATCTTGTTTTGGGTTTTACAAAAGAAAGAAAGTCATACCGGTTTGACGTGAGGGTGAATAAATTTTGAAAGAATTCTGAATATTTTGGCTGTGCACGACCTCATTTCAGTCAGTCTAGCTGATGCGCAGCTCATATAAATCAGTTGAGGTTTAATCGAATACACACAAACATACACACATACACAAACCAATACATAATACAAACCAATCAACAACTATGAGTATGAGCGGCTTCATTATTTCCAAATGATTTGCAACACCGACGGAAGCGTCGTGCTCCGTGAGGAAGGACGAGAGGAAAAATTGGAAAGCTTCACTGTAATAAATAAGAAAATAAACAGAATGCATTAAAAATGCCGGAGTCTTTGTAAGTAATTTCATTTCTCTGCCTGGATGTAATATCTTTACTTTTCAGCACTGGGTTGGAATGTGAGATGGGATGACACTAAAATGAAATTGAGGTAAATTTGAAAATATCAGATATAATCTGTCTGTGGGAGAGGGGCTGTGTCAGATTTGATAGTGGTGATGATGGAGGTTGGGGTCATGGGAGGATGCGGTCAAAGACGTTTGTGGTGAGTGAACACTGTTGCTATTCCATCATCATCATCTCAACCACACAATTAAGGTCCTTGTTAGCCACGCCCACATTCACCCCTGCCATTGTGACACCAGCACACTGCTATCATTCCATCATCAATGAAAGAGAAGGTTTTGTGTACTTAGCCATGCAATTAGAAAATTTGCCACACCTCCTTTCACTCCTGCCATCATTGCACAAACACAATAGAAAGTTTCTAGTTATTGTCCCTAAAAACAAAAACACATTTCTGGAAATAACTTTAGACTTCTTTGTAAATGATTCATAAAATCAATATAAAACAAAATCACTGGATCAGTGTTACAGGTTTAACTGTGAATGAGTTATTGGTGCATGGTGTAATTAAAAAAAATAAATACAATATTTGCAATGTAATTTTGGCTAAGCTCGATTGGTAGAGCATTGCATTTATACTGCAAGGTCATGGGTTTGATTCCCAAGGAAAAACGCTGTACGTAGTACAGTATAAAGTGTATGGCTTGAATGCAATGGAAGTTGGACAAAATCTGCTCAATGCATAAATGTAAAAAAATAATTAAAAAAATAATATTTAAAAAAAATCTCTGCTATCTCCATTCACAACACCATTGAATACATCTATAGCATGCCTTTCATCTCTTACAGATCATCATGCTGAGCCGCTGGTCGCCGGTGAACACAGACATGAGCCGTATAATACACGCCTTCCTGTTGTTGTATGTCTTTCAGCTGTTATTATTACTATCTAAACCCTGACCTCCTGCTGCTGTTACCATACATAAAACATCTGATAATCTCTCTTTCAGCAGTTTCTTTTCCTTCAGAAACTGTCACTGCTTCTGATGGCTTTGAATTTCCCATCTGTGCTGTTTTCTACACTCACGCCTTTTCTGACAATAGTGTCTTCAGAAATGTGTGTATTGTAGACCTTTAAATTAAATTTGACAAATGTACTTGTTTAGGAATGATCACACTGACTAACTGTTTCTGTATCAGGTTAGATCATTGCTTAACCATGTAGGAATTTAATTACATATATTTAATATAAAAGTGCTTCACAATGCCATGGTATAAAGAACCTTATACATAATATGTAGAGAAAAAAGGTTCTTTAGTTTAATTTTATGAAAAATAAGGAAAGAAATAGACCTTGTATATACCTATGCATATCTGGTAAAGAACGTTTTTGTAGCATCTTTTTTATACGTTTTACATGTTTATAAAAACTTTTGGAAATGTTCAGTTCATTTTGTATAACACACATTTCTATGTATTTTTCCCCCATCATTGCATTTCATTTTTAAGGTCTAATGCAGAAATGATTGTACATGTGAATGAAGAATGACTCCGTTAATGCAGTAGTTTAGTCATCTACTTGCCCTTTCTTAGTTCTTAACATACAGATCTATAAAATAGGTCTTCAAAAGAAGTGATGCATCATATAAGAGATGTACTGCATGAGAAGTAGATGAATCAGCCTCCTTAAACGTCCGCCAGACGTGTTACTCTTTAACAGTTGGGTTCCCCAACCCTTATCGCAACTCCATCATTACGGCTAATCATCGCGACTGAAGCCGCGCCAAATAACCACCATCACTATCAGTAATGACCAGGACAGCACAATTCCCTCAATGAGTTGAGACCTGACCCTGTTCATTCGAGCATCCTTCACCACTCCTCTTCTTCAGCTTTTTCTCCACGTCTAGTTTCATGAGTCACAACCGCAAAAAAGTGTAGCGCTCACTCTCTCTCTCTCTCTCTCTCTGTCTTTTGTCTCTCGTCCTCTCATCTCATTTAGAAGCAGCTACGCTTCACTCCCCTCACAGAGTCCCACAGGCAATTTGGGAAAAGTAGGCCAAAATGAAATATGGCCTCAATAAAAATCCAACAACACTTCAAATGCACATTGGCAATAAAACCTGCACAAGTGTATACATGGCAGGGCACTAAACAGCGTGTTAGTTGGTTAAGTGTGTTATTAGGAAATAGCCAGAAGAGGTTTTTCTCTCCCACAGGTCCTGGGTCAGCACTACGAAGGTGGTACAGTCGTAAACACTGACGCAGGGTGTAAAAGCTGACCTGGAGTCAGCGGTTTGGCACAGCTCCTGTATCCCGCTAAATCACAGCGATTTGGGATGCTGTATGAACACAGGGTGGTAGATTACAAATACAAAGGGTGTTGTCTTGAGTCACACTTTTTTTTACCTTTGTTCTTACCGTTGAGCCACAGGGATGACAGCGCAACAGGATTAACAGATCCTGGTAACAACAACAACAACAACAGCAATACCATTAAATGTGTTTAGCATGATGCTTGGAAAGTCAACCACATAATACAAAAATACAGTGCTAAAAAGTGGCTCAAAATAAAAAAATAAAAATATTGGCATAATTTCTATTATGTCATTATGTGTATGGAAAGTCCCCACAACATAAAATGTGTGTATGGGGGTGTGTGCTAAAGTTTCATTGCTACATGTATTACACACGAATCAGAAACCTCAGCTGAAATTGAACTGAATCTTGCAGCCAAATCTCATTGCATAAGGTTGTCCAATCAATAGTGCTCAGCCTGCAGAACTAGACCTAAAGCATTGACACAGCCCAGCGAGTGTGTGTGTGCATGTCTGCGTAACAGAAAAATACTCTACGATGCTACTATTAAATTTCTATTGACTTTTAAATGGGATTTTGTGGGCTCTTGTTCTTTTTTAGACACTTTTTCTACTCTGTCTTTCTGAAACCCAAAAGTGCAAAAAGGTCAGAAGTCAAGCATTAAATTGGGTAATATATATAATATAATGCTTATTCTACTTGGTGAAGACAATTCAATGGTATTTCCAACTTACAGAATAAGAAGCTTAAAAGCTCGATCATAATGTAAGAACAGCTTAAGTGAGAGTCTTTAAGGGATGAGAAGGTATTAGTCAAGCCACAAAAAAGAAAGACGGCAATGTTGAAATTAATTTAATTTTTTAATTCAAGACTGTAAAGATTGTAGTATAGTGAAAAAGAGGTTGTGACCCACTTCTCAATTCACAGCTGTGATGTACCATCAGAACTTTATTGTGTGGTAAAGTGTTAATCATGTCATAATCAAGACTTACATTTAAAGTGAGTGCATGTGGAGAGGCCTGTGCCCATTTATGACATTCTGCAAACCGAGATATTAACTCTAAAAACGTTTAAAAGCAATAACCATACAGTAGTATTTCATTGCTTTTACAATAACAATTTCTTCTTATTTTCCAGTCAAAGATTAACATGCATACAGCATATTTGATAAAAAGACACAATCACCATCAAACTAAAAGAGCATGCACGGCACATTGAGTCTTAAATATGACAAATTATTTCATAAAAACTAAGAAATCTAAGTTGCCCTCCAAGAAGAGAATAAAACATGATACCAAAGTGTGCAATCATCTTAAATATTCATCTTCAAATATTTCTCCTCAATGTCTCCCAAAACCAAATATGCTATCTGTGGTTTTACAAATCTGTCTCATTTGTGTCTTTTTTAAGGAACAATTACTTTGTGCATTTACAATCCCACAAATGAAAGCAAAATCAGAGCAAAAATCTCTGCATCTGGCCTAAACCATTTTGTACAATCTTCAGTTTTCCCAGTTGTCTTGTTTGTGAAAGTGTTGGTTTACTGCTCTTCTCATCTAGTGTGACTCCATGAAGAAACAACCCCCTGGTGACCTTCATGGTTCCTAGAAAATGTTCTCTCTCAGTGCTGAATTGACGTTTTATTAGCGTTACATGGGAACAGAAACTCCTGAGAGACTGCATGGCGTGGCCCTCTTGGTCTTGACCTAGTTCTTTGAGAATGTGGCCGAAAGAACTGATGCTTCACTTTTTATAACAGTCCTACAGTGTCAGCTACTGAGTTCTTCTTTCTTACACATAATACATAATACACGAGACCTGACTACTAAAAACTTTACAAGACTTTAAAAGAAAATCATTTCTAGCCATTTGAAAACAAGATGAAATAGATAACTTGAGATGACCTGGGACAAAGTGTCTAAAATTAAGCTGAAACGCTCCCCTGAGCCGCAGCCCCAGTTTGACATGATTGCACTAACATGGAAGATTTAATCAGACGAAATGTTTTAGTTCACTTTCACACAGCATGATGCCCACTACAGTCAGTGGAACTGAGAACACTGGTCTTTAAACCTCTTCTGAGATATATACACACATACCATTCAGTGATGGAAATGTGAATGTGTGGAAACTGATTGAAAAAGGTTTCCTACTATTCAAAGCTGCAATAACTCTGTGTGACTTTTGAAATAGCATGCAACACTGCAAAAGAAATAGACAGCGAAAAATGACAAACAAACCGACACACAGAAACATTCAATTTATAATGACAGTTCAGTAGATAAAAAATCAACAGCCAAACACAACAGAAGCTACAGGAAGTCTTTAAATGGGTTCATTTTATTAGATTCGTTATAACATTATGAGTGATGAGCTTGCATGCATGATGACAAGTTCATTTTTGCTTTGGGACAAATTAAAACAGAAGAATTAGTCAATCATTCTCATCAAGCGAATTACAAAATAGATCAGCATGAAATTGGCACATATAGTTCATGTTCCAGTAATTTCGCAAACCATGTCGGAAACAATGTCTAAATTCCCACTTTGGGAATGAACAGATCAAATCAGCAGAACATGCTGGAAAGAAACAGCTATTAAAATACGCAAAATTACTTCAGGTTTGTTCTCTCTACACTATAGTGTATGTGTGTTACTCAAATGAACTGGCAGGTACACATAAACCCACACATTAAAATGTGAGAAGCTCTCATGATCAGCTCTGGTATGATTGTACCGGGAAATAAGTTTCTTTGTAGTTCTACATGCAGGACACAGAAAACACAATAAAGCTGCTTTAAAGCAGCATTAAAGTGCTTTAGAATAGATGAAAGGTACATGATGAGAAACAACTAAAGAAGTCAGTAGTGAGGGCTCATGATGAAAGAAAGAAAAAACAGCAGTCATAGACAAAAATAACAAAGAGAAAATAGCATTTAAACAATGATGAAAACAATATTGTAGATTGCACATTCAGAGAAGGACCTTAAAGATATTAATATTTCTCACTTTGTTCCTAGGTGACTCAGCTTATTCACTTAATATGAAGCACTAGGATAACATCATTATATCTGTTGCTTATTATTAAAAAAAATACTTCTGCAATAATATCATGTATTTTTTATATTATATAAATTATATGTTTTACTGTTTTTTCTTATGTATCTTCAGATTTAAATGAATTAAATGCATTGTAAAATTGTAAAAAGCTATTTAAACTGAATTGAATTTGTGCTGCTTTTTTCAGGTATATATCTAACAAAAAGATATCTAAATACTACCATAATCCTTTAAAAACGTCGTTGATACTTAAGCGTCTGCTAATGACAAAGAATATAAAATCATCAATCTATTTTAAAAATCCACCAAATTCTACATTCATCCTCTCGCGAGACTTGCCAAAGTTATGGGCGACGACGTCATCCGCCGCTTGTAGAAAGTAGCGTTTAGTAAACCTGTCTGCTGTCATCCAAAATACAAACCGACGTTTATGTGGATTATATAACACAACAAACAAGGATTGTCATCAGAAAAGGTAAGAAAACTACCTTTTATGCCCTTTATGCAAAGTGTTTCCGTACCTAAGCTCGTTTAAAGCGCGTTTATTCAGCTCTGTCACCTGTTTGTGCTTCTGAATGGGGCGGGTTTAAGAGTAAATCTGTTAATATTCAACTTCTCTCACTTCTTTGTGAATTGTGTTACAGTGCAGACGTGTTTACATGGTGTTATGTTAGAATTTAGAGTTAAGTTTTAATTTGTGTTTGTAGTATTAGAACAAAGACTATCTTGTAATCAAGACGCTGCAGTTAAGAGGAAGTGCGCCGCGATAGGAAGCCCCGCCTTCCGGTAAAACGAGCCAATCATCAGTCGTTAAAGAATGACGTCGGTAAGGAGCGCTTTTCACACTGTTGCGAAATACTTGCTACGGTTTACGCACGCGCGGTAGATGAAACATCATGGAAAAATGGTTTTAGAGCAATTTCAGTTTTAGAAACAAAACTACAGCTGATCTGAGGTTTAATTGTTGGTTGAAAATAAGTTGTTTTATAGTGACCTTGAAGAGTGGTTTTAAAGAGATTTATCTTTCCTTTCAGGTGCATAAAAAATAAAAGTAAAGTATGGATGTGTGTCATTTCCTTGATGTTCAGCACTGTTATTATTGACCTGTTTTAAGACCATATTCTGGTCCTGGAATTGGAAATAGTCTGTATATTTTTGTAGTCATCTCTAAAATATTAACGCCTAGATTGCTCTGTGTATTATCCTTTATATTACCATATTTTTTTAATACAAATATAATGATTTGTTATATACTATATGTGTATATGTATACGTGTAGACGTCATGTAATGTATTGGTCCTAAGGTGTGGGAATCCTGTACTGAACTCTGACATACTCTAGGAGAGTATAATAATTTTTTTTTATTTACTTTGCAGTATTGGAGTAGCAGACGATAACATGTAAACCATGATCAGTAATATAGAATTTTACAAAAACGTTTCCTTAGGCATTTTCTACAATTCACTTTAATATTTTTTATATTTCTGTTTGTATTGATTTTCATCTGTCAATTATACAACCAGAGAAGTGAAATTGCAGCACATTGTAACTCTACTACAGAACTTTGGCTGTGTGGCATCTGTCACTGTCGTGCTTGTGGATTGGTACATTACGTTTGGATTTTTCTCATGTCTCTCAAGAGCTCTGATTACATGGTCCAGCTCCTCATTACCGGCCCCTCGCTGTAAATCACTGAGTTTGAAGAACGTCTGCAAACGAAACCAGAGATTAGGTCATATCACACGCTGTGGCTAAAGTTCTCTCGCATAGTGGCTTTAATTGCCGTCCCGCCTACTCTCCCTGTGCCGAATAGATAATAGGATGCTAATAGAGTCCGTGTCTCGCCCAGGTTTGGCCCAGTCGGACCCATGAGGCTTTTTAGTAACACTTTCTGCTGCTGTGTGTCAGCAGTCAGAAGAGGTCAGGATACCATGAGTCATGATTTCCCAGGTAATGGGGGAAAGGTTGAGGACACATGCAGTTGGTTAATCCTAAAATTGCCTTTCTGGCACAGGTAGGGTACAAATTAGGGCTTGGGACTATTTCTTTTTTTTTTATTTAAAGATAAAACATTTTGTGCCTTTATTGTACAGGGCAGAGTATATAGGGTGTAAAAAGGGTGAACGAGACCAGCAAATTACCTCGAGTCTCGGGTCATTGGAGGCGGGTTTGCATTATATATGTCAGAGCACTGCCCATTAGGCCATCGGCTTTGAAATGGGACTAAATTTTATATAAGCTGTTTTGTTTTTAATCAACTGAGGTTTGCAAACCCTGTTACCAAAATTTGTGACATGTCAAATATAGTTTACTACCTTATTGCTGTTTTTATATATAACATTATGTTAATAAATATTAAATAAAAAATAAGACGTAACTAGTTTGAGACCAAGTTGCTTTTGATAAATGTGTCTGCCAAAGTGGTGTTATATTTAGCAGAAGTTGAGCTTGACAAATACAGTCAACACAGCAATGTTTGTAAAAAAAATCAGGAAACGAATGAGATGATTTACTTCAAAGTTCGTTACTTTTTGTGTGTCAATATTTTAAACGGTATTCATTTTTTTGTAATTTTTTGTGAGAAGATTACAAAGTAACAAGGTTCCTTGCAAACTGTTGGTCAGAGCTAAACATTAAAATTGCACTGATGTAATAAATTACTTTTAAAAGAAATCTTCTCCAGGGCAGTCTAGACTTGCAAGCATCCAAACAGATAATATGTTGGTCTTTCAGTGGGGTATAAGCTACCCTCTCACTGTGTTATACTTTATTCCGTAGACCTGGACAGCCTTCAATATGCCATAACACAATGAGCAATCATCTTTAAATCGTCTCTTCAGAAGCCATGATTAGCAATTTTACAGAGATCGCTTTTATGTGAGAGCTGTCTGGCGGTATATAAATGATAAATGTGGCGTCATTGGTTTTTTACAGCAGTGTTTGCTGGCTGACTGGCAGAAGCGCTAGTTTCCGACACTTTTTAATGGCCTCATTGTAACTGCTGGCACAGGGTCCGTCCGGATGTGCAGAGTTTTGACCGGATTGAATCTATTGGGATCTGCCATCAGACCTTTCTGTAAGAAAAGAGTTGAAATCATGCATGGGCGCTCATATTGGTAATGTACTTTAATTACTAATGTAGCATAGTCAGATTTTACTTTAGACAATCTTACTTAAGAGTCATGCAATAAACTAGAACTGCAGTAAAAAAATGCAGCTTTAAAAAAATATAATTTTAAACATAACTAGCGATAGATTAGATAATTTCCATATTGTTTTCAATTCTTTGCAAATGGATCAATGTGTCTTGCAGTCAGTATTTTAGACAAATACTGTGCAATTTATTGTTAAATTATTTTGAGAAAACATTGTACACTCTAAAAAAGGATGTGTTATTTTTTAACACATTTTTTGTGTTATGCTGTTTAACACATAATGTGTCATTTTGTGTTAAATACATAAAAGGGACAACACATGTTGAGTTGAAAGTAACACAAGTTGAGTTAAAAGTAACACAAAATGTGTTGTTTTTAAATTAACACAAAGATGTGTCTAGTTAGGGACAACACATCTGTGTGTTGTCCCTAACTAGACACATCTTGTGTTATTTTTAACACATGTGTTTTTAGAGTGTATAGAAGACGGTGTGTTTGATTGTAAAAGAAAAAAGGTGCTGTGGTCATCTTATTATTCTAAGTGTTTTGAGTAACAGGTAATTCAGGTTCCCTTATTTGTTTAAACAAGTTAGAAAGAACTCAGAAACGCTCTGTTTGTCAAAGTGTTAAATTTTAAAAACTCACAGCTCAACATTTCATCCCGTTTAAGATCTGTGTGCTTACTGCACATGGTGCCATGAGTCATTTTGATAGGCAGGTTTCCTCTCACCAGATCCATTTCATTCTCTCACACAATTAAATCTGAGCTTTTGGGCCCAGGGATCATCCTTCTGAACTTCTGAACTGGCTTTTGAAGCCACCTGAATCTTCCCAATACTTTCTTCACTTAATACAAACACCATCATTTGGTGTGTGTGAATGAGTGTTTAACTTTGATTTCCACGGCTTTGAACAGTCATCTCGACTTAAATTACCGTCGAGAAGCAATGAGCCCTCTTTTCTAAAGGGATTGAGCTTGTTCCTTAAAAGGCAGATAAATCGTCATCTTCTATAATGATAGAATAAAAATAATATCATTCTTGTAAATGCAACTCATTAGACGTTTCATTTTCATTAGTTGCTGCTGAATAAAAATATCATTTGTCTTTTTTTCTCAGTTTGTCCACAAGATTGGGTCTTTATGATCCTAACCAGTAGGCACTGTTTCTGTATAAAATAGATTTTTAAAAAATGTTCAGGAAGGCCATTTGAAAATAAGCCCATGGCAAAGTGTGGATGTTGTTGTGTGGTTGCTGTGTTTTCTGAGTGGTTTATTGTGTTGCTAGGCTGTTGCTAAGTGGTTGCTAGGGGGGGTACCTCCATTCTTACATCTT
Organism: Beaufortia kweichowensis; assembly: GCA_019155185.1. Lineage (NCBI taxonomy): Eukaryota > Metazoa > Chordata > Actinopteri > Cypriniformes > Gastromyzontidae > Beaufortia > Beaufortia kweichowensis. The sequence goes on from CM032802.1 coordinate 1,535,216, forward strand.
ACTAGTTTATCGTCCACCTGGCAAGAATCTGAAGTCTTCTTCTCATGTTTCACACTAAAGTTTAATACTAAAAAGGTATTGGCTGATTGTTTTACAATTTTAATAATTGTTATTGTATTTTGAATTATTAGTTTGTAGTTTGATCTAGTTTTATGTTCAAATTGTTTTAAAAAGTCTTTCCGTCACTGGTTGTTGGTGCAACAATAAAAGAACAAAGATCATGTCAATATTCAGAGAAAAAAAGGCTTCATATTCAAGACAGAGAAGTATTATATTTAACTTGTGAAGGTATTGAAAATAAAGCTGAAGTCTGTAGGCCGAGCGATAAAAGTAGAGTGTGTTCAATGAATTGTACTTGCTAAACTGTTAAATCGATGCCAAATGTTCTGATGAAACACTGGAATGGTACTTTTTTTTCCACATTATGAATATCTGTGTGTTTTCATAAAAAGGAGACAATGTCCAATACTTCACTTGTGATTCAGTCAAGAGGTTTGTGCCGGCTTGTGTGATCTAGATGGTGTGATGGGATTGAGTCAGAACATAGATGTGTGTTAGATCTTATTCCATACGTCCGTTCTGTCCAGCACAGATTCGATGGTTTGTTTGGCATGCGTTTGAAAGTGTTGAGGGGGTGTTTGTGCTGAGGGATTGTGGGAGAATCACAGACAGACGCAGGTATGACGTGTTGAACTATTATTATTGAAGGCAGACGTCAGCGCTCGGCTCCAGGCAGTGCTATAAGAGTATTATGGATGATGTGTACATGTAGGTGGATCTTTGGAGTTTTCCGCAGCCCATGCTGAATTGATATTGACTTGGGAGAATAAATATAGTTTGACTAATATAGTCATTATGAAATCAGAATGAACCCTGTTATATTTTAAGTTTGATTCATTAGCTCACGTTATTCCAAAGGCAAAATAGTCATCTTTTAATTGATTGTCATGCAGTAATATGAAGCTTTTCTTAAATCTTGCTAATGTTTAAGTTCTTTAATGCTGGTTTACATTTAAAGTTGTAAAAGTTGAGATGATCTTGAGAGACTTAACACTTACTTATCCTTTTTATTGAAACGCCTGTTTAATTTAGCAGTACAGAGCAAAATGGTTTGTAAATGGCATTTCAAGTTGATTTTAAGCCAAATGTTTGGATCAGTCTTTGCAAAGGTCTCAAAAAGTCCAGAGGAAGTCCCAAAACAAACTTCTCATGACGAGATGCGTTTCAGAAGGATTTGTCTCGAGCTGAACTCCACATGAATGATTGATTTCTCTCACACATTTTTTCTAAGATGAGACAAAGATATGAGAGAAAAGGGAAACAATCTGTGTGAAGGCTTTGTCCAAAGGGACAAATGAAAAAGGCAAGAACGAATTCTCTCTTCTCATTTTAACCTGACACACACGAGATTTGCTGTTTTTGTCTTTCAGATAAAGTACTCTGGATCTTCAGGGATCTCCTGACATTAAACGCGCCATTTACATGAACCTTACGCTGATGTTATGATGCTGCTATCTGAATGAAGCCAGCGTTCTATCTCCCAAAAGTCATCTCTTCATCTTTGGTTTGACCTCTTTTAACTCTTTATTGCTAGTTCTTACCTTCTACAAAGACATTTTGACAAATTGTGACCTGCTTAATCTTTCTCTGTGTCTATTAAATCCATTCTCTGTTTGATTTTCTATTAGTCATGCATTAATTTACTGAACTACCATAAAGCTTTTGCCCTCTTTATTTGGTAGTGATAGACCTACTGTGGCTTGCCTAATTTAGAAATTAAAGTAATCTTCCACATGCCATTAATATTAGGATATGCAAACGCCGTGAACTAAATATAGTCTAGTTGCCATGTAGTAGTTTCCCAGTATATGATAATTAAGGCTTTTTTCTGACTTTTATATAAGCTTATAAACTCTCATTATTGTTTGCTTTCTTTGAAATTTAAGTATCTCATGCAGAGTGAGTCACGGAGCATTTTGATTGTCTGTGCTTTCCTCTCCATCTGGAAGAAAAGTAAAACTTAGGTGTCATTAATGGCCGTCTGGCGGTCCCTGCCTGCTCCTGCCTCAGTTATATAGTAGTGCAATCTTACAATATGTTGGTTTGTCACAGAAAACTTCCAACTGTGACGTTATATACACATGCCTTGATAGATTCTGTTCACAAATTAAGTTTTTCGTTTTGTCTTTCAGTTGTCTTGGCAGACATCATGATGGGCATTGACGTCACATGTACGTTGCCAAGCTTCTATTGGACCTGCATCTCTCCAACAATGTGAGCCTGCTGAGGTGTGGAGCGGATACGAGACACTGTTCAATACTCCAATTCCTGCTAGCAGCATGTCGATATGCTGTACCTGGGGTTTCCTGGACTGCCTGTAACTCAATATTTGGACTTCCATTACCAACCAAAGATTTTAATCCAAGGCCCCAGTTACAGTGTAAAGGTACCTCCTTCCTGGATGTGTATGATGGGTGTTTTCTCAGACATGTTAAGATGGTGCCTATAAACCATAAGGGTTTGTCACTTAATGTAAGAGTTTAGATGGAATTGTCGTTCTGTTCGTCTGGTTTTCAGCGGAGTGAAAAAGAACATTGCTGGTGATCCATGCTCTTTAACCTTGTTTGGGGGAAGTGTTGGCACTGCCGATACAACACCATTTGTTTTCGGAGGGCGGTCGTGGCCCATTCGCCTGTGCGATTCTCTAGAGTGGCTGTGTGGGCGACCGTGAAGCTCAGGCCTGGAACTGCTGCTTGACTCTTACTCAACTTCTGAACTGCCCACTTGGACCATGTGATGAAGTGGACACCTGCTGAAGGGCGGCTGTACATCAGATGATGTCAGGCACTCTCCAATATCATCCCTGACCTTAAGCATAACATTTTATGTGTTACACAGGATTATGATGTTAGTGTGAGTAAATGATTATGTTTTTGTGTAATCCTTTAAAACATTTTGAAACATACATTGATGTTTACAGGATAGTATTGTATGTATCAAAACATGCAGTTTTATGTCTGAGATGGGTGTTTCACAATATACAAGTATTGACCAAAACTGTGATACTAATAACTTATTATAAATAATTCAGCGCCAGTATCTTATTAGTTTTGCATCAGTTTAACATTTTGCTTTAAGAGCTACATTGTTAAAATCTCTCTCTGCCTCCCTATACTTGTTTTAAAGATGAATTTGACTGATAGCATTATTTATTTTTATCAAACAGATATTGCAAAAATATCATTATCATCTTTTTTGTGTGTGTTAATCCTGGACTGAAAATCTGATATTGTTCCAGCCCCAGTCTAAGAAATGTATGAATTAGTTTGGGGAAGAAGTTTAATCCATAATATCTTGATTAGACTGTCTGTCATCTGCTCAGACTATTTCAAGTGAATAAAAGAGATTGTGGTGTTGCTGGCAGGCTAGTGTTGATTAGCATCCTCATTTGTTTGGCATAAATTACAGAAAAGCAGAGACAGTGTTTATTGTGGCTGTGAGCGAGCGTCGCTTCTTTCAATTAACACTTCACAGACTCTTTACAATGCAGGGGAACGCAGCCGCGCTATAATACATCAGCGAGCGTCTTCGGCGTGCTTCGTTGTGATCTTGTTTACTGAAGGTAATCTTTTGTCGAAATGGGTCGTTTAACTTATGAAAATATTGAGTGAAATTCCGTAAATGGTTTGTTGTCGTGACTTTATGTACTTGCGTTGCACGTTGACATTCACAGCTTCTTGTTTTAGAAGACGGCAACGTGTCCTTTACAAGAACCCGTAGACGGCTCGGCTATTGAGTCATTTCATTGATTTTTTTTTTGAGGGGGGTGTAATGTATTGATGTGTCTTGGATCTATACATAAACTGACCTTTTGGTTGATTTCATGGCTTGATGTTTTAGGTAGCAGAGCGTGGAGGGAGCGGGCTGGCCACAGGTGACATCCAAACGTCGGAGATATGCCTGACCCATCACGAACACTCTGAATACTTGGAGTTTTGGGACAGCTTTCTGCCAAAACTGCAGTATGTCACAGGTGGGTGAACAAAATGAGAACAGGCATCCACCTACGACACATAAACAAAGACAAGTGTGACACGTTTACTTCAGCTGTGACTGGACAGCGCAGGTGTATTTTTCTGCTCTCTGGAGGACACCTGAGCTGTAGACCCGAGCAGCTAATAGACCTCTCGACAGATCTGGAGGTGGTTGACTGTATCTATGCGTGGCATTATTAAACTATGAACTAGATTTTCACACTTCCAGTAGAAAATGTGAGTGGTGCTTGTCTGTGAAAGGCTCATGTCAGGATGCTACGGTTTTGTGGCTGTTGCCGGGAGGTTCTTTTTCTATTGCTATGGTGCACAGTCTAAAAGTGTAATATTTATGTATAGGGATTTGTAAGAAGAAAAATATAAGTGGATGGATGATGTGGTCAGATCAAACATGGGGTTGCAGAAATAATAGGAATGGAAATTGCAATGCCAGTTAAGGTACTGAGAAAGACTGTTTTTGTTTGTGAAACCAAGATGGTGGGTGTGACTGTTTTTTCATAAAATAATAAAGTGCAATTAAGTCATTGATTTAATAATGTAAACACAGTCGGTTATGTCTTAAGTGAGTGTGATTAGGCAAGTCTAAAAGTTGGACGTGTCTCAAAATAATGGATCATTAGGCCTTGCTGTGTAAATGCAGCTTAATAGACCTTTAGCCGTCTATTATGTCATTAATTTTAATCAAACAACAGTATAGACAAGAAGAACACAGAAGCGCTCACTGCTATGTGCTGGATCACTTTAGTGACTGTCAAAGCATGGCGGTGTTTTCATTTATTTAATTACTTTTGTTTATATTAATATTTAAATAGCATATTAGCAGAATTAGTTTTAGCACAAGTTGGATCAAGAATTGTGAAGCCAAATTTGGTTTTGTGACCATAGATGATAATAATATGAATAGGTTGAGACAGAGATTTGGGCTTTTCTCAAAGGCTATTTTGCACCTGTCATGAATGGAAAGTAGTTGTGTTAAACGCATTTAAAATGTGCCCATAAGAATTTAGAAATTACTCTCAATTCAAAGTCTGTATGAGATGATTGAATACTAGCCTTGACATAAAGCACATTGCAGTTACTGCCTTGATTTTTGGGAAAATTATGCCAAATTCTGCGGAAGGGGTTTAAATGTGGACAAATGCGTAAAGTGGAGCTGATAAAGCTACATTTCAGACATGTACTGTAAGGGCAGGAACATCTGTGCTTCTTTATTATTAGATGATTAGATGTGGAAACTGTTATCAACTTTCACCATATGGTTCTATAGGCTACCATAGATTTCCATTTAACAACAATAATAGTAAATATAGCTGTGGGCATCATTTCCATGGCCAATTTTAGGCAGAACGGTTTAATAATATATAAACCAGTTTTACACCAGTAAGACCAGTAGGTGGTGCTTTTTTTCTGGAACCGTGCATGCACCCTCAGGTCACTCATTTTTGTTTTTGCTCCGCTGAAGAGCATTTTGCTGTAGTTGCTCGCACATTTAAATCCGTTGAGCGAAACATGTCGCTTGTGGTCTGTTTCAAGCCCCGCGGTGGAACACTGTGTGCTTTTAAGTGCGTTGCTAAACAGAAAGTGGAAGAGCAAGTCACAGCGTTCTGTACTGGAAGCATTTGCTTGTACATTTGTATATTTTAAAGGACTTGGCACACATTAAAATCATCATGTAAACCTTGGGCTGTCTTCACAGTTGTCATTACTGATTAAGACGTTGAATATAGACCAGTGCTTTTAATCAGCTTTGGAGGTCTGTGCAAGGTGAGTGCTGTGTTTCAAACTCCTGAGATTCTGGCTCTCTGTATTATAGAAAGAGGGAGAGATTTGGAGTCACAGGTAGTGACACCGTAGGGAAAAGAATTGAATTTGACACTGAAATAGAATGAATCGATTCTGATTTACGCCTAGGTGAAGAAATACAAAGAGCGGTGCAGGAGAAAGACTCGTCTTGTTTATATACTGGAGGTCAACCAGCAATGACTGCGCATACAAATGCACACATGCGCAAATTAAATTATTTTTACCGTAGCCGGTGCGCAGTCCCTCTGGCGCTCGTGACGGCAATGCTATTCCCTGCGGGATGGCAAACACATACTCTCTTGAGACTGCTATGCATACTGCAAACATGAGTGTGTGAGCGATAAGAAATGTCATTATAAACACCATCAGCCTGGCTCATGATTTTTAATTAGATGTTGCTTAATAGTTGCTGATTTGATAAAATGCATTTAAATAAGGTGATTTCTAGGGCTGTCCAAGTCAATGTCTAAATTCAATGCCCTTCAATTTCCCACAATGCACTTGTTTACTTTTGCAAACGTTTAAGTATATTTCTAAAAAGCACCCCTCGTATTTTTAATAAATTTAGTGCTGAGGTACAATATATTTTGTGAGCATATATATTTATTTTTTGAATTTCATTATATGTGTCTGGTATCTGTTTGGCCTAATAAAAAATTTAGGATAAGCTCATATTTCTTAATAGCAGTGTAGTTTGCAACAATTATATCGCAAAATGTATGACGCTGTGTCATACAGTGATGTGATTGATCAATACCTGCTATTTTTGTTATCATGCCACTAGTAATTGAATCATTAGTCTCCCAAAGTTTATTGGATTAAGGGTTTCATAAGCATCAAACTTTTTACTTTTTACTTTTAAACTTTCATCATGGGTACCTAAAGAGAAGAAGGTGTTTATTTTTGGTTAAATAGGTCATTTCTGCAATGCAGTACATGTCTCTATCATATACGTTTCTAAATATAATTAATCATTTGTAACTCAGTTTTGAAGATAGAATTTATTGATATTTATGTTTTTTTGGTGCAATGACAATTAAATGCACATGCGGTAGTTAGTTACAAGGTTAACAGGTTACAGGCTTTAAAATGTATTGCATGCTTTTTTAATAAACTCCAAATGTGAAAATTTCTTTTTCAGTCTTAGAAATGTAATGATTGTAAAAAATGTCTGAAAGATAGCTCGCTTGATTTATTTCTAAATAAAAAACGTGATTATTCGACTCTGTTCCACTCTGTGACACAAGTGTGTCACTCCGTTGCCATGCACTGAATCTCTATTTAAGTTTCGTTTCACTTCTGCAAGGGAAAAAGAAGCAGAAAATATTAAGGTTATAATAGCATTTCCAGCAGCACTGAGTGGCCTGTGAAAATAAGATTAGTCAATTATGCAAAGAGAATTTAAGCATAGAATTTTCATGAGTAGCCGGACAGCAATTAACCAGCTATTAACTTACATTCCTGTCATGTTTTTAAGTAAATTATAAAGACTGTGCAATTTACAATGTCATTTTGCTGGCTGGTTTGAAACATGATTATGTAAGGGAAGTATTTTGCTATGCTGCTTAAAAGAGCTGCTTATAGAAGTTTGTTTTAAAGACTAAGTTCACCCAGAAGTGGCACTCCAAACCTGTATGATGTTTTGTGTGGAACAAAAATGAGAATTTTTAAAGGGCTGCAGTTTTCTGTGCAATGAATGGGGAAGGATGAGTATATTTTTTGGCATATAAGGGTAGTTGACAAATAAATAGGTGACTGTGTCCTATGGTGTAACAGCAAATATGTAGGAAACAAAATTAAAAATATACAAATAGCACGAGAGATTTATCTTCTTTGCTGGAGTTACAAATAGGATGAGAAGGATTTATCTTACTGTAATTGTTAGTTTTTTTTCTACATTTTTCGTAGGTCACACCATATGATATAGACTGTCATATGTCAACCACCCATAAACAGACAATAATAGCATACTATGGTATCCTTGGAACCATAGATATATATACATAGATGCCTCATTACCTGGTGTTTCTTTGAGTCTGCCATATAAAAACAGTCTGTGAACACGAGTTTAATGTGCATCTGAAACTATAGTTATACACATGTTTGAATATCTTATGTTATGTGCCTTTGTGTAGACCTTTGTGAAGTTTTATTGAATGTTGTTCAGTGTTGGATACATTACATACAGGTTTGAATATTTGATCAAATTCAGGCTTCTTGTGCATGGAAGTTGAATATATGGCTTCATGGTTAGAAAGGTGTAAAGATATTTATCACATTTTCATTAGGTCTGTTTCTATGGTAATGTATGCACCACTGCTCTAATCTAAAGACTCATGTGGGTCTGTTTTTGTATTCTAAAAGTTTTCTGCTGTAAATGTTTTTCTTAGGCCTGTTTCACACCACATGTAAAGCCGGCATGTAGTCTCACTACCCTTGTTATTAGGCAGTATCATTTTCTGTTCACTGTGTCTGACTTTAGTCAGATGCTTTACATGGTTTAAAGTTTAAGTTTAGTTCTGTGCACATTATCATTTGGATATAAATAGGATTCACTCCCTTGTTTTAATTAGATTTCACAACATTTATAATAAATGACTTTCTCCCCTTTGGTACTTATTAAATTATATCAAAAATCACTAGATTTTTTTCAGCACTTTTATGAACAATGTGAACCTGCTGCTTTTTCTTCACTGGTGATTCACTTAAACGCAGCTTGTGTGCGCTGTGTGAAACAGGCTTTAGACTTCTCATTTACCCCATGATAAATTCAATATCTCTCTCTCTCTCTCTCTCTCTCTCTCTCTCTCTCTCTCTCTCTCTCTCTCTCTCTCTCTCTCTCTCTCTCTCTCTCTCTCTCTCTCTCTCTCTCTCTCTCTCTCTCTCTCTCTCTCTCTCTCTCTCTCTCTCTGTCTCTCTCTCTCTCTCTGTCTCTCTCTCTCTCTCTCTCTCTGTCTCTCTCTCGCTCTCTCTCTCTCTCTCTCTCTACTCTTTCTCTCACTCTCTCTGTCTCTCTCTTTCTGTCTCTCTCTCTCTCTCTCTTTCTGTCTCTGTCTCTCTCTCTCTCTCTCTCTCTCTCTCTCTCTCTCTCTCTCTCTCTCTCTCTCTCTCTCTCTCTCTCTCTCTCTCTCTCTCTCTCTCTCTCTCTCTCTCTCTCTCGCTCTCTCCCTTGATGAAGTGAAGTTCCCTGGTGGGTTTCTTACATGCTGGACTGGAAGATTCAATTTAATGACCTCTACGGCTCTGTCAAAACCAAAAGTGTGAAAACCTTTAATGTCTGGCCACATTTCCTCCAAAACCCAGGCCATTGCACTTTAATAGTCTTCACACCTCTCTACCTTTTTCATACAATCTAAAAGGATTTTACAAGGGAGAGAATTGCTACAATATATAGCTAAACACATTAGTTCTTAATTTTTGTGCCAGGGACCCATATCACTGTACATTTTGCATTTCTTCTCATTTAATACACCTGAATTAAATCATCGGCTCAGAAGCAGAAAGATGCGATTGTGGCATCCCTAAAAAAACTTTAATTTATTTATTTGTTCAATGTACTGATCTGTTTGGTTGACTGTAATGTTTAATTGCTTGCAATCCTTACAGCTTTTTAAAAGATTTGCAGAGTCAGATTTTTATTCAGTGCGGGATGTTTCTCAAACAGCGTGTTTTGCCAGAGGCACGTTTCTTATTTTGTTACCCCAACAGTAAACTTTAATATATTTTATTCTAATTTAGTTGAGTGAATAAAGATAATGAAATAAAAATGAATGTGGGGATTCTGTTTTTCATGATGACATACAGAATTAATGGAATAATTTGAACTCAAAGGTACTTTCAACTTGAAGTAAATTACAGTATTTACATGGCACGTGTTGCTTAAATGCTTTTAAAACCAATATCAAGAAGATGGTTGATTTTGTAGAATTTCTTTCTTTCTAATAACACAGAATGGCTGTTGATGCTGAAGTAATGTTTGTAAAATGGGTATAATGTCTCTTATGTTGGTAGAGATGTCTTTCTTTAAACCTGGTTTGACAAAATCAATATCCATGTTATACTACCTCCTTCTAATAAATATTCTTAATATTTTAAAGCGTCAAATGGCAATAAAAGTTTGTTTTGGTGAATGTATATTTTAGTATATTTAAGCAATTAAAATCAGACCTAAAACCACCTACTAACGAAAACATCTGTCATGCTTATAGTGATGTTGAATTTACTTTGCATTAAACAACTAAAATAACAATACATTTCTTTGTTTTTATTACAGATGCATATTAACTTTAACATTTTATATAAGATGTTGAAATTGTAAGGTGCTTATTGGAAAACCAACAAATGGAATTGAAGCTGCTGGTTGTATTTTTTTGATGTTTTTACTCTTGTGCTGCTGGGTGTTTGTGACGTCAGCATTCACATCTGGTGGGATTTTACCGTATGATTATTTAAAGATCACAGTGTTAATTGTAATATTTAAACATGTGACACATGTGTGCGTCCGCTGCTGATGTTGATTCTATTTGTGGGTGTGTTCTTGGACTTTGGCTTCCTCTAGATAATACTATGATGCCATGAGGATTTGGCATGTAGCTCTGAGGGTTTATTACGCGAGCAGATGGAGTTTGAGGCCCTAAATGCCATAGCCGTTCATTTGTGCACTAATCATTTAGGGACGTTTCTTGTTTGACCTTTTCCAAAAGCATTTGGTGGAAGGTGGAATCTCTCTCTCTCCCTCTCTGTCTCTTTCTATTGAGAGGGCAAAAGATGTTCAAATCAGGAAAAAAATCAAATCATTGTAATAGCAGGTGCCCTCAATTCTGAAAATATTTGGCATTTCTAAAATGGAGATGAGATTAAGTTATATGAGTTTGAAAAAAGACTAAGAGCTGCAGTGTGATCATGAAGATTAAGTAAAGCAGGAGTGATATTTAGCCGTGAGTTTTACCAGTCGTCTAGATCTGTTAAGGACGTTGAGCTCTGTGCTAAAGCTCCATGAGCTGTCTCAGTTTACTGTACTTCCCCAGCGGCTGCTTTCTGAAAATCTACGGTCCTCACGTGAAGCTTGACAAACGCAAGTCACGCTCATATTTCCTTCAAGCCCTCATGGGAAGTTTATACTTAAGCAGATTAGAGGTCATAATTACCAAGTACATACAGGAAGCCATTTTAATTAAACTAATGAATGTTCTATTGATGCTTTTAAGTGCTAAATGTAAATTATGCCTTATATCTATTGTCAGCATTTCTTGTGACTTATTCTTTTGTCCTGGTTCAGTTTCACTAAGTTTGTGGTGGTTTATTTTATTTACAAAAGAGGTGATTGTGTCTTTTAGATGCTTGTGAGATCTGTGATGGATTTGGAAAGTCATGATTATGTTCAAGTATTCCCTGTTGTACGAATATTGTAGTTCACCATATACAGAATATAATAATTTTAAAGAGTTAGAATTATTCGACTTTCCAATAGTGGTTGAATTGAGAAATAATTTTTTGCGTTGTTAATTTAAAAAAATAAGTATTTTTTCTTGTTTTTCTGTACATATTTGTCTTGAAAAGTGCAAGTTATTAAGTCACTCACCGTGTCATATATGAGCTGGTCTCCATCTCTCTGTGAAACTGCACCTGTCACAAAAACAATATTGCTTTTCTTATTTTCATTTTTCAATCTTAATGTGAAGTGTTGCCACATAAAGTTTGATCAATTTAACATGATTTTTTTCACTAAGGTACCAAAAATCTTGACAGTCAATGTTTTTAGTAAAGGTCTTGTATTTCTTTTTAATTTCTCTTCTTTTTATTAGCAGGATTTGTTCTTACATTGCTATTTAAATTATGCATTATGTTCTTAATGAAGTTACCTGCCAACTGGTGAGTTTTATTTACTAATGAAACATAGTGTTCATTTTCGGACTGTTTGACATGATGAGACGTATTTTGCTGGAGGTCAGTGTGTGCAAGACTGATACAGGACGTTCTTCCCTGCATGTCTTTGCACCTGCGGTCGGATGAAACGCACACCGCCCATCCCAGAGCACAAATACTTTCTGTTTGCGGATTTCCACAGAGGTTCAGCGTCGTCCAACATGGACAAAACTGCTGCTGTGTTTCTAATTACAGCATTAATTGCAATCTGGAGTGAAGATGGATTTAGGTTGAGTTCTTCCCAGTTCCCAGCAATCATTCCCAGTTCAGGGCACATCAATCCAAACACTGGTGGAGTTTATTTAAAATGCCTTCCTACAAGAAGGTATGAACAGGTATTATTGTTGATGTAAATAATATTGCAGAAGCCAAAAGTATTTAGTGGTGTTTGCTGGAATATAAAACAAGCTTTTAGAGTTGGGAAACCACCTGAAACGGGCCTGAAACTGTATATCAACACTTAAAAACCATTTGGCACATCCGAATGACACCATATAAACATCCTGTGTGCCAGCAATGCGTCTTCATGTCTATTTACTTTATTTTCAGTTTGTGTTTGAAACTCATGGGATTTGTTCCAGGTTTGCTTTATTTTGTGTGTTTGACAGCAACATTTGGGCCAAAATTTCTTTAAAGCAAGCCCGTCAGCCGTTTCCAATCATGTAAGTAAAGAGTAAAATCTCTTAAACTGTTTGCCAAGTTTCCATATTTAAACAATGCAGATGACAGTGGTGTATTTGTTCTCTGTATGTTGTTTCTGTGTTTCTGTCATGCAGTCCAGGTCATGTTTGTAAGACCCAACAACACCACAAGACAGAAGCTCTTTGCCCTGCGTGTATCTGAAAGCAGCACATCATGATGTTTTCCATCATGTTGATGAACAGTTTACACAGCTAAACACAGGCTATGGTTGTCAATTTCAAGTTTATTCTTCTTCCCATCAGGAGCTACAATCCTGAACTCATTGACAACATGTCAACAGAACCACGTAGGAAAGAGTTTGTAGTCGTTTTTGCACAGATAAAGAAGAAATCAAATAGCCAATGTAGCCAACATTGCTTGGAAAGAGATGAGGAACAGGTAGATAACAAGCCAACAAATATTTATTTATTCATTATTAATATATGTTTGGTCATTGTTTCCTAGTTCCTCACCTTTATTTGGCATTTACTTTTGCAATTTCAGCTGCATTCTTACTGACTTATGTCTAATGTCTGATTTACTCAATTTTGAGACTTCAAGATGAAGAACGCTGTATGGGTTTAACACGTAGACGGTCAGTTAGCTCGAGAGCAAAAACAGACGGGTGAAATGCAGTGTGTGAAAGCTCTTTTATACTGAATGAAGTCTGTCCGAGCTGGTGAATCTCAGAAAGATTTCTTCACTTATCAACTCAACAATCCACTGCACAGGCGAGCTGATGGATCAGGAGAAAAAGGGGAAAGAAAAACTGCAGAAATGCCATGGTAACATACAGTAAAAGCTGACCTCTGCTGTCACGGGCCTTTCAATGTCACATGAAATAAAAGATAGATACATATCAGCTGTGTGACTACGGGACAAATATAGAGTTGGATTTATCTGCACGTTGGGAACATGGTGTTTGAGGTACATTAAACAACTATTGATGTCTCATGTATTTCATTATTTCATGTCTTTTCTTCACTTGCTAATTATTGCTTAAATTGATGTTTTTGCTTTATGTGTATATACTAAGATTAATTAATTCGCCGTTGCGTTATAAGTGGGGGTGTTATTTGTCGCTATGTTTAACCCTCTTTCTCTGTTTCTCTTGTATTATTTCTCTTATTTATTTGTCTTAACACTCTTTTTGTGTCTGTGTTTTTATCTTTTCTGAAGCAGGTGCTTTAAAGAACTACTGTAAGCCAGTGTGACTGTGCAGATACATCATCTGCTAGAAAATCATTTACGGTATTTATTTTTGAATCTTTCAGTGAATTACTATCAGTGGACAGGAGCACTTTAAATTCAATAAACATTGTTTTTCTATATACACTGTCTATTTTACTGATTCAAGGCTTTTAATATATTTAGTGTTATGTAATGAAATATGTTTTTGTTTGAAATAAATGACATACAAGTAAATAATGAAATTTGAAGAACAAAAAATAAGTTTTGGGCTAAATGTTCAATATGTGTACACATCCATAGTTCGGAAAGAAAGGAACAAACCGTTGGGTTAAATTAACCTAGAAACCCAACCCTAAGTTGAAACAACCCAGCATTTTTTGGAGTGAATCGACCATTCAGTTTGCTGGGTTACCTTGCCATTGGTTGAAACAACCCATCATTTTTAGAGTGTATACACTTGATTGTTTTCAGTCCGTCGTGCCTTGGTTTGTTCATCGTTTATGTAACTATGGTTTGAAATAACCCAGCATAGAGTGTGTATGTAATATTGTTTTAAGTGTGTTGTATTGATCATAGCACAAGAAAAATTAGCTTTGCACTCATTGATCAACTTAGATTTTTCCCCGTCAGCAAACACACATCGAGTTGGATGACAGTGACACACAGGATAACAGATGGATTATGAACAGAATTCCACTGGCCTCTCCTCTTAATCCTGAAGCGTATGCAGGAGGAGGTGGGATAATCATAAAGGAGGAGTGTGGGTGGTGATTGTGAAAGCAGTGAGGAGAGAGTCGTTCTCGGTGGGCCGTGCACCTCATCATTTGAAGGGCAGTGTTGAGTGTTCGGGGGTCTCGCTGGAGGACTCAGATGATTAGGTTGATGAGAGGGTTTTGTAGCGCTGGAGAGGTGGCATGCTACTGCCTGCTGTAAGAAAGATTATTAGCCATAACTGCCTTCCCACACACGAGTGCATGAGAGCTTTATCAGAGTATGAAGGGATGCTGAGGGATTAGAGCGCTTCCAGGTAAAGAGTACCAGTGTTTCGTATTAAAGGAACTTTCAGAGTTAAAAACTTAAAGGGAAAGTGTTCCAGTTTTTGATGTTTGAAGTTTATTCAACGGTTAGTTCCAGTTCTTGATTCTGATTGGTCAATAGTTGTGTTTTATTACTTCACTGCACATTACCCTGAACAACATAAACATATATCACTGTCATTGTTTTTTCAGTGAAAGAAAGACTTTTAGTGATATTACATCATAAAAGTTGCATTGCTACATATTTTTGTGTGGTAAGAGTTTAGTTTATTTGACAGCATCTGTATTTAAGAACTTGTGATATGGTATTGTATATGTATTGAAACTTTAGTTTGTCTGGTTTTAAAGATGTCATTTTGAAGATTGTATATGACATCATGCAATTTACACTTTTAGCCTCTGATGTATGGAGAAGCTTTGCATGTTTACAGTGTTTGTCATGCTGTAATTTCACTGTTTATCAGGTCAAGGTATGGTCACCTTGAATTGTCACTTCACCACGTCAACCCACACGAGTCTCTCCGTCTTATAAAGAGATTGATGAAAGCATATGAATAACAGAGAAACCAAGACTGAGAGCAGGTTTAGACATCTGATTGTTTGTAATGTTGTGATTAATTTTGTTTACTGTAATGGTAATCGTCCACAGCTCTAGGGAGTCTTTTATTTAAATAGAGGTTTTTTCAGGCCAGTGAATAACTTTAAAGAAATAAAAGCTGTCAGAGACCTTGTTCAGGTAATCGACTGTGTCGGTGATGAACTCTCTTTTGCTCCGCCCATGATACAAGGCCATCAGGAGGAGGAAATGCTGGAAGGTAGAGAGAGTCCAGAATGAGGGGATGTCACTTCATGAATACATGAATTGTTATGTGCACAAGAGAGGGATTAAAATGATTTGGGGAGAGAAAAAAGCTGGTTAAATTAACTATATAAATGACTAAAATAACCTTTTTTGTTCACAGCCCTGCACTTATGATGTTCCTCAGATGTTAAAAGTTCTTTATGGAATTATTCAACCAAAAATGGCTCTTCAATGGCATGTTGAAGCAAGAGCATAGTGAGTGTCACAAATATTTCTAAGTGGTTAAGGTCTGGTCTCTCTCTCTCTCTCTCTCTCTCTCTCTCTCTCTCTCTCTCTCTCTCTCTCTCTCTCTCTCTCTCTCTCTCTCTCTCTCTCTCTCTCTCTCTCTCTCTCTCTCTCTCTCTCTCTCTCTCTCAGGTGAGCAGTAGTAATTAGATATTTAATACTCTGAAAAATACTCTGAAACAGCTAACAGGAAGGCACAGGATTGGTATCTTACATGCTTCCTTCCAAATGACCCTAACCCCACCCCAGACATCCACCCCTGACCATCAACACACTGTAATTGACCCAGAGCGCCCTTAATACATAACCCCTCCAGACGCTGGAGCTAAAGTGCCTGTAAGAGTACAGACTGATTGGGGAATCAAGACGAGCGTCTCGACCAACAATTCCCCCGTGCCGGGCTTAAAAGTGAGCCCACATGAGTCCCGCTCAGAGGACCGGACAGCTCTCCTAAGAAGGATGGAGTGGAGAGTGGCCTTCCTAATCACAAACTGCCATCGGCTTCAATTCCCAGGGGCCAATGCAATCGGCCTATCCTGAAGGCGGCCGACACCGCAGCCTAAATGGATGTTTATAAGATGCGTTATGTAGACGCGGCCCCATTTATTCTCCCCTGATTAGAGCTGTCAGGCCTGATTCCTTACAGCCTTTTTTATTTATTTCTCCTCCTCGGAGAGAAGTGAAAACTGTTGAGCACAGCACAGGAATGTGTAGCGTTTACTCTGAGTAAAACTGCAATGAGGATTTCTGTGAAGGAAAATGACAGTGCACGTGCACGAGAGGGAATCAGTGGGAGCCTAGCGAGTTTATATCCGTTCCACATGTTGGAACCCAAGATTGTGGTCATTAATCAACATATTGAAGGGATTGTGGGGGAATTAAACACTTCTGTGCCACCCTTGAAACCCTGTCACTCCTGTCAGCTCATAACCCAGATACCAAGTGCCTGAAATTAGTCTTGCTTAGATCTGCGGAGAGCATTCTGAGGCTAGATTTTAGCATGGAAAATGAAATCTTCAGTTACTGTAAATCTGTAAGATCTGCAATCACACACAGTGTCTGTGTTTTATGTTTTTTTAACATAACACCTTTAGTAAGTAAAAATTCTGCTTGGGAATTTCATAAACCAAGACTAGTTCATGAAAAGTTGACGTCTGGTCATGCTGAAACCATACATGTACATGTTTGGTGGACGTTTTTATCCATAGTGACCTTTTTTTCATTAAATGCAGTTGCCTAGTGTGGTGTTCTGAGTAAAAATGGTTGACAAAGAAGCTCTTACACTACAACTAATTGTTAAAAGGAGTTGGTACCACACATTGTGCATTAAAGATTTTAAACTCAACATATTAACATGTATATAATATAAATATGTTAGAATCCGAATGTTCATGTGCGTTGATTAAAACATATCTAATTAGGGTCATTCCAATGACCTTGAGGTGAGGCTGTGCGTGTGTCTCATCCTCATTATGACCCTGGTGTCCTCAGATGTAACCTGATGTCTCTTCCTGTCCTTATTAACATTCTTTTCTCCTGGTTTTACAGGTCTCCTTGGATGTTACTGTGGAATCAATTCCATTATGTGTAAAGCAAAATCCAGACAGACATACATGATGACACTGATCCCAGAACAATGCAGACAGGAAGAGAAATAAGAGAAAGGTGTGATTTTTATGTTTTTGATTTTTAGTTCAGATTTGATTCTTCTTGAGTTTCTTTATTCTTGTGTTCTAAAATGAATGAATGTATTAAGTCTGGTATTCCATCAGAAACATATTTACCAACATGCATACATGTTGTTATTCAGTATGTGTCCTGTTTATCATACATTCATTTATTGTTTATAAGAATAAAAAATTTAGCAATACTTGC
This sequence comes from Beaufortia kweichowensis, assembly GCA_019155185.1. Taxonomy (NCBI): domain Eukaryota; kingdom Metazoa; phylum Chordata; class Actinopteri; order Cypriniformes; family Gastromyzontidae; genus Beaufortia; species Beaufortia kweichowensis. The sequence continues at coordinate 1,552,867 of CM032802.1, forward strand.
ATGTACCAAACTCATTAAGGTTCCCACACTGTAAAAACTAAAAGATCCTGGAGGAACCATTTGAGGAACCACCGTCAGGAGGACCACTGAGAAACTTCAGAACTGAATTTAAAGTGTCTAAAGGATTCAATAAGTTTCTGCAAGAACTGCCAAGACTGTTTCTTCACATTCCCCCATGACCTTTAACCTTTATACAGATGACATCAATATAACAGATGACATCACCACGACTCATCTCATTACTGGCCACATCTGCTAATCAAGGTCGTGTTGTAGGACAGATCGCGCACGTGTGCTGAACAATCTTCCAACTGCTCCCAAGAGGAATCACGGACGGATAACAGAAGTGCTGCACGGGGATCTGGCATGACATCGGCTCAAGGTTGGAGTAGGATGAGAGGAGAGGAAGAGATGAATGAACTGAACGTTTGGCAGCAGACGGGCCGATGAGAGATTGGTGTGTCAGCACTGCCGCCCGAGGATTTGTGCTCCTCAACCCACGAGCTGCTCCTGGTGATGTGTCACGTTTGTGTGCAGTTTCTCACACTACAGTAGGTCATGTTTCATACTATACACGAAGGCATAAATATTCTCTCTGTTGATGGCCACTTTCCACTGTGTCTTTCAGGGTCTTGAACTGAAAGACTTTCCATGTTTTCCATACGTGACCTGATCTGCCTTTTGGTTCATATTCACAGCAATTGAATTTTACACTGGATAACAAGTAATCATTTAGCAGATGCTATGAAGCCCAAAACATTTTTGCAAGTTATCTTTGTAGTACAATGTTGCAAAATGTCAGAATGTGATTCATTATGTAATGCGAATGCTTCGAGCAACACAAGCTTGATTTCACATGAAGTACAGTACAGAGCTGCTATAGTGAACATTAGCATAATGTCTTGTATGGTCGGTTTTCTCTCTGAAGTCAGCTGCTGTCATGATGTAGTTTAGTAAATACAATAGCACAAGCAACTGTCGACAGGTTTATAGCAGCCTGTCTAAATACAGACATCTGGTTTAATAGCACAAACAATAAAGCTAAATTTGAATACCGAGGTTTGTTGCTGACATAATAGCTCAAAAATACAAGTTAAGTACAGTGGATTGTAAAAACACAACACAAAATTGATGTGACATACCAAATTATACACACAAACCCTCTTTAGATGATTTGTTTTGTTTCAGGGATGCACTCTTTACCAACACGATCTCACAGGGATAGCATTCTGAGATAACTAATATGTATGAAATTGTCTGATCTTATTTGTATGATCCATATGATCAGATCTTTGCCCTCCAAAGACATATCAGCCAACACAATGTCTATAAAACCAAAGAGTCTTTCTGATTGGCTTAAAAGTGAGAGTCTTTCTGATTGGCTTTTTGTTGTTTACATTTGTCTTTAGGCCTGTAACAGAGACAGGTGTGCTTTCTCAAGATGCCTATTATAGTGACTCTTTCTTTAACATATAAAATGTTTTCAGCATCCTCCGTCTATTTATTTCTCTCTCTTCCGGTCTGATGTGGGTGGGCCCTTCATGTGTTCTCATAAACCATCTCTCTGGTGGGTTTGAATCACGCGTGTTTAATGTGCGTCCCTTTGGGATCTGAATCACGGGTGGTGACTGTATCGGTGCATTTTCACGCATGTTCTCCACAGGATCGCTGTTATAAATAAACTTGCTAGTCTGGAGAGCCGGTGGGAGTGTGTGAGTGGAAACGTTATACAGCAGTTTCGTGATTTCACTGTGCTGGCCCAAAATCACCCACTCCATCAGACCGGGGTCAACCGGAGAGGTACGTCACATCGCTCACGATTCCCAGAATTCCTCACGCCCACGTCTCATTTATTAGAGTTTCCCTGCACAGTGGAAAAACTCAATAATACTTGATAAAAGCATGATGCAGTTTCAATTATATGTAAATTTACATATGCCAGTGTGGTATGAGATTTATAATTGATTTATTCTGTGCCTTCGCCGCCTACTCGGCTAATAAGATGCTGTTAATAATAACCGTTTTGAAATTGTGTTTGGATTCAACATTATTATGATGCAAACAGACGGATACAGTGTTTACATTAAAATAGAGCAATCTGATAAAGGGAACAGAATTTAATGGCACTATGTAACTATTTTATGAGGTTTTTGTTGTGATCTGATTTTATTCCAGTGATGATGTTTAGGGTTGAAGCTTCATTCTTACTTTTCTCTAATAGTTGTATGTTTTTATGGGATTCACATTAAACGAATTCATACATAGCCAAAATGTAAAAGTGAGATCAGGTTGATAAAGCTTTATCGTCACTTTATCATCTTTACGTTTTGGAAAGTTAACATCAGTAACCAGCCCCTGAATCTTTGTTGTTCTGTATTCATCTTTTATTAAATGTTTTTAAAATTAATTTAGTTAATTTGCTTGTTCTCTCCAGGTCTCATTATATTTTTCTCAAACCATGTTTACAATTTGTTTTATAATATATCACCCTGCATGTGAAAACAAGGCTAAATTCTTATAATCTAATTATTAGATCAGTAGCATCAATGTTTAATGTTCTTTACATTCTGTAAAAAGTCTGTGTATATTACATATGAGAGAGAGAAAATACTGTATTATTTGTCTTATGTCTTGAAAGTTCAGGACCTTGGTTGGTTGTGATTTCGTTTTGTCTAATCATGACATTCGTGACAATCGTGCTGGTAAATACAAATGCTTGATTTGTCACACATACAGCAGCAGTTGTTTTGTGTGTTTTATGAGTCTGATTAGCTCTGAAGTTTTTTACATTAAGGCCGTTTGATTGCTCGGCCCAGAGAGTTTGATTTCTCCTCGCTCCTCAGCCTCCGCAGATGATGCGTTTACACCATCAACACGAGCACTGTAAGTACCAGCTGTTGTTTAACACTACAGCTTCATAATGACTCTCCATTCAGATTCATTGTTTTATTCATGGCTTTGTCCCTTTGCTTTTACTACCAAAACTTCACGCCCACAGAACGGCACTTACTTCTGTCTGCCGTAGATGTATTACAAGATATGCGAAGAAAGCTCGCTGAAAGCTATTTCAGCTGAGACAAGCAGCTATGAGAAATGCAATATTACTGTAATGGTCAAATTATACATCATCAATAGTGTTTAACTTGTGCAATTGCATTCCTACCGATTTGTGAACTGTACAGAAGTCTAGATGAAACATAACACAAATTTGGTTTTAAGTGGAGGCACCCGAGTTCACGAAACGGATTTCACACCCACCGAATGATGAGAGGTTTGACGTCACCAAAATCTGTGGTGTGAAAACACCTTCAATTCTGGCACAATTCTGGCAATTTCAGGCACTTGCGGTGTTAAAAATGAGGTTCTTGTAAAGGTTAATACTGTATGTTTTAAGTTAATTGGGTCTTATGGGTGAATGGGGAAACAGAACCCCCGGTGAGATGATGATATGGGTCTCTGAGGTGTTGATCAATAACACAAGGGTCAGGGACGAAGTTTCACATCTGTGATCTTGTATTTAATCTGTAACTGCATGAACGGCCTCTATTCCAGGGACTAAGGCGCGCCGCTTCTGGTTTTGGTGATGAATGGCCGATATGATCTCAGAAAGTGTGTTGAACACGCTGGCAGGACGCCACTTTCCTCCACCTTCTGTCAAAGACATCTAACTCAACGGCACCGTCAGGAAAAGTGTGACTTTGCAGCGTAAGTAAACTGGAGAAAATATGACACCGTGTTTACAAACCTTTAAGGTCTCTGATTTAATATCTTTTGAGGGATTTACTGAGACCATCTACTACAAAACAGTCTGTTTACGAATCGTATTTGCTGGGTGAACGTTTCATTGTCTTCTCTGTGTGGACAGATTTCAGGTTCAGATGTGTTTGTGTATTATGTCATGTCCCTGAATACATTATGTGTTGCAAATATTTTCATGTCATTAATGGATTTTACAGTCTAAACCAGAGGGCTTTGCATTCATTTCCCTGGAATTTATTTACATTTCTAAAAATGTCTTAAAGTATGCACATTTGTTAAAACTTTGACCCCATTGCAAGAAAGGGTTTTCGGAAACATGCATGTTGTGAATGATGTAAACAAGGTCTTATCTGTTGTCTGTTTTTTTGTGCATCAAGCTATAAATATTATCCATTAAATTGGAGAATTATGCAAAAGCAGGTGAGATAAGATCACATCCCTGAGGTCAGGATTTACAAAGCACTTTAGTTTTAGTTTTTTTACAAGATGTGTATATAGACACTTACAAGGATGCCTTTGTGTTTACATGTGTATAACTGCTGGCCATAGTAATTAATAATAGTACTTAATGGCAAAAAATTGTAAGCATTGTACCTTCAAGTTCCGGTCAAGGTGAAAATGAAACAAAGTTTGCTTGATACTGATGTGAGAAAGAACTGAAACTAGTTGTTGGATTTGCTCAAATTGTTGTATACTAGTTTGCGACAAACTAGTAACTCAAAAGTCAAAAGAAATAGCAGATGTGTATACTTTGTTTATTACTTTTATATTGTTTTATACTTTTCTACAGAAATATTACCAAATTTTTCAAACACATTCTTGTTCTGAGCAGCTGGTGTTTCTTAGATGTTGCTGTGTAATTATTTGAGTTTGTTTTTGTGTTTATCAGCTATTTAAGATGAACTCATTCATAAACAGCAAGAAAAATAACAAACTTTGGTTGGTTGCTTTATAACTCAGATAGTTTAAATGGGATGTTAATGGCCAGACTGCTTCTTCACAGCTTTGCCATAGAAGAACTGTTTTGGGTTCTCCCCCAAAAAAAACGCTTCTTCCTTACCTTTTTTATAGTCTAAAGAACCCTTTTCCACATTTTGTGAAGCTGAAAGGTTATTTGGATATTAAAGGTTCTTTATGGAACCATTCAGCCAAAAATGGTTCTTCAATGGCATCTTAAAGCACCTTTTATTCAGCAATAAAGATGAATGGGTTTCTTTTTTAAGAAGTTTACATCACTCTTTATAATCACTTGTTTTATTAGCACATTTCCCAAATGAAGCCGTTGTTTGTGGATATGGGAAATCTGGGCCAGCAAATGACTACTTTTGTCCCATCAGCGTTTTAGATTCTCAGCCGCAGGTGTTGAAGGCCCTGAATGTTTTGTCCCATATGCAAAATGGCTTCATTTGAAAATGTCACAGCAACTTTATCCTTTGAAAAGTTGTTTAATTGTCTGCTTATTACACACTTAGCAATATGGTACAGAGTATTCTTCTTGCTACCAGCCTGCTGTTGATGTATGCAAACAACAGAACAAGATTTTGTGTGTCCAAAAACCCACTCGGTTTCCTTGCTTTCCATTTATTTAGCGACTTTAGATGTTATATTTTGTAGGTATTTTTTGGCCATGTTTTAAAGAAACTGGTTTGCATATCATTATAATCTAATTCAAGAAAGCTTTAGCCATTGAATAAGTACATTTTTCTTTTCTAAGTACCAAATCGGGCCCACACTTTACATTGCTGAACAAAGACTATTATTACTTTTAATAAAATTAATATACCTGTACTTTTGACATCTCTACACGGGATTGTGTGATATCACACACAGTAAAGAAGACATCTATCATGTCATTCCTCACAGAGGAAACTCAGGCTTCTCTAACGTACCAAACATAATTGATGGTTTGTTATTACATTCTCCTCCTCTCGTAATTCCTCTTTCTTACTCATTTTCCATCTCATACTCTTTTATTTCTTTCAGTGCACACAGAATATCTGCGAGCGTGACTCACACAGTCCTGATGGAGAGTTTGTTGTCAGCGGTTCTGTTGAAGTGGGAGATATAATGACAGGTGGAACAACACAGACTCACCTGTAAACAAACACACAAACACACGTGCAGATAAAACGCACATATCTGCCACATGTTCAGTCAAAAGTGCTCAGTCAAAGCAAGATTTCCACGTATGTCTTATGAAACATATATGATGTGAACACTCGTGTGAATAGTTCTGCTCTAGACTTTAGTTCTGCGTGTGAATTCAGTTACAATTTCATTTGTGCCACATGATTGCATCATGGTATGTTTTGCTAGCCTATAGTTTTGCTATATACTGACATATGTTATTGTCTGTAAATGGGGAATATCTGCCTTTCCATCAGACATTTTTATTGCACCTAAATTCTTAGTTAAGTTTCTTTCATGGTGTTTTAAAGTTAAACATCACTATTACTCTTGCATAAACTTAGGACTCAAGATTTGGGCCGACATCTAACCCTAAAGTATTATATTTTAGTGTACAAATCGTTCTGCTCTGTTTGTGTTACGATAATAAATGAACAAAAGAAAACAAAACATGCAACTTCAAGTGGGTGCTCAACCAAAAAAAGCTTATCAGAAAAATGAAGATCCTGATGAAGAGCATGCGTTTTCTGACATGAATAAACAGGCAATAGCATTTTCTACTGTAGACTTACATTGGAGTAGAGACTTTGGGGGTAGAGCTTTATTAACTTGAATAAGAAAAAAACAAGGAGATCCCATTTTTTCATTTTGAGACACTTGAGAAGAAGGAGACTCAATTTTCTGTGTATTTAATCTGTTTTTGCTAATTGTTTTTTTAGAGAGAAACAACTGAACAATCTGTGATTATTCATTGTTTTGGCCAGAGCTTCTGTAATGTAGTTAATTTAAAAAGATACGCTTGATTTGCGCACTGTGTCACATCCCAGCCCAATTGTTTACTCCAGTCACGATCCCCAATTCCAATGATGCCAATTTGTCACAATGTAAAGTATGACACACAAAAATCCGCCCAAGTGACACAGAGAAAATGATTTTGTGACTCAAGTCCACATTTATTAGTTTTGTTTTGTTCCGTGTCAATTGTAAAACAACAACAGTTTGTGTCACTGGTGGAAATCCACAGCCTGAGGCTGAAGCTGCCAATCAGCCATGAGTTTTCATCATGTCACACGCTGTTCATCGTTATGTACGCGGGCCAACATTACATCACTTGCTTTTACATCCTTGCTGTAGCCAACAGGAACTTGGCAGCACTTGTGCAGGAAGAAGAGAACGGGTGAAAGGACATCAGAAGCACACGGCCCGATGCACAGTCCTGATGATCTGAGACACGGCGGGGTAAGCTGTGCCACTATAAGCTGTCCTACAGGCAAAATCAACTGAGAGAGTGGAAAAACTTGCTTAGTTTCATTTCTTAAAAAATAACTTTAGGATGACCTTTATCAATAAAATTAGGCTGGAGTAAGAATATTTACTCAAACAAAAACAAACAAACGCTGTCCAACTTAAATTTTTCTAGTGACTTGCACTTTTTTAATTGCTGCCAATTAAAGTTTTGTACATTTAAGGAACTGTTGCCACAATTAATAATTAAGAGTTATTTAGATAAAGTTGAGTTGAAGAGGTTTTACATTTTCTACAGTGCAACTTTTTTAACTTTAACCCTATATTAGGAGTACACTTTTATGTCATTTATATTATAAATATGAAAACTGATTTGCTTTTCAGCTTGCGTTTTTAAATGTACATGACATTTCACAATATGAAAAGTGAGAAATAAAAAAATGTTTCTCTTTAATAATGATATTCAATTTTAAAGTGTAAAAAGTTTCTGTTTAAAGCCAAAATTAGTACAGTTTCGTTTTTTATATAGTGGCACTATTTATTGTTTTCATGACAATTACCAGGTTTTACCCTTATTATTATATTGATAAAATATAATATTTTTGCCATTATTATAATCATAAAAAGATCAATATATTGTGAATGTATAATATAAATGATGTTTTAATTTGTAATGATAAAATCCTTTTTTTTGCTGGTTTAGATCATTGAGGAAAAGCATGTTTAGCTTACTAATTTAAAAAGCAAAGAATGGCTGTTGCTAACCGGGCAACTTGTGCAAATATTATGAAATGAAAGTGTTGTCTTTGCTGATCGCAGAAGTTTGCAGAATGTTTCTCTATCGGTGTAATCCATGCAAACTCAGCGTTTTCTCTCAGTGCAGAGCCGTGTGTTAACGTGACAGGAATTCAGCTTCTTTACATGAATTAATTACTGTACTGATATTCATCATGATACATTAGAAGTTACATTTTTCAATGTTTGAATAGGCTGATGAAGAACACATGAAGCAATCAGAGATGTTGAGTTTTGTGTTGTTAAATAAGGCCACTTTATTTGATGTTTCTTGTGTTCACTTTGTATCCAGGGCGACGATAAACATGTGCATGGTGCGTTGGCACTTTAGCGTTAATGACCTGTGGAAAATATATGAAATTCATTAGCAAAGGGTTCAAATTGCTTTTGCAATCAACTCAACAACAAGCCCTAAGGGCTTTGAAAATATGACCTGTTACACTTGTTTTTCAAATGAAGAAAGATTTATTTTATTTGCGTCTCTTGCAGTGGTTTCTGTGGTTTGGAGGTCTGGAAACATATTCCTTATACACATTTACTTACACCCTGTGTGATATGTATGGTGATGATATAAAGCAGAATTGGATAAGAGGCGCTTGTATAACACCATAAAGTTTAAGACTTGGGTTAAGATTTTGTTTTGTTTACACAACCCTTCAGTACAGGACAATTTAATTGAGCTGAGCAAAATAAACTACTCAGAAATACTGAAGCTTTTTGAATACTCTATATTGATTTCTTGGAAAAATAAGTGTGCCGTTTCTTTTTCTGCCTTTATCTTTCTCTCCCTGTTTACCGCAGACCACGAGTGTCCTACAAACAGTGTGGGATTTGGACCGATGGGGGTCGTCCCATCCCTGTTTCCCCAATTCCTAATCAAATGCACCCAGCGGCGTAAGGGGCAGGAACCAGAACAGAGCCTGGGGTTAACTGGTCACCGACCGGGACAGCAGGCCGTGGACGTGGTGAGATGGAGAATGTGGGCCATAAATCCCCCCACTGATCTCTGCTAGAGCTCCAGATGTGATTTTTCTTGGGTTTGCAGAGCAGAACCAGTTTCCACTTCATGCTTTGTTGAGTAAAGATCTGCTCAACCAGACAGCAGACTCTCTCACACACCCAACAATTACTGGAAACCAGTTTGACTGCTCATCTGGCTGTGCACTGGAAGCGTGTGATGGACGGTGATCGTGTGTGGGTTTCGATGATCACAGAGAAAAGAAGTATTAAACTGTCTTTGTAAATGATATAATCTAGAATCTTAACAATAGATTAGTTGCGTAGTTTTTCGATGCCTGTTTCTGAAGTAGATTCTCACTCCTTTAACTCAATAATTTCCTGCTGCTATATATAGTCCAAAGCTAAAATCAAAGGTGTTGCTTTTTATCATTTAAACTTAATAAAAATGTGAAGAGTTTATCATCATCTACTTCTTTTTCTCTCCATTTATTGATGTTTTAAAATCCCAAATGCTAAAGTTGCTCCTCAAGTCAGAACAAGATATTAAAAATTGCTCTGAAGAACAATATTGATTTGTTATCTGACATTAAAGTAGACTTAATCCAACTTTTGTCCTGAAAGGAATAGTTTACCCCAGAAATGTTGTTTTGTGTGTTTGTGCTCATTCTCATCATGGTTTAAGCTCTTATGCTGTTACGTGAACAAAAGGAAAGTTTTATTAGTTATTCAGCTGTCAAGCTCCAAACCAGAAAGAAAATGAAGTCACGATGCACTGTCGTTACATAATGACTTATTTAAAAATTCATCTTTTTGTGTTCATCTCAATAAACTGCATACATGTTGAGAACAATTATCTTTTTTAGTAAACTATTACTTAAAGTGTTACTGTCTTTTTTTAGCAGAATTATGACATCATCGCGGAGGAGATGGATGGAGAGGAGAGAGCGCACATATCCAACCTCCTGGGAGGATTAAAGCTTCTCCTGAATGGGTGCATCTTTTTAGCAATCTTCCAAGTAAATAAATGTGTATGTGCATAAAAAATATAAATGTGAGTATACAGTATTGAGTTTATAATAACCCTGGAGGGGGTTAATCAATGAATTAAAGGTCATTAAATTATTCTTCATATATAAATTTTTTTTATTATTATTATTTTCTTTCTGTTAATTATTTGTTGTCTCTTTGTAAAGGTTAAATATTTTTCAAAGTGATAATGCTAGCCTTAGCATGTTTTGTTTTGTTTTGTTGTTTAGTTTGTTAAATGACATTCATAGGGCATTTTCTTCCCTCAAACAGAATACAAACCAAAATATGTACAAGACTTTTTGCAATGTAACTTTACTGATTAAAATTTTTTGCAACATGCATTTTTTGCATGTTAAGCTTTTTTCAGTGAACCTGGACATAAACGCTTCTAAATACACGTTCAAACTTTGCAGTCGCTCCATAAATTGCATCCTAATTCAGTGTATTTCGATTCTTTATCTTCTCACCGAACTGTTCGTCTTTCAGCGAGCTTCATGCGACGGAGGGATTGTAGCGAAGAGGCAGTTCGCTTGACATCAATCTTCCGTTCTATCAGCGAGTATGACACACGCCTGACAGAAGAGGGCGAGATTTAAGAGGAAGCAGTTGGTGAATTTGACGCCCCCGACCTAAACCGAGCTTTGGTGACTCTCTATGCAAACTCCTTATTACATTTCAGTGGATACATCTGTAATGGATTTCTGAGTTGAAGGATAAGAAGCGTCATGAATGACTTTTTACATAAGTTTATGCTCTCCTGTGCTTTCTACTGAGACGGTTTTGATTATAGCTATTTCTATACCCTAATGAAGATGTCCCTCCATCAGCCGCACCACGGACAGTCATTCACTTAATGTTAAAGACATACTTTCCACTTAATATATAAGAGATGTTTGCTTACGTGAAATGTCCTTTAAGGATACTGTATCTATTAGGTTTTGGACCTTGAAAGATATTATGAAAGACAGAATCAGGGCAGAGAGACTCTTAACATACATTTATCTGCAGAAATCTGTAGGATTTCACTCATTTGGACATTTAAGGTAAAGAGACACTTTATCTCATCCCTTGTCTCTGGCACTCGTTTTCATGGCAAAAGTGTCTTTTAATGGCCAGCCTTACGGGTGTTTTTATGGTTCCCTAGAGCAGCGAAAACATATCTTCAAAGTGAAGTAATGTTATCTATGTAGAAAGAAGTGAATTGACATCACTCCCGAGCCCCACGCTCTTCTGTTTCTGACAAATGCAGGGATTTATGAACATGAACGTGTCCTTGGCAAAGTGTGCAACAACAGAGAAATTGGGAGGGAAGCAGAAGAGACAGAAATAAACTCCTAATCTGTGTAATATCTCTTTCCTGGCCTTCTTCAAACATCACCTCCTGTTTCTCCTGCGTATAGATCTGAGCTCTGCCCAAAAAAGGCCACACGAAGACTTGCTAATCCTTCCTGGAAGACCTTTCTGGAGCGGTGCTGAGGATGCTGGTTGGGGTTTCCATAGAGATATGATCTCCTACTCACTTCTTGCTCATTCTCTGCAGGAGATCAATAACTGTGGAATGCAAATACTGTTTTATTTTTTGAAATGGGGATGTGCAAAACTATTTTCAGTGGTTTGACTCACTAGTCAACTCGTTATAAGCCACGAGAAAGCTGGTTCTGCCAAACCGTGATCACGTGTATATGTTGCACAACATCCAGTTTGCTATTTTGTGATTTTAATAACAACAAATCAGTAGATGATCATTTAAAAAATCAGATTTGTAAAATGAGAAATGTCCTGCTTGTTTAGAGCGAAAGCACCACCTGTTTGTCCTTCATCTGTCTATTTATTTCTTAGTTTGACTTCATTTTCAAATGAGGCTTTTACTGCCTTGTGATGCACAACCTAAAAAATTGGCTTCTATAAATGCAGGTTTGAGGGAATGAGATCATAATGCTTCAGTCTGAACAGGTTTGTCATCTGTTTTTTACTGTTTATATGTGGCATTTCTCCATCCCTTCCCATCTCTTTGTCACCTCCTTTTGTTTTCTATTAACAAAGTATTTATGCAACTTGAATAGTTATTTATATTTTTTATACATTGTTTTAAAAATTATAGATGAAGCTAAAATGGTAGAGCATTACGTCAGCAATGTAAAGGTCATGGGTTTGGTTTCTAGGAAACATACGTACTGATAAAATGTACCTTGAATGCATTTGCCAAATGTAAATGCAAATATTTGTTAGTAGCTTTGTGTAGATTATCTATATAAAATGCTCCATCTGCATTAGCACTCCGGGTTTTTATGTTAAGATGCTCTTTTAGCTTGTTCATTATGGTCAGGCTGTTGTCATGACATCTGAAGTATTTTCTCAATAATCTTCTTTTGGATTCACAGAGCCGATTCTCATCCAGCATGAGGCGAAACTCCAAACGCGCAGAGAAAAACAAGCCGTGCGTTTGGCCGTTGGGTTTGAAGAGCCTGAAGGTTTCCTGCCTACATCACATTAGCAGCCAATCTGCTTCACAATCTGTGCTTGGACTTCAGGCGCTGCTGAATTCTGTATGGTAACCAAACCTTCTCTGAAAGGCACAACTGACATATGAACGGAAGCCTTGAAATTGTAATTTTTACTGTTCGCCTCCACAGCTTCACTGAGCTGATTTCTCTTTTACCTGTGTCTGGAAAGAGTCTTTATACTATCATACTCCTGCAAGTGTTATGAAGCATTACGTAACTAATGATATGTTTACAGGTTGTCAGATAGTAAATGAAACATGGCAAGAGTGTACCGTGCTTAGAAACAGTTGAAGGAATTCGAGCTGAAGGTTCCAGATGCACATGACTTGCTGTTGGCTATGAAGAAAGTTGCATGTAAACCAAATCTCAAAACTCATAAGCAGGTCTGCACAAAATCTGCAACTTCTGCATATCTCGTGTGTTTAAATATTGAGGTTAATTTGATCATGCTTTCAGCTTCCAGTATAAGAGTATAATGCTCTCAGATCCTTTTAACACATTTTACATTTCTTCAAAATCATCAGAAAATGTGATTTCGTAGATTTAGTCTGGCTTAATTTTTAAATGACTGATATAAATCATTATTTTTCAGTGGCACTCCTTACTTGAACGATAAAAGAAACTTACTGTTGACTCCACTGGTGCGGCAATCCATTGCCAAAATGTCCATATCTGATTTGGGACAGATGCGGCGGCATTAGTGTGGGAAAAACAGCACATACAGTACATGGTTTGTTGTTCCAGAAATAATCACCATGCACATATTGCACATGCTAGTACTGTAAATTGGGTCTATTCCACATTCAGTAACTTATTAAATTAGGATTTTGTTTAGGAGGACAGCTGCTTACGTTGGCTGTAGACAGGAAGGTTTTGGCACAGAACTAACCGGACTGAGTAGATCACATCCACAAAACTGTCAATTAAACACTGTAAAGGAGAGATTTAAGGTTTAATGCATCTCCGTTTGTTATCTTTCGTCATATAATTGGACTGTATTACTCCTGTTTTCCCACATCTGTGTGTGTGTGTCAACATTAATTGACTGTATGCTAAATAGCTGCAGAGTTGCAGGTGTTCGGCCTCGGTGTGTTTGCTGAAGCGAGGTCTGATCTGACACTCCTGCATGGGGAAATTATCCAGACTGGTTATGACACACTCCGCTGAGCCAGGGTCATCTGGAAGCCTGTGAAAGAACCTCCTCCACCACCACGACTCTCAGCATATGGCTTCTGTGACCCTGAAGGGCACCGCTTACCCACAAAGCTTCAGTACGTTCCAGGGTTTGCTGTTGAAATGGGTCTGATCATATTTAGCAGATAACTCTTGTCTGTCAGGGTGAGCAGGAGCTTGAGATTACAGGTACATAAATCACGGCGTATCTAATGTCGTACTTCTGTCTTACAAGACAAGGAAAGTGTTTTTTAATCTTTAAAAATGATCACAGTCATGTGAAATGAATGGACTATTTCTGTTTTCTTTTTGTTGTAGGAGTTTGAAATCAGCAAGCGTTTTGAGTAAATGTCCTGTTTCTTGGATTGCTTTCTGGGCACAGTTTTCTGGTAAAATAAACACGTTTTGCCCTGTAGTTCACTTCTGCGTTTAGGATGTAATAAGGCAGCAAAAGGACATTCAAACCTTTTCCGACGCTCACAATGTTTGACATTTGTGTTCGCAGGAAGAATCTGGTGAGAACAAACCCTGTTAACATGAGGTGCTACTTTACACCGATAAAAATATGTGCTTTATTTTCATACCAAGCATGTAATTATGAACTCTTCTCTCTTTGCCCTTAATGAAGATGGGTGAAAAGCTCGGAGAGAAACATCAAACGCTTTCTCACAGCGCTCTTTGGCCCAGAGCTGCCCACACACTCGCACACGGGCATTTCCAGCTCTGCGCTCAGAGATTCATATCTCTCATCATATCTACTCATCCACCCAGATGCATCTGCTTCAGCCAATCACAGAGAAGTATCGTGACCCTGCCGTGTCTTTCCTCCACAGTCAATGATCTCATCCCCTCTCTTGCGTCTCCCTGAGGTCACTGGGCAATTACATTTCTTTACGTTGTTCTTTGTTTTGTCAAGATGTTTTAGCACAGCATGGATGCATGGGGGCGAGAGGTTGTCACGAAGGTGTAGTTTAGGGCAAGTTTCATGTCCCCAGTCGTATTTTCTTGAATTAGAAGAGAACCAAAATCTTCACAATGTACTTTGTTTTAGTGACCTGGCAAATCAGGGGTAAAATCAGATGATGTGGTATAAATGTAGCTACTTCAAGTCATGTTAAAAAAGTGTATTTGTCCTGAACTGGAGAGATTTTTTGAATGCTAGATAAAGCTGTCTTCTGGATAAACAGCTTTTGTACAGATTTTGTACTGCTAATCTTTAATATGTTTGATATATCCATTTTAAAGAGAGCTATATTTGGAGTTTGCTAGAAATAATCGTTATGCTTTGTTAAGTCATGGGTAAGATTTATTATTGGCACTACCCTCTCAACTGTATTACGTCATGCCAAAGCCATTATCCCTGATAAGAAACAACTTAAACCAGCCAAAGCAAGATTGCTGGTTCTAACTGGTTTAAGCTGGTCTCGCAGCTGGTCTTTAGCTTTTTCAATGATACAGAATCTGAGGTTGCAATCTCTTTACCTTTAAAACTAAAGGTGCTTTTGGTTCCCCAAACACTTTTAGGCAAAAATGTTTCTTCTTTGGCATCATTATTTTTAGGAGTGTCCCTCTGTAGGAACATATCTGTCTCTTTCTAAAGTGATGTAACAGGTAGCACTTCTATTATCAAAAAGCTGATTGGCCCTTTCAACCTAAAGGCAAGACCTCTATTTCATTACAGCCACAAAATTGGGTGTTGCAATTGTCTCCGGTAATTTTTGGACTGGCGCTTAGTCTCCAAACAGGCCCATCTTATCCTCACGACCTTCTTGTTTTCTCTCTGTTCTGCAGCATGCACCGCATGGAGGTTTACAAGGACACGGGAAGACGGTTTAGTGTCTTATTGAGGTACTGAGCATTCCGACGCTGTACCTTTTCCTGCTGGATGGAGCCCTACAGGGAAATCAGGCAGAAATCAGTCTAATGCAATGAGCCCGCTGTACCTCACAACACCTCGTGCCAACAAAGAAAGTGAACGCATACACTTTACAGCAGTACTCCATCAATCCCTCTGCGTCTCTCAGATGCTATTGGTTTCTCGCACCATATACCTGTTCATTCTCCAATCATTTTCAAAGCCGTCTTTTCCTTTTTGCAGGGAAAACTCAAACACCGTAGGATGAGAAAACAACAAACCAGCCTTGACTGTTATTCCTGTGTGTCTCTCTTTTAGTGGTAAGATCTAAATGAGACTTTCATTCCTATATTCATCAGGGCATTTTTGGTATTGATGTTACTAGCAGTGAGGAAATTATAAACGGATCTGTGTTGTGTTCATTCTTGCTAGTTTAAGCTTGTGCTCCGGGAGGGAAAAACCCAGCCGTGGGTTCATTCATGTCAATCACAGATGGCTAAGCACCCATTGGCACGAATCCCCCCGAGCTTTGTACCTAATCCCCTCTTGGCAACTGAAGTCATGTGTAATGGATGACAGCTGGGTGATAACTTGTCACTCAACTACTGTATGGAAAGAAAAGTGAAGCTCGGGCAAGTCTGGAAGAATCTTTGTGTTGTGCATATGTGGAAAATATTAATTGTATTGATTCTTACACGTTGAGCTTTTACACTTGAAAAACATTAATTGGTTTCAATGCGAAATGAAACAGGTTTTGCTTTGTTTTTATGTACCTGTATATATCCGAGTGAAGCGGCTTCTGGAATTAGAAAAAATGTAGGGCAGGGCTTGATTTTGTTTGAATTGATTGGATCATTGAAAGTTAGTTTGCCCCTGTACTGAGACACTTGTTGTGCAGAGATGTGGTGTTGTTTGGTGGGAAAGGGGATGTTTTTTTCACCTTTATTTGAACAGTACAGTGAAGAAAGAACAGGAAGTAGAGAGAAGGTGGGTGGGATCAGGAAAGTACCACAAGCCGGGACTTGAACTCAAATCACCACCGTGGTGGTGTTGTGACACATGTCAGAACACTGCCCATAAGGCCATTGGCTTTTACAGGGAACATTAATTTAAAAAATTATAATGAAAAATTATAAACACTGCATTTTTTCATAAAAAAATAATTCATGGTGTTTTTGATCTTTAAGAAAGCCAAGTCATGTTCATTTGGACTTCCACAATAATGCACAGCTATGGAGAAAGTATTTCACCTGTAGAGATGCCGAGTTGATATCCAAACCTTTTCTTTTTTGTGGATGCAGAACTATGAAATACATAGTCAGGCACGACCGCCTGAGAATACAGGTGCTTATCTTCTGAGATCCACTCCAAACAAGCCGTCCCCCTTGTTTCAGAGCCAGGCCTCAAACATCTTATTGTGTCATTCAGGTCTTACATACCAGGTATTAAGAGCAGAAGAACGACAAGGGCGGTATTTTCTGGGTCAGGATGATACAAAGACCAGAATAGAAGCCCTCAGTTCTCCACCTGACTGAGCTCGATGTCAGCAAATCCTGTCATTTCATGACGCTCAAAATGGAAGGCGTGTGTAAATGTGTCAAGTCAACAGACTGTGTTGATACTCTTCCATTCATGAGACGATGCTCACACAAATCTTACTGTAGGTGTGTACTGCATCACAACTTTATTTTTTTTTAAAGCTAATAGTATTTTAATTTTCCATTCATCTTGAAATAAAGTGGATGGCCTGACAGCAAAAATGACTTGATTTACTGACAATTCGTGGTACTTCAGTAAACAATCATATTCTCTGGCATTGCCATTACTGTTGTCATTACCGTAATTGCTGTCATTTCGAACTCATTTGCACTAATACCAAGTGTTTCGTGCTCTTCCCATAAGGTTGCAATTCTTGCAATATTATTATGCTAATTTCTATAAAAATTTTCTCTCATCCAGGAAAAGAAACTCAGTTTTCTCAATCGCTTTTGTTATTGTCCGCATTACAAAGACAATTTGCTGGATTACTTCAGAAAAAGATTGTTGATATAAATGATTAATCTCAGCTTCACCTCGCTGCATTAAGGCTTGAGATGTCTATGAACACTCTCGTTTGAGATGTTCATCACTTCACCTCTGCTGTCTGGCACGTCATTAACTCTTCACTTCATATTACGCTTTAATTGGAGCAATAATTATTATGAATTAGAGTAATTACTATAAAGAGCTTATTGTTTTTTTTTCAATGATAATTCTTCACCGTCATTACAGTCAGTTTCTAGGATGTGTTATGTGCTTGGTGTGGGCAGTCTGACTAATTTTCCGTCCTGATGTTTAGCCCCTGGGCAGCCCGGTGTACAGTGAGACTATGAGGATAATTGCAATAATTAACATGCGGTTTGAGGTGACCGGCGATAGATGACAGGTCAAACTGTCTCTGGTGTAAGGTGTTAAAATAATCATTGTTAAATATGTACAAAGACTTTAACATCATTTGCCATGCAATTATTAATATTACTGTGATCAGCTTGATTCATGTGTTGCTTAACTTCAACTGGAATTTAGGTATAAACAGAAGCATCAAGAAAATTGAAATGTTTTGGAACCAAGTGGCTTTTAAATGCAATTTCCAAAAGTCATTTACATGTTTTACATTTATTCATTTAGCAGATGCTTTTACTCAAAGCGAACTTACAAATAAGAGTGCATTTAATATTTTGTTAAGAAGGTAAAAAATCAAAACAAACCAAAATCAAAGTCCAACTGAGTCACCAAATGTATTTAAATGTCAAAGTTGCTCTTTGTCTTATGAAAATAACATTCATCTTGCCTTAAGAAAGAAATGACCCAGAACTGTGACTGGCGCCCCTTTAAAAATACATGCATTATGCTTTTGGATATATACTAATGCATGTGTGTACTTTACATTAGGCAGCGTTTAGGATTTGATATATATTAATCATTTATTTCTCTCATGTCCTTTCTCTTTTTCAAAGCAACACACCACATGCTGATCATTTTCCACGGTCACTGCTGCGTCAACATCACTGTGGCCCAATTACTCATCTGTGGCCCAAAGACAGAGTAAGTTGTGATGTGCGAGCCAAACAGAAAAGAGTAAAGTAGGACAGTCCTGTATCTGTTTCATAGAGCTGCTGGGTACAGGACAGTTAAAACTCATATTACTAATGTATTTTTAGTTTAGTTCGCTAAAGCAATCATATCTATTACAACTAGGGATTTAAATGAGTCCAAAACCCAAAGTACTACATCTCGGTATGTCACTCGTTCAGTGTGTTTTGTTTGCTTAGAACTTTACAGTGTACAGTGCCCTAGTAACCGTCCAGAACACCCTAGCAACCGCATCACAGCCTTTAATACAATAACTCTTACAAATATTTTGCTGTTAAATCAATGTTCTGGCGACCACCCACAATAAACATCATAGTAAAGTGTTGCACAATCAAACACAACTCCCATTTTCATCAAAAGACATACAAGACATAGAAATAGAGTTTGTTCCTCGCTGTCAAAACAGCGCTGTGCAAAATAGACCGAGCTTCTGGGCCACCATGAGACAGAAAATGAGTCTCATGTGCAATAATGTGATATAAATACACTCCTGCCATCTAATTCTTTGGGTTCATATAATCTCTGATTAATTGTGTCCCACTTCTCTCCGTGTTTCACGTTGTCAGAGAGGAAGAGGTGTTTATACAGGTGTGGGCACTAAGGGTGATGGGTCTGTGAACATTTCAGCTTACTGTGCTAAATTTCAGCCTATTAGTACATCCTCTGCATGATTATACCCTCCTCTCTCTCTCCTTCTCTCCAGCTCTGCCTCTTCTGAAAGAGTAAATCAGTATACCTCTGAGATATAATGCTGGGACAGATTTAGGCCAGAACAAGTGCTCGTAAAAAAAATGAAATTTTCATTTCTCTTCTAAGATTGATACTTGTCCTACGCTATCCACTGTTTGATGAATTGTGAAATTAATTGTGTTTTAACTTTGTCGTTACATTTACATTTAGGTTATTTAGCTGACGCTTTTATCCAAAGCAACTTACAAATAGTACAAATGCAAATGTCGTTTCCGAACATTATGTTATGTTAGTATGTTAAGTGTTTATGTTAAGTGGCTGTGTCTTTTTTGCAGTACAAATATCTTAAAACTAAGGATACATTTTCTTCAGAAGCAAAATAACCTCAGATTTTAGGTCTTGTTTTCTGTAACAAATTATCCAAATTAAGCATGTTTTTGCTTAAAACAACCTATTGGCACATATTTTTTATGCATGTTTTTAGCTTAAACTGAATTTTTCAAAAACAAGAGTTTAGGTAGAATTTTTTGTTATTTGTAAGTAAGAAATTAAATTTTTTTCAACAGTTTAGTAATAAATTCAGAATAATGTTCAATAAATTCTGCCTTTAATTCTTTATTGCTTCTATAAACAGCAGGAAGAAAGCAGATGTTTTCAGACCGGTTTTGTTAGCTTTGGGAAAAACTCTTCTCAGTTATGTCTCATAACCCCATTGAAAAAGAAAAGCCTGTTTGTTTGACCCAGAGACGGGGAAGAAAGCAGGTTCCACGCTAAAACATGGAATCAAAGAGAATTAAAAAAGCCCCGTCATACTTGATATTTTTGGAGAGCTTTTGATGTTCTGGGTCAGAAAGCTCAGCTAAAGATTTGGAGCACTATAGAGTCAGCCAAGCAAGAAGAGCGTTTTTACAGCTTCTGGCCAAGTATATTCTCGCTTTCAAAGCCAGACAATGATGAACGAGCTGCTAATTTCAGATCCTGCTGAAAATCAAGAGTGTAAAGACAGAAAGACAAATGAATGAAAGATGGCTGACAATATACAGTAAACATGAGGCAATGGTTTTTATATGATGCTGATGTTTTGTGAGTGGTTGCCAGGGTTTTGCTGTCTGGTTTTTAAGTTCTTTTGCTTGCTAAATATAGACTGTATTCCTACACTAATGGAAGTCTAAATGTTTTAGTCTGTAAAGCATAAATACTGAGTCTGATGGCTTGGCAAATGTAATATCACAGTTCTTCTCAACAAGCACGTTTAAATCTCTGACCCCAAATAGTAATAGTGATCTTGACATGACCACTAAAATGTTGGAAAATACTCACATGCATTAAAAGGCTATTGGCTATATATTTACTTTAAAATGATGTAACCAAGCAGTGCATTCAGAGCTACAAGTTTAAATCTTTTTGAAATGAATTAGTATCTTAGTATCTTTGTCTTGCTTTCCAGTCAATATATATAAAATACTTCAATCTAAATGCATTTTCTTGATAAACAAAAAAAAAGCAAATTTAACCTTAAAATAAGCACGAATGTCTGCCAATGGGGTAAGAAAAATAAACTTCAATTAAGTACTTAATAAAGAGGAAAATTTAATTTAAGTTCTTTCTTAGACCCTTGGTAGATATTTTTTGTTTGTTTTGAGCATTTACACTTAAATTTGATATTTTCTTTCAATGAACAAGACTTAAAATCTTAGGATCTTTCTTTATGTTTTTAAGTACAGTATGTATACAGAGTACAGGTTTAACTGTGGTGAAATGGTGTTTTATTGGGGTGTTTGTTGTGGATAAGGACATGTACCCTATGTTCTTGTAATCCTTGTGATTTTTAATGTCTTTGGCACGAGGGTGACATGTCCACAGTGGTGGCACACACCGTACCCTGGCCTTCTGCCATGATGAAACACGGCCAAGTGTCTCACTCTCCCATTGTTATTTTTGGGTGCTGTTTGTCCAAAGATTCATGTGCCTCCGTGACCTGATACATCAAAAGGATCTGAAGCCCAATTTGACACCTGCCTCATTTCAGCAGATCTATTGACTCCGTTGACCATGACTATACTTGGCCAGGTGTGAAGTGATAAAATATTCCAGCGTGTCAACATTTATTTAAAATAAAGAATATTCTGACACGATCTGACACAAACATGGTCTTGTAGAGAAACGGCACATGTAGAGAAATAAACATTCCACTTTCATCAAAGTGAAATATCTCTAAATAGCCCTTCCAATGTCGAGTCGCTCCGCTGTCACTGTGAGTAATGGTCTCTGCGTGTAATGCTGGACATGTCAAGTACTTTCCTGATGGAGGACAAGTTTGTGTATGATTGACGTTGCCATATTTCTGTCTTTTGGTGTGGACAGATTCCAGCACGCCTGATGAACTATGACAGAGTGATGCACGGGATGTTGTTTAAACCAAATGTGTATTATTGATGCAGTAATTTTGATTTCATTCTTCAGATAACTGGAACAAAGAATGCAAGATAAGGAAGATGAAGTCACAACAACACGTTATTTTCAGGCTTGAGTGTACAGGGATTTCTAAGAAAGACTCAAGAAAACCGAAAAGGGGATTTGGGAGTGAATGACAGAGGTAGAAATGAAAGAGCTTCAACACAAGATGATTGAGTGACAGTTTTACACACCGCTGCACTCTATCCAGGGCGCGTCTCTTATACCTTCTCTTGTAACCCCTCTTCCTGCTTTTTCTCCTGCTTGCCCTCGTTCTCCCCTCTCCTCTCACAGATATTAATCCACCTTGTGATGGCTCTCTGATGACGAACACTGGCCAGCCAATCAGAAGAGGCCTGTGGGCGGAGCTTGTCTTATGTTGGGTCTGTGTGAACCATCTGAATGGTGAGTTTGGTCACATACGTTTTTCATTGATTCTGGAGTTCTGGTGGATGTTTAGTTGTGTTCACAGTTGTGGGATAGCCAATGGCAGATCTTGTAAATCCAGTCCTTGATGCTGATTGGTCAATAGATGTGGTTCATTGACAATAATAGATAGCTATGGCTTCTTCACAGAATCAATGTTTATTTTGCTGTGCATTGCTGATCTTTATTTATATTGCGTGTCAGGAACTATATCTCACAGAGGGACTCTCACGGACTGATGGCACTTAATAAATTAAGACATATTGCCTGAATTTTTTGTTATATTATATCTTTTGTATTAAAGCAGTGATTTGGACTGCACTGTATTGAATCTAGTCAATGACTATAGGGGTTACAGACACTCCTTTACAAACAATGCCCCCTTACCCATAATTCTAAGCACAATTTGGCACAATCTTTTATAATGTATTACTATTCACAGTTAAAAAATAATGATGGTAAACAGTGTAGCCAGAGAGTTCAAACACATAATAAAATTACGACAAATTAGCACAACAGATTTTTGTAATAAAATGTATATTTATTAATTTAGTGCATGCTTTTATACAAAGTGACTTACAAATAAGGAATCTATTTATCTATCTATCTATGCTGTACAGAAATGAATCTCTCCATCTATCCATCCATCTATCTATTGATTTATCTATCTATGCTGTACAGAAATGAATCTCTCCATCCATCTATCCATCCATCTATCTATCTATTGATCTATCTATGTATGCTGTACAGAAATGAATCTCTCCATCCATCTATCCATCCATCTATCTATCTATTGATCTATCTATGTATGCTGTATAGAAATGAATCTAAACATATCCTTACCAGCCCTGTTTCTTTCCAAAAGTCATGTTGACTACCATCACAGATTTTATATGACTCATAACATCCCAAAATAAGTCACGATACAGTAGTTTTAGTATGATAGCTGTAATATTCATTATCATAGTTTTGTTATCCTTGAACAGCTTAATTAAGCATGACTCATGAAATTTACAGCAACATATCATTATAAAATCCTGTGTGTATTTCAAACATTTATGCTACTAAGACTTTATAATAACCTTATTTTTATAAGACATCAACAAACATTAGCTATATAAATTATTAACAGCGTATTAGATTATGTACATTCTAACATTAGACCTACAGTATCTAAATTATATGAATCAAAACCTAATGACATTTCAATGACAATTTGAACTATTATTACTGTTAGATGGTGTATTAATGTTTGTTGATGTCATTAATCTTAGGGTTACCCCCGCACTCCCTCTCACTGTGATGAAGATGATGCAGTACAAGGGGACCCTGTTCTCTCCTGTGCCCACGCGCAGAGCTCGGGTGCCCGCTGCAGGCAGGGCGCGGAAAGACAGGACGCGGAGCTTCACACGGGATCTTTACATCTGCAGACTAAACCAAAATTTTTAGAGATGGTGTGGATATATATATATGTTAGTTATGTCGGTTTTGTCAAGCATAGGAGCCGGATACCTAAAAAAAAAGTAACCCAACATATAAACAAGCAAAAGAAAATTCAATAGAAATTAAAATGACAGCAGTATAGGAAGATTTTAATTAAGTTGAATAAGATATGACTGTAAACAGCAGTCGAGGATTAGATGGTCCCCAAACAAAACGTTACATAGCAAATGAGTGAGGCAGAAGGAGGGAGAGAGAGAGAGAGCGCGTACAAACGCGCGCGCTCCCGGTGCGGCACTCGGCGCGCTCAGCAGCTCGTGCCTCCTCCATCCCAACCCTCTCCGCCAACACCACCGACGCCAACGCCGTTTCTCCAATCTCTGCCCTCTCCCTCCCCGCTCGCGTCTCTTAAAGCTCATTTCCGTGACGATCTGAAGCTTTTTTCTCCGGCACGATGAGAGACGCCAGTAGCGCAGCAGCGGGACGAACCGAACCGAGCCGCTCCTACCGGACCTGAGCTGATCCTGCATCAGCACTGAAGCAAACCCATATAACAAAAGGGATTTAATTCAAAACAGTTCGTTTTCATCTTCTCTCTTCTTGATCTTTTGAGAGAGAGAGAGAGAGAGAGAGAGAGAGAGAGAGAGAGAGAGAGAGAGAGCGCGCGCACAGGATACGGAGGTGGAGAGGGAGAGATCCAACAGTCTTTAAACTCGTCTTATTTCGGATGCTCTGGTGAAGAAAGGTGAGTTTTCTGGGTGTGCGTTTTTCAGATGTTCTCAGACTTTTGGATGTTATAATGGCATGAAACAGCACAGTCTGTATATTTAATCAAATGATGCATTGATTTATTTCTGATGTAACGGCGCAGAGACTACCGTACAAATGAACCTCGGCAGCTTTCGGTGACATTTCAGCAAACGAATTAAAATTAAAATGTCTTAACATGTAAGTTTTATGTTTAGGTTTAATTGTAGACATAGCTTTATTTTTCACTTTTGAGATGTAACACATTAAGATTGGGTTCATTCCAATGCATATCTGTTTTTTCCAGTCAGCGATAAGAAGCAGCCAGGGACCACCCGTCTCCAAACCCGCTGGAGATGTAAAGTTGGACACCACTAAAACCGAGTAGGTATCTGCTGTTTGGTTCTTGGGAATGGACGGACATTGGGATTGATTACTAAAGCCAAGAATGAAAATAAGGTTGGGAGGAAAGCAATACAAAGTGAGCTATTCATGGAAAATTGCGAGGACTTTTTCGCGTCTCATCTGGAAAATAGGATTTTTTTCGAGGGCTTTTTTCGATCCTTTTATTCGTTTCCAGACTTCAGATGCCAAGATATTCGAATAGATTTGCTAATAGGCAGAGTGTGGCACACTCAGCAGCATTTGGCTTTGAGTTTCTCCACTGATCTGCTGATAGCACGCAACTGCGATCTGCGCTAATTAAGTGCGTTCAGACTGTGGAAAGCAAATAAGCCCGTTACGCATTAAATGTCTAATTGGCGTTTCGGCGACAGTTTTTTGATGCACCTATTATTTTGGAACGTTAGAGGGATATCACTGTCATAGTTTTATTTGTATTTATGTTTTTTTTTTAATTAATTTTTATTGATCCAATGCTGTTTGCATGAGCATGGAGCGGTTATCCAAAAGTATCAGACATGTTCTGTTGCTAAATTCACCCTGTTCTGCACTGTGTTTGTGTCTCTGTGTGGTGAGATTTTAAATAGACTATTTTGGTATGTCCAAATGAAAATGTATATTAAATGAAACATTTTAGGTGTGCTTTTTGCATTGAATTTTTTCTTTATCCCTGAATGACAAATGATATGTGTATGTTGTGTGGTTTATTGCGCAAGACATTGCAACAGTCGTGCGCTCTCCGATCCTTGCCATCTCTTACGCTGTGTTTTGATGTGTTTTACAGTGCTGTGAAGTGGCTTAACTTCATCAGGACTCGTCGGAAGGATGCTGTGGTTTACCTTGCTAAGCACAATAGCTTTAGGATGGACTACGCCGATCCCTCTGTTGGACGAGTCGGAAGAAATAGACGAGCCTTGTTTTGACCCTTGCTACTGTGAAGTCAAGGAGGGTATTTTCCACGTCCACTGCGACAGCAAAGGATTTACAAACGTCAGCCAGATCTCTCAGACGTGGACGAGGCCCTTCAAACTCAATCTACAGAGGAACTCTATGCGCAAGCTGTATTTTAACAGCTTTTTGCACCTCAACAATGCTGTGGCTCTCAATCTGGGGAACAACGCGCTGCAGGACATACATGCGGGCGCCTTTAACGGGCTGGGCATTTTGAAAAAACTCTTTCTGCACGAAAATAAACTGGAGGTGTTCCGAAACGACACCTTTATGGGGCTGGAAAGCCTCGAGTATCTTCAGGCGGATTACAATGTCATCAAGAGGATAGAGAGCGGGGCGTTTCGCAACCTGCACAAACTCAGAGTGCTTATTTTGAACGACAATTTGATACCAGTGCTACCCAATTTATTATTCAGGTCCGTGTCCCTGACGCATCTTGACTTGCGCGGCAACCGCTTAAAAATCCTGCCCTATAAAGGTACTTTGGAATACATCGGGCGCAGTTTGATGGAAATTCAGCTGGAGGAGAATCCGTGGAACTGTGTGTGCGATATAGTCCAGCTCAAAACGTGGCTGGAGCGCATTCCTTACACCGCGCTCGTGGGCGACATTACGTGCGAATATCCCTTTCATTTGCACGGCAAGGACCTTCGGGAGATCAAGAGGAGCGAACTTTGTCCGTTGCTTTCCGAAGCTGAAATGGAGGCCAAACATGGCATTCCCAGATTGCCGTTTAATAACGAACATGTCTGGCCCACCAAACCCTCGTCTATGCTGTCGTCTTTCCATAACACGGCATCCTCCGTAGAGTACAGAGAGAGACACGTAAAGCCAACTAAACGCCCCAGACCCACGAAAACACCACCCACCCCTCGTAGCATCTACCCAGGGCTAAATCAGCCTCCAATCGCAGCCTATCAGACCAGACCCCCCATACCTATCATTTGCCCGACGGGATGCATGTGCAATTTACATATCAATGACTTGGGCCTCACCGTCAGCTGTAAAGAGAAAGGCTTTCACAACATTTCAGAGCTGCTGCCACGACCGCTTAACGCCAAGAAGCTCTATTTAAGTGGGAATTTGATTCAGAAAATTTACAGGTCGGATTTTTGGAACTTCTCGAGTTTGGATTTATTGCACTTGGGTAACAATCGGATATCGTACGTTCAAGAGGGCGCTTTATGAATCTACCCAACTTGAAAAGTTTATACTTGAATGGCAACGACATCGAAAGGCTCACCCCAGGCATGTTTCGCGGTCTGCAAGCGCTCAATTACCTGTACTTCGAGTATAACGTCATTCGAGAGATCCAGCCGGCCGCGTTCAGCCTCATGCCAAACCTGCAGCTGGTTTTTCTCAATGACAACCTGCTGCGCACCCTGCCTGTGGATGCGTTCGCCGGCACCTCCCTCGCCAGGCTCAACCTGCGCAACAACTACTTCCTGTACCTGCCCGTTAACGGGGTGCTTGAGCACCTCCACTCCATCGTTCAGATCGACCTGCACCAGAACCCTTGGGACTGCTCTTGCGACATCATCCCGCTCAAACAGTGGATTGAAAAACTCAGCTCCGTCATCGTCGTGGGGGAGGTTATCTGCAAGACCCCAGATTTTGCTCTCGGTAAGGATCTGCGCACGCTGGAGGCTGAGGTCATCTGTCCCGAGCTGAAGTTCACTGCTTCTTCTCCTGTGCTACCCAATGACGTAACGGCCACCAGCGGATCTGAAGTTGGTTACGCGCCCGCGACGGGAGCTGTCCCGCTGTCAGTGCTGATTCTCAGCCTGCTGGTGCTCTTCATCTCCGCCGTGTTCGTGGCCGCTGGTCTCTTCGCGTACGTGCTACGAAGACGAAAGAAACTTCCCTTCAGAAAGCGCCATGAGGTGGACCTTACAGGCATTCAGATGCAGTGCAAGATATTCGAGGAACGACAGACCGCCTCGCCTGAGAAAGCGCCCGGTCACGTCTACGACTACATCCCCCACCCCGTAACGCAGATGTGCAACAACCCTATTTACAAACCACGCGAGGGAGAAATCGAGGGCGAGCAGTTTGTGGAAACCAAGGAAAATAGCAGCAATTATCGAACTCTTCTGGAGAAAGAGAAGGAATGGACGATGGCCGTGTCCAATTCCCAGCTCAACACCATCGTCACCGTCAATCAGTCCGGTGACATGGCGAGCTTTCACGAGAACGGAGTGCTTTGCCCCACCGTGATTGACAGTCAGAGACCGACCCCGACGGTGGGCTTTGTAGACTGCCTTTACGGCACCGTTCCCAAATTAAAGGACATGCACGTTGCGCACGCACATCCCCCCGGAATGCAATACCCCGATTTACAGCAAGACGCCAGATTAAAAGAAACATTACTTTTCACCACGGGGAAAGGATTCCCCGAGCAAACCCAAAGCGAATACCTCGAGTTAAGGGCCAAACTCCAAACCAAGCCGGATTACCTCGAAGTCTTGGAGAAATCGTATAGATTCTAATTGAATTCAATCGAGTCGATTCACTTTCACCCTCCCCAACATGCCCAGAAATAATGCGTATCAAAAAAGAAGCATGGCAAAATATATGTATCACACACATACACACACGTGCGCGCACACACACATTTCCCCCAATTCGCTTTGGAGGAAAGGCCATAACTCAGATTCTTCAATCAAGTGCCTTTTTTCAGAGTAGCCAGCAATGTTACCACCCATTATTTTTGTACGGATTTGTTGTGGAGCGTAATTATCAAAAGATTATTAAAAGAAGCCTTCACGCGTCGCCAGGGTTCGAGCCTGGCACAGTTTGTAGATTATTTGCAGTCTGCTGCATGCATTCAACCGCAGAGGAGGGTATTGATGAAGAACTCCACCTGCTATAGAGATACAGCGACCTATTTACCCCCTTCAGTGGTCTATTAAATTTTATAACGAAAGACAGCAGAGTTATATCTCAAGGACGCGCTCCAGGATCAATATTTGTGAATATATAGTGACACTTGAAGATTTTATGGAGTTCAACGCACTTTCTTAAGAAAAACGCTTCTGGATACGATCACTAACGGCTTTTTAAGAAGCACTTTTAATGTTTTCTCTCTCTCACACGAAGATTTGACAAAGTTAAAAATGTGCATATATTTATTCTGTAATTTCAGTGAAAGAATTAATTGTAAAGGTAATGTTAAATCAGTGTATAGTGATTATGCGTCTGGTATAGACTTCTTAATAAAAATACAAAGTCTTAAATCAAATAAAAAGGGTATCAGTGCATACTGTTTGTCAGAAAAACACTTGGCAAAACCTGTTATAAATGCACATTAACCTGTCAAGGTCTCACTGCTGCTAAAGGAGTCCGATTCAGACAGTCTGATGTTCATGCCTATATATGTGCCATCGATGGGTTTGAACAAGAGAAGGAGATCTTGGATTAGATATGAGTCATTCTGTGAGGTATGTTTTTCTACCTGCCAATATCTGTCGACTGCATTACACAACCTTTGAGAGGATTTCAATCAGTGTCCACAAGAGGGAGAAAGAGAGACACCCTCGCCATCTGTAAATGGTTTGATTATTTGAGACAAAAGCCTCTTGAAATTCATTTTGTCAGGTATGATATTCAACTTTGTGACGAGTATTGCTTTTCTAAAAATGATCTGCTTGTGTGTGTGTGCGCGTGGTGGGAGTCCATTTTATTTTTGGTTGATGATTCACTCTTAAGATATATTTATGTGCTTCAACAAAAGCGTTTTTTCCTATTTCCCATAACAAACAAAGATGCTTATTTTTTAAACCAAATATTTTATGTCTGCCAATGCCAGTTATCTTTAGATTTAATTGTATACTTATATAAAAAGATAAATAAAACATATGGTATCCAGTTTATTTACTGTTAAATATTATTGTCCCTCCAGATAGTGTAAAGGATCTGTGTTTGTTCAATTTTTCCATTCTAATACTTCTGTTCAGTATTAATCTAGATTTTTATCACAGTCCCTTTTACCATTAACCCGGCCTGTTTTGTCAATATTATAATAAATTCTGTTTGCTCCATGGTTGACAGTGCTCATTTTTGTGTAAACCTGTTTTTTTTTCATTTTGGACTTGCTCTCTTGGTTTCTGAGCTTTGGACTGTTTTAAGAGAATGTGTCATTCATAGATTGTGTTCTCTGATGTCTTGTTTGTCTGTTGGCTGGATTTTTCTATATGAGAACGGCTCAGGAGACATAACGGTTACAGTGACAATGTCACCTTGCTGTGGATGCACCTTTGTCGTCCTTGTCTCTATCTTTCTACATAATGTTCTCTCTTTACTTCTTTTGCTAAAGGGTAGAGAAGCTAATGATGTATGATGTCAGTGTCAACAGAGTGCATTTTTAGATGTAGCTAAATGAATGATGTCCCCAAGAGATGACCTGGGTAAAATATGTCATTAGAGAGTCATTCTTGTCCTGCTTTTTTATTTGGAATATTATTATCATTGTTTAAATCATTGTTGCCATCCTTTCTGACTACAGAGAACTACTCGAGAACAAATTGGTGCTGTTATCTTGAACTTTTTTATCTTATTATCTTATGTTTTATCTTATCAAATCAGAAGGTCAGGTATTTTATAGATTCCAACATGTGATTTGCTTACTTTATCCTTGACTTGGAAGCTTTTGTTACTGTGTGCCATGTTATTGACTGCTATTGTAATTGTCCTTTTATTGGTAGTTAATTTTCTACTACATCTTGCTTATAATCTTGGCTTGTTTGTGCTTGCTAAATGATCAGTTGGCTGGTTAGGGTTGATATAATCTGTACTACTTGTACTTACATATAGTATTGAATAATTGCATACATTAAGATGAGTGTTTTGTTTGTGGTCTGGTCCAAACGAGCCGTTGACATGGGCACCTTGTCCGAAGTCTGTCTCTTGTTTGTTTGTTGTTGTGATGCATTCTGGGAAATAGGCAGCTCAATCTACATCTCACTGCATTTCTTTCTCTTGATGATTTTTTTCTTAGGCTTTTCAAAGGGCTTAATTAGCTGAAAATGATCAAAATCCAAGGAGGTGGAAAATAGGAAACAGAGAAGCAACAAAGAGACTTGAATTAAAACAGGCCAAGTATGCCTTTTACATGTAGACACGGTGTTTTCTGGAATGTGTCTGGGGAAAAACCAAAGATTTTGTGTAAGTAGCTGTAGAAATTACTCGGCATTTGGGCCCCAATGGGCCTGATTTAAAAATGCATGAATTTTATTGAATAAGTTAACAAAATATCAAACCAAGTGGCATTTGCTGTTAGACCTCTCAGAACTAACTGCACATTTCTGAGTCATTTTTGAAATTACCTTTAGCTTTTTACTGGATGAAGTTTATTCCCCTCAAGTTCTAGCAGGTGTAGTTCATCACATTAACTATGGACCGTTTCTGTTACTATTTGAAAACCAAAGGGTATCCAGTTGTTCTAAACAGAATATCTGTTGGTAATCTTTCAAAATTTTACAATCATTATACAAGTACAAGTCTACCATGTTTGATATTTTGTTATCTATTGCTGATGTTTGGGAAATATACATTGTACATAAGTCCAAAGACTTGTGGTGGTGCCGAATGTCGCTGTCCGTGGTGCTGAAATCACACAGCATGCATATAGAATAGAGACTGACTTCATGCCTGTGCTCAGCTTTAGGGTTGTGCTGTTCACATTTAAAGACTGCAGGGCTGTGAATCTGCAAAATTCCTCATTTAATTTTTTTATTTAATTAATTTTCATAATTTGTGTGCTAAGAGGTTAAAATATTTCAAAAATATTAAAAATCTTTCTGTGAGCATTCTTTGTGCATGTTTCAGTTTTAAACTGTATATAATAAGCACAAAGGCTTTGTTTGTTTCTTCATGTATAGTTTCAAAGTTGTATTGTTTTTGTGTAGTGGTGCAGTGAGTCAGAGGTGATATACTATACATCCAACCATGTCATGTTTCCACCTCTCTGTATGTGTGTGTTTAGTGTGGAGAGAAGTACAAGAGCTGTAGAGATTGATAGAAAAGTTAAGAGTAAACTAGAAAAAGTAGAAAGCAGGCAGAGAACTGGATAGCTGAGTGAGAACTGAATGTGCTTGTGAAAAAAAAAATGTCTTGGTGAATATTGTTGCAAGTATTGTGTTAGACAACATTGTGTTCTGGCAGATGTTTATGTGTGAGCACACAGCAGTTCTATTTCTCATCCTTTTTGCTATGCATTCATGTAGGACAAAGAATGAGAGCAGATAGATAAATAGAGAGCGGGGGGTGGAAGTCATCTGCGGTACAGCGATTTAAAGGTAGCCAGATGTACTGTACTGAATATGCTGTTTTTTTTACAGGCACAGGGCCACTGTCAAAGAAATGACTTTTCCCACAGCATTGAGACAATGTGCCTAGATGGATGTATAGATAGATAGAGTGATAGAAAAGTGAATGGATTGATAGGTAGGTAGAGGGGTACACCACTAAATAGGTAGATAGACATATGGGTGCATGGATAGAGTCTAGAAATAAAACTAGACACAAACGTCAACAAACTGAATAAGCACATTGTACTAGTAGCAAAGAGGGAAATCAAGATTCAGAGAGAGGTGCAGAGTGCAGCACAGATAGAAAGCAAACTCTGGGGATGTACGTGCTGACCCTGCGTGCCAAATGCTCTGCTCATTTGTGAAGTGTGGTGAATATTCCTGGAAATGTTCTGCTCACATTAGCAGGTGCTGTGGTGCTGCAATGTTCT
The DNA here is from genome assembly GCA_019155185.1 of Beaufortia kweichowensis. NCBI lineage: Eukaryota > Metazoa > Chordata > Actinopteri > Cypriniformes > Gastromyzontidae > Beaufortia > Beaufortia kweichowensis. Next base: position 1,585,295 of record CM032802.1, read on the forward strand.
CCGTCAGGTTTGAGGTTACTGTGCACTGTATTATAGAAGGCAGTTAACTTCCTGTGGCTCTGTGAGCTATTAGAATGCACATCGGAACGGTAGAGACACAGCTGAGTGTATCGATCCAAGCCGGCAGCGCCTGCCACCGCTCGATAGAAATATCTATGCAAGTACTTGATTGTGACTCTACTGGATGTGTGTGGAGTAAGTGCTTGTGGGGGATGTGCGTATGAGGGTGTTGCAGTGTCAGTGATGTTTGTTTGGCTTTGTGGTACTAACTTTCTTTATAGTGTTAACATGGAACAAACAGAAGGTCAGTGTTTTTATCTAGCTGGAAAGAATTGTAATCAGTACTTTAACTAGTATTCACAAGGAATATATGTGACCCTGTCTGTAAAAACACAGCTAATGCCCTTTTATTGTGATTTACAGTTTTGTACATAAATTAATTTTACACAATGTAAATAACATTCTATGAAAATATCTCTTTAATACTGACTGAGTAAGGCCATGTCATAGATTAAAATCAGCCAACTTCTGATATTGTTTTGTGCAAAGTAATAGAATATAATATTAATATCAGAATATTGTATCTCAAAATCTATGATTTATTATATCATTTACAACAATAAATGCACATTACCCATTTTTGTCATGTATACGGTTATGATTACTTTAATGCTCCTAATCTCGCAATTAGATTGTAAGATTTTAACCTGGATTTCACAGACAGGACTTCTTTAGAAAATGTAATATATTGTTTCCCTTCTGATTTCAAGGTAGCTTGACAAATATTGTGACAGATTTACACAGAGATGGTCTTGATGGATACAGCGATGTAAATGATTCTCATCTAATCTCTCTCTTTTGTCTTATGAGTAAAACCTGCTGCTGACTGTTTACTAAAACAGTTCATTAACACAGAATCACTTGTATTCCATCTGTTTCATATTTGCTCTTGATATATCCTCACAAATGACTGTGAGAAATACACATTAACATCTCTGGGGATTTCAGTTTTAGATCACTTTAGTTTTCTTCTAAAATCAGTTAAATAGACACAATTAGATATAAAAATAATTATTGTTGATGAACGGTATATAATTAAAGAGCTGTTACGTTTATGTGGCGTTTGCTCTTGGTGTCTCTGAGAAACAATTAAGATGTGAAAGAGATCTCATCTGTGATTTTTATTTCCTTCAAGCTGTTAACATGTGTAAGTGGATTCGCTTTGTGCACACAAGGGTTCTTCAACAGCCACTACAATGACGTCAAAACCAGGATCAGATGGCTTTATGTGCCCACTACACAGAATAAACCCAGTATCCCCTCTTAATTCCTTTTTTCAATCATGACTTGATTTCTGATCTTTTCTAAAAATATTCCCCATTAGTTTCAACTTGGATATAAAGCGTATGAAGTGTATAAACAACAGCATTGTCTAAATGGATGTTGTTGTACACTTCCAGTGAAGAGCTTGTTCCCAGAACACTCAAGCACTTTCCGGAAGATCTGCAGTAATCTGGTGTAGTTGATCACATTACCTATGGGTGTGTTTTACTAACAGTTGACCGTGAATCTATTGCTTTAGAATCAAAAGCTGATAAACTTCCTAATGTGAAATGTTTTGCTTGAAAAGTGTGTACAGCAGTGGCCAAAGGTAAATATTTGATTTATTTCTACAGGCTGGAGTAAAGCTTGAAAATATGAAGTGGTGAAAACACTAAACTTGCTTAATGTAGTTATTTGACTAAATAGTTTGCTAAAAGTTTCATTAATATACTTATAAGAATAAAAATGCAAAAAGCTCACAGGAAATAAAGCATATTTTAATTACAATTTTATCATTAATTACGTGTATTGTCTATCTTCTGTTGTAGTAATATTTTGTACTTATTTTTCAGTAAGCTTTGTGTTGTATGTGTTGTATGTATATTTTTGTTTCCGTAGCTGAATTTCAGTTTATACTTCAAAGCACAACTACACAATCTATATACACAAAGATGTATCTTTAATAATATGTTTAACAATAGGTATATGCACTTTCCCTAATTTGATATTTTATGATGTAACATACAGTAACAATACTTTTCATTTTTTGTTGAGAGGTTTCTCAGTGTTTACGTAGTTTACTGTAAGTTTGATTTATGCTTTAGTGGCTGTTTCTCATATCAACATTTGTTGGAGGTCCTTGAGATGATGATGATAAGGTACAGACGACAGTAATGTCTGAAAATGCTCGACCTTTTGGTGATGAGACTTTGCTGATGACCATTATTAGTATGATTTGTTTGACATTGTCAGGAATGTCTTTAATGAAAGACTGTAGCTGTGTTTCACATCATAATGTTGTCACAACACAATGCAGAGATCTGTCAATAGACTGCAGTCGTCTGTCAGGGATGTGTCATGTATTTGCAGAGCATAAATCTAGTTTGTGAGCTTTTTTTACATCACTGTAAGACCCGGTCAAATTACTAATCCACATGGCCTCAAATCTAAATGAGAAACAACATTTTCTTTAAGCAAATTTGTAACTTGTTTAATTTGGGCCAGTTCTTGACAGGATTTATCAACTTGAAAGCTGTGAACAACAAAAACTGCTTCTTTCTGTCTGTGGTGCTAAAGGAACTATTAAAGATGCTTGATATTTTTGTATTATGGCGATGTTTAATCTGCAGTCATTTAGCTCGCTTTCTCAGTCTCTCTCATTCTGTCTAAAGCCTGATGGGATCAGTCTGTGAACGAATCAGTCAGATTCATGACTGCAGACCGCCCCCTCTGACAGCCTTCCTCTCTCTCTCTCTCTCTCTCTCTCTCTCTCTCTCTCTCTCTCTCTCTCTCTCTCTCTCTCTCTCTCTCTCTCTCTCTCTCTCTCTCTCTCTCTCTCTCTCTCTCTCTCTCTCTCTCTCTCTCTCTCTCTCTCTCTCTCTCTCTCTCTGCTCTCTCTCTCTCTCTCTCTCTCTCTCTGTGTGTGTGTGTCTCTCTCTCTCCTCCTCTGACAGCAGGCTCTTCTGAGCGTGCTTGGATGCAGCACACCAACATTTCCGATGCGGCCTGTGGCCGTGGGGTCAGCCAAACCCCCTCCTCAACCCCCGGATTAGATCGTGCTCGGAGTGTCTGATCAGCCTCTGTCAGCTCTAAACGTGTGTAGATGTGTGTTTTTGAGTGTGTGTGTGTTTCTCTTACCATCTGTTTCCTCCTTCCTCTGGTTCTCCTCACTTGCCTTTCATTTCAGGAAAACTCCAGTATTTTGCAGCATCTTTAGTGCGGGACGCCTTTGATGTGTTGTGTGTGTGTGTGTGTGTGTGTGTGTGTGTGCGTGTCAGCGCACTGGTTTGTCTGTGGTTACAGTACTAAAATGATGTAGCTTTTGTACATTTGTGTTCTTTTTTTCTGTCTAACATGTAGTACTGTCTCTTTCTTCTTTTCACCTTTTGTCAAGATTTCTCTCTCATTCAGTCTCTTTCTTTTGTGTTTATTTTTCTCTCTCTTTCTTCCCTCTCTTTGAAAAGAATGGTTAAACTTTGATTGTATTATATTTTTTCTTTGTTGTTTCTTTGATCTTTAGAGTCTTGGGTGTCTGTTTACACAGTATTTGTTTGTGTGTGATACAGTGTTTGAAACAAAAGCTTCATCCTGATGACCAGAGGAATGGTGATAACGAAATGTTTTTCCATTTAAGTGACCTCAGACAGGAAGGAGAACAGTGGACAACATGTTGCTCTTTGCATCCTAAGCACTGTTGGTAAAACTTCATGTTTCCTTTTCCTGTAGTAAAACCACAGTAACCACAAATTATTCATGGTTTTGTTATAGTATAACCATAGTTTAACCATTGTATTTGTAGAAAAAAAAGGTTATACAAGTAGTAATTAATCCATAAAAATCACGGTTAACACACTTTTACTATTATTAAATCATTGTTATACTTTTACTATAGTAAAAGCATGATTTATTGTTGTAAAGGATGTTGACGGGATGACAGGGTGTGGCATACTTTGAATTTATGATTTCATTTTTTTGTAGCAGAATGTAGCTTAATTTATTTATTTACTTTAATTATTTATATGTATAAATATATCCTACTAGTGTTTTGCTCATGAACCTCAACAGATGGTGTACAACAGAACCGCCATATAAAGAACAGCATTCATGAAAAGTCATCGAGTGATTCGCTCAGTAAGCCTGACATGATTTCCGTTCATTGCAGGTTCTGAAATAGGTTTGCGTGACTCATCTATTTTTTATTTATTATCTTTTAATTCAATATTCTTTTAAATGCATCCTTTATTCCGCTATCACACACATTGTGTGACCTGTTTTTGTTCTCCTCTTTTCATATCCTCTTTTTGTGTCTCTGTGACGGTTCGAGCTGAAGTGGATCACTACAAACTCTGACATCAGAACGAATCGCTCTCAAAACTGTATGTGTGAGTCACGACTCTGTAACAAACAACAGACCGTGCGACACCATTCATTAGCAGACACGACTGTTTGTCATGTGTCTGTGTGAATGAAGGATGTTGATGTGTTGTAGTCAGATGTTTAGAGACTGATATGATGATCTCACTGATATGACAGACAGATGATGGTTTGACTAGAGTAAAATCTGCTGTGTGTGAAAGTGAGAGTATAATCTCAGATCATTGTGAGGTTATGAAACTGAGTTTGTGATCTGATGTTATGTAACAAAGTTTCTCAATCCCACAATTGAACATCTTTAGGCAATAAAGTTCTTCGTTGATGCTAGATATCATATATTAAACATCTTAGTGTCTTTCAGAAGAGATGAAGTTGATTACAACTATTGTCTCAACGCTTTTTGGAAAACATCTGAGACAAAGAGGATTTGTCTGAAAACTTTAAATGAGATGACTGAAAACTCAAGAACATTGTTCTTCCTCCAGGAAGTGATGTCTGCATTTTATCATCAATTTACATCTAAAAGCAGTGTCATTTAAAGATGCACTGTAATGTTTGTTTCTTTTTTCTTAAAACAGCAAAGACAGATTATGTGTTTGAGAATCCAAACACACCAAATAATTGATTAATGACTATAGACAAACATTTAAAGAAAAATAGGTTTTCCCATTATTTCCTAGAGGTGTGTGTGTGTGTGTTAGGGTGTATATCTGCATTGTGAGACTAGTACATGAGATAATTAGATGTCAGACTTTATTACTGCACTCAGCTAGAGCAGATAAACACTGAAGAAGAGCTCTAACACACACACTACACACACACACACACACACACACACACACATGTACACACACACGGTTCCTCTCATTCCACACTACACACACACACACACACACATGTACACACACACGGTTCCTCTCATTCCACACTACACACACACACACACTACACACACACACTCTGCTCCTTACATCCCACGCACACACACGCGCACACACACGCACACGCACACACACACACACACACACACACTCTGCTCCTTACATCCCACGCACACACACACACACACACACACACACACTCTGCTCCTTACATCACGCACACACATACACACACACACACTCTGCTCCTTACATCCCACGCACACACACACACACACACACACACACACATATGCACACACATATGCACACACACACACACACGCACACACACTCAGTTTCCCTTATTCTATACTGCATACACACACACACACACACACACACACACACACACACACACACACACACACTGTTCTTATCATTACACACTTCGCACACGCACATACACACACTATTCCTTTTATTTTGTACTGCAAACACATGCAAGTCTGTAAATTAATTTAGTTTGATACCAACTTTATACAATATAGTAGTCATATAAGAGTTCATAAACTACACAAAGTACAATAGTGGAGAATTTTGATTCTCTCTGTCATTATCAGTGGTGATGATGATGTTCAGAGTTCACTCACAGTGACTTTTGCCCGGTGTATCTTCATGTGATAATAACATTCAGTCTGATAATCGTTAAACCTTCTCCAGGTAAATCTCTCTCTCTTTCTCTCTCTTTCATTCTCCCGATCAAGCTCCATTAGCTGATTTATTGTAAGAATACACCATATGTCATGTAAATGTAATCTGGTTCATTACTGTACATAGGTAAGGTAAAAAGTTCAATGAGACTTTGGAATGTGAAGCAGTTAATGGTTTACTCGTGATAAAACTCTAAATAACAAACGTTCAGGAACACATTAGTCTTATTGTTTTACCAGTAACAGAGATAATAGGGTGTTTTACGTGTTGGGCATGGCTAAAGTCGGGCAAAAGATGCCATTAACATATCAGGCATGTGGCAAACAGAGATAGTTTATTTCATCTTTTCATTATTATCAGTAATATGATTATATTTTTGTACAGAAGTCTTTACAATCTACAATTACTGGTAATAACTGCTATCAGGGTGAATACCATGACATTTCTGTCTATGGATATGGTTCGGCTCTCCTGTTTTTTGTAAATTTATTAAACTACAAGTAAACAGATGTATAGCAATAATATAGAGTAATGTTTTATCATCTTTCTTCATGTGGAGCTTTCATGCTCAACACACTTTGGTAGAATTTGTGCCCTACTCTCACTTTTGCTTTTCTATCCCATCCATTTCCCCACAGCCCGCTCCAGATCTCTTCTCTCACACATGGACCAGAAACTCCAATCCAATTCTGGGACCTGAAACTAGAACTGGCAATTCAATCCCGAGGTATTGATTCCTTCAGTCGGGACCAGCTCTCAGCTGTGATGTTGCTTGCGTTGCTCTTAACCTGATATGACCATCAAAGGCTGACTGCAGGCGTACGGGCACATCTGGAGAAATCACAGCGCTCGCTCATCGGGCCGGCTCTGGAGAAAGTGTGATGCTGACAGCTGGTGCTCGGGTTGGAACGGTATCCTCACACCACAGCGGATTCTAGCAAGGTTAAAGGAAGCGATTAGTTAGAGGTTTTACTTTAGTTTCGAGTGATAATGGACTCTGTGGGTCAAGTTTATCATATAACAGGACTGCTAAAACTGGATAGACTGAGAAGTTGAGAAGAAGAATTCATGATGCGAGGAGCTAAAATGTATGAGCTTATGTAGTTCATGATATAATCACACACTTCTAACATAAACATGAAAATATTCCTCTATTTACTTTATTTCGACACATTCCTAGGGGATGTTATGAGAACATTAATATAATAAATCTTACAACATTAACATAAAGGTTTTCATTTGTGCAGATGTCCTCAAGGGCGAATTTAACCTTCAGCCTCAAAACACTGTTTTCTTGTTTTGTTTCAATTGAAAATACATTTCCATTTGGAAATAAAGTGGCTTTACACTACAAAAAGATAAAAACGCTCACAAAAAGAGAAGATTTAGTCTGATTCCTGAGAATAATTTCAATCTCTGAAAGCGTTAATGTTTGATGCCGCTCACAGGCACATCTCATTCCTCTTGGGTCAAAGGTCAATCCTCTGATCGTAAAACAATCCAACTTAATAAAGTTTTAAAGAGACCCATAAATGACACGTGTAATTACTTCATTAAGCCGCACGTATTCTTCTGTGAATAATTTGATGTCTCTAAGCTCTACATCAACTCGGCTCTGAGAGAAAATCACACATTTCAGGCTTAAATCTGAATGTTTCATGAAACCGGTCTTTACTAATTGCTGCTTTGAAGCATTTTAAAAGAGTTCAAGCTGTCTTTTTTACCAGCAGAAAATATCTTGCAAAATTGTGTTTATTCAACACTGATGTGTGAGCAAGATGTCGTGGAAGGATGTTAATTGTATTGATAATGAACTAATGCCAAAGAATATTATTGTAAAATGTTACCATATTTTTTATTATATTTTAAATACATTTAGTCAATTCAAAATAAACTAAAATCAATTAACAATTGTACTGATATTATTGATATTATTTAATTATCATGAAAAGTATCATTAAAAATACATTGATTTCAGTTCATTTGTACTGATGGTTGGTTCATGTTAGCTTATGCGTGTAACTAATCTTAAAGAAAAGATACCGTAGCTGTAAAGTTTTACCATATTTTTAGTTACATTTTCATTTGTCTGCAATTATAAAAATGACAATAGGAGTGATGAGAATAAAAAATTAATATGCATTTGATTTTAGTATTATATTATGTCATAAACTTTTTTCTTTAATGACAGCATGCATTCAAGCTGCATGAAGTTAACAAAATGTAGTACTTTAATATACTGGAGTAAAAATAGTAATTTTGTAAATTTATCACAGTTTAAAAACATTCAGAAGATCATCTTCTGTGCCGAATGAAAGCAATTAATGAATGTTTGTAGAAATTACTTTTTTCATAACTTTTCTATGGGGTTACATTAGAATCCCACTCTTTGTACTTTATTCGTTATGGTTTTCAGATGGATTGAAAGAAATGCTTAGTCATGTCTTACATAAAGCAGCACAAGAGGGAAAATAACATCTGGTAAAGTTATTGTCTGTGAATGATTCGTGAGTGGGATGCAGAGATACTTGTGTTGATCGGTACCCTTGCATAACCCCAACCTTTGTAAAGCTGTAAAATACAGACACACCTACCGAGTATTTTAGGTCTTTCTTTGCGACACAAGACTCATGTGTTCTCCTGCGGTGTGCTGTGACTTCACATACAAACACTGAGAGAAAGAGACACAGAGACTAAAGGTGAGAGAAACACTCATGCTTTACTTTTAAACATCTTTATTTTCATTTAGAGCTTAATGTTCATCATCGTAAAAACATTTTGTGTTTTTGTTTTGGGTGTATTTATGACTATTAATGTGTATTTTTACTGAAGCAGTCTACACATTTCTATTATAATTCAATGAAATGCAAAACAATATTTACTTCAGCAGTATTTTGTTCTCTTTTCCAGTAAAAACATTTAAGCATCTTACAATACAAAACAAGTTTTTCAGAAACAAAATTACACATGTTATTAAGACCTAAAACAGAGTATCTTTTCCTATTTTTAAGATAATATTTTAAGATTAATGCTTAAAACAAGAGGTAAACAAATTGTCAGTGGGGTAAGAGAAATAATCTTAAGAAAAACAATTCAAGATATTGTATATTCTCTGAAAGTCTTAATATCTTATGTAGTGTTCCTTCTTAAGTATAGTAATCTTGTTTTAGTGATGTTTAGATACTGATTAAGAAAATATATTTTGTTGTTTTTTGACCACTGTGTATGGTAATAAACTGTAGTATGGTTGTGTAATCATAATGATTATCTGTTTACATCACTGTCATCTTCATATATTTACACATTAACTGTAATGTTTTACAATATTAAACTGATGGCTGTTGTCAAGTCCAACACTTGGTTTTGACTGTTGACTGGTTTGATAAATGGCAGATGGTTCTTCCTTAAAATGTTCTGTTCAGAGAGTTAAATAGTTAAGATAATATAAAATGTCGACACAGACTCGTATTTGATGTGTTTACAGATCGTCTGAGTTTATAATCTCAAGTTTTGTTCAGTGCAGTCAGCATTGCTATAATGGAGGTTTCATGTGTATTTGCTCAAAATAAAAGAATGTAAATTTAATGCTAAAGAAACAAGAGACATGTCCACTAAATAACTCAAACAAATACAACAGGCACATATTGATAGCGAGAGAGGCCTTTGACACGCCTCCTCGTAACTCAAAAGGACAAAAACAAACACAAACAGTAAATAAAAACATTCATTTTTATTTATTTATGCTGTGGTCCAGACTCATGCAAGGGCATTTACTGTGTATGTCAAACGCATGGAGGAAGATGAATTATGGGATGCCTACTGTTGTTTACACAGTGTGTTTATGTGTGTGTTGATCAGATGGGAAAGCGGCGCTTCTCGGGGCTGGAGATCAGCCTGATGGTGATGTTTGCATTGGTGCTGGTGGTCGCTGTCGCGCTGGTCATTTTTCTTGCCCTTGGGGAGCCAGCGGTCATCAAGGAAGGTGGGTGACATTGATGTTAAACCTTTGAACCACAAAAAACACTCATGAAGAGATGTGAACATGTCCATTTAAACTCTACTGGGAGAAAAACCCATTTGGATGTTACATGGCAGAGTTTGACTACAGTTTTAACATGGTTTCTTGACTTTTACAATCTGGGCTATTTCTGTTCTGTTCATTTCTGCAACATCTTTTGGTCAAACTCAAGTAAACTGTAGTAAAATTCTATAGTGTTTACTATTTACTAGTTTTTATCAAAGTATACATTATAGTATACATTCATTTCTATACAGTATACTATAGTAAATACTAAAGTATATACATGATTTTATATGTGAGTAACTAATTTCCATTAATCTTCTTCTTTAATATATGTGAATGTTATTTAATATATGATGGCATATACAGTGTAATGGGAACATACCGAAGAGCAGAAATAGCGTAAATCTAAGGTCTTCAGTAGACATTAGAGACAAATTATTACTTCAAAAAAGTGTTTGTTGTGGACCTAGGGCAGAAATACCGTCCTGCGGGACTACAGCTCGCGAGCGGTGGTTTATTAAAGATAAAAACACAGAGTCTGCCTAGTCAAGGACAGTGAGAAATGTGAGTCTTTGATGTTCCACTAAAGCATAAAGAATACGTCCGCCCTGATAGTTATCAAGGACGTCCAGCAGTGAGAAATCCTGAAGCAGAGGAAGTGTGTAGCCGCATCGCTCGCACGGGGACCAACAACTCATGCACGCTCAGACGCCCTTATTATGACAGCTGCCACTCTCAATTTCAATTTACTGCCTTGACGTCGGTCAAGTGGTTTATATTTAAAAGCAGCAAATTGATTCCAGGACAACTGGTTGGTTTCTGATGACCTTGTTTTAGGGGCTCAGGGTACAGATGGAGATCAAAAAACCTCGTGATTTAATGCTGCAATCTGTAATTTTTGATTCACTCTTTGAAACATAAAATTGCAGTTTACTTTATGTATTTATCATTACGTGAGTTGATGGTGTCAAACTGACATTTTGCATGAAATCATACATGACAGCTTAAGTTATAAATGATTATTATATCTTAAGCTGTATATTTGTAAGTCGCTTTGGATAAAAGCTTCAGCTAAATGCCTAAATGTAAATTATTTTATGCTTAATGTTGTAAATCTGGTTAAGGAGACAGTTTGCAACACTGGTTTTGTATGTACTTGCTCTATAACCTTTTGGTTCATTTTTAACCTGAGTTAGAGATTAATATAAACCTGAGTTTATTTAACAGTTATGTTGGCAGTGGTGACCATGAGCAATCACTATTGTACCTTTGATAAGTTGAATTTTATTGCCATATGATAAATCTTAGTAAAATAATTTGTATGATGTTTTTCTTTTCCAGCGTTTGCTGTGCACAATCCAAAGTGACAAGTTATTAAGTTAAAATATAACACAATGCTCACTTGCTTTTTGTCCAGAATCAGGCTCAATTCCAAACATCATCCCAGAATGTCCAAACATACCACAGGCGGAGAGAGTGGACTGTTTCCCAGAACCCGGCGCTTCCCAGGTAAACTCTAAATCTACATCTCGATGTAAATACACACCCAATAACAGTCAGTACACACTCCCAGCATGCTTTACTGAGATTTATTGTGTATCCTAACAGCAAAAATGTTTGGAAAGAGGATGTTGTTGGAGTCCCCTGGATGAGGCTAACATCCCCTGGTGTTTCTTCTCTAAAAACCACGGCTACACTGTGATCAGTGAACACAAGCCCGATAGCACACGTGAGTTCGGTGTTTTACTGTTGTAGCTTGTTGTAATAAAACATTACGATACATAGTATATCTGATAAGATTTTGGGTACGTTTTCATACAAGCATTTATTTAACAGTTATTGTGTCCATGAGCAATCGCCATTGTGCCTTTGATCAAGGTTTCATTTAGGGAGATTATCCTTAGAAAAAGTTTATGGTGTTGTTTAGTGATGACGTAAGAGAGCTAAACCGTATCTAGAGATCAGATTATCATAAAGATTTGGTCAATAAGCAATCACCTATCAACCATCCAGAGCAATCTGGCAACCAGACAGAGCATCAAAGTAGAATAGCGTAGAAACACAATCCCAAAGCATCTCTAAAGGCAAACCCCTCTTACATTTTCTGAAAAAAGTCTAAATGTGGTTTCCATTATTTCCAGTAAAAGTGTGCACCAAGAGTAAACGGCGTAAGAGATATATGTGTTTAAATATGCTCTCTCTGCTGTAGATATTGAGGCCAGACTGCAAAGAATGGACACCCCGTCCCTGTTTGGAGATGATATTAAAGAGCTGAACTTCCATGCTGAGATGCAGACAGAAAATCGCCTTCGCTTTAAGGTCCGCTTACAATCGCACACACTAACGCAAACGTTAGTCACACCATCATATACACGTGCATGTGTAACATGTTGAGAATTCTGTAAAACTCTCTCTTTGTCCTTCAGATCACTGATGCAAAGCAAGGCAGGTTTGAGGTTCCTCATGAGCACGTCAAACCCCCATCCAGTCCTCCCACCAAACCCCTAAATTATGAGCTGGAGCTGATCCAGAAACCTTTTGGACTGAGAGTTTGGAGAACTAATCCCAAAAAAGTCCTGTGAGTCTCGTTCTCCTGAGAGATTTTTCACATTACTTTAGTCAAACTGTATGCATAACTACCCTTGCAGAAAATAATGATTCAGTGATGTAAACAGTGGTAAAATGCTTTTGTAATCTATTTAATATATTTTTTTGCCCTGAACTTTGGTTAACCTCTGACCTTGTAGTCATTCACCAGTAAACCAGGGTTTTACTGCTCTGTTGTGTCATTTTTTTTTTTAATCATTTACATTTAACAAAAGCTGTGACTCTATTGAGATGATTACGTTATAAAAAAAGGTCTTCTTAAGGTAAAGACCATCATCATTGTGTGTTGAAAAACAATCTTTGTTTCCGCATGTTTCAGTTATCTTTTTTCTTGGGCATTTATGACTTAAAAACCTAATATTGACTGTAATAATGAGACACATGAGCAATTTGCAATGTATATGATAATATAATAAGTTTATTAATCTTATCTGTAATGCTTTTATTATCTTTGGGAAGTACATAGCTTTAGATATAGAGAGGGTGATTTGAGATATTGTAAACAGGTTGTTTTCTTTAGATCAGTTAATGATGTTTTAAGTTAATGATCTTGAAGTTGTGCATGTGGTTTTTATTTCACATGGGTCATCTAAGGATTGAATATGAATTACAATGACTATACAAAAGTAAAAGAACCTTGTCCACACCATTGATCTGATGTAAATGAAAATAACAACTCTTTTTCTCTGTCAGGTTTGACACAACCATTGGGCCGCTGGTTTTTGCCGATCAGTACCTTCAGCTCTCTGCTAAACTTCCATCTCACAATATTTATGGCCTTGGAGAGCACATTCATCAAAACTTCCGTCATGACACAAATTGGAGAACTTGGCCTATGTTTACAAGAGATGCTTTTCCTAACGGTGTAAGTCATTGCTTTGTACACCGTATGCTTATACAGTGTGACACAAAAGACCACTTATGAAAATGCTTCTATATTGCAATATTTAATACAAATGTGTGCACAAACTGCTTTGTCTTATCCCATAATAATAATAAATGCTTCTTGCATTTTACAGTGGTGTGCCACGAATACATAAACTCTTATTCACAGTAGAAATATAAAATAGGAAAGAAAACATTGTCCTTGTGGTCTAAGACTTTTACAGCCTGTAAGACATTTACTTTAAGAACAACACAAAGTCTTCAAGTATTACCTCACCACCCGTGTGGTCACTTCCTCTGTGAGCTAGGTCAAAGGTCATGTTTGTGTTTCAAAATCATGCACTGTTAAAAATAAGGTCTTATAATAAGAGATAAGGTGCTTCAAAATGTTTTTCGCAGCAATGCCACATAAGAACCATTTCTGGTTCCCTAAACAACCGTTCAGTCAAAGAACATTTTTTCCTACCTTTTATAGTCCTTTTTTCTTTACAAAGAACTATTTGTGAAACAGAAGGTTAAAGGTTATTTATATGAGAAATGGTTTTTCTATTAAGTATCTGAAATTGTTTATTAATAAGCTTATTAAATGCTTGAAATCTTCTAGTACAAACCTTAAAGTCTCCTCTTGTTGTTGTTATTTTTTAGGGCACACACAACCTCTATGGCCAGTATCCGTACTTCACATGTTTGGAAGATGAGAGTGGAAGATCCTTAGGTGTTTTCCTCATGAACAGCAATGCAATGGGTAAAACAAACCCACCAGTCACTTTTGAGTAGCTTGTTATGCCATTTTATGGCATTTTTTGTGCATTGCTTGTCACAAACATGAAACTTGCTGTAGGCTGAAGTCATAATCTTTTATAATATGATTTGTGATGTCTGCGTGTGTGAGTTAGGCATGGCTGCTTTTGTTAAAGATTAGAGAATTAGAACAATTGAAATTGTTTACTGCATGTCTGTGACAGAGGTAACGCTTCAGCCCGCACCGGCCGTGACCTTCCGGACCATCGGAGGGGTTTTGGACTTCTACATCCTTGTTGGAGACACACCAGAGGCGATTGTGGACGAGTTCACGAAGGTGAGTGTTGTGGTTTGATATAAATAGAAACGTTTGAGATGCTTGTGTGCCGGAACTGACTGTTTCATGTTGGAGATGTGTACTGGTGAGGGGTGCACATGCCCGGACATGTGTTGTGCAGTGGTGTTTGTCTGCCTACGTTTACCACAGGTTATAAAAACATGCATGATTTTCATAAAAGCGTTAAGTGCATACGGCCCCAAAGGTATTTGGACAGTTAAACCACAATTCATACCATTGCATCGCAACAAAATACCCAAATGAAGTGCAGTTTATTTTGAAGAAAGATATGCATAAGCACACTTCTCAGGCTAAACGTGAAAAAAACATGGTCATTTATAGAATATTATGCTTTACACAAATTTACTTTCTGGTTGTCAAACATTAGTGGAACGTAGTTAATGTAATTAAATATAAATAACAATAACCATAAAGAAAAAAATAATACAACTTTTTATTATTTAATAGTTATAAAAGCACCTAAAATAACAATAAAAATGTGTAAAAAATCTAAAATTTGTGCATTTTCATGTGTATACACAATTTGTGCGGCGATTGTTATCAGGTTAAATTTAGGATTTGGAATTATGGAATATATTCTATATGTTTTACTGAGTTTTACATTAATTTATATTTTATGTATTGGTAGGTATTTTTGCATTAGAAAAGCTTTAAATCCTTAAATTTCATGATCAAACTGTCACAGGCTATCCTACAGAGACATTCTAATTCATGTTTTGTGTAAAACTTTGTTGTTTCTTTGTCTCCCATAATAAAAACCTTTAAACTCTAATCAATATTTAATGCATTTAAAGTATATTTATTTCTTTGATAAGTGGCTTTGTAATAAGCAGGCATCATCAAATAAACACTCTTACGTTCAAAAATAAAAACATTTGACCTCTACCATCAATATGTTTAATTCCACAACAAATAGATCATTCATGTGAACAAGTGTTAACAATTTTTTCCAACTGCTGAAGTTCAATCATTTTAGCCTGAGGGACTGCTGTGATGTTCAGTGTGTCTAACAGTATTTTATGTCTCCAGCTGATTGGCAGACCCTTCATCCCTCCATACTGGTCCCTGGGCTTTCAGCTCTCTCGCTGGGACTACGGAAGCCTGGAGGAGGTGAAGAGAACCGTGGAGAGGAACCGACAGATCGGCCTGCCATATGTAAGTGCCAGCAACTAAAGAAGGTTTCTTTCTTTGTTCTTCCAAACACCGTTTCATCCAATACTTCAAAAGTGCAAAACAAAGTTCTTCATGAAGAATGACTCTAAATGTGTACATTTCACCTGTATATACAGTTAGAAGAGTTTAGCACCTTATGGCCTCATGCCTAATTGCTGAAAGATGCATTGATGCACAACGTTTGATGTAATTTGAACAAAAAGGACATTAGCATGTCAGGATATTGCATCTCCATCTGATTAGCATTAGCAAATTACTGGCAGGAGATTTTCACCATCTGCTGATGGTTGATGGAAGTCAAGCCTTCCAGAAAAATCCGCACAGACAACAGTGCTGCTACGATCTTAGCATACTAAACAGGCATTAACCACCATAAAGGCTGAGGATGATCATTCTGAAGGAGACATTAAGACGAAATCAAGATTTTAGCTGTTTAATGTCATTTTACAGGTGCATGATAAAGGGTAATGAGATTAGAATACAACCAAGAATTCTTACCGTAAGGTGTATAAAAGGTCTGACATGTATGTGCACCTGTTTTGTGTTTCAGGACGTCCAGTACACTGATATCGACTACATGGAAGACAAAAAGATCTTTACCTATGATTTGGTGAAGTTTAAAGATCTGCCTCAGTTCGCCGACTATATGCATGCGAAGGGACAAAAGTACATCATTATACTGGTGAGACAGTTTCACATATACTGGGATCTTTTAGATGATGAAGTTTCACAATGCTTTTTGTCCAGTTAAGTTAGTCGAAATATATTCTTCATCATAGGATCCTGCTGTGTCCACAAGTCCAAGGGTGAATGGGCCCTATGAGGCGCTTATCAGGGGGAATGAAGCTAAAGTTTGGGTGACTGAAGCAGATGGGGTAACACCTCTGCTGGGTGAGGTAAGTTCTCCTAGCCGTCAAGAAAAAAATGTGTTTTCCTCCAGATTATTAAGGTATAATTTTGGCTATTGACTAGAGTTAGATATTAGAAACATAGACATGCATAGACGCCACACTGAATGCTTTGGTGCATTGCTACAATGTGTCAACAGCGCCGCCATATTGGGTAGGGCAAAGCCGAGTTTTCGAAGAGAAAGTTAACATTTGAATTTCTAAACTGATTTTAATGCAAAAATATAAATAAATAAAAATTAATCAATTTTAAAATAAAAAAATTATAATTTCATAAAACTTTATAAAAAAATACTGAAATCAATTTGACTAAACATCATAACACCACAATAAAATCTACAATATGAATGAGTTTGCAATACTACTGAATCAGAAAAGCATCAAATACAAATGATTTTTCCAGAGTCGAGTTTTCAGTCTCAGTTGAACTGAATGTGATGAGAGGGAAAGGCTAGACATAAACACATAGATTTAATTGATCATAATAAAGCACACTGAATAACTTGACATGATGTTTGTCATGAGCTTTCTAATCACATGAGAACCAGCCACGTGATCGATCGTAGCCATTATTTTACCATCTGTAACCTTGAGTTTATGAGATTATGTCACTCCGCGGGGCAATAAGGCACATATCACATGGCAATAATATCACTAATGATTATATAGCCGATTAGACACAGACAGATGCTAATTGCTTTTTATGGTTTTATTTCAGGTCAATGTTTGCATTGATTTTGCATTACAATTAATATCATGTTTACTTGCAACTCAAAGACAAAATAGAAAAGAAATGGAGAAACATCCACTTCTCTTCACCTCTCTTCTTTCTTCATCTTTCACATTTACTGTCTCTTCTCAGGTCTGGCCAGGTGAAACCGTGTTTCCAGACTACACTAACCAGGCCTGTATCGATTGGTGGGTTGATGAAATTCAGCGGTTCCATAAAGAGGTCAAGCATGATGCACTTTGGATTGTAAGTAATCCGCATGTGACCCAATATTTGACCTGATCATTTACATAATAAAAGGTTATAAAAGGTCATGAGAGATGTTGAGTCTTCATACATCCATACCTCATATGTCACTGTATGGATACCCATAAATCAAGATACAAGGAAACTCTATTTGATGTATGAAATGTAGATTTATTGTCAACATGACATGTGAATTGCTCTTCACCTCTTAATCCAATTCATGGTTTTATTGATTTAGACGTACCAGTGCATGTTCCAAAAAATGTTTGTCTTTGTAATTGTTTGCTCTGCTTCTGAAACAACTTTATTTTTCAGTTTGGGATACTGTCAGTAGATTTTGTCAACAGATGCAATAATGTATACATACAGTAGAGATGCTCTCAGGGGTGAAGCTGTAAGGGTTCTGTTATAATCTCAATACACTAAGCTGCTTGATTTCAGCTGAACTACTCTCTATTTCATTTTGAAGGACATGAATGAGGTTGCCAGTTTTGTGAAGGGATCCATCAAAGGCTGCGCTGATAACAAACTCAACTACCCTCCTTACACCCCACGTAGGTCCTAAATACAACAACTAGATATATTCAGCTCACATTTGCTTA
Source organism: Beaufortia kweichowensis (assembly GCA_019155185.1). NCBI lineage: Eukaryota > Metazoa > Chordata > Actinopteri > Cypriniformes > Gastromyzontidae > Beaufortia > Beaufortia kweichowensis. Next base: position 1,603,559 of record CM032802.1, read on the forward strand.
ATGGCTAATTTTTAAACTCTTCGTTTCTTTACAGGTATTCTTGATGACCTCTTGTACAGTAAGACCTTGTGTATGGATGCTAAACATAAATGGGGAAACCACTATGATGTCCACAGTCTGTATGGATACTCCATGGTCCTGGCCACAGAAATGTGAGTGTTCTTGTTTTTGTTACTGTACCTTTAAGACTTTTGTGGACGATGATCTGTGTGTTGTGATTGGCTGACCTCTGAATATTATTGTAGTGTATGATGTAATTTGTAAGGATGGGACAAGTTTATGTCGCAGTGCCAAAGAAGTTGCTGCGCAGTATGTTCTCATAAAGAAACAAGTTCCTTGATACAAAAGTTATACATTTGCACTAATGTCGCTCTGACAGTGAATTTGATGAATGTGAGACCGTAGAGAATGACAGCTCTGAGTCAAACTCACAGCAGTGTTGAGTCAAGTCGTGTGAAGCGTGACTCGCGTACGGCCAGCGCTGTCGTATATCACCATATCTTCCTCAAAGGGGGTCAAGAGGACTTGAGCTGTATAATGCAATCTCATTTTTAGCTTTTATATTTTCAGCAGGAAGTCTTTACTCATCTTCCACCTCATTAATTTGTTTCACTCTTTTTTTATTTTCTCATTCGCTCTCAGCGTAACTCCCACGTAACTCCTGACTGTATTTTTACGCCTTTATGGATTTCTGGGCCTCCTCCATGTTGGCAGTGTTTTTTCAGTGCTCTCATTGATGTTGTTGCCCTTCTGTTGGTGTGCCAACACTCTTGTTAAATCTATGTTGCCATTTTGCTTCCAGGGCATCAAGACAAGTGTTTGGAAACAACCGTTCCATGGTTTTCTCCCGTTCCTCCTTCCCCGGGGTGGGCAAATACGCAGGGCACTGGCTGGGTGACAATGCTGCCAACTGGAATGACATCAAGTGGGCTATACCTGGCATGCTGGAGTTTAACCTCTTTGGAATACCTTACGTAAGCTGTTTACAAGATCAGATACATCCAAACAGATGTCTTTTGCACTTTTGTAGCCAGTGGTCGTTCTAAAACACAACAGCCCCACTGAGACAGAAAGGTTTTAGGGACTGAATTTGATTGAGTCTTCATGAAATGCAATGAGAAATTGAATGGGCGCTTTGGACTCAGTGTTCCAGGTTGAATTTAATTAACATTGACTGACCGACTCAACAGTCACATCCAATGAATTTATCATGGGATGGTCAATGTAAACATTTACGTCTATTGCTGTATCCAAAGTCATGTCATATTGCATAATAGCATCAAAATGTCAAGTATATCAAAAAACAATTTTTCATCTTTCCATCACATCCCTTTATGTCAGGTTATATTTTTTTACATTTGTTAATGCATTAGTTAACACGAACTAATGATGAGAAAAATTCTATATTATAAATAACTTTGTAAATTTGTTAATTTTGTTAATGTTAATTTCAGCATTTACTAAAATAAAAAGCAACTTTTAACTTAAAGCACAAAACTAACATGAACAATTGTATTTGCATTAACTAACTTTTACAGAGATACAAAAAACTTCATGTTCATGTTAGCTTATGCATTTACTAATAACAACAAATACAACCTTATTGTAAAATATTACCAAAATGTATCTTAAAATAAATGACATAAATAAAGAGATAAAATAAATGACCATACCATAAAATTGCAGAATTATTAAATTTGGTTTTAAAAGAATTCATATTGAGAATTTTAATTCCAGATTTTCGTCTTCGTTTGAGATCTCTTTTTAAATGCTAAATGAATCATTTAAGACAGTACAGGGGTCATTTTCAACACCATCATTAAATACCATTAAATGTCCACTTTTAATCTCATTGATGTCCGTGAGAACCAACTGAGACATTACAAGACATTTTTTCTTTCTTCTTAATTTGCAGATCGGTGCCGATATCTGCGGATTCTTCGATGACTCTTCAGAGGAGCTGTGCAGACGCTGGATGCAAGTCGGCGCGTTCTACCCCTTCAGCCGTAATCACAACGCGCAATATTACAAAGTACGTGCTGCCCTTTAAATACCCATAAACATTAAACCTCGGCATGCAAATCCTCATCCTTTACCAATCTGTGCTACGTGTTTTCAGACCTACGGCAATGCTTAGAATTACAAACGCGTCCTCTCTCTTTAAATGCTATTTGTAGAAGATTTATTTCCCTAATCATTATTGTGAGATTGGCGTGAGAGAAGCAATCAGACCTCTGGAGCGAGAGTTTGAGGGGGAAAATGAGGATGAATGGAAAATGATATTCTTGGTGAAATTAGATGAATAAGATTTGACCTTTTAGTCGGAGAGTAATCATTCCACGGCTGTCTGCACGACCGATGGGTCTTTGCCGTGATGAACATATTATCAGTATCCACACAGTAAAATTCATTTTTCACTTTCCAGTACAGCTGTTACTCTCTCTCTCTCTCTTTATTTCTGCATCTCTGACTCTTGTGATCTATGTTCCTCTTATAGCCGCAGGATCCTGCGTCATACGGCGCTGACTCTCTCTTGGTGAAGACCTCCAGGCATTACCTGAACATCCGTTACGCCCTTCTGCCATACCTCTACACCCTCTTCTACAACGCCCATGTTAACGGAGGAACCGTAGTGCGCCCCTTGATGCACGAGTGAGTCTGTAATTGTATGTTTGTGTAACACAACAATTTTAGTCTTCACAACAGTCAACATTGCTCAGGTTTTCATAGGCTTGCTGTATAAGAAGTGATTTGCTAAGTGTATGTGCTGGATAAGAGTGTTGCTAAGGAGGTTTTTGTAAGGATGATTTCAAAATATTGATTTAAAATGTTTTATTAGCCTATTTGTAACAAATACCAACCTTTCAACACACAATTCCATTGAATCATTTGTAATATAATCTCATATATGATATTGATTAGACATATTTCTATTTAATTTATTCATAAGTAAGGTGAAGTTGACTAACATTACCCGGATGAGCGTGTGTTATTCGTTTTGAACGGTTGTTATCAGGGGAATAGCATACCTTGGAACGTCATGACTGGCCAATCAGAATCAAGTATTTCAAAGCGCAACAATAAAACATAAAAACAAAAGTTTTGCGTGCATTTTAGGACTTTTGGAATGCTTTATTGACCAATTAGCATCCTGGATGTGAAATATTTGTTTTTTAACAAACATCATGTCTCCTGTTGTGTAGGTTTTTCTCAGACAGTGCAACGTGGACAGTAGACCGTCAGTTCATGTGGGGAGCCCACCTGCTCATCACACCTGTGCTGGACCCTGTGAGTACATCACACACACACACAACAGTCAACACCACAGGAAGCTTTCTGTACGCCAAACTGATGACCTCATCTGGGACAAATGAGACAAAGACTGCACTTCTTTCTTTCACTCATTTCCATCCCTTTTTTCTCACTTTCTAATGAGATCATTGACCTCATTATGAAAAAAATTAGAACCGAATATAGATTGCGGTCATGTGAAAATTGGGTGATGAATTTGAACGGTCTAATGTGACTTCTTCTGTTTTATCATGAATATGACCGAGAAAGCTCTTGCTGTGTAAAGCGTTTCCCATGAGAACACAAAGAAAGTCTGTTTGGAGGATGTTGATGTACTCGCGTCAGGAGAAGTGCTGGGGCTAGTCAAATCTTTGGAGAGCTGTGTGTGATGTAAATCCTGCGTCAGTCCCGTGAAAGATTATAAATATCAAACCTTCTGGAGAAAATGTAAGGTGAAATAAGCGCTGTGCAAAAAACATGTTGCGAGGCAGGAAAACCGCTGTTGTTTTTCATCTCGCTAGCAGTCGGTTAATGACACCCGACATCTGACTTGCAGATCAGTTGAACCTTGATCTTCTCAACAAGGGTTTTGACTGGGGAAATCTAATCCCGCCTTTATTTTCCTTGTCGTCTTTCTCATGTTTTTAAGCATAAATGTTACAGCTCATCTTCAACCACTTATTTAAAGAGTCGAGTCGACTTTAGAAAGGGAATAAAAAAAATTTGGGCATGGAATTGTGACACTTCTGATCTCTCTCTGTCTCTCTCTCTCTCTCTCTCTCCCTCTCTATTAGTTTAATGAATTATATTCATTAGTAATTCATCAGAATAATGTCTGTCATTTCTTACATGGTTAAAGATAGCACAGATATGCATTTACATATTTAACAAAACCCATATTTTTTTATAATTTCAGGGTGTTGACAGAGTCAAAGCATATATCCCAGATGCCATCTGGTACGATTTTGAGACGGTAAGTTCATCTAGCTGCATATGAACTGTTTGATTGCAGTAACACTTTATAAGTTACTTTAAGAAGGTAAACAACAGAACAGAATAATATCATTGCACAATAAACCACAAAGGGTGATCAGGTTTTTCTGATCAATCCAATTCAATGGCATGGATATCAGTTGGTGGTTTTCATTTAAGACCCTCTAGAGTCTGATCAAGAGAGATTAACTAAGAGCCAGATTAACTGATCCGTGATCAGATCAGGTCCCAGTGGCTCCCTTGTGTCTGTGTGTTGTGTGTCTCAGAACTAGTCGATTAACGTTGCCGTAATTGGCAAAGCAGAAAGAGATTGACTGGTCCCAGCCCATGGAGTTGATGTAGGAAGGACACAGACAACCTGATTGGAGAGAGAGAGAGAGAGAGAGAGAGAGAGAGAGAGAGAGAGAGAGAGAGAGAGAGAGAGAGAGAGAGAGAGAGAGAGAGAGAGAGAGAGAGAGAGAGAGAGAGAGAGAGAGAGAGAGAGAGAGAGAGAGAGAGAGACAGTTATTGCTATTACTGCTAAATCACAATAGTTTATTTCAAGCAGTGTAAGAAGGTTTTACAATCTTATTTTATTATTGTTATTTTCTTTAACTGTAATGATTATAGACACTTGGGGGTTAAAAGAATTTTGCTGGATATAATTGAAAATAATTACACTTTCTTACTTCAATAATATGTTTATCTTCAGGTTTAAATAAGGAACATTAGAAAATCTATGTTTACCATTAAGCTTTGATTTGCTTTTCAGGAAACAAAGATAAGAGAGCGTAAAGGTCATGTTGACATGTACCTGCCCGCTGATAAACTTGGTTTACACCTGAGAGGAGGAGCCATTCTGCCTGTACAACGACCAGACGTCACAACCACATACAGGTGATCACAAAAACATCCTCACATCACGGCCAATACATTTAACCCTATCCACTTATGATATAACTTATGATAAGACCATGGTATTCTTTAAATGCTTTTACGTACATGAAAAGTACGTTGTCACAGTAATATTATTAGTATTGCAGTGTGATGTTTATGCTGAAAATATTGAGATGTTTGTGTTTAGATATTTCTGGTACGCTCATCTGAGTTTCACATGCATATTTGTTTATTTTCTCTCAAAAGGTACTGTAGCTTATTGCTATTCATATGCATGAGGTCACAGTTTTTACCATTAGGAAGAAATATGGCAACACTTTATTCAGGAAAATTATGTGAATTTCTCTCTGTGCTGGATAGCAGTATTATGTTTTAGGCTTTTTCTTCGCACAGTGAATACATTATACCTTTTACCATAGATAAGAAATTCTGCTGGATCTCAAAAAATATTTCTTTCTTGCATTCAAAATAACAGCATATGCATGCACACATCAGATATACAAGGGAATAAAATGATTTAAAAAAACTCATCTGGATGAACTGTAGGTGTCTAAGACATGATATTTAAAACCTGAGAATATCACCTGAACAAAAAAAGTTGTGAATTTGTGTAATGAAATGTGTGTGTGTTCTATCAGTCGTCTTCATCCCATGGGGCTGATCATCGCGCTCGATGACAACAGCAGAGCATCAGGAGAACTATTTTGGGATGACGGAGAATCACGAGGTATTTTGGGGAACTTGTCATTGATTGTTTTTTGCTCTAGTAGTTCACTATCAGACACAAAACTCATTAAACATCACTTCAGCATGCAGCTTTTCAGCTCAAAAATCTGCATCCTAGTCACTGACAACATTTTTACAGAAAATCAAAAGTCTGCATGGGATAAAAACACATAATTTTGTAATTTGTGTCTCTTGTTTTCTCTTTCAGATACCGTTTTATCCAGCACATACATTCACTACCAGTTTTCTGTGGTTAATGTAAGTTTACCAAGTACTATTTTTTATCTCTTTTGATTTGAATTTTTTAGTGGACATTTAATTTTATGTCAAAGCATCATTTAAGATGTTTAGATGATTTTAATCCACAGTAATCTCAATCTTTATGCCCCATCAGGGTGTTTTTTCAATGCAAGTCATCCACAACGGCTACACGGATCCAAACAATCTGCATTTTGAGAACATCACCGTGATGGGAGTCAGTGGTTCTCCTGCTGCTGTGCTCGTGACTGAAGGAAGCACGACGACTGTTCTGGACGAGTCTAAGATTCACTATGATCCCGTCAAGGAGGTACAATACACCAACGTCTAAAAAAGAATTATTCTGTCTTCTGTCATCATTTATTCAGCCTCATGTTGTTCAAAACCTGTATAGGAATATCTTTGGTATCAGGGTCCCTTCCTCTCGTTCAAGGATGCTTCAAGTAAATGATTGAATTTCTCAGGCCTCTCAGAAGTCCATGCACACGTATACACACTCACAATAGTTTATGATGAAGGGTGCCGCTTTCCTCCAGACCTCAAGGTCTTAGAATGACAATAGGACATGCAGACCTTGCTCTTAAACCACGTGCACCATTAATGTCAGCCGATCTGACTGATGATATGCACACCAAGAAATACAAAAATACATCGCAAGACACAGCCACATTTTTTAAACGGCATCATCGCTGTCTGTGAGGTTGTGATGTGAACGCACCTGCTGTCGGGATATAAATCTTTAGGATGTGTGTTCATGATTCTCTAGGTGATGCATCTGAGGGATCTAAAGCTGGATCTCGGGAAGGACTACACAGTCAGCTGGGAGGTCATAGACTCCGGACGCTTTGACTGCTATCCGGAGGAGAACAGCGATGAGGCCAAATGCAAAGCCCGCGGGTGCATCTGGGAGGTCAGATAGAGAGATTTAAAGATGGCGTTCAATATTCATCCCTGACTTACTTGATTTCAAATATGACGAATACCATTTGTCAGTAACACTGTTTTTATATCTCCCATAAGACTTCAAATACTCCCAAAGAACCGTGGTGCTTCTATCCAGCGGCCTACGGCTACATCGCCAGCAATGTGGTTGAGACTCCGAGCGGTTGGACAGTAGATCTAGACCGTAATATGGATTTCCCAAGTCCACGTCCACTGTCTCCAGACATCAACAAACTCCGAGTAGAAGTCACATACCTGAGCGGACATAGCCTGCGGTGGAAGGTTAGGATTCAGTTTATTTATATTAAAACTAAAACTCATTTTAGGATCTACACCAGGGATAATATCTATAGATCCAGAGTCTAGGAATAAAATTGAAATTAGAATTCAGATTGGGTTTGTATTTCAGATTAAGACAAAAGATAAATTAGGATTAAGATTAGTCTACATTTATTTACATTAATTCATTTAGCAGATGCTTTCATCCAAAACCACTTAAGTACAATAAGGACTACAATTTTAAGGAAACAAATTTAACTTAAAATGTTTATCCGACTAAGATCAAGTGTATTTTTACACATTTACTATACTTACTGTATTTAGACGATGTAAAGAATTGTATTACTTTGTTTCACTTTACTCGAATAATTCGATATACATGGTTTTATTTGTGTTATGGTCACATGATTTGAATGAAACAAAGCTAGTAGCTTTTTGTCTGTGTTTGACTAAGAGTATCATTTCTATTCATCTAGATTTTTGATCCATTAAATAAACGTTATGAGGTACCTGTGCCCCTCACGCTACCAAGCACACCAGAGACGAATGAAGCCAACAGACTCTATAGAGTCCAAATCAGTCGTGACCAGCCGTTTGGGATCCAGGTGATCAGAAAAGAGACGGAAGAAACTATGTGAGTAAACACCTCCAAACAGAGAGTTGGTAGATGTGCTTTTATGTGCAATAATGTGGTAGAGATGTGTTTATTGTGAGAAAGAGATATTGTTTTTGCTTATTCATTTTCTCACACTTTATTTATTTTTTAGAGAAAGCAAAATTGAGCTTTGGGTTAAAGTTGAAGAGAAGCTCTCATGCAGTGCTGATAGTGCACTTTTTTGATACTGTTTAACAAGTTTTGGAGCTATATAAGCACAATTTATCTTTGTTATTTGTTTGATACTTTGATGCTTTAGATTCTGTTGTCCAACAATGATGTAAATGTCTTAACATTCGCTCGGTCGCTCTCTCTTTCTCCAGATGGGACTCCGCCGTGCCGGGGTTCACGTTCTCAGACTTGTTCCTTCAGATTTCCACACGCCTTCCCTCAAACTACATCTATGGTTTTGGTGAAACTGAGCACGGGTCTTACAAACATGACCTGAACTATCACACATACGGTCTGTTCGCTAAAGACCAGCCTCCAGGGGTGAGCACGACCGCTGTCTTTATATCATCCGTACTTACAGTCAGACCTAGTTTACAGTTTGACCCCTTTAACAGAAGAAATAAAGCAGTGATCACATCACTCATGCCTGATATATGTGAGTGGTTTCTTCTTTGGTCTGACAGTGAGGTCAAGATCAGGTCAATTGTAAACATTACATGGAGAAGCGGGGTGTATCACATCTCATTATGTCTAATTGTGCAGATTAGCCATCAGGCCTGGTGCGTGTAGGTCAAATGTGTTCGAGAGGTTATTTCTGCTCGGTAGAAATGTGTTTTAATCCATATGGCAGGTGTCTGCTTGCACGACATGTTATATTGATTTATTTTTTAGCTTTCCATGAAATTATTATTACCCGTTTCTTAGATCTCTCTCTCTCTCTCTCTCTCTCTCTCTCTCTCTCTCTCTCTATATATATATATATATATATATATATATATATGAATTTTAATAAACTCTTAATAAATTCAGATTTTATATAATTTAAATATATATATATATATATATATAAAATAAATAAAATGATATAAAATCTGAATTTATTGAGCCCAAATATATAGTTAAAATCCATGAATACAAATATAATAAATAAAAATTCATATTTTTATATTAAGGACTTTAACTGTTTATGCAGCTTTACATTTATACAGGTACATTTATAAGAATATATTTAAGTTATCATTAATATAATATTAATATTAATATTAAAAATATACAACTGTGGGATTTGATCTTATTGTTATTATATTTTTCTTCCTAGAGTGATCTTAAAGGAAGTGTTTTTGCATCCTCTTGACATCCTCTGGCCACCTAAACGCTTTAAACCTAAACATGATTTGCTGTCTGTCATTCGTCCTATAACTACTAATGACCTTTAACTCTGACTCGCTTTATGATTGAGAGAGAGAGAGAGAGAGAGAGAGAGAGAGAGAGAGAGAGAGAGAGAGAGAGAGAGAGATGTAATGAGGTTAATTAAAACAGAGGGAAGGGATTTGCAGGGTTCATTCCTTTAAGCCAAATAAAAATCTCTCATTAACACTAAATTGTCTGTTTAACACTGATGACATCTGAAATGTTAGTGAATCACATACTGACATTCTCCGTTTTTTTCTCTTTCTACAGGAAAAGTTGAACAGTTATGGACTCCATCCGTTCTACATGGGTCTAGAAAAATCTAAATATGCTCACGGGGTCCTTCTGCAGAACAGCAATGCAATGGGTAGATACATACACCCACATTAACATTAGTGCTCACAGACTGCATTCTCTTTCTTAGGGAAAGTTTCTTAGGAAAACTATTATACAAGGTGGCTGTATGATTTTGTACGAGTATTAGAAGATGGCATTAACAGACCTCACCCCTAAACATCACCGCCACTGGCACAAAAGCAGATCATACCGAAAAAGTCCAAATGAGAGTACGAATGCATGCAAATTGGCCATCTTGTAAAACACTGTAGAGCATATATGAAGTGGCTCTAGACAAAGAATTCTTGTTATTTTCTATGAAAGGACTTCATTTAATATTTATGTGCCGCTTACATTATTCTCTATGTGATATTTGTTATGAAACAGAGTTTTTACCACCTACTCATGCATCAAAAGCATCTTTAGTATTGGACATAACAAGTGTGTTACTCGTGTCTTGAGGTCGTGATTAGAGCGAGAGATGAGAGTCTGTCATCCTTCTTTCCTGTGACGGGCCGCTGAAGCTCCTTACACATAATGGTGAAGCTGCAGTGGAATTTATACACGAGTTTGCTTTTAGAAAACGTTCAGCATTCAACTACCGTCTCACAGAAATTCTTACATAAACACACAGACAGTTGAATAAATGAGCGCTGTGGAATTCATAGCAGGAGAATCGCTTTGAACCTCTCCGGCTCAAAAGAACAACATCAAAGTAGTGGCCCTTCAATTTGAATGCAGATGTATTAAATAACTCACATAAACCTATTCACAAATGGGTATTCGGGAATGTTAAAGACCCCAAGAAATAGTCTGACAAGGGCAGCTTGCTTTCCTGTGTTGACTTATTTCCTATTAACACTTTGGAGTTACGGTGAGACACACTGATTAAAAAGCTGGCCTTTTCTAAAATGGCAAAATAACCTTCGGATGATGTCAAAGCCCGGCATGAAGAGACTTCCTTTGCAACCGTTAAAATAAAAGTAAATAGGGTTTGGAAGACTGTACATTTAAATACAATGCTGTATATGCAAATTAATGTTCTCAAGGCTAAGAGACATGAATTATAATAAACTGTGTCCAGTGCATTCTGAGATCTATATGATGTTATGTCCAAATTTAATTGATAAGTGATTATAAATGTATGTGGGTTTGAGGAAACACTGTGGATACACCAGCACTCATTAATGAAATGAATGTACAATGGAAAAATGGGCTTATGTGTGATTGTTTCCGTGTATCTTGGCATTTATTAATATGGGCATGAACGGTGCGATTTTGATGTGATTTCTCATTTTTACCACATAAAAAACTGTAGTATACTTTAGTATTTACTATAGTAAACTGTAGTAAATTAGAGTATACTTTTGAGTAGTATACTGAAGAGTACTGTAGTATTAACTATAGTAAATGATAAAACTGTAGTAAATACTGTAACTTTAGTAGACTTTAGAATAATACAGTATATACTACAGAATACTGCAACATTAACTATATTGAAGTAATACTGTATTTAAAACTGTAATGTACTTTAATATTTACTATGGTAAGGTTCAAAACACCATAGTATCTAGATAAGAAAATAGATAAGATGTTTACTATCATACTGAATACTAAGCATTATGTACTATTACTAAGTAAGCATTTCAACACACAAAAAACAAGTAGAACAGGGCTGGATGTGTGATCACAACATGTTATTGTGACGCTCTGCATGTAAAATAAAACATAAAAAAGCTTTTTTTGATTTACTGATATGACTGTTATCATCGTCTCATGTATCGTTCGGGTTGTTTTATCTTAGATGTGACCTTACAGCCGACTCCAGCATTGACCTATCGTACCCTTGGAGGGATCTTGGACTTCTACATGGTGCTGGGACCCACTCCAGAACTTGTAGTTCAGCAGTACACTGAGGTCGGTGTGTGCATGCGTGTGTGTGTGTGTGTGCGCGTGTGTGTGTGTGTGTGTGTGTGATACTCTTGGCTTGATAAGATTTAGCAGCTGGAGTTTCTCTGCCTCATTGCCCACAGTGCACTCAATCTAAACACACATGAAATAACATTCATAAACTCACATGCACAAATGAAAAACATAAATATTTATCCAGAGCAAGCTTGCATGTGACATAGATGGATGGGCTATTAGATTCTCTTAAGCCGCTTGAATATTTTGTTTCATGACGTGTGTCTAAAGTGTATTCACACAAAATGTTTCTCTCTTACTTTTTTGTCTGACAGATGATTGGCCGCCCTGTTCTTCCAGCCTATTGGTCGCTTGGATTTCAGCTCTGTCGATACGGCTACGCCAACGATAAAGAGATTGCGGATCTATATCGTGACATGAAAGCTGCAAAAATTCCTTATGTAAGATATCTCGTTTTTGTGTGTGTGTGTCTCTATAAATGTAACAGAAAAATATAAAGTCACAAATCTGGTCAACTGTTAAATGCAAGATCAAGTTTTGATCGTAACACATGACCTTTGATTTCACAAAGGACGTGCAATATGCAGACATCGACTACATGGAGAGACAGATGGATTTTACGCTGGACAAAGACGACTTCCCGCAACTTCCTGCTTTGGTGGACAGCATGAGAGCAGAGGGGATGCGATTCATCTTCATTTTGGTACAAACAAACCACTTTTTCTAAGACACAAAACAATTATTTTCAAGGTATAGTTTGGAAAATGAAACGGAACATACATTACTGCTCGTGGACATGTAGATTTAAAGCCACCGACCCAGCAAACCTTTAAAAAAACCTAGTGATCAGTTTTTCGGCAAAAGGGTCCATGGAAATGCATAAATCCAGCCAGTCAGATTAAAACTTGCTCTTGAACACTCTTGAATATTGTTGTGGACCGCTGCATGAGATTATATTGTGTTTGTGTACCTCAGGACCCAGCGATACCCGCCAATGAGACCGAACCATACCCAGCGTTCACAAATGGGATTAACCAAGACGTTTTCATCAAATGGCCTCCTGAACTCGGCAGTGAAATTGTGTGGGGAAAGGTACAGCATGACAAACACAAGGAGAAAAAAAGAAACATTCATTTATATTGTGTCAGTGTTTCTTGTGAAGATAATCGTGTCTGGTGTGTGCCATCATGACCATCTCTGAGTCAAACAATGTTTACCTGTTTTTCTTGTTTTTGTCCAGGTTTGGCCTGACTTACCAAATGTGACTGTGGACAACTCTTTGGACTGGGATACTCAAGTAGAGGTAAGTAGACTCTCTCTCTCTCTCTCTCTCTCTCTCTCTCTCTCTCTCTCTCTCTCTCTCTCTCTCTCTCTCTCTCTCTCTCTCTCTCTCTCTCTCTCTCTCTCTCTCTCTCTCTCTCTCTCTCTCTCTCTCTCTCTCTCTCTCTGTCTCTCTCTCTCTCTGTCTCTCTCTCTCTCTCTCTCTCTCTCTCTACTAAAACCCTCAATACAATGGGCAGTAATTGCAAGTAAAAGGGATGATGATGACATGACACACCGCTGTAACAGCCAGTGGACACATTACTGCATCAGGCAATCAGCCTCTTAATATGACTAATTGCATCTGTCTATTTTCAGAGATTCAGGGCTTTTGTGGCGTTCCCTGACTTCTTCAAGAGCAGTACAGCAGCGTGGTGGAGCAACGAGATCAAGGACTTTTACAACAAAATAATGAAGTTTGATGGCCTTTGGATTGTAAGTGCTATTGTTATATAAATTATCCACGTTGGGGTGAAAATGATCTAGAATTACCTAGTCTACAAAGTGTGTTTTAATGTGTTTTCACATTATATAATCTCAATGTTAATAAGCGAAATATAGTATCACTATGGATTCCTGGAAACACATACTTTGTAAACAAATAAAAAAATGTTGTTTGCGGTCAGTAAAGATGGTGGTGTAAAAAATTGCAAATGTTTTTTTTCCTTTTGCTTTCCATAATAAAGTAATTATGATGTGCTTCCTACAGGACATGAATGAGCCAGCCAGTTTTGTGCACGGCACTGTCGGAGAGAACTGTCTAGGAGATCCCAATCTAGAAAATCCTCCATACATGCCCCGTAAGTTAAACCCTGATGTGTGTTTCCTGACCTGTACACTTTGATTGTGATGAAACCTCAGAGAATATGTTTCTAAACAGTTTTTATGGTTATGTCTGAAGAATAAATAATGATTTGGCTATATAGATATGAAACGTAAATCGTGAATAACCAAAATGCATCTGTGTCTCACTTTCTTTCTGTATGTGACCTATTCTCTCAGCACTTGAGTCCAAACATAAAGGTCTGAACCATAAAACACTTTGCATGAACAGCGAGCAGATCCTTCCCGATGGCACACGGGTTAAACATTACGATGTCCACAATCTGTACGGCTGGTCCCACACGAAACCCACTTATGAGTAAGTTACACTTTCTTCTGTCTCCCTAATTTAAGTCTTTAAACCCAGGTCTATTCATGTCTTGGTTGTCATGAAAAGTTGTTTTGATGTTGTTGTGCATTAGTGCTCTTCTTGCCGTTACCGGAAAGAGAGGTGTTGTTGTTACCCGGTCAACGTACCCAAACAGTGGTCAGTGGGCGGGACATTGGCTAGGAGACAATTACTCTGCCTGGAATCAACTCTTGAAATCTATCGTGGGTATGTGTGTGCAATTTTGACTTTCAACACTCTAGCAACTGCATAGCAACATGCTAAAAACTGCATAGCAACACCTTGATGATGACTCAGAACACCATCACAATGTGTTGACAAGAACTGTTTAGTTTGTACTTGTGCTTTCTTTTTGTTGAAAAACATTGTTGGGATGTTCAGTGTATAAACTAAATATCTTTAATAAATACACAACTCTTAATCTTTTGATCAGGAATGATGGAGTTCAGCATATTTGGCATCTCTTATGTAAGTTCCTCTCTCTTCTCACAGCATATAAAGATTTTTATTGATTTCCAGTTAATCAAATGTTTTAATTTGGTTGGTCTATAGCATAGATATCTATCTGACTCTCTCTGTATATTGTTTTTCTCTGTGTTTTCAGACGGGTGCTGATATCTGTGGTTTCTTTAACCCTGCTGAATACGAGATGTGCTTGCGTTGGATGCAGCTCGGAGCTTTCTACCCATTCTCAAGAAACCACAACACCATAAACATGCCGGTGAGGACACGTGTATTTCTACAAATAAAAAACTTTATTTACTAGATCTTTGTAGTGGTTTTACAAATAAGCATGTCTCCAAAAGAGGTGTCGCTCATTTTGTCATGTTTTGCTTACGTTTGGGTATTAATTTTCCAAAACATGGTTAGATAGACCCTACCACACACATATTTAGACATGCATATCAACTTTTCCAGATATATTTTGTGTGTCATTTGGACCAGGGTCAGATATTAGCCAGGACATGTTTGTTTTAATTCACCTAATTTCCTATTATAGGTCTATATTTTTATTGGTTTAATTGAAGTTTATTGAGAGATGTCTATATATAGTATATATATTTACTTATAATATACTTATATTTAGAAGTGAGTGTTGTTGAGCTTTCTGATGGAAAATCTGCTGTGATGATAGACAACACATGTATAATCTAAAAAGAAAAACAAATTTCAATGTATGCTAGCAAAGCGTTCACTGTGTCACGCTTTTTTTAATCTTTTTTTAATCTTTTTTATTTATAGGATATCTGTTTTTATCTCATGTGATTTTAATTTCAAACATAATAGACATAATAGATCAGGTTAAGATTTAAGATTAAAAAATGGTTATAGATGTATCATGTTTTGTGTTTTTATAAGGTTAAACAATCAAATTAAAGTATTTGAATAAGTACATTTGACACTGGACATCAGAAACATGTGAATCAGACGTGTAATTGAGATGTAAAGTCTGATAATCACTGACAGTGAGTGACAGGTATTGAAATAGAGAGTGAAACTAAATAAACTCACACCACAGGCAGCCGTGACGATGTTTCTCTGTATGGAAATGATCTTTGATGTGTTGATGTGTGTGACTGCAGAGCAGCGATTGAAATGACCCTTCACAGGGTGCTGACTAATATCTGGCTTTAGCAGACAGGTGGGCTGTAAGCTATTCACCATAGCATTTGTTTATAATGTGGCCTTTGCAAACGCTGAAACCTCTCACAAAAATCCAATAAATCTAGTGAATGAGTGGCGTGGATGTGACGGGAGGAAAATCTCTCAATGAGGCAGGTTTATTTATAGATTTGGAGGGTGTAATTGACAATCCAAAGCTATATGGTTTAGGACTTGCTTTTTTGTTTTGTTTAGTTTTCTCGTAAGATCATGTTTACATTTACATTTTTTTATTTAGCATCTGCTTTTATCCAAACTGACTTATAAATAAGAAAGCATTTAGCATTGTCTCTTCTTAGTATAATGTCTCATCTATTCTACCTACATCTAGATCAATAAACTAAACTTGAAAGTAAAAATGCTACAATTGCACATCAACCAGTAAACAAAGAAATAAAATGAACTGCTTTATTGAATTAAATGTGCAATTCAGTGCTTAGTAGACAGCAGGTCTGCAGATTATTTTGCTTTTGTTTTCCCGGGTCATTTACCTGGGACGACCAGACGTGTTCTATGTGCCGCTCAATGACAGTTTCAGTAAGAGATTGTCCTTGTGTCTCTCCTGTAGCCCTGCACCCGGCTGTGTTTATTCCTGCTGCTGTAATTACCCCACCAAGACGTCATTAGCTTTAATGCAGCTTCACAGGCAAATGGAAGGTCATCCAGAAAGAGAAAGAGCGGAGGGTGTCACAGATGTCTGAATGATAAAGAGAGAGAGAGACTCAATTTTTAGAAGAGAAAGTAAATGAAAGTAAAGAAATTCATCCAAAAAATATACTTTTTTACACGACTTGGGGTCTCCCCGAGTGTTGGTGCTCAATATTTTAATAAAATTGCTATTGTTTTATTATTTAGTTGTGCTCATGTCACATAAAAACACTGCTGTAGGATCTTTAACAGGTTATAGTTAATATAACAATGTGTGTACAACAAAGTGAGTAAATATCATCAGAATGTTTACATTTTTGGGACTGTTCCTTTAAGAGGAAATACTATTGGCTTGTGATGTCTGGCAAAGTCGAGAGAGAGAGAGAGAGAGAGAAGAGGGAGAGAGAGCAGAGACAGAGAGAGACTGATAGAGAGAGAGTGAGAGAGAGAGAAGAGGGAGAGAGAGCGAGACAGAGAGAGACTGATAGAGAGAGAGAGAGAGAGAGAGAGAGAGAGAGAGAGAGAGAGAGACAGAGAGAGAGAGAGAGAGACAGAGAGAGAGAGAGGGGAGGTCATTGTTCTGATGCTCCTGTCTGACTCTCTGAGTTCACTCGCATGTCTCTCCATCACGTCAAGTCTCATGCTAATGGAGTCAGAGGCCAGTACATTTGGAACAACTTTGTTTTTTGCATTAGCTCTAAGAAGCAGATGTAGTCCCTTTACACACTTTAACGTGGAGATATTAGTGTTCTGCAGTACATTAGGAAAACCAGTGTACACTGCGTGAGAGACAGCTAAATGTGATAGATATCAAGAAGTATAAAGGCTTCTGACTGTTATTCTTGCTCATTTATAGGATTTCAACAGGTCTTTATATTTACATTTACACTGTATGCATTTATCAGATGCTTTTATCTAAAGTGACTTCCAGATATACATTTTATCAGTATGTGTGTTGCCTGGACATTGAACGCATGACCTTCTCACTGCTAAGATAAACATTAAACTGTGCAGCATTTTGCTATTACTCTCCTAAAGGCGTTTTAATGTGCTTACAATTATGTTTACATTTATGCATTTGGCAGTTGCTTTTATCCAAAGTGACATTACATCAAGAGGTAATTATGGATTTACAGATTTAGTAAATGATAACACTTTTTACATTTACATTTTCTTTGCGAGTATATCAGCTGACCCACCGCAGTTAACACCACTCGAGTGCTAGACGCGTACAGGCCAGACGACAGGGCAAACCGTCTCTCTGTCTGGCACACAATTAACATTCAGCCCATATAAACACACAGACACAGATGTTCAATGTGCTGTTACGTCTGGCATTAGCGGGCCACAGCTGTTAGCATTTGGATGATAAAATGATGAGATATAGTTTTGGCCAGAAGCATGTATTCCCATGGTGTCAGGAAATGTGTTCCAGTTTTATCTGTTTGATGTGTTTTTCATCCTCTTTGACAGAGGCAAGATCCTGTGGCGTGGGGAGAGGCGTTTGCTGCAATGTCTCGTGATGTGTTAAACATTCGATACACACTCTTACCTTACTTGAACACGCTAATGTACGAAGCCCACGTCCATGGAAGTACTGTTATCAGACCCATGCTACACGAGTGAGTATCTGTTTAAAGGATTCGTTCATTCAATTCATCTTTCAATGAGCCTTGTGTCGTTCCAAACCCGTATGATGTCATCGAGTCAAAACTTTTATGGTAGAAGAAGAAGAAACTTTCCCAGAATGTCAAATGGGTTTGGAACGATATGATGGCGGTAAATGACAGGATATTCACTTTTGGGTTCAGCTTGTTATTTCTCCTAAAATACCTCATAGCTCATAGTCATTACTTCCTCTGTCAGACTGTTTTTAATTCATCTTTTCATTCAATTACATCTCCCCAAAAGCATCATGAAAATGACTAATCAGACATTGTGCAAGATCATCTGTCTAAATATCGGTCTTATTTCTGAATCTAGTCTTTTTATTGATATTTCTGCTCTTCTTTTTCCTTCTGTCTTGCATATAACAGTCATTTTTAATCTTTAGTTTAGCTCAATGATTTATTGGACTGACTTTACAATGATTTTGTTGTAATGTGATAATGTTCTCAACACATTTTGTGTATTGTAGATTTGTCACAGATGAAACAACATGGAGCATTGACAGACAGTTCCTCTGGGGTCCCGGCCTTCTCATCACACCAGCTTTAGACCATGTATGCAAATAAAATAATCTATTATTAATAATCTAATGTTCATTTTGTGAGGTTGTTTATATAACCTTTTAATGCCGATGCATGTGAAGGAAATCTAGAAAGATAACAATTAATCTTTAATGAAATGTTGGAGTTAATGTTTTTCTCATTCATTTTGTTTTGTAAAGGGTGTTCGTGTTGTCAGAGGCTACGTGCCAAACGCCCGCTGGTACGATTACTACACGGTAAGCATTTTAACAGCATGCAAACAATTTTGTGATTCTTTATTAGCAAAATTTTGAAAGCATGACTATAAAAAACCTGTCGAATTTATTTGGAGCTCTCATCCAAATAAATTCAACCTCTGGCACACTGTTGATTGTATATTAAAGCTCTTATCTGTTTTGATGGGATTAATCATGCAGGGTCAAGATGTTGGGGTTCGAGGACAGTTTGTGGATTTGGATTCACCATTAGCCAAAATTAACCTGCATGTGAGAGGAGGACACATTCTGCCCTGGCAAAAACCAGAGAACAACACACGATACAGGTCATTCTTCAACCCCTTCATTTTCATAGGATTTTCCATTAAACTTGTGGGCATAACCTCTTACTCATAAATTTGTGCTTTATAATAAAATATTCTTTAAACAAATTGTGCATTCTGTTGCTTGAGGAGCAATACATTAAGACGTAGAAGTAGATTATTTTATGCTTTAACAAGAAATTAATTTAAGGGTTTGGAAAATAAACTTGTTTCTGTTTTGAATTGTTTATTTTTCTTATGCCATTGGCAAAAAAGTGTCATTTACAGTATTTATTAGATTTTTTTTCCACATAGTGAGGGTGAACTAATGAGGATGCTTTGCTTTTTTACTGTCTACGCAGTACACGTGCCAAAAATGCAATAAATATTCCAGCCATATTAGGTCCTCTTTAAAACATTTGTGAAATAGCTCTTTGGTGCTTAATGTTTTTAATATAAACATTCAGTATGATGCTAACATTGTACGAGCATTAAAACTGTTTCTGTAGCTCGACTGGTAAGGTTGTTGGCTTGATTTACATCAGGAACACTTACTGATAAAAATTTCACAAATTTAAAGTTGATTTGGATAAAAGCATTTGCCAAATGCATAAAAGTAAATGTAAAAGGCATAGTGTTGTCATGGCACTATTCCAAAAAAGCAGGGTAATACCGTGGAGTTTCAGTGCCAGTTCAGTTTATTGATTTTTAGCAGCTGCTTTTAAATAGCATTTCTTTTTTCTAGCCTACAAAGCAGAAAAAGATGCTTTCTTGTTCTCCGTTCGTACCTGTGAGTCCCGTTGACATAGTGTTGACTCTTTCTTTTCTTTTTTAGCCGTTTGAACCCTCTGGGTCTGATTGTCGCTCTTGATGATGACGGTTCAGCACAAGGATCTCTCTTCTGGGATGATGGGGAGGGAATCGGTGAGTTATTTTGATCTGTAAAATCATAGTTCAAAATTATCACATTGTGTTTATCGTGTTTTGTTGTTCTTATCCTTATTTGTTATCTTTCTTGTTTACAGACACTGTCAAAAACAAACAATTCCTGTTGACGTCCTTCACCGCATCTAAGGTACATCAGCATGCTTTGCAGAAAGCAAAAAATGTAGTTTTGATTTATTTGTAAGGCTATTAAACTCAACAAGGTATCCAAGATTGTCCATCTCACTTGAAGCCAAACATCTGTGGCCACTCTCTATTTGTGACAAAATCCGGATCCAAAACTGTTTCACGCTGTAGGAGCCGAGGGCCGTTTGGCCCGGGTCAGAACACTCTGCACCTCCTCGTGGGTTTGATGTCATATGTGCTGAGATTAATAAAGCGGGGGGTAAAATACGCCTCTGTGGAGCTGAAAGAGAGCGTCTATGTAAAACAAGGTCAAACACAGCGAGCTTGAATCGTTGCAGAACAGATGTGACAAAAATCCCAAAACAGCACGCTTCTGTCTCTTTTTTATTTTTGTACAAAATGTGTTAACGTTCATTCGATTCTAGTGAGAACCTGTGAAGAACAAGTCGAGGTCACGTTTTAGCACAAATTTTGAAATCCTTCCCATGACAATTAAGCTATTTTTCTTCTATAATTGTCACGGCTATAATGCAGAAAAATATTTTTATATGAAATGTTTTATATAATGCTGTAGTACAGTAATGATTTTATAATGATGAGAACGATGGGGCAAATGTGCTTAATCGTCATGAAAATAATGTCAATCGAATGTAAAGTGTTATAATCTTAATGGCCCTAAAATGGGCTTTAGTAGCCTTTAAGCTCAAAAGAAAAAAAATGATATAAGAGAGTAAATTCAGTCCAGTTTTAAATGAGTAAATGAGTTTTCCCTCAACTGGCCGTTCAGTACATGAAATATTAGCTTATATAAAAAATATAATAAGCCTTGTTTGCTTATACAGTAAATGGGGGGCTTTAGTGTAATAAATAAATGTCTTGTTTGTTTGCTTTCAGAGCGTTCTGTCAAGCAGGGTTGACGAAAATGGTCTGGCCCCGGCTGACATACTGACCCTGGGCGTTGTGAAGGTGTGGGGGTCAGGAACCGTTCCCATCACTCAGGTTACCATGAGTGTGAATGGAGCTGCCGATGTCAACTTGGATTTCACACATGACCCAGCAACAGAGGTGCGACGCTTACTGCAAACATATTTGAGACACATACCGATTTAATCTCATGGGAATTTGTAGGTATTTTATCAGAGGTATTTGCAGTATCGTGAGTGATGTTAGGAGCGCGGTTAAGGGTTGCCTTTATTATTGCTTTTTTCTAATAATCGTATATTTTTGTACGATTCACATCATGCAAATTCATGTGAATTAGCTACCTTGTAAAATATGAAAAAATTCCCATGAGATCAGGTCGCACAAAACTTAATATCAAAATCACAACACATTTTGAGAAATGGTACACAAGGAGTGATTCTTAAAAATTAATTAATAATATCAATTAAAAATAAATATGTAAGTAAATAAAGCACATTAAAAACTAAAAATAAGTTATACAATGTGAAAAGATCAATTGTTGTGGCATATGTTTTTTTCACATTACTTTAACTTAAGTTATTAATAAGCAATTTCAACATTTTTTGTAAGTTACAGTAACTTATGACCAGTCAAAATTTTAAATAGTAAGTTGAAATGACTTGTAAAGCCAATTTGCTTGTACGTTATTTGTCAGAATTTTATTTTGAAATCTAAAGAACACATCTTGTTTCATCCTAAAAATCAAAAGAAAGAAAAAATAAATTGTGTTACAATTTAGTTGATTTTGGGATGAATCATTAATTTAGACATAAGACAATGGATTGTTTTTTTTAAAGGTCACTCTTTAAAAAATAAACCAGGACGGACGTTGAAATTCTCCTTGACTGTTTTTAAAAGGCGATCTTTTAAAGTTGCACATCAACCGTACGGTTTCTAATAATAAGAGCGCAGACAGGAACTGTATGATTTATATGAGTTGTGAGAAGGATGGAAGGTGGGAAATGACAAAGCAGCAGTGTGCATGTGGATCTGAATAACTAGTGTTCCAGCACACACCCCATCATTTATCTTTCTTAGTATTTCCCAACTGCATAATAACTCTGAAGAGGTGAAGCAGCTCCATCTGTTTCTACGCCTCTGCCGTCTCTCTAACGCCTTTTATTTTTCTCTATAATATCATGATGAGGTCACAGACAGAATTGACATTTAATGGCACAGTATCAGCTCAGATGTGATTTTACGCAGCGAGTGATAGCAAGTTTTTAATTTAATTTTCATTTGATCATTTATGAAGAATATGAACTGTTATGGATGTGACAGTTCTGAAAAC
Organism: Beaufortia kweichowensis; assembly: GCA_019155185.1. NCBI lineage: Eukaryota > Metazoa > Chordata > Actinopteri > Cypriniformes > Gastromyzontidae > Beaufortia > Beaufortia kweichowensis. Next base: position 1,626,056 of record CM032802.1, read on the forward strand.
ATGCTTGATCTGACTATTATTTAAACATTAAAAATTTTTTAAAACTAAAAGAGACCTCACACCAAATATTGGCATCTGATCTATCAGTATGATGAAAACCTTTAATAAAATGTATTTTCTTATGGTAAGGTTGTCATTTGAATAGCATTGTAACTCTATGGATCATTAGAAAACAAATCCTTGTGATTGTCTTGAGCAGATTTAATGACCTTTTCATTTAACTTTTGTCCATATGTGAGATTTGTCACTTTAGCTTTTCATTTGTAACTTGCCTCACAGATTCCTTGTGCTATTTTTCTTTTTGATTAATTCTGCTTTTCTCGCTCTCATTTTCAGGTATTAGAAGTCGATGTAACATCAAAAAATCACCCCCTGGATTTGGCTTTCAGCATCAGTTGGAAGACAACGTAGACTCATCTGCGAAGAGCTTTAGCAATGAGCAATCATGTGATTTTTCGTATTTATGAATGTTGAGCGACTGGTAATTTATTCAGCATTTAGCTTTTTATGGTAGACACTGTCTAAATTTGACATATGATGTTATGGTAAAATAAAGTGTTTTTAAATCTGTTAATTGCAATGGTTTAGTATTTGGATTTTACAGTGGTTGTTCACGGTCGTCTGAATTTCCAAGAAGGGCATTTGGGGAAGTGAGATTCTAATGATAACCCCTAATTATCCACAATCACGGCTTTAAATGAGGGAAGCTCTCCGCCGTGGCTACCTGCCGGGCCTGCTTCACGCACCGCTACGTTTTGATGTAATGATACAATAATCAATTATTCATTCTACAGTAAACATAATGATATCAATTAAGCAATGGAGACTGTAAATTGATTTCTGCTGTAATTGGCAATCATGGAGAGCCGGAGACACGGATGCCGCGGGGAACGGGCGGGCTGGGCGCGCCTTCGATATTTAGCTAAGAACAATGATAATTCAGAATTTTTTATCTAAGAGTGAAACGGGATGGAGGTGTTCCAACTGAGACGTTAATTATTTGAGGTTTTATTATGCGGAAGGGGTTTATCCAGAGCATGTATTTAATTAGCAAAGAACAGCGGTCCTTCTGCCCCACGGCTGGAGTCCGACATCAAATAACGCAACGTTGCTCCATTTTTAGATGAAGAAAAGAGTGCATTTCCCTTTCTAGTCAGGCTACGCAAGAAAGAAACTTTCAAAACTTATCTGAGTTGAATTTTAGCGTGAGTTCAAGGATATCCGTTAGTGAAGCATGAGAAGAATAGCACAGCTGTAAGTTAACTTGGCAATGAAATAATTTTAACCTCAGGACGGCTGTGACTGATTTGACTTGCTGATTTTATGGTAATATTTGCTTTAATCTTCGTCAAAACTTGTTTTGTTTGTTTCCGTCGCTCACGCAGACCAGGCATCAGTCAAAACTCAGGTACATTAAAACAATCAATGTGATTTCAGTGAATCAAAACAGACACAGAATGTTGTCTTGATTTAACCGACCCTCCACACAAAGGCTGTTTGTTATTTTTAACAGAATGAGAGGAAAGTACTTGTGTAAAAAGTGGAGGAAACCAGAAAAAGCAAAACAAAAAGGCAACATGAAGATGAAAAGCGCACTCGAGTGACTTCAAAGCGTTGACATGTGATTCTGAGTGTTCACTGTGTCTGTATGCTGGAATACATTAGACAAAACACAGATCTGCAGCAAAACAGCAAAAAATACATTCAGATAAAAGACAAAACAACAAAAAAAAAACATTACTCTCAATCTTTTGTTTCATACAGATTTTGTCTGGTGGCCTTTTAATACTTTATTGCTTGTCTTCTTTATGTAAAGCTGCTTTGAAACAATGCAACATTGTAATAAGCGCTATATCAAAAAGTTTGAATTGAATTTGAATACAAAATACAAAACAGAAGATTGCAAGCAACACACTGGACTAAATCCAGACTGGAAACATCAAAAATATGTGTTTTTATTTATTTATGGACTGCGTTGTGCAAAACCTGCACTAAAGAAAGCAGCATGTTTTTATAGTTTATTAGGTATATAAGTGATGTCTCTTATTTGATTAAATGAATCATGGTTTAATTATAGTAAGCATAGTTTAACCATGATATTTATAGTAACTGTATACAAACTATAGTAATGTGGTAATCCTACGCCAAATACATGGTTAATAGCGTTTTACTATAATAAAATCATGGTAAATTGTCCTAAGGGACATAAGGTCTATATTTAATTCAACACACACAAGGCTATTTCAACACACTGTCATTCTTACAGTGATGCTAAATTACTGACAGGCCCAATAACAGGCCGTCTGCAGTTCCTCACGAGTCATTTCACCACGTGACACTCGGTGACACAGCGCCGCGCCCACGCAATTTTCCCTTCACTTGTACGCCAACGATGGATGGCCACTGACGGCAGGGGGCAAAGGGGACCGATACCTGATAATTGCCACTGCTTATGCTTCGGTTCACACAGACACCCGACTAGAAGAAGAGAGGACAGGTGTGTGTGTGTTTATTCTGACTTCAACTATTCAATCTGATTTGACTTTCATTTCTTTTTGGGTGTAAATGCATACGGTAGATGAAAATGGAAAATGCATTACATGTGTGAGTTTATTTGTGCTTGTGCCACCAAAACACACACACATATACATATATATATATATATATAGTAATCTGTAGTTTATAATTACAAGCAGCAATTTGGTGCAACAAACAATTTGTCCATCACAATAAAAGCAATTGGATTATTGAATCCAGGAATAGTTCATCTCACTTGAGTATGACGTATTCCTTTTGTAAACCAGTTTTTTATGCCAACATCCCCTGAAGGAAAGTTTGTCAGATTTGGCTATCCTCATGTCAATTTCTTCAAAATGTAATCCCAGTAAAACCATTTGGCGTACACAAACAAACAAACAAACAAACAAACATTTTTACCAACCCAAAACACTGCTGTTCTGTAATGATGGACAAATTTGCTGTTTAGCATCAAGGCTGTTATCACAACAAAAACAGGAAAAAGTCTGAACGACATTTGCAAAGGATTTAAAGGACTTTCACGTTAGCTCATCGTCTCTGCGGATGTTAGTCTCACTACGGAGAAAACGTTTTGTTAAAACTGTACCGTCTTACTGTGCTGTGGCCTTCAACATTCATTTTGTGGTGATTTTCTCTTGTTTTTTTGTTGATTTGAAAAACTGAACGTCATACAAAGAACCTTAAAAAGTCGTGAGTATTCTTACAGTCCGGTTTTTACTCCTGCCTTTAAAAACAGCCCTGCGTGAACCCTTATTTTTCACTGTATAATCAAAAACAGATGTTAAACGTTTGTTTTTGTTTTTTTAGAAGGATTTAATTTTGTCTTTGATACCCAAACAACATTTCTTTGTGGAAGCTGCAGCTAAACACAACTATTATCACACTAATGGTCTTGTGTTAACATTTTAGACGTTTGGCTTACAAACAGAAGTTTGAATTGAAGCTTTTTCTGGCCAACAATTCGATCTATTCAATAGCAATAAATACACATTGTCGAATACACCGATGATACAGCAGATATAGTTATTGTTCTTCACAAAACTTTATTGCAATCTGAATGCAATCTGAACTCATTAATAGAAGTCATTTTGACAAACGGTGAGAGACTATTTCCCTCCAAATCTATTGAAACACCTTTCAGTGGTTTATTGAAAGACTACAGCCCCATAATGCAAATGAGACATGTGTTTTAGTTTCAAACGGCTCTTGTTGTTTTCTCTCCATGATGGTCTCTGAGATTGAATGGGATTTTAGCTGGCAGTTTAAATCACGGGGTTTGCCAAGAGACCCATTTCATTAATAAGTGAAGCACAGCACCTGACATAATGACGTTCAGAGTATCAGTTAAGAGAGCGTCACGCAAAGTCTCACAACGCGTGCGGCGAACGCTCGTCTCACGCACCAGGCCCATGCTAAATGTTTTCATTAATGCGCACATCTGCCGTCCCCATCGAGGTGTTGTTCAGGTGATGAAGCAATCTGTGTTACCATCATCCCAGCACGCTTTTAATCACCATTAAAATAATATATGAGCGTTTTAATGGGATGACATTTATGGCAAGAATTCTGCAGACAATCAAAGTGCTTTACAGAGCGACAGGTTTGAAATTGAATTAGATGCAAGGAATCAAAAATCTCTTTAATATCCTGTAGAATATTTAAGATTGTTTCTCCTAGACACAAGTGAGAATAAATGAAGAGAAAATTGAGATTTTCTAAAGTCAACCTACTTTAGTGATCTCACGTGTCTCCACTTATTTTGTATGTAAATTGTTTGTTTAATTTAGTGTTTTATTTAAGGATTTTTGAAATGAGATATCTGGTAGTTTTTACGTTGTTGTAAACTCTTTATTTTTATCGCTTTGTAACATTGCATTACATTCAAATATCCTCATGTGTTTAAGCATTTGAGATTGATTGTGATTCTTGTAGACAAGACAAACTGAACCAATGTATAGTTAAGAAGTAACTATACAACTATACAAGTAAAACTTGTCCAGCAAGTTTTATTGCTGGACAAATTACTGCCAAATTCATTTTAGAATATATTTTATATACACTAATGCTGGATTGTTTTAACCAGTGGTTGAGTCAAAATCCTACAGTTGTGTTAAATTGACTAAAATGAACTTACAATTTATAATCTTTCAATTGCAATTCAGTAAATTCATTTTGTATCCTTATAATGTGGTTAATTCAGTTTAAATGGCAATTTATGCATTGAATGTAAGCTAATTCATAAATTCCGATTTTTTTCCAATTCTCATCCAGCGACATGTCAATCATGAGCATCCTCTGCTGTGAGCTAAACAGAACATGTTGTTATTCCAGACATGTAGACCAGTATACTGCTGTGTATCAGGTGGCTATGATAATAGTTTTATTTAGGGAGGACATTTTCTTCCCTGATTGTGAAATTGAAATTTATCACGGCCCTTTAGGTAACAGCATGGAATTGGTTCATTTTTTTCTTATATGCGTCTGTTTAAGCAAACATGCTCTATATGATGTATAAGGCCTTTATGTACTGTATTTTTACAGGAGAGAATGAATGCACATGAAAAAAAACAGTTATAATGTTAAAATCAGATTTGAAAACTACATTTGATTGATCTAAACAAGTCAACATGTCTGCCATCTTGTAACAGTCAATATTTCAGTTGCTATATATAGTACATCTAAGATCACACTGTATTTGTGAATTGCATTGTGTTTGCTTTAGTAAATAACATGAATACAGAAGTTAAAATAGGAAAGATAAAGCTCACAGTCTGCTGTTTACTGTACAGAACATCAAACACGTGAAAATAATGTGAGCGTTTATGTTCGTATAATAATGTGTTGCTTTAAGGCTTGCATTACTCTGTAGTATTAGGTAATGAAATTAGCTTTGGCTTTGATCAATATGAGTTGTATTTGAATTGGCCAAAAGGCACAGATCTCCAAATTATTGGAGTGCTGGTTAGATCTGCTCTGACAGATTCATCCGTTTTACTCCAGTATGTAACTGAAACGTTCCATTTATCAACAACCAAAACACTGAAAAGTTTCTTTCTTGTAGGAGAGATTCATAACAAAGTTAATCAAAAACATTATGTTTTGTTTCAGCACCTGCTGAATAAGGCCTTTTCCTGCAAACAAAATAAGCTCCAAAATGAGCAAAATCTCCAAAATATGCTCCAAAAGTTAACTTCCGGTCAGTGTTTGTTTATTTGTCTAGCTGATTAGTCTAGTTTATAGATCATTTAGTGGCATATTATGTTTATAAAACATTCCTTTAAAATTACTTCATGAGAGTTTTTTGGTCTTTAAGAGAACCAAAGTTCTGAGAATGTTACTTTGTTTGCTGGTGTTCATTTCATGTATTTAATGTTGCTCTTCTCTTACAAAGCTCAGTATGGCTTTAATCCCAAACAGGTTTTGTCCAATTTGTCAGATGCTCATGCTTTACTCATATATTGCAATACATTTTATAACTGATGGACTTTATGAGTCATGCAGTGTAAGAACAGATCCTTCTCATGTAGTCATGTTGACATCTAAGAAACAGAAGTTTGTTGAGATTTAAGAAGCCTGTTGAAGGTTTTCTAGTTTTGCACATTAATGGTCTAAATACATTTTTAAGTACATCATTGATGGTTTTTTCGTCAGTAAGATATATTGTGTGTTTTATCATTTTATATGAATGCAATCTTACTTTGGCTCAGGGCATTGTCTTCTTCAACCTTAAGTTAAAAAATCTCTCTCTCTCTCTCTCTCTCTCTCTCTCTCTCTCTCTCTCTCTCTCTCTCTCTCTCTCTCTCTCTCTCTCTCTCTCTCTCTCTCTCTCTCTCTCTCTCTCTCTCTCTCTCTCTCTCTCTCTCTCTCTCTCTCTCATTAGATTTTTTTATCTTTTCACTGATATGACAGGAGTAGATAGGATGTCGGAAAGGGTGCTTCTGATTGGACTATTTTTATGTATCAGATATGATTATGGAAAAGTTGAGTCACATTGTGAAGAATATATTTAGTGCGGATGGAAGGTCATCTGTCACTGTTGAATTACTTCTTTTTCTCCTCTTGGTTTGGAGTTAATGTGATTTTGCTGATACTGAATACTTTTTCATCTGAATTCTGTTAACATATTCTGTTAAAATACTAAACGAAGCTCAATCTGAACATGGGATTGAGCTACACAACATGGTTAAGGATGAGATAAGAATCAGATGAGAATCCAGAGAAACATTTGGCACTAAAAGATGGTTTCATGAATGTCCACCCACAGCACTGCTGTCGAGTCGTGTTTGTTGTTGAGTATGTGTTAAACATTTAAAGTAAAAAATAAAATCATTGCTTGCCTCATTTTCAACCCTTTGTCATGTTTGAATAACATATAACACCTTTACATATTTTACCGCTGCCATTCGTTTTCACGTCTCAATTGAAATTCTTTCCTCTAAAGCAAAATTTCATATGCATCCAACAAATCAACATATGACTAAATTTGGTGCCATATTTTATTCATCAGCAGGCAGTTAGCAAATGAAAAAAGTGACAGGCTTGGAAATGGAAAGGGTGAGAGATTGTGTGCCTTGATTTTAAGCACCAGTTGTAATGTGGTGTCCTCTGGGTCTTGTGCATTATTCAAGCGAACATCTTTTTCCTCTCAATAGGGATGACAGGGACACAGAGAGCAGCAAGAAAGCATTTAAAATACTCACAGAATTCATTTCGTGTGTGTAAGTAGTTTGGACCCATTTGATTCATTGAATCTGCATATGTTATGCTTTTCATCCATGTTCGTTTTATTCACCTGGTAGATGACTGGATTTATACATCTTAGTGAGATGTTACTAGGGCAGGGATGGGCAAACTCCGCTGTCCTGCAAAGTTTAGCTCCAGCTTGCCTCAACACACCTGCTTCAAAGTTTCTTGTATGCCTAATTAGACCTTGATTAGCTGGTTCAGGTGTGTTTAATTGGGGTTGGAACTAAACTCTGCAGGACAGCGGCCCTCCAGGACCGAGTTTGCCCATCCCTGTACTAGGGTGTTTCCAGGTGGTTGCCATGGTGTTCTGAGTTAGCCCAGGTCAGAGTGTCTGTGGTATTCTGTGGTATTCATTTTCAATATTAAGTGCTTAATAAACCTTTGTTTTTAGGCAGAAACCCTTTTTTAAAATCACCTTATAGACGAATTATTAACTCTTGTATTCTAAATAAAATCCTTTTTATGTCTAAAACAAGCAAAAATATTTATATTGTATCTATTTGTATCTATTTTGTTTTGTTTTACAGTACAAATATCTAAACATTTATGTATCAAAATAAACATGTATCACATAGATACTTTCTTTCTGAGAAAAAAAGCTTAATTTAAGCACTTAATGAAGAGGTGAGGTTTAATGTTTATCAAGAAAAATGTTTAGATATTTGTACTGTAAAACAAAACAAAATAGATACAGTAAGAAATGTATAGTTTGTTCAAACCCGGGCTTCTCTCAGCTTAGTTTTGAGTTTCTTCAGCAGTAGATTTTGTTTGGTGTCGAGAGGCAGATGCTGTCCATCCTGCTGAATCACCAGTTCTGCTGTACTGTATCACAGCTTACCTTAAAACCCTACTGACTGACTGACTGCAAATATCAAAGCAAGAGCGCTGATCTGGCAATTCCAGCCCGCTGAGGGGATACACCGTCTCTTCGCTTGTATCATTGTGTAGGAAAAGATATCCGAGTGATCGAGAGATTTTCGCTATAGCTTGTTGCTTTAAAAAGCCCTTGTAATCTTCTCTCTTTTTTCCGTCGTCATCCCTCTGTCCCTCTGTCTCTGTTTTCACTTCTCTAGCATGCGTTGTCCCAGTAATCCTCTTTGTCACTTTCTACTTTATACTATTGTAGTCTGAACTTTTGGTGACTTTTGAAAGAACCTCACATTTGAGGATTGGATGCACGAAGCTGAAATAAAATACTAGAGAGGAGGAAAATTACAAAAGAGAGAAAAACAAAGCAAAGCCAAATAGACTTAGAAAGTTTGCAAGGGAAGAAACAGAAAAGGATTAAATGGATGAATGTCATTAAAATACAGCCAGTGTGAAACTCCATACCTTTGGCCAATGCAATTCAAGCAAAATACAGTAAAGGGATTACTGTAATTTATAACAATAATACACACATAAAGTTATATATAATTACTGTAATATATTTATCAGTCAAAAAACTTCATATATAATAGCACATTTAAAAGCAACAGACGATAAAAAAGAAAAAAGTACATTACAAAACTATGTGTGTTTTTTTCTTTTTATTTAAATCATCTTTAAAGGCAGTGTATTTGCATTACAGTAAAGATAATTGTTATAAAATAATACAAAATTGTATTAAATTCAAGTGTGTTTCTATTGCACTTTTCACAATTTCACAATGTTGTTGTAAAGCAGCTTTACAAATAACACACTGTAGAACAAACTAATGACAAATAAAAAAATGCAAATATGTACAACATAATCAAGAAAACATGAAAATGATGGAATACATTCTATAAGCATTAATAACTGGGAAAAGTAGTGAAGTGAAGATATTAGTCAGAACAAGCCAGAAGCAATAACTTCTGAGAGAACAGAACTTCTGTGGTGTATAAATGAAGAAATAAAACCTTGTAAGAAACCAGACTCATCTGAACTATCATAAAGCCAGACTTCTTTTTTCTGATCAAAATCTAATTTCTTTTTTTTTTCTTGACAGATCTACTTGGATTCAGTCAGCATGAGATGCAGTGTGAGGATCAGAGGAGGAGGTGAGTGAAGGGCAGGTGTTGACAGTCGCTGTGGTTGCAGTATTTCATGCACCAACTGCATTTAATTACCAGTCTCTAATTACTGTGCTGCTTCAGGATTCATCTCCATGACATTTTTTGGCCACCAAGCTCTATCTGCTCAGCGTGCTATTAGCCATCCACCTTTATTCTCCACGCTGACCCCCCAAAAAACGCTTGCAGATAATTAGTGAACATGGAGATCGCTTGCTCTGCGGTTTGCTTTAATTAGCTTCCCTTTCTTCATCTTTGCATCTTATTCGCTGTTCTCTCAGCCAAGCCGGTCAGGAAGAGAAAGCTGCGGAGAGATGCCCGAAAGGTCACTGATGAATCATACGCGGTTCGGAGCGGCCTATTGTTTCTTCTTTCTGTGCTTTTTTAGTTTTTGGTTGTTTGTTGCATTCATGTAAAATTTGGGTGGCATTTGAAAACAGCTCAGAGTCTTCAGTTTTTGTTTGCTGATGAGCTGGCAAGCAGATGAAGGAAAAGCAACAAAAGTTATCAATAAAATTTTAAATGTAAAATGATTTTAATAAATTCAATGGAGGTTTTGTCCACCTCTAAACAATCATTACAATCTGTTTTTTATTATTAGACATGTCTGGCCACACTGTATATACTGTACACACCAAAAAACCCAAGGAAAAAATATCACAATTAATTATACATGTGACTAGACAAATAACATTAATTGCATATTGTGAAAGTCAATCTTTTGCAACTAAAATATTAGAATTACAAAAGATAAAAAACACATGTTAACAAGGTTATGTTGTACTTTCGTATGATTTTTGCATGTTTGGAAAAGTGTTTTGAGTAAACCCACTGGTGTCAGCCATCTGTTTCACATTATGTCATTATTTGTTTTTAATTCTTGATTAGATATTTAACACTAATAAATATAAAGATTTTTACAGTTTGATACCATTAACAGTTTGATACCTTTTAACAGTTTTAAAGTTTTTTATACAAACATTTAAAGACCTTCTCATTTTAATACCTTATAAAAAGGGTTAAAATTAAGTAACGATGTCCTTAATTATTTACATTTTTTTAACATTTATTTATTTTATTTTTTTCAGTTATTCAGAAATGGATGTCAGACGAAACTGCATTCAGCCCAACATATATTAAAACACCTTTAATATTGATTAAATACAATCCCAGGATGCACCTCATGAAATTGCTTGAGAGGATGAGTGGAGCGGTCAGCAAGGTAATACAAGATCATTTTTATACTTTTATTTGTGATTTTTTTTGCTAATTCATCTATACTTTCATTAGCTTTCATGATTATATACAAGTTTTGATGATTTTAGTATTTTTTTACTGTATAATTCTTAAATGTGTAAAGTAAAAGTGTGAAAACCCAAGAAAGAAAGGACGAGATGCTTGTGTGTTTTTAAGAGGGATCAGGTGGGTCATCATTGAGGCAAGCACAGCTGTACTTGAAGATGATTTGCAGTCGTGTTCGTCTGCTGTTTCTGTCAGAATCAGAAAATTATAATTCACTTTCTGATGCCTCCAACCGTGCTGTGTAATCCCCCTCTCAGGAAAATATGGATAAAAGAAAATCACTCCAAAGGTTTTTAATGGGTAGATGAGGGCCTGATCCAATCGGACCACAGTACAAGAGCAGATAAAAGTCTCCTTGAATTATTCTAATCTAGAAGATTGAATCAAACTGAGTGGCCTTTTTTCTTCCTGGAAGTCTTCGTTAAATAAAATGAGACTGGTGTCCTTGTATGATGGAGATCCGTTCAGATGGACGTCCTGCTGCGTGGACCATTACTGAGTTCTGGGTAAGGAAGTCGAGGCAAGGTTATGTCAGGATCAGACCTGAGAGACAGTTTTATAATCGGAAGAGAGCAATGCATAACTCGTCTTTTTCTAAAAGTTTCTTATTTATGAACCTGTAGAGTTTTGAGTTGTGAGTATTTGGAGTATACAAGGATCTTTGGTGGCTCTTTCCCAGCCTTATGCTCAGATGCGATTCATTTTAGAAATGTTCATATCGTAAGCTATTTCTCCCGATAAGCTTGTTTGCATCGTAAGCGAGTTTTCCTCTTACAGTAAAAATGCAGCAGCTCATACAGTAAGAAGCGCTCATTAATGTGAGATGTGACGTAATCGTGCTGCTGAGCTCATCTCCAAAAATCAAAACACGAAACCCTCACCATCTGCTGATTTTAGAAATTTAGCTGGAATTATAATGAGGAGCCATTAAACTAAACATTCACGAGGGGAAACTCATAGGATTGTTAGATGAATTGAATTTTTATTTATTAATTTATTATTTTAACCAAAAGCATTAATTGTATAAAAAGGGTCATTAGATTGTAGCAACTTGTCTAATTAGGCAATGGAGCACTGTAATTACATGTGTTAATGTAATAGTTTAACCCACTCCACAGGAGAATCTCAACAGAATTTAACAGATGGAGAGATGAAACATTATTGTAGAGGTATTGTAGTATGGAAAGCTTATGGATAGATGCTCACGGTAATGAATGGGGAGATCCAGGGGGCAGATCCGGGCCAATAAAACAGCTGGTAAAATGACCTCCATCTCACACACACAGGTTGGGTTTCTATGGTTTAAGAGGTTTTTCCATAGACATAATGACTTTATACTGTTTAATAATTTCATATTATATTTTATATGATATACATTTTTATAAAATGTTTAGTTGAAGTTCTTGATTGTGATTGGTCAATAGTTGTGTATGAGCACTTTACCCAATAATTATTTGCATTACAAAATATTCTTTTCTTGCATTACAGCACCCTTAACAACATAACCATATATATCACAGTCAATCAGAGCTTTTTTTCCCGGGGGAAGGAACACTTTTAGTGATTTTACTTGGAAAGCTGCATTTGCGTTGTGTGGCTTAACTTTGGTTGAAACGGCTCAAACCAGCATTGGTTCATTTATAACACAAATGTGAGTTCTGTTCATATTTAACCCAGTGTTTTTTTAGAATGTATCTTAATATTATGCATTTTATCTCTTTACAGTTTATATTTATATTTTTTCTTATTTCTACAGTATACTGTTTTTTATGTATTTTATGCATTTTCTGCTGCCTTGCAACAATGCAAAATTGTTAGAAATAAATTGAAATTGTATTTTACTGCAAAGGCATTAATACTATTACTCATACAGTACTCAGGATTAGAGACTTAATAAAAGTATTAAGCTTTGGCATATAACGTATCCTGCACTATACAAAAAAAAGAGGAATTGTTTAGGAATCACTGCCAACGCTGCAGTATTCGTATGGCACGTTTTTCCGTGTGTCCTAGCACCAGGAAATCAAGTGCATTTATTTTTGGAAGCACATCAGCTCAAATTAGTTCACACATGTTCTTCACAAACTCCAGCCTGAGCCCCGAGGAGCAGCTGCGTACACAGCAGTGACTCTGTGATGTAAAGCATGTGAGATTACCCAGAATTCCTCGAGTACCGGGAGATCCTGCTGATGAAGCTTCATGTCATTGTGTCTGTGGAGAAGAATAGACCTGTAACTGTTTCATTTTGTGTTTTTGCTGGTATCCTCCCCCATTAAATGAGCAAGCGCATGTTTATTTTTGAGCTTGTGCGTGCAATATATCGTCTGAGTTCAGCCTGCCAAAACAAGCAGTCATTGCTGAGTGTGAATTTCAAACAGCCTGGCTTACATCCAGAGACCTACCAGAACTCTCTCTCACACACACGATCAGCCATTTTCAGGCACCAAACGCACAGGACATTGACATTTCCTAAGAGAGTTTGTCATTCAATAAACTGTTATGTTCTCTGACCAAAAATGCCCCCAAGCTGTAAAAGTAATCAGGGGTTTCTTAAGATGGTCACTGCCCCCTGTAACCTCATCTCAAACATTTCTGATTGCTGTTGTACTGTATATCAACCTGACTGTGATACAGCACACAGACATAAAGCTAAAGCTAAATATATACATGTGTTTATTATTATTATTATATATATATATATATATATATATACACACTGTGTATATAGAAAAGAAACATTTCCTATCAGGTTCAGACATGACTGTCAGCCATGACACGATGTTCAAACACTAAATTTGGTTTAAATTATTTGTAATATATGTTATCAATTACGCATATTTATTTAAGTAAATTATTTTCAAGGTCAAGTTGACATTCAGTACCCAGATGTCACAAGAGACCAATCAGAATCAAATATATAAGTGCTGTGTAACAAATGATTTTAATATAATATTTTAATAGTTTACAACACCATACATAGTATGGATAACAAAGAAATATTGTTTAGAGAAAAAAGTTCTTAATTATTGTTAAAAGTTCTCAACTGTAAAAGATTTTAATAGATTTTTTTCTGTGCTTGTTTTCAGACATAATTGCATTTCTGGACACCATATACAGCTGTCAAGAGTGATGTACAGGAGAGCATGAGCAATGAGTGATTCAGAATAAAATAAATTTACATGAGAACACAGGTAAGAACAAATTGTTGTGTAAATGTCATTTTTGTAAATTTATTTTTATCTATTAAAAGAGATTTAGATTAGGTTTAAGAAATCATTTCATGCTTCTTCTCCAGCTTTATTACAGATGTAAGCAATAAGGTACGAGAGGCTGTGCTTTATCATGGACATTAAACTTTAAAAAATAGTCTCTGAGTGACTGTGATATAAGTTTATGTTGTTATGTTTTATTTATCATGAATAAAACATATTGACCAATCAGAATCAAGAACTGGAACTAACCGTTTTATTACTGTAATCCATAACACTGAAAACTCACTGCTTTTCTTGTCATTTGAAGTGAAGAAATGAAGGACAATATTTGTTCAGAAAAAAAATTAATTGCAAACAGACCAAAGTACAAATTGTTCAAATTGCAGTGTCAACATCTGAAAATGTAAAAATCTATCTGAAACATTTGCTATTGTGCTCTAACCGCCCGAAAATACTACAAATGCCTTTTTGTGTAGACCAGCAGTGACCTTGATAATCAAAAGCTTCATGCAACACACAGAGTCCACAACATGCCGTTGGCGTGTTGCAGACAGTGCCGTTCGTTCACCCTTAATGGCAGACTATAAAAAGAAACTCCACAGACATCCTGAGGGTGCCAATTCAAGGTCTTGAGCTCAGACAAATGCTCCTAGAATCGTGCACGGGTCATCACAAACCTGTGATCGGGGTGAAATACAGGCATGAATGAGTGCAGATGGTCAGGAAAAATAGGCACACAGCAGGATGGCTCAAGAACACCTCCTCTGTGATTTGGAGGTGAAGGTACCCAGCAGTCAGCTTGAACTGAGGATGATAGGCAGGCCATGATCATCCACAGTATGTGGCCGTCTGCAAAATTCACGGCACAGTGGCATGAGAAAATCCTTTAACTTGTTTTACACTCTTCTTCTCATTATATGTCTTCAGCTATATAATGGACCTGTATTATTTTACCAAGCAAGTTTTGTGAACTGTGTGAAGTTTACAGCAATAAAAAGTACTTGTGTTCACTTTATTTTATAATTTTTCAAATTGCCCTGGAACAAAACCAGGTTGTTTTATCGCTTTAATTTTAGAAATAGACAGCGTTTCAGTTGTTTGAGATCCAGAACTTTAACGCTTTGATTTGGAGCGTTATGAGTTCAGTTTCTTTGTGCTTCTGTGTTTTCAGATGGTCAGGACTCATCTGTGAATCTGCAGATAATAACCACTGTGACTGTTTTTAAAAAAAACATTTCATGAAATATTTAGTGTATTAATGATGGCAGTGTAAAACTCAGCTGAATTCATAATTGATGGTTTGGCCAATGTAATTTTTATGATGCTCCTAAACTGAAAAACTAGATTATTTAATATGATAAAATGTTTTTAACTCTGTTTTAAAAGTTTTCTTAGAAGTTTTAATTCCCTAAAATGTCTTAGGAGATATATATATATATATATATATATATATATATATATATATATTCATCTAGAGTTATAAAATGTATTATATTAAAGCTCTGATATTTTTAAGATACAATTTTATATTCAAATTGTTTCCTGCTGATATTTTGTCTGTCTGAGATCTTCTTTAAATTACTTTAAATTATTTCCCAGATGACAAATCTGTACACTCTTAACAAATAAATGCACTTTAAAAGGTTCTTTGCAGTAATGCCATAGAAGAACCATTTTTGGTTCCACATTGAACCATTCACTCAAAAGATCTTAAAGATCCATTTATTTTCTTACTATTTTGCAGTCTAAAGAACCTTTTTAAACTACAAAGAAAGGTTCTTTGGATGTTAAACGTTCTCTTATAGAACCAGTCATTCAAAAATGGTTCTTCTATGGCATCATGAAGGACTTTGTTTAAGAGTGTAGATGTTGAGAAGGTGAAGATCTGTATATTTTCACTGAATGGAATTACAGAAATCTTAATGAAAAAGTTTTTTCTAAAAAACGTTCTTAATTGGTTGGCAAACGACAGATCCCGCCCAAAACTCACATTAATTTGATGTTGCTGTGTTGGATTTGCCTGGATGCTCAAAAAGAATCTATGTTTAAGGATATTTGTGATTTTTCTTTCCTACAGGTTGTTTTAATTACAGAGTTTGATTTAGTTACAATATCCACATTGTTCACAGAGTGGTCGATCTAAATGTTTTGTGTATCTGACTTTGCCTCTTCAGTTTGGTCTCTTGAGTGTGTATGTTTTCCTCAGGACAGAGTGAATGAATGACAGCATGGCTCCTGTAATGATGCCCTGTGGAGAAACGGTGGAGCGGTGTGATTAATATTGAGCTTCCAGCTGTGACCCTGGAGACATGTTATACGTGAGGGGAGTTTCCAGTTCTAACAGGCCTAAAGATGCTTCAGCCCAGGGGCACTTCTGGGGTCACTGGATATTTGGGACAGACAGTCTGGGAACATCCATCCTTTAATGTAAAGTTGCAATGTGACACACTGCAAAATACATGTTAAATGCTACATCTGCTAGAGTATATTTTTATTAAATTAGTCTTTTAAAATTACTGGAGATAAAACTCATAGAAATGAAAAGACATGCATTAATATTGATTTTTTTCAGTGAAGAATGCCACAGTAGAAATAAACTCCAGAAATTTCTTTCCAGTATGGCATCATTAAAGTCAAACCAGGCTTGACACCATCTTGACTAACTATATTTGGATTTATGTGAACACAGATGAGATTGGAGAACTGCAGTGGAGAGCAGAGAGTATTGACCTAAATTGCACAAAAATTTATTGTATAGTTTCAGAAGATATGAAATGCAGTGCATGGTTTTTTTATGGTATTTTATGATGTTTTTTTATTTTGGTTTAGTTTTAAATTAGTTTAGTGTGGAAAAAGCAAAAAGCTGAATTTTATTATTACTACATTTGAATACATTTTTTTTTTTACATTTTATTATTTTTATTATTTCTTAATATTTCTTATTTTTTTATTTTACTATCTATCTACTGGATTAAGCAAACCAAATCTGTCTTTTCCCAAAAACTCTGTGTGTTTGACAGAAAACCAACATGCATTTGTACAATTTTACTTTCATTCCCTGAAATAACAAAGTTGTATGACTGCAAATATCTGTGTTTGGGGGACAAGAAAAGCTTTTTGGGAGCATAAAAGCTGTAACACTGCATCAACATAACATAAAATCAATATAGGTTATTTGTTTGTGAATATGATAGAAATGGATGGACCCTGATGTGTCCTCTGAAGGGCACGATGAGAAATCAGACGATGAGAAATTCTTCTCTGTGGCAGACATGGAAAACTGACCCAAAGTTCATTTATCCACCCAACAACAAAGGTTAACACGATACTTGTCAATTGTGAATTTGTTTGGTTTAGTTTTTTTGGCACACAAATGTATTCTTATGATCAGTCTAACAAAGTACTCCATTTGCTAGTGATTTTACGTTTTCCAAAACATTACTGTGCTATTTAATGATTGTCATATGAATACATCATGCTTTGAATATAAATTGTTTTGCCATGGTGCAGAAAATTCCCAGAAAAGTCTTCCAGAATGTTCTTGTCTACACTTTCTCCTTGTGTAAATTTTTCTTTTTGTGATGTTTTCTTTTAGACAGAAACAAACTGGTGCTGTTTGGGATTACTGATGTATACGTCCTGTGATGACAGAGACCAGCAGACAGATAAATCATAAAACACAGCAGTCATTTTAAATGACAAACCTTCTGATCTTCATGTGTGATTTTAGTCACTTTAATACTCATCTTTTTCTCATTATTCACACACAGCTCAACATTACCGCAGTAAAGACTAAACTCTACACGCTCAACACTCTTCAAAATAAAACTTCCTAAAATGATCTTTTGTCAGGCTGTATGATTCCTTAAAGAACACCTACATAACCTTTCTGTTGGAAAAAAGGTCCTTTCTAATGGAAAAGGTTGTATATATCCGAAAAGTATACTTCATGTTTATTATGTTAAGCACAAAAGTTTAAGTGTACTTTTAGGGGTAACTGCAGTATATTTTGATTACACAACTATATGCTTTTCTGAAGGGAGATTTAAAGTATACCTTCTTATTTTTAGTTTAAGTATACTAAAAGCACACTTGAACAAACTTTTTTAGCAAAAAGGTTTTTTGCAAGACAAAAGTAGTTCTTATAAGAACCTTCGACTGAATAGTTCTTTGGGGAACCAAAACTGCTATCATCACTGTTTAGAACGTTCATAGCACCTTTATTTTTAAGAGTGTTTCTAATTTGCACTTATTTGAACAATCTGTTTCTACGAGAGGGAATAAATCAAGGCCGTCTGTACGCAGTAAAGTGTAGCACACTTTATATACATTGCAGATTTGCCGTGTCATAAAGGTAGAGCTGCACGTGGGTTTTTACCTCCTATTTTAGGGAGTGCATCATATTTAAATAGAACAGTATTTGGCAGGGTTACAGAAGCCCATCTTGAGCGATTACGCCTGACTGCGACTCCGCTGGAGAAATCGGAGGTGTCTTCTCTGTTTCCTGAGCTGCCAGAAGATCAAGCAGGTGTGCGCGCTATTTAATTATTTCTCTCAGTGTCCATCTGCATCAATGTGTGTGCTGTTATTGTTTTTGCTCATATTCATCAGTATCATTGTTTGTGTGTGCGTTTTTCAGACCTGGTTCTCATTAGCCAACTGTCGGAGGCGGTTCTGATGTCGGCCCCACCGCCGCCGGTGTTCACAGGGTCACGGTGGGCGGTCCGTGCCCTTGTTTGCATTGGAGAATGAGAGGATCTCTTCATCGGGCAGGTGCTTCTCGCCGTCTGTCGCATTACCGCAGCAGGGTTTGACACTCCCTGATATTTTAACGGCAGCAGTGAAAGCAGGATAATGAGCTCATCTCTTTTTTTGGTCATATTTTAATGATGAGTTATTTCTTCACTGGTGTCTTTGACTCAGGTGGCCATTTTAAACAAAGGATTTAAATAACCAATCCCCCTTAAAAATGACAAGTTATTACGGATGAATTCATGATGGCTATAATATCCCAATGTACCTCTTACCTCCATTTTCATTAACATAATTAAAATTAATATGTCCTGCACAGACAGATTACAGCGTCTGATAAACTCAGGGTCATGTATCTATCTTTTTATCTATCTCTTTCAATTTCCTTTTCTGTCTGTCCATCCATCCATCCATCTATCCATTTTCTGTCTGTCTGTCTGTCTAATGCATCTGGAGCTAAAGGAAATACAGATCTTAAAGTTTTGTACACACATGATTGTTCAGATTGTTGGCTTAGTTTCTCAGCATTTACACATACTGTTCAAGTAAAGTAACGTATAGTTCTCTAATCTCTCTGACAGTCTCTGTAGGTTAAATACCTTCCTTTGAGGCACTATGATGGTGATCTTGACTTACCTTATTTAGAATTAAACACTAAACTGTTGTGTTTGCAGCTTTGATCACCCACTGTTAAGCTGCCAGATGTATTCATGGATGCTTGAAATAAACACATACTGCATAATTGACTTGCCATTTATATTTGCCACAGTCATTATTCATAAATGTCATAATTTGTCACTTAAAAGCACAGTCTAAACATTGCATGCAGAATCTGTCTCAAGGACACAATGGTATGGGTATGGTTAGATTGCTGTTACCAATTAACAATTAATAGCACTTAAGAAACAGAAATATTTTTTTAAAAATATAATAATTTTTAATTATTATATAATTTTTAGACCTTTATGCCTTTTCAAACTTATACCAAATGACAATCAAAAGTTTTAAATTAAACATTTTTATACTAATAGCCAATTTAATAGACCTTAACAGAAAACCTAAGTCTGTGTAATTTCAACATTTGTTTTTCAGGTTGTGTTCAGTAGCAGAACTCCCATTAAAGTGCTGGAATACTCATAATCCTCATGTTAGAGCCATCAATCAGAAGTTACTGTTACCATGGAAATCACATCAATCTTCACAGCGGTAAGTCTTTATTTTAGGTTAGTGGAGGTAGTTAGGTAACATTAGCTACCAGAGAGAGAGAGAGAGAGAGAGAGAGAGAGAGAGAGAGAGAGAGAGAGAGAGAGAGAGAGAGAGAGAGAGAGAGAGAGAGAGAGAGAGAGAGAGAGAGAGAGAGAGAGAGAGAGAGAGAGAGAGAGAGGAGAGAGGAGAGAGAAGAAAATGTTTTACATAGAAAAATGTTTTACATAAAAAAATACACATACTCTGCTATAAATACCTTCTTGTATCTTCTTGTTTAATTAGTTTACTTTTCCCCATTTTTAATTACTTTCTAATTTAAATCGCATTTTTGAATTATCTCAGAGCTTCAGTTCAAGACTTGCAACTCTTTATTAAAGAACTTTCTGAAGCGCCAGTAGGGGAAAAAACACTTTACTGAACACAGGCCATTGAAAAAAATGGGCAGTCACTGTTGAGCCATATAAAGTGTAAAATCCAGATCCAATTTGGTGGTTTGATCTTGTTAGATGAACTGCGGGTCAGTCCTGCTATCAAAAACTCTTGGTGTTAATTCCTCTGTGGCCCGTCGCAGGCGGTTCCGCCCACACAGACGCTGCTAATGTGTCGAATTAGCTTCTGTAACATGAACTCTTGTGACAACAGCTACTCTGTGCAGCTGACATTTGAAGTAAATATCATCCGGCTGACATTACAAATTCACGGAGCCGCTTTTTAACCCAGCCGTACAATATAATATACAGTCTCTCCAAATGTTCTGCCCTCGTTCTCTCTTAATTTACCCGCTCTCTTATTAATCTTAATTGTTGAATGGCCTCACACTTCACATCATATTGGAATAATTTCCAGGATGTCAGTCATAAAGCAAGGGTTAGATGTTAACATGTAAATGCACTTAACCTTTTGTGCCAGAGCGTGGAGAACTGATATACAGTAATAATAGGCTATAATTTCTCAGGCTTTTTTGATGGGGAAGGGATTGTATAGATAACATGACCACACTTGTGTCTGGTGTGTGAAGCACATTGTGTGGTGGTCTGTTTTTATTCAGGTGGTCATAATGCTCAGCATCGGTTCTAGGATGGCATTGACATGCATGCATTGTGGTTTGCGGTATAATCTGATTTACGCATGTTAAATTATACCTGTTTTATGAGAATCTACAGGACTAACATCAAAGTCCTGTTATTTATTTAAACTATGTTATTATGTTCTTAAAGGAATAGTTTACTCAGAAATAAAATTCTCTCATAATTTACATACATACCTTCATGCCAGCCCGGATGTCCCAGATATGATGTCTTCTCTTCAGCACAAACTAATATTTTATAATAAAATACTGACTTATATACTGTATGACTCAAAATGGTAAAGCTCCAAAAAGCACATCCATACATCATTAAAGTAATCCAGATGAAATAGACTCCAGAGAAATAATAGATTTTTAAATATGGCACCACATCCTCACATAATGAGAAGAGAATTACATTTTTGGGTGAACTTTTCCTTTAAATACTGTATTTACTTTTAGATTAAGTGTTTATGATATAAATAATTGTGTTTAGTCAGGTGTTTTTTACCAAACGCAGTAATATAGTAACATAGTTGCACACAAAGTTTTATTACTGACAATGTTTAAAGACCTATGATTTATAATTTATTTATTTATCATTTATTTAAACAACATGAGACATGAAGCAAATTAGCAGCAATTTTGCAGTTTTGTGTTTATCTTTAATGTATATTTCTAGCAGCATGCAGCACATCTTATCGGTCACATTTATTGGATACATCTGAAAAGTTTAATGTTTTAGTGCATAACTTAAGCCAGGTACCAAATGCTGTTCTCAGCACAAATTCAGTCCAAAATAAGATGTGACACCAATATGAGCAACAAGACAGATGCACGGCCCATAATGCATCAGCAGGATATGGAAAGCTTGTCTTTGTTTCTCAAAGCATTAAGAAAGCCTTTAAATAACTCATTTGGACATATGGATAACAACACTACTTATACCCAAGTTGCATTATGTATATTCTACATCACATTACACAGATGCAGCAAAAAAAAGAAAGAAACTTTTGCTTGTCACTTATGTTTCTTTGTGTTAGCCAGGCCCGTGTCTCTGTCCACCTGTCTTATGTGAGCACAGATCTGGATAGCAGACGCAGTACACACATGGGTATTTAAATTGTGCACAAAGCACAGTGAACAGAAAGTTAGAGGAACTGGCATTAGGGCCCATCTGCTCTCTACAGCTGGCTGTCTGACAGCTGGAAATGGATTCTATTGAGATTGGTACCTGTGTCTCAGACTCAGCATCATGCAGCCGGAGCGATGCATTAATGCAATTAATTTAGCCAGTGGTCTAAAAGCCAGAAGGAAAGAGAGAGATGCCAATAAAGTCATGCCATCAACACTATTATACCATTAATGGTAATGCCAATGAAGCACTTTGACTTGAGCTGAGAGAGAGAGAGAGAGAGAGAGAGAGAGAGAGAGAGAGAGAGAGAGAGAGAGAGAGAGAGAGAGAGAGAGAGAGAGTATGTGAGTATGTGTATGCTGACATGCGGTGGCCTGATGCCGAGTCAGCTTTCCTCACCTGACCACAGAGACTCGCACCACCAGCCAACTGGCCATTAAGACGCACTGTGCGTTCCCAAACAACATCACATTACAGTACATTAGCTGAACACTCCCAACTGAAGGATGGACAAACAGGAGATGTTGTATTGTATGTGTCTCCATTACTATATGTATGTGTATAAAACAACAATAATATATTGTTTATCAGTCTCTGAATTGAAACTCCTGCCATGTTTCTTCATGCACTACTAACAGCAGTTGCTTATAATGGGCCTTATAAATAAGTTTCTCACTTTATTATTCATGTATGGTTGCTGTGTTACTTCTCTCTGTGCAGGTCAAGATGGACCAATCATAATCATTTGTGATTGCTGGAGATCCAGATTGTATTTCAGGTACAAATACTTTCTTTTTTCTTATCAGTGTTGTTTGTTAAATCAAGCATCACTATTATTTTTACTCATACATGCATTTCTAAGTGTGAAGATTGACATGATATGTCTTGACTTGATATGTCAGATTGTGTGGCTTGTTAAGGAAAACTGTGCTAAGCTTTCTTAGAAACAATTTGCACATACACTCCTAAAAATAAAGGTGCCATTTCTGCCTGTATTTCATTATAGAAGTTTAATTTACAGAGAATCTGTCTTCTGTTGGTTCTTCTGTTTGGTTCTTTAAGGAACTAAACATTTTTTTTCAAAGAAAGAACCTTTTGAAGCATCTTTATTTTTAAGAGTGTCAGCCAAAAACAAAATTAAATCTTATAGATTAAGGATTGAGTGACACTTTTTATTACATTTTTAATTACAACACAATTTTTTGCTAGTTTACATATGTCTCTAATAAACCAAAACAAATGATAAAATGTGAGTATACATCTTCCAACACAATCTCACACAACATTTTACAAGATGGCTAATTCGTATGAATTTGTAAGATCTCTTTCATACATTTTGGTATGATCTGCTTTTGTGCCAGAGACAAAAGGTTTAGGAGTAGGATTGGGGTGGAGCTTTATTCTTGCTTTATTCGAGTTCAGGCTGGATTTTGTCATTAGAAAATTCAACCAAATAGAAAAAGCCATAGTTGACCATGATATTCGGAGACACATATATGAGAAGCTTCATATCATCATCAGGTGCAGGAGCCAGACTGTCTGTAATCATGTTCTGGTCTCATGGGTCAGACTCAATCAGTGCCTGATGGACAATTGGAAGAACATGGTGGTGACAATCAAGGCACCTCATCTTGTCATCTGCTGAAGAGAGAAGACACTATTGATGCCTTTCCCTGGCCTACGCACACACGCACACACACCGCGCACACACACACACAGTCATGTTAGATGTACAGTATCTGTGACTATAACGGTATCAGTCAACAGTAGTGTTAATGATCACTGACGCTTTTGAGTTAAGAAAAGTAATAGCACACCTCTTTACTACAAGCTGCAACATATAATGCATCATGCAGGTAATATAATGCATATCTGCAACATGCAGGTAAAACTGTATGCATAAGATTAAATTCAGCATTAAAGGTTTGCTCAAACCACTCACCCAAATGATGCTTTCATTAATTATTTCTGTCAGCCAAATTTGGGTTTATCTCCAATCTGAAAGGATGAAGATAAATTCATTCAAATTCAGAAAATTAGATAGAAATGCAAATAAAGATGGATTGATTCACAGACTGGGCATGTGATTGGAGGAGAAGCCAGAAAGAGTCTGAGAAAATGACAGAGACAAATTGGACGTCTAAAGAGAAGAGAATAGTTAAAGAGAGCATGACAGAGAGGAATAGAGATTTAGGGAGCCACAGTTTCTTATCAGTAAAGGTCACTTGAGCAATTACACGACACATTGATTTACACACACTGGTGGAGGCATGTGCTCCATGGACTTGAGGGTCTGTTGGTATTTTTCATGGGATTGCATGCCCTATCACTCCTAATGTGTGTGTGTGTGTGTGTCTGGGTGAAGTTTATAACTAATTAAAGTTCTTTCTAATATTAACAATAATTACTGCATTTTTTATGTTCTGCATATATAGTGAATTTGTTAAATCATGGTGCAGATAATGATTACAATAACTTAAAACATTCACATGTTCTGTTTGGAGTCTGAAGGACTCAAAATCTTTTTGAAATTGAATTGATTTAGATTAATCAGGTGAATTCTTCATGATTCTTATCTTATGAAAATAAATAATTAACATAATTCTATTTATGATTTGGGATTCAGACATCTCAGGAATAAAACATGAATACATTTTAAACAGTTGTTTTAAAACAACAGAGGGTCTAATAACAGACCCTTCAATAACAGCTGTCAAATGGGTTTTTAATCAAGTCAGAATCTGAAGGAAAATGACTTTGAATATTTTGTAAATGATTCGGCTCTTTCTGACAGTAAAGGGACATTAGGGTTATATAATGAAAAGGCCCATATCACTGGTTCTTACTGGTCTCAGGTTTCATTTGCTGTAAAAAGAAATCCAAAGTTCACCCTGAAAGTCTTTTGGAGTTTACTTCTAAACTTTCTCATTTAGCAGATCGATCAGTCAGCTGAGGACTCGGTCTTCTCATAATGAATACTCTCACTGCTTATTTCACTCAGCCTCTCTGAGCTGGATTTACATCCTGCTTAAAAATACTTTCAGAAAACAAACAGACAATCACAAATGATTTCTTAAATGCTTCATACTGTATTACCGCATTACCTTTGACACAGCATGTAAATGCAGTATATGAATTTATTGTATAAGTAAATACTTTGATTGTTACCATCTGGCACAACCACTGTACTATATGTAAGAAAAGATTATGTGAAATGCTAGTGGCCAAAAACTGAAAGTGTACAGTCCATATCTTGTAGTTTTTTCTTCTGTTTCTCTGTATTGAACTCTATGACAACCCAGAGAAAAGTTGTTAAAAACTTGCCATTATTGCCAAATTTGGTAACAGCGCCAACTGCTAGTAATAAATATATAAACAAATTTTAATTAATGACCTAATTTTGCCTAGAGTCTGGTTTCTTTGGCAACAGCATAAAGTTGTGATATGACGCAGTGGATAAATCTCTTGGCAAATACTTAAAATCTTGTACGTTCAAACCATACTGTGCTTACTGAAGGTCTGTGATCTTAAATTGCACATTGTTTTAACCTTTAAGCCTTTCTATCACGCTTACTAAAGTGTAGACTATGCCTTGGCCAGTCTAACACTGTTCATGACTACTGTATATTTATAACTGACATCAAGAAAAATACTATTTTTGCTCATTTTTTACATTTTAATAACTTGATTTTACTTTTAGAAAATGTCAAAATGTTCATGTCAGTATATGGTTTTTTATAATTACAGTACTTTGTTTTGGAAGACATGTCAATCTCTGTCTCACATCAAGAGAGTAAAAATCTAGAAGAGTTTCCGTGGCAACACCGAGATTCTAATTGGAGTTCTTTTCCTCCCCACATCTTTCTCTCAATGGTAATCTGTCAGGTGAAAGATGCAGATTTCCTGACAGGCAGATGCCTCTGGAGAAGGCAGTGGGGCTGAATGAAAGGAAATTGATTTGTTCAGAAGGCCCGTGAGGCAGGGCAGAGAGATGCTCTCAACCTGCCTCCTCTGATTGATTTCTGAGGAGATGACCAGGTCCTCTTCCCCTCCTCACCTGATGGCCCGAGTGAGGGGATAACAAAACCTCCCCCAATCTATTTCAGGAAAGAAGATTGTTGCACATGAATAATTTTTTAGGTACTTGAGTTACATTAGATACAAGAGGCTTTGCCACATTTGCTATGGATGCTGAAACTAAATCCAAAACTTTTTTGGTAAGATGAATGCCAAAAATCTGCAGGGGCATAGACAGACAGATAACTATGATGTTTTGGCACATACCATGGTTACCATGGTAACTTTTTTCTAAAGGGCACTTTGTACTAGAAGCATCTGCTAACTAAGAGAAAAACAATTGATATTATCTCTCAGTAGCATGCTTTAAAGAAACGCAGACATCAAAACTAGGACAATAATCTCTGGTGTATAAATAAGCACTAAATCAGTTTGAAAGTGCTCTAGAAAGACATCTTGTTCTCAAGGTGATTAAACAGTTTCCCATGATCTGCAATGTCAACAGTAACACTCACATCTGGAAGCGTGGGATCAAAAACACTATTCTTAGCTTTGATATCATTCAAGTAAGCACTGAGACTCATTCATTTTTAACCTTTCATTTCTTTGAGAAAAGCCCTGATTCCAACTTCTGCTTTTCAACATCACTATCACTTACAGCATGATGAATGTAAACGCAGCTCTACTCTGGCTGTGAAAGGCTTTCTTAACAAGGTTAAGTGCACTCTCTGAATATATTCCCTCTCACAGCTAAACTTTTCTTTGTATAGTTGCTGTATTGTCATTCTCAGTTCCAGTGTCTGGGCAGCATTGGGTGTACCAGGGGTCTTGGGTTGGCGAGCCATTTGCTGTAGAATTTTTGTAACAATGCCACCGCTAAGCTGGATGGCAAAGACTTTGCCAAATCATTTATTAAACATTGCCACTGGCTCATGCTTCTGCTTGCTTCATGTCATGTGAGGAAAGCCCAGACACTGTTTTCCCCACCTGGATGTGAAGGGATTCTGTCGCTGCATTCTTGAAGATTCATACAGTATGTTAATGCCTAAGAAGACAAACAAATGACTCACATATAATACATTTATTTTTATATTTTATATGTAACATTTTGTAATGTCAAGTCACAGTCACAGTCTTTTTAATGTCATAAGGAATGGAAAAAACATTATTACTAATAAACATAACACAATATAACATTGGTTGGCACAAATAGGAATCACAATTTTTAGAAACTAAAGGCAAGTAAATGTATTTTTAGTACTGTACTATTATGTTTTTTAAAAAATGCATAATTATAAATTTTATTTTAGCAAAAATGGATTGTGGTATTGGAATGTGGAATGTAGAAAGTATACTCACGTGCCTTGACATCTCCTCAACAGAAAACACCTGCTTAAATACTCCTAGTGGCAATTAATAATTTCCCAAGTCGAATTATTAAGATTATAAGTAAGAGACAGTCAGCCTGAATGTTTATTACACTCTCCACGCAGATCGTAAACCATTGAAATCTGTTGCGAAATGTAAGCGAGAAATGTGAAAGTGAGTTTTTATACAGAAAACAACAACTTACTCGTTTACTTGCATGTGTTTAGAGGCAATCTTACCCGGTCCAATATGGCGGCGCCAGTGACGTACAAATCATCAGTGAATGTGGCGGCTGCGGTTGTGAGCAGCACTGTCGGATTTCTTCAGGCGAATGTGGAAACGCACCCTAAGGATGCGATCGTGGAAACGACTGGGCACGTAAGGTCATGTGATAAAGGTGTCACATTTGGAAAACAGGTGTGTTAAACTTTATATACATCGATGTCCAACGCCCCTTATGACGTTTTGTGGTTTGTTATTTAACTTAAAACAAAAGTCTGAGCGCATCACAAGCGTCCTTTGAGTAATATTGAGGAGATTAAAAAGGGTGATTTGTGGGCTCCGTGAAGGTGAATTTAAGGTGGATTATAAGCGTTTTGTCCATTTACGCGTGACGTTCTACTCAAGTTCATTGCGTGCGGATGTGGCGGAAATGCAGGAGTCCCCCGCCGGATGCCCTTGTTGAATGTGAACATGTGCAGGAAATACAAAGCAGGTGTATGTTTGGTGAGTCTCATCACACAATGTCACCCTGCTGTCAAACAACAGACACTTATTCCAGTGGGTTTAATGGGAATTGGAAAGGAACTGTAATGATCGTGATTTGTTGGGGTTCTGTTTGTGTTAGGGTGTACCTGCTGTATGGGAACCAATAACACAATTAAATCAAACTGGAATCGGACCCAAAACACTTTAAATCAAAGCATTTTGAAGTGGTTTTTAATGGTAAACAGCCAATGGTTCATGTTTGTAATAGATTTTACAATTTAGCAGGGCTGCATTGTAGTATTCTGCAAAATTAACTAAAATTGTATTCAATCTTTTGATCCTTTGTTGTAAAGCTATGCGTTACTTAGCTAGTTGTGTCTTGATCAGTGTGACATGACAATGTGACATGAGTTGTTCAAAAATCATTTTGTAGTTTATATTCAGTAAATGCTCTTCTTGGTCTATAAAGAAACTTTTGAGTTACGACTGCTAGTGTATTTAGACTTATACTATATTTTTATTTCAGTAAGGCAGTCTGCTTATTTTAGACTTGCTTTTCAGGCCAGTTTGCTTGTTTTCTCCACACTGAATCAGAGGAACACAGGAGCTGATTCAGAATGTTTTCTGTTCTCTGTAATTACCCGAAGCGATGTTAACTAATTACAGACACATTAAGACAGCAAAACAGAAACTTAGAAATAAGAGATGTTTGCAAAAGAAGGTAAACGTAAATTTGTTAGATTGAGAACCCACAATGGCCCATAATGAGTTGTTATTGGGGTTGATAAGCAAATTTCGGATGATAGAAACTGCAGTGTCAAGTCCTCCTCGGCAGATGTAAATACGTGGCTGTAATTCGAACATTTTCAGTAAATAGCAAACACAGACAGAAAATACCAAGTGGAACCAATGCACTAAAAATGTTGTCGATGCTTTAAATAGTAGGGTTTTTTTATTTTAGACTGTGTCAGTGACGCTTTAACACTTGAGAATATTTTCTAAAGAAGTCTCTTGATGTTGTTTTTTACTAATTGAACACAAGTAGAAGTAAAAGCTCATGTCTATGAGTGTTTGCAACTAATACCAAATTGCATGTACAGTATTTTGTATCAGAAAACTGATGTGTCGTCGAATAACAGCGGGTTGATTTATTTGTTCATTACACACAGTTGTCGTAGGTGTCTGTATACGCAGTGGTTTTAGTTAGACAACATGTGTGTACCCTAGGAAATGTTAAGGGGAAAATATCTGGTAGATACTGTAAAACATGATTTTTGTGATTGAAGCTTGAGGGCATAATGGAGACAGAAATGACTGATGTGCTACAAGTTGATGTGATACAGCTTAATTTTCCTCCGCTGCGTTTTGCGGTTAAAATAAAAAGTGGGCCAGCCTGCCATAGGCATCACAAATGAGAAACGTTTGTCATTTACCTGACAGAAAGGAGAAACCTCACGGATGCGTACAAATTTCACTTTCCATTTAACACGTTTTTGTCAAAGCATTTATTTCTGACCACATCAAAACAAATCTCAGTTGTCTTAAAAATGAAACCTGTCACCTTCAAGTACACCTGTACGGCGATAAAAGCCGAATAAATTAGCATTCACGTGTTCTATCAAGTACTCGAGACCTCAAAAGTGGAAGATCGTGCATTTTAATTCCAGTAGAAACGGCTCATCAGGAAATCCATTAAGATCTGCCTCTCCATGTCAAGTCAGTCGGGTATCATGTACTTTCCAGGCAGATGCAAGAGTCCCGCATCGCTCTGCCTGCGGTTATTTTGAAAGCCTGTACATCAGTACAAACCATTCTTTTTGTTCCTCTTTCCCTGTAATAAGACTTAAACGCTACTCACAAACACATTTCCCACTGCTGTCTATTAATAAAGGTTAACGTCAATGACTCTTTTAATGTTCTTTTATTGCATTATAAATGTTACTTAAAAAAGCATTTGCTTTTAAAGAGCTGCTTTTCTTTTTAAGGATGACTTTCAGACTTTGTAGCTTTACCTGGACTGATACTCAGCAGTTCCAGCTTTATGCACATGACATTTATTAGTCAAAACTTAAATTCCCACAGAATGTATTTATTACCAGTATATTGAATCATCTGTTTATATTTTACTAAAGTTCTGTTGATAGAAATCAGACACCAGAACAATATCAGTCTGTGTACAAGTCTGTTTTTGAAAAATGGAAATATACGTGTTATGAATGTGCCAAAAAGAACACACGTTTTTGAGAGGCAACAAACTTTGTAGGATTTCTATTAATTAAAATACACAAATCAGAAGCAATAATACCCAATAAATGAAGAAGAGATGACTCTTTAAAGAACATCAAATAGTTATTTTATTTGTTTATGAGAAATATGGACTGTTATGAATATGACAATTCTGAAAACAGCACTTTACCTGAATACAAAAAACCATGCTTTTAACATAAGCAAATGTTTTAGAAACTTTAAGAGAGACCTCACATGAGGATTTAAACCATCAAATATTGAAAACCTTTGATAAACAACTTTTCATGGTAAGGTTGACATTTGCATGGAATTGCCAAAATTTAGTATCACCATCATACGAACAGGTGTGGCACAGTTACAGTTTTTCCACTGTGATGTTGTGAAATGAGAATTTTAACACCTGCCCAAATATTAATAACCTTTAGACCAAACAGCCTTAGACATTTCTACTGCTAAGCTCTTCTGTTAGCTTAATACAGCTTGACTTTGTGTTTGTATTAACTTAAATTTACTGACTGAACCATTTAGTCTGGAAATATCAGCTTTAGATTCCATAAAAACCTGGACAATTTCACAGCCTGCGGCTTAATGTACTGCAATCATCAATACACCAGAGTATGGGAGTCTGTGCGTGTGTATGACGCAATTCTGAAACGTACTGCACAACAGTAAATCTCCCTGTACCTTTGTGAATGCCTCCAGTGATCCACGGAGAAGGATAACATTTGCTATCATAATGT
This sequence comes from Beaufortia kweichowensis, assembly GCA_019155185.1. Taxonomy (NCBI): domain Eukaryota; kingdom Metazoa; phylum Chordata; class Actinopteri; order Cypriniformes; family Gastromyzontidae; genus Beaufortia; species Beaufortia kweichowensis. The sequence goes on from CM032802.1 coordinate 1,657,126, forward strand.
CAGATTAAAGCGTTTTATTGCATATAGCCTGTGGGTTTAGTCATCCTCCCTGCTGTTTTTAATCTATAATTTAAGCACAGCTGTATGTAGATCACGCGCCTCTATGACTAGTTCATCCTGATGTGGTCATGATGATGGTGTGCTCTCATGCTCTCAACTAACCTGTTCTCAGGTTGTATGAAAAAAAGATTTGGGCAATTCCATTCAAATATCAACCTTACCAAGGTTTTCATCATACTGATAGCTCAGATGTCAATATTTGGTGGTTTAAATACTCATGTGAGGTCTCTCATTTGTTTATGTTTAAAGCATTATTTTTCATAGTCAGCTAAACTGCTATTTTCTAAATTGTCCATATATCCATAACAGTCCATATTCCTCATAAATAATTACATGAAAATAAGAGTCATCTCTTCTTTATTTATTGGGTATTATTGCTTCTGGTTTGTGCATTTGAATTCACAGAAATCCTACAAAGTATGACACATTTATATATATTTTTTACTTAAATAAATAACTTGTGCATAGACTGATATTTTACTGATGTTTGGACTCTATCAACAGCGGTTTAGTAAAATAAAAATAGATGGTTCAAGTTTGCTCGTATCCCTTTGTATTCACATTAATATTAAACCTAAAATAATGTTAAATTTACATATAAAAATGACACCTTAGATAAAGTGTAATAGAAATGCATCTTATTGCCTCTCATCACAAACAAGTATTTTCCGGCTCCTCCATCAGCCTGTTGCTCCTGACAACCGCATACCGACGGTGTCATTCAGTCTCTGTTTATTTAGCATGTCAATCACAGTGTAATTATGCGGAGGGGAAACCTCTTGTGAAGCACCGCCTCACGCCTGCCATCACCGACAAAGAGAGTGTAATTAAAATCATTATCCACTAATAACTTCTCTCATTCTTCTTCAGAACTTGCTTCTATTACCACATGCCTCCTCTTCGCATTTACAATCTGACATGTATACCATATAATTAGTGTTACTAGCATTTGGCAGTGTTAAAGAGATAATATTTCCTGAATGCGCGCAAGCTATAAGACATTCTTCTGGAATGACAGAAGTGACACAAGTACAGTGTGAGCGACAATAATCTAAACAAACATTTTCATAATGTTGAATATTTGATGTGTGTAAACATTGTTACATATTGCTTGGCACTCAAAATGTTATTCTGTTCTTAAATTGATTCAATTATGATTTTTAATTTGTATATTAGGATTAGGATTACATGGTTTTATTGCATATTTGCATATTGAAAAAAGGTTTCTTAAGTAAGATAAAAGGCAAAGTAAATGATTGCAAAATGTTTTATGTTTCATTTTTTTTAAACCTTTAAAGATTATAGACAGCTTATGAGTTCCTACATTTTTTGAGTCAAGTTTCATCAAGGATTTCTACTTAGCACTGTGTGAAGAGCTATAAAAAATGGCATCAAAGCAGTTTGTCATCAAAGCGTTTAGCGAGCACGTTGTTTTGCAATCGCATTCTGAAGGGATAAACTCCATGATGAGGACTAGTGGAAGCTGTAATGTGAAAGGACAGGTGTGGGAGAGAGGGATTGTGGGATATCAAGGTGAGCACAGGGGCTCACGGATAATTGGACCTTTTGTTGACAGAGTATGGCAGGTGTTGTGGCCATCTGGTGATGGCTGGTGGCTGTGTAGAAGTTGTATGGGTGTTGGGTTGTCCCTGTGGATGTGATGTTGAGAGTACTTCTCCATCACTCACGGCTCAATGCACAGCAGGTGAGAATCAGATGGCGTGGAGAGGAGGAGGCAGAAAACGCTCCATCAAAAACCAGATGATGATGTGCTTTGATGAGGCAACACTCGAGTTATATGGCCAGAGGAAAGTAGCTGGGTCCTTTCTGTTACCTGCTACCTGTTAAAGTTTAACTCAAAATGTGTGATTTTGAATTGCAGACATTAGTAGATTTCTTTTTGGGCTATGCATAACTTGTCAGGGCTTTGCTATCTGCATGCTAAGCTTACGTTACACCATGTCTAAATGCTAAGAAAAGTAGTAGCACTTTGTCTCCTCTAAAACCCAAACAAATTAAGATATCAATTATGTCCACAGCACAAACAGTGCTGGATTAACACAAGCTTTGTACGAATCTCCAGCCTCAGCTACTGTATGAGCAATGGCAGTGATGCTCGTCTTAGTAAACCGCACTAACGAGAGAAGAACAGTAACAGCTGAATATAATAAACTACAACACAACACTGTCACTGTGTAAGGACTGAAAAACCAGTGTGTCCTAAACTCACTGTCACGTTCACTGCACGCTTCTCTAGTCCTAACAAACAATGAGATGTGCCTGAATAAATAACCTGAGCTTGCATGGCAAAAGAGAAAAACTGCCGGCTGCTCGGCTTTGGCAGTGTTTTACAAGTGATTGTGTGTTGACGTTCACGCTTCGGTCCAATTCGCAGGGTCCCTACGCAGTGCTGACTGCTATCTACACACTTAGCAGGGGATGTCTGTAAGAGGTCACCTCGCTTTACACGGTTCATTCTCTTGAAATGCTGAAAAGCAGAGTGTTTGGGGTATGAAAACATCACAAATGCATGTGAATACTTTATGAATATACATACTTTTTGATTATACATTAACTGTTATATAACCCATGGTCATGGTAACAAAATTGCTAGTGTGTGTCAGCTTCAAAACATACCATAACCTTAACATGCAAATATATGAACGCCAAACGCTTTGCATTACAAAATGTGTGGGATGAAATTCATGTGTTGCAATCTGTTGCGTTGTTGTAATGGGCACTTAAACGTTGAGGCTCTTTTCTTTTTTTTAGGTCCAACCCGCCAGTCATGTGATTGAAACGTGTCCTGAATCTTCTTCTTTACTAGTTACTTTACAGGCTTGCGTTTCTGGTTGGTTTTGTGTAAATCACAAGTTGGTGAAGAGATGCAACCTCGCGGTTAGATACAGGTTACACAGGATGGTTTCCACTGAGAACTGGGAAAAGATCAACATCATGCTGGTTGGCACCAACAGACAGTCATTGGTTGTGACCTCTGTGTGCCGCTCATACAGTATGCTTGACCTTCTGTCGAGTCACGTGACCTGTGTTTTATTTTATAAACATACAAACTGACATTTCCAAAAGCCTCACACTGGGATTATTTAACTCATGCGGTCTGTCAACTTTGCGGAGCTGTTCGGGGGGGGAAACTGTTTTGATAACCAGACATAAGTACGTGTTTCTCTGACAGTTGTTATTTTCAAGCGTGGCATTTTGTTCATGTAAAGAGTGAACGGGGCAAATATAACTGCCATACAAAATGTATGAAAAGTGATTTAAAAACCAGTTTACCTTGAGGGCTGAAGCCGAGTGATTTTCAAGCGTTCCTGAGGGACGTGACGAAGTGTGTGAGGAAAAGACGGATAAATACAGACCGGGTTGCTCTATTTGAGGGCGTGGAACGCTGGAATTCACATAGCTTTCTTCTTTTTTTGCTCTATTTTGAAAAATTATATGTGGTTTATAGTTACTCAGTTTGTGGAGCATTGCACTCGCGGTGCAAAGATACTGTAGTAGGTTCAATTCCCAGGGAACACGCATGATAAATGTATAACTTGCATGCACTGTATTGTAAGTTGATTTGGATAAAAGCATCTACTAAATCCATTTTGCATCATGGGGATCAAACTAGACAACTATTCAAGATGCTATTCAGGGAAATGTCTGACCACTTATGGAAAAATGGCTACTACTCTTACAATTTCTATAGTATAAAGTATGTATACTGTGCCTGGTGTGCAATCTTCTACATTTCTAGAGTACCCAGACCACCCTCCAGAAATCTATCCCATAATGCAATGCTGTCAGGTTGACCTTCTGTTAACTCTGTGATAAATGAACTGGGGGAAACCATTTTAAAAATCTTTTTCTGGACTCTTTATTTGGTTTGTCCTGCAGAGTTGCAACACAAACAGTTTTACACAAAGTATGATAAAAATATTTTTATTATGGTAAATGTGTAGTTATCATGTTTTTTAGTATATTGATTACTATTTGTGATTACTAGTTTTTGTGTTTATTCGTAGTAAAACCATGGTTAATTTATACATGGTTAAGTATGTCAGTTTTTATGTTTATAGGCCATACTAAATATTCATGATTTTATATATTGTTTTACATGCTACTTTTAAGTACTAGGCAGTGTATTTTTTCCATTTGTTTATGTAGGAGCTTGCATGATAAGAAAATGGCTGTCAAGTGAACCCACTTTTCTAAAGGTGACTTTGTCTGTATGTTGTGATGTACAGTAAGACCCTCAGCAGTATATTCCATGTTTTCTGTTTTCTGTTGAGAGGACTGTATCTTGTCAGCTGAGAGACTATATTTAGTCTTCCCTTTGGAAAACTCGAACTGAACCAAAACGTGAACTAACCAGAACTAATGTACCACCACAGATAGCACACGTGTGGGATTTTCTGTGTAAATCCCCCAGCATGTGACTCCATGAAGCTACATGCCAGTAAATCATCCATCAAACACTGACCACATGGATGTTAAAAGTGATTTTGATAATGGGATACAGTCTATTCTACAGTCTACAGTGTAGAAAGCATTTATTAGATTTAAAGTTTGTTTAAAATTTGTCTCTTGTTGGCTTCAGTTTTTAGGCCCATTTATTTGAAGTATTGAGTGATCTGTTGGGAAAGATTATTCTAGATGGGCATGTCATAATGTGAAAATATAGCTCGGTTTGTTTTTATCTTGTCTGTACTTTGTTTTAGACTTATTATTTTGATGAGAGTTGATCCGTGGCATATTTAATTGTGTAGATCTCGGTTTCATTTACATATCGGATGTTTAGTAGAATTACTTGCTGTTCTTGTTGTTGACATAAAAATACAAAGCATTTGATGAAAATGTAAAGAAATAAAATGATTGTGAATAGCAAACCTTAGATAATTTGATTGTGTTCAAACTGAAATCTGTGTGTGCTAGGGGTGGGAGAAAAAATCAATGCATCGATGCATCAGGATTCTTTCTCTAACGATTCTGAATCGATTCTCAAAGATTCAGAATCGATTCTATGTCAGAACTTGTTCATCCTGAATATAACTTTGTTAAAATAAAAGCAATAAAATTAAACTTCAAGATGGGAATACTGTCGAAAAGATTCTAACTATAAACAAAAAGCATAAAAACTCTTTATTTATTTAAAATGCAAATTTATCATATTTGCAAAAAAATTATATCGTTTTGGAATCGGATCGTGAGTCCCAGAATCGGGGATCGGATCGGATCGCGTAGTACCTAAAGATTCCCACCCCTAGTGTGTGTGATGCCACTGTTGTTTTATTTGTGGAAGACAAGGTTCCATCTGTTCTCTGTTTAATTTCATTGCTGTCTCAGAGAAACAACTGAGTTATCAAAAAGCTCTTATTTGCAATAACAAATAGACAACAGGGATAGAAAGTTAGAAAAACCGAGAAAAGGGTAACAGAAAGAAAATCAGTTCTTGAGTATTTCAGTGTGTTCTTTATAGTTTGTTAGCATCGTGACCTGGTTTGACAGGCGTGTGCTGTGACTGTTCACTCTTGTCACGGTCCCCGTGAATCAAAGAGAATATTCAATGATCTGCAGTGTGAGCAGAGACGTTCTGTTTCATATTCCTTCAGTGTTCCTCTCACCCGCCGCTTGTATCACTATTTCTTGATTTTCTGTGCTATAAAACCAGAGGACTGCACAGAAATTATATTGAAGCCTCGCCTGTGTGACCTGACCGGACCCGACCCGACCGCCTCTGACACTGCGGCTGGCAGCCATTTACCACATTAGTAAATAAAAAGATACATCAGTAAAATATAACAACAAGTTGAACGAAAAATGAACTTTGTATATAGCACATCCTCCTGGCAAATCACGCTGGGAGTCATAATTCTGATGTCTAAATTCAGTGATCGTCTCCCAAACTCTACTAAATCCCACTTTCTGTATAATTTCACATCTGCTTTGTCAGTTCGCCGGCGAGCTTCTTGTTTGGGTTGTTATTCCAGAGGCTTTTTCGAAAATCTGTCGCTTGTGTGTGTTCATTTTTCTTAGCTAGTTGTGTTTATTTCATTTCAGACTTCTAAAGCTGTCAGCTTTTCCAGGCGTGGTTGGGATGCCGGCATCAGGTTACTGTTGTTTCTGGTGTAAGTATACATATATTCACTTTGGTGTGTCCCTGCATCTGAAATGTGACATTTCTCTGCGTGTTTTTAGAGTTTAGAGCTTGTAGAGGGAAAAACTAACTTTATTTTGATACGAATGTATAAATTTATTGCTTGATGTGGTGTTGATACCAGGGTTACGTACCATTAAAATCAGAAATTAAGAGTAACTTCTTGTACTATTATATTGGCCCTGCATTCAAATATATTGTGCTGAATCTTAAATTTGGTTTACATTACAAACTGTACAGTACCAGTCAAAAGTTTGGAAACACTAATTAACTTGTTGTTTAGATTTTTTTCCAATAAAAGTGAACTCATCAAAACCATGAAATAACACAATTAGAACTGTGGGAATTATGTGGTAACTAAAATCATCCAAAATAAATGACACCATGTTATATTTGATCATCTTCCAAAGAATTTGTAAAATCATACTCTTGACATTTTAATCATTTAGCTTCTTGAGATCTCAATCTGAGAAGCTTTACAAACAGAACTATGATTTCTATGTATGACTCTTATTGACTGCTTTTTATTTATTATTTGCTTCAAGTAATCCATTTTAGTTTTCTAATTATGGAAATTAATATGTTGGCAAAATATGTTTACAAAAGTAATTTTAAACATTGAAATATAAATCTTCAGGTTAAAATAAACATTTTTGTCAACTGTGTCTGAACGTTTGACTGGTACTGTATATATTTATGTGTTTGACTTTATGCATGCAGGCTATATGTTTTATTATTTGCAATTTCTGGGATGTGAACCCACGACTTTGGTGTTACTTAGCATCATGTTAAGCTTGTTTAGTTTTGTCCGTCATAGTTCTTCTCATTCATTCATCATGTACACTTGTAATGGTCGCTATGCTTCTGCATTCATATAGATTCATTAGATTCATCTCGAGTCTATCTTACATAGAATCATTAGATTCCGATTTGTCCTGTTCATAATCACACAGATACATCAGACTGTAGTCTATCTGACACTGGTGCTGACTGGATTCCTACCAAGTTCTGGATGAAGATATGACAAGTGTTCAGTACTTCATTAGAGAGAGAAGTGGAGCTGGAGCTGTGTGTTGATTTTCTTGGCCTTCTTCTTGACCCGTGTAATGTTATATCAACACTCTACACAGGCTTTCGCGCTGTCCCTACAGTCGGAGTGAATTGCTGTGATTCATAAGCTCTGCTCCAAAATCCAGTCGCTTATACACACTGCTCATAAATTGCATCATAGGCGTGCTCCCAACACGGAGACCGTTCCAAAAAAACATGCAGAGAAATGATGCTGCTTTTAAGATTCAAGGTTTTAGCCAGAACAGAAGGCGGTGACAGAAGTATCTCAGAATGCATTTCAATAGAAATGTTTTATAGTGATGGCAGTGATATATACATTGCATTCAGGAATCATATATGGATTTGAATCTCATTAGTCTCATGATTAGTTATATGATCATTTGTCACGTAACTCAGAAAACATTTAATAATCCACTGGAGTTTGAATTTCTTTAATGATGTTTGTGATTTTTGAAGCTTTAACATTTTGGATCCCCATTTTGATGTCGACATTAATGTTTGTAAAATGTATGGTTTTATTCTTCTATCCAGTTGTAATGTGCTATATTTTTCATTTGCGTCATCCCTCAGAAGTGGTTTTTTGGCTAAAAGCTGAGATCTTGCCACATGTGAAGCAGTCGATATTTTTGCTGCCTGTCGAATACACACAAGATGAAAGTTTAGTGAACAGAAGCGTCTCATACAGACTGATGATCGGCCTTATTGATTGTGATGTTGAACAGTTCTCATGTTCTATCAGGGTTCTACTTGTTTACTCGTTTGTTCTCTTTAAAGGAAAATTCCAGGTTGGTTTTAGCTGAAGCATCGTGGAAATGTGTTGCTTGTATTTTGGTTAAAGCTTTTATGAATTCTTAAGGGAGAAATGTATCACTTGAGCTTTAGTTTTAAGTCTAGGTGGGCTTTACTTTTCAAGGTGAAGGCTATTTTTCATTACGAGTGTAATGCCTGAAGGTAGCAGATCTCAGCTTCAAATAAACAGGCTTTAGTGAAGTATGTAGTATTTTTAACAGTATGAGAAAATGTACCCAAAATGTTGTAATCATATCATCTCATTAAATCTCATGTGGTTAATACAACAAGTGCTTTCTTGTTATCATCTCAAATGGTTATTTCACTTTTTTTTTTTACAGAAATTATAATTTTTTATTATTTTTCTATTTAATTTTTAAAATAATTGTATAAATAGTCATATTTATACATTTATATATATTTTATTTTATTTAAAAAAAATATATATATATATATATATATATAATTTTATATTTTTCATATCATACTGTCCATCCACAGGGTTTAAAGGTCAAGTTTTAATCAAATTAAATGTTTATGTCTAGTCAGTTCATTAAGATAAATGCAAAGAATTTTACTTGGAAAGCATAAGTATTTTGACCAAAATATCTGTCTCGCACAACAACCTGAGCTGACGGGAAATCATAACTATTTTAAGGTAGTGATTATGTAAGAGTTAATTTGAGAAAAAAATATTTGGGAAAACAATTTTGAGAAAATTGAAGCGGCTCTTAGTAGAAGTAGAAATTGAAATTGGTCACTGTTATTTCAGTATCTTAAACTGGCATTGTGCGTTCAGATAACTGAACATTTAAGAGCTAAAAATAATCCCTTCCCATTGCTTCAGAACTGTTTTGGTTTGAAGTTCACCGTAGAAGATCTTCTTACACATGAAAAAACAGTACAAGAAAAGTGTAACGCCAGGGCAGCCTTTCTAAACACAACTTTGAAATCAGCTGTGTCACCGAGCTGATAGAGTCACGCAGAAAAGGATTCCGGTGCCGTGGCTTCTCTTTCATTTCCTTTTTAGTGTGGCGGCTCGGCCCTGGAGGAGTAATTACTTTAAGGAAGCTAATAAAGAATAGATTAGGCTGCAACTTTGAAGAACTTATTTCAAATGGTGCAGAAGAAAGAATAGGCTGACTAAAGGCACAATATGTGTATGCACTGAAGCCATAGGAACCGAAAGAGATGAGAAGATACAGGCTTGATGTAGAGAAATGAGTGTTAAAAAAGGTTAATTAGATTAGTTTTTGTTTGTTTGATTGTTTGTTTTTTTATTTATTTTTTAAATCCAGCCAAAATGTCTTGGAGTGGTGTAAACAATGGATTCATCATCCAAATGGATTAGCTAGCATTTGTGTGAGAGGCTAAGGAAAGCATTTGCCACTTTTGGTTAATTGATTTGACTCTGGGTCGGATCTGTCAGCGTGCCGCCGTACTGTAGCAATCACTTAGTGAACGCCAACAGCCCGTTCTGATATTCCTCATCTCAAAATGTGAAAAATAAAATGTGGTGTAATTTGTCGCCTAGTGGATTTTAGTGATTTTTCTTGTCCCTGGTTAGACAGGTACATTATGAATATTAAATCGACCGTAGCTGGTTTCTTTTACAGAAATGAATGCTTTTTCCTCTGATACTATACAGGAATAATATAATATAATGATAATCCAAGACAAACTCAGAGTTCATGTTTTTAACAGATGTGTGAATATTTAATCTGATGGCGATTTTATTCAGAATATACTTCAGCAACCAGGTCTAAAACTTGCAGTTTAATAATAAATGATGCAATGTGTTTGGACATTATTCAGTTTAATTATATTATTTTGTTACAGTTTACAAAAAAACAATACACCAGGTTTTACATTTAAACTACTGATCCTAAGAAATGTCTTTTTAAATCTGAAATTTGAAAAGTATTTAAAAGTTAAGTTTTGTCATTGTCAGACTGATGGATCATGATACATAGTTACATTTATACACCTCTGGTTTTAAACCTGTTTTTTATGTTCAACACATCTACAGAGTATTTTCTGATGGTCTTGGAGGTCCAGCAATTTCTGTAGAACATCTCTCTGTGGTGAGATATCAAACAACCAGTTTTTATTAAACACCAAAAGAGCAGTAAAGACCCATTTTTGCTATTGTCAGGGGATTATGGTTTTACCTTTTGAGGGTTAAAACAAGTTCAGAATAAAGGTGGAGGGCTAAAGTTTCTACAGCCGGATATGAAATGCAGTAGGTCGGCAATCAAGCGGATAACAATAGTGACACGAGGGGGAATCTGTTTCTTAGCACTGCTAATGTGCATTCTTTTGTGAAATCAATGCTATGTGTGCATTGTTGAACATCAGATTAAAAGATACCGCATCTCTTTAACAAATGTCTTTAGCATGCACTACAGCAGATCTGCTGGTGTCTCTGTAAAACTGCAGTATTGCAGATTAAACTTTGAGCGTACTGTCTCACCCCCTGGCAAAAGGTAAATAAATCATGTGGAATTACAGAGGGTTTGCACATCAGGAAAGAATTGAGGGGAATTGAGAGTGACGCCCCATATTTTTAAAGCATTCACCATTTCTTTCGAGTGCAACGGAGTCTCAAAAAAATCACAGGAGCGGAGTTCTCCTCTTTCACATTTGCCTGTGTTTCTCTCGCTCACCGTTCCATGCTGCTAACTCAAATTGCTCCACTGCTGCTTCTTTGTACATCACATTCAAAGCTGCCAAAACTCTGTCAACCAAATGCCAAACAACACTGTATGGAACAATTCAGGAAAGCTGAAGCAGATGAGCATGGCCACCCATGCTATATTTGCATTCATATTGTTTAAAAGCTGTTTTATTGCTGCAAAATGCACTGTATATTTTAACAGACAGAGATTGAGTATGCTGACATAATTTCCTGCAATGACATGCATGTTATTTGTTTGTAAATACTCAATGTATTCTACCAGTCAAAAGTTTGGAAACACTTACTCACTGTTGTAGATTTTTTTAATCAAAACCATGAAATAACACAATTGTAACTGTAGGAATGATGGAATGATAACACTACAGTATGTTATATTTGATCATCTTTAAAAGTTGTCACGCTTTGTGTAGAATTTGTAAAATCATACTCTTGACATTTTATCATTCAGATTCTTGAGGTCTCAACCTGAGAAGCTTTTTAAACAACACTGAAGAAATTTCTATCTGTGCTGAACTCTGATTGGCTATTATTTATTCATTATTTGCTTTTACGTAATCCTTTTCAAAAACTTTTTTTTAAAATAAAAGTTTAATTTTCTAATTTTAAGAATTATTACGTTGGCACAATTATATTTATGCCTTCAGAAGTGATTTCAAACATTGGAATATACACTTTCAAATTTAAAGATTTGTGAAGTGTGTCCAAACTTTTGACTGGTACTGTATTTACGTTTATAAATGAGTGTTATGTTGATTCAATAATTTTATGTGTACTGTATATGTGTATATGTATATGTCCATGGCATTATTTCAGTTTTTTTACTCAGCATGTTTTGGGGTAAAATATCTCTTGTACATGTTGTCTGGTGGATTTTATTATGCTGTAGATCTTAACAACAGCCTCTGGACTGCTAACAGCAAAACAGGCCCAAGGCATCAACAATCTACCTTTATAATTGGAACCACAAAATATACAGTATTTTTTAAAGAAAACTGTGTTTGCCCATACAAAACCCTGCCTAGTTTGTTGTGGCTTGTTAGCAGGACATTGCTATGCAGTTGCTAAGGTGTTTCGAGTGGTTGCTAGGGCATTGCTAAGTAGTTGCTAGGGTGTCTGGAGTTGTAGTTGTGCATAGCCTGAATTTCTGACTTACGGCACAGTCTAAACTCCATAGAAGCAAGGACGGATTCCTAAACGAGTCTCTTTTATTTTAATCTTTACTTACGTTTTTATTTACAGGCAAAATATACGTTTCTGTAACTCACAATGCAAAGGTTGTGGATTTGATCCCAGGGAAGAAACATACTCAAAAAAATCTTGCATGGACTGTAAGACAGTTTGAATAAAAGCATCTTAAAAATGCATAAATGTAAATATTTTAACATATTTAAACGTATCCTCAAGGATCATGCATCTGCCGTATGTAAAAGATCCAAATAACAAATTAGCATGTTGCCATTGATTTCACTCACAATTCCAGAAGCTTTAAAAAGCTTTTGAAGATAATGCTGTGATCAGTTGACGTGTGGTAATTAGTCATGTCTAGTCTAGAGTTGCATTAGCTAGACGAGTGAAATGAAAGCACGGGCCGAGCTGAAAGCCTGGACTGACACCAGTGAGGTGAGACGGGCTGAGATAGATGAGAGAAAGGAGGAAGAAATTATAAGGGTAAATGTCACACCTGCCTATCACATCACTGCTGCTCTGTGTGACACAACGGGTGGGCAGTGTGGCATTTACACAAACACACACACATATGAGCCCATAGACACACACACACACACACACACACACACACACACACACACACACACACATGTGGTTTATTTCAGTCTGTTGGGGAGTTATAATAACGTGTTGTGTAATAGACATGAGTGAGTTTAATTGTTGCCCCTGATGATCTTTTATCACGCTGTAGTATTTAGTTATAATCCATTATGTGTTTTGTTGTCAGTGTGAATAATATAGGCAGCTGTTTACTAGAATACTCCAATTATACAGTTTTTGTCTCTTCTTTGCTTTTACTGCCAAGAGTTACACACAAAAGTGTACCGGCATCTGTCTGTGCATACAGTAGTAGTAGCTGTAAGATTTTTAAATGTATTTTATCTAGTATTCTTGCTCGACCTGCATCATCCCTTATGTAATTCCTGGGAATGGCATTTTACACGTGTGTGTGTGCGTGTTTCATCTTTCTGGAGATGTGATGTGTGTGTGTGTGTAATTGTACAACAGATTGCAATCTTCCCTGCTATTGTTGCTGTGAGACACTTTTGAAGATTTTTTTTTCTTTGCTAACTGACATGAATTTCAGAGCAGGGCCATTTCACCAATGACATTGAGCTTCCCGAAATTAATTTGTTTTATTAGTCTGTCATTTCATTGGACATCTATTTACATTTGCTTGTTGTTTTTTACATGCTTACATTTTTAAAGTCGATTTTGCATTTTATGTTTCTTACTCTCACCCATTTTTACCAGTTTTATTTAAGTGATCTGATCTGTTCCTGATATTGACATACACAGTATAATCCAGAATACGTGAAGAGCTGTTGCCATATCAACATATCCTCACGTAAACCCATTGTATGACTTCATAAGAGCTGGAATATTGCATGTGACTTATTTTTTCACACCAATATTATCATTTTACTCCTTCCTAGCTTGACAACCTCTGATCTGAACTGTGTGACCAATACAAAGAATTATTCATCATGTTTTCTGTTCTGCTCTCGGTAGCAAAAACATTTACATTTATGCAGACGATTTTATCCGGAGTGACTTACAGTGTATTCAATCAACACATGTCTTTCATCAGTTGCGTGTGTTCTGGGATCAAACCCATGACCTTTGTGATGCCAGCTTAGCTACAGAAACAGCCTGAAAGTTCAGAATGTGATGATAATGAACTGAATTATGGCTCATCCAGAGAGATGGGTTTTAATTAAAGATTTTTCTTGTGACTTGTTTTAAAATAATGATCCAGTTCAGTGTATGTAAAACAACATTCAGCCTTCAATGCTGTTTGTTTGACAGATGTGTTTGTGTACTATCTTTAATTAAAGTAAGCAGCTCAATATATATATATATATATGCACCAGCCGGTAAGTAGTATTTCATTTTTTTATTTGTGAAATGGCACCTGGCAGTATTGTACATTTAAAGAGTGAATCTTGTTAATACCTATTTCTATTCTATTCTATTCTATTCTATTCTATTCTATTCTATTCTATTCTATTCTATTCTATTCTATTCTATTCTATTCTATTCTATTCTATTTCTATTCTATTCTATCCAGTCCTGTGATTCATAATATACTGTCATCATATTCAATCTAACCAACCTGATATTTAAAGTCATGCGTGTGAATGATGATAAAATGTTTATTTTTGGGTGAACTGTGCCTTTAAATTCATCTAAGAATGAATCACAGTCGAGATGTTTTTCACTACTTCAGAAGGATGTAACACCTCAAGTGTGCTTTCTTGCCTTCTTCTCTACCATAAAAAGATTTAATTTCACATCATAGAAAACAAATATAACACATTTATCATGCAAGAATGCTGATGTGCTTTCACAGGCGTATTGCTTTGCTTAATGAGTTCCAGTAACTACGGTTCGAGGATTTCCCGGGTGTCTTTCCCACTGTGACGGGCCGTGCACACGACTCCTGAAGATGAGTTTTGGGACTAGGTGCCTGAGCGTGTTCCGGTGCCTGTGCAAATTCAATGAAAATGAGCAGATCTGCCTAGAAATACCATCGGTGTTGTTGCAAATGGAGACTAGAGTCGGTATATCGTCTCAGATAAGTATTTTAGGAAGAAATATCGACACGTTGGGGTAAACTTGTTAAAAGAGTCTGTGCTGTCTTGCTGTTGTGTTTACACCAATTTACAGACTGAAAATATAAGTCTTGCAACCTATTACGGTACAGATAACAAGATTTTCTACAATATTTTCATTCAGGATCTTTCTTTCTGTCAGATTGAGCGATTAAAGAGATGTTTTTACTTTACAAGAGGAGTTTTACAAGCGATATGTGCCTCAAAACACAACAGTACAATAACAAAACTAAGCAAATGTTGTTAAATATAAGATTAAATATTTATGTAAAACACATTTTTAGACTGTACATGTTATAACGGTCTGAAATAACTCCTTTTTCACCAGTTTACCATAGTAAACAGCTTTTATCATCTTTAGCTCGTGTGTGTATTTTGCATCACGTAATGTGTTTTAGGCAGTCTGTGGGTGTGCCTGATATTACCTGCATACTAAACATAGTCTTGACTCGATGCAAATCTTTGCTTTTATAATCAAAGATAATGGCAGTTCATTATTTCATTAATTCTGCATGTGCCGGATCGTGTGCCCTTTACGAGAAAGTACACGACATTGAAAGGTCCGTGACGATTTCTCATTGAACACTTCCTCTGAGAAGTACCGTCTCCAAACACAATTATAAAATTAATTATGTGCCTCAGTGTAACTCTGGAACTGAGACATGAAAAGACGGGGTCATTCGCACAGGTTAAAGAAACGGATACAGACTTGAGTTAATTCATGCAGCAGTCTTAACATCTTATTATGCAGTACAAAAAATACATGGCTTCCTTTTTCTCAGAATAGTTTTTGGAAGTGCATAAAATGTTAAGAAATTATAGACTAATACAAGTCTTCAAAGATACTTTTAAGTGACTTTTTGAGAAAACTTTGCATTTACCCATTTGGTCACTGATACACAATGATAAGCTTATAATAATAATTTATTAGTTGATCTGTTGGGTACTATTTCACATCATTTTGATGTCATTTGACTTCAACCCAGTCAATATAAGTATATAAAGTAACCTGCAATTTTATGTTTCAAACAGAGATGGCGATAGGGAGGCAGATGTTACAAATTGCAACCTACTTGTAAACTCTTGTTTACTCATTGGCTCTAAAAACTAAATGTTTATGTAAAAGCATCTGCTAAAAGAATACATGTCTTGTAACATTTAAACTTTGGTTAAATATAGGGTGAATCATACCCAACATTGAGGTTAGTCCCTAATCCCATTCCTCCCATCATTCCCTGTCCTGTCATTATTTAGATATGGGTCGGCTGATCCTGTTTGTGTTCCGGGGTCAAACAGATTGATTGGGATCGTTATGTTTTAGTAAATTTACATGTTGATAAGCCAGTCAAGCAAGCGGCAGTGAGCTGACATCCAACTGAATGAGGTAGAGACAGTCTGGAGAGTGGAGTCCAATTACTCCAGTCTCCTCTGGCACTGCCCCCAGTAAGGCCAGTTTAGTTGTGATAACAGGGTTGGATCGCTCTGCTCAAGCATTTGGAATGGGCCGAGTTGATTCTGCTCGATCAGAAGATTACGGTGAAGAAAAGTACAAAAAGCACTTTGGCTTGTTCCAGCAGTCGGCTCTACTCATTGAAAGACCCGAACCTGTTTTGAAAGTAGACACTGACCTGAACCTTCTTATTCAACAAGGTGTGCAGTCTGTTCTCGCTTTCTGCAGTCGCAGAGATCTCCTGCCGCCACCTTCACCATGTTCATAGTACAATCATTTTTTGAGGTCTGACAACATGGAGGTGTTACTGAGGATGTGTAAAGTTTTGTAGGTAAGCTAACTCTTATATACTATGACCAATGTAATCTAGTTGTTTGCCACAAAATCAGATATTAAAGATGGAGCAGATTGTTTTAATAATTGTAATTTTATTTTAATTTGTGTGTTTTTAGATGTACAGGTCACTTTTTACTGAAACCCAATTGTTTATTTATTTTTAATCTATTTCCTATATGACATTTAATCACACATATTAAAATTTTCTGTAAAGTTCCTTTACGGCAGTCAGTCATGTTTGCAACGCTTCCGAGCAGCTATTTCAGTCATAGCCAGACCACAGTCCTCTCTGCTTGAATAAGAGAAGGCTGATATTTATAAAATTGCTGGAATAAATCACAATTAATTACCATATTTCCAGCCAACAATTAAACTTGACATCAAGTTCGCCGTAACTTTTGTTTCTCAAATTCTAAAAGGGCTAAAAGCACCATTTTGGGGTTTTCTTCAGCAACTTTGCATGCACAAGTCAGAATATCAGTCTTATAGATTCATAATTGACTCGTTTTACTGAAAGGAGGATCTTCCATCTCTAAATCGTCCACATTGACTGTTGCATTCCACTCCATCTCGCTAATATTTATTATCTTTGAAGTGTGACCAGCATGTGTTTGTTAGACAGACATTGAGATCGACCCTGTTAAAAGACTTTGATAAAAGCGGCATATCACACGAGTGTGTTGATGATATGTGTCTTATCTGCAATTAACAAATAATAGTTGTTTTCTGCTTGAGAGCTTCATGTTTTGTTGTGCTTGACATTTTGCTTATATTCCCCTCTCAATCTCATTATCTGAGTCAGTGAGGAGTAAATTTAACATCTAGGCTAAAACACAAACCCTGCTTATCTAAACATATATCTGTGTGTGTGCGTGAATCTGTGTCCTCATATACCTTGTCGTACAGGAAACAGAGGTGTCACGTCATGTGAAACGAGGGACTCATTGTTGTGACAGGACCTTTTCTCAGTTTGTGCTTCTGTTTTGTAGCACACGCTTTACAGTGAATCACAAGGCTGTGAGGAAATCAATACTGGAATCCCAACAGAACTGACCACCCAGAAAACAGAATCACAGAAAACCAGACCGCCTGTGGCATATCAGCCCAGCTTTAGTAATCTTCTACCACACACACACGATCATATATATATATATATATATATATATATACACACATAAAAAACTGTTGAAATCACACTGAAGTCTGCAGTTTATACTAAACTTGTGTTTTAATGCACAAACAAAATTAAAGCTTTTTCAGTTAGCACTACTATAAATACAGACGAAATTCTTTATTTTATACAATTATTTGGTAACTTTTTTACACATTGAAACATGTTCTAAACATGGTTCAGAAAATAGATTTGATTTTCCTTATGCTTATTTTATTTCAACTATTACAGTAATGTATTGTTTGTCTTGCAACATGCATGCATGCATTAGCTAACCTACATGAACAATATATATTGGATTCATATTGGATATATTGGATATTAAAGGATTTGTAATATTTTTCAGTGTTAGTTAATACGAATGTTAGTTCGTTGTGCATAAATAAATGTTAACATACAAAACTTCTAATTTTAAATTAGTCAACATGCAAGCATTTAAAATTAACCTAAGATTAATAAATATATATTGTATTGTTCATTTGTATTGGATATTACAGTGTTAACAAATTGAAATTAGAGTTGGTTCATTCTTGATTTCCAGTGCATGTTTTTCAACAGACTTGCAAGATGAAAAGTGTTTTAGTTTGCCTGCTGTAAGACTTTTTGTGAAATAATTCTCCAAAAAACACACAAAGAGGGTCTAAACATTTACTCCCATGGTTCTCTTTATTTGTTTCCTGAGTAATTTGTAGACAGAAGAGGATTGTGTTTAAACTTGCATCTCATGTTTAGCTGTGCGATATCTTTCATCGTCACTCACAGACTGTGAAAATGAATGTTATTCCGGTGAAAATGAGTTACACAGTCGCTTTTCTGCATAGCTGAAAGAGCTTGTTGCTTTATTGATTGATTTCTTTAACCTTTTTAGAGGCTCGTAACAAGCGGCGTCTAATCGCATTCACCCTCGTAATCTTGGCTCCCAATCAGGGTTATGTGTTTCCATCACATCTGCAAGCCGCTGTTGATAACTCTCCTCAATCTGAGAATGATCACACAGGATAATTCATTGTGATTGTTATTGTTGATGGACACCGCATGAATGCATGCCAATCGTATGATAACTCTTTGGATTGTCATGAGAGTAAGTGATGACAGAACTGTCCCTTTAAGCTACAATCTGATGAAGAAACTCTATTGCGACGTGGATTTTGCAATAAGATCTTTATTAATCTCATTTTTCTTTTCTTTCCTCAGGTACCGTGTGTTGGAGAATATAACATGCTGGTTTTCGATGACGTACCTGACGCCTCTCTGAGACGATCGTGTCTTTAAATCCTCCATCTGCTTCACCGATCAGCTTATTGCTAGGTTACCATAATTACCTCACATCTTACCCCCCGATGGGTAACTTAAAGCCTGGTGATGGTTGATGGAGGGGTAATGGAAAAAAGATAAATACTAGGCCGAAGCTATAAGGCAAGAAGAGATTGAAGATTAGCTAGAGATGAAAATAGAAACACTTAGCCTGAGAGCGTAATCCGCAGTGCATTGTGTTTTCTTTGTTTAGCTCGTGGTCATTTTTCATGTTGATGAAAGACGCTGCTGGATATTTATCAGCCTCTTATCGCCTCTTCTGGCCAAGATGCCCGGAAAGCGAAACTTCAATTTTACAACAAGTGCCCAAGAGATTCTCTGGAGACTGGCATGAGCTCTGATAAAACGCAGGCGGATCGGTGTCTCGGTCGGTTCCGTAGCGCAGGAACGGGCCCCGATAGAGCTCTCTCACTATGATAATTAGCGTTCTCGCTCTTCCTCTCTACTACATTAGAGACGTGCCCCTGAGAGCAGCTAGTCCCCGTCACTCTCTCAGGGCTTTCTGCTGATAATTATCACTTGTCCCAGGCAGGGCAGATCTTGTTAATGTGGCTGTGGTCTTCACTGGTGCACTGCTAACTAGAGCTGGTCTGCTCAGCCACCCAGCAAAATATAATTAGGCCAGATTCTCCTCCGAGTCTGAGACTTCCTGGTCTGCTGGTCGGCGTTTGGCTCGATTTATCCTCTATTGCTCTTTTTTTCTTTCCGTCTGGCCATTCCATCCAGTGCTTGGTAATGGGCGATGAGAATATCTAAGGTAATTAAATGCCGTAAGAACAGAGAAATTGTATGTGAATTGTGCTTAATTTCTCAATTATTTCTTCTTTAAACTTTCTTCAACCTCATGCTTTTCCAGATATATGACTTTTTGGCCTTATATGAAAATTCTGTTGATAAAGTCCAGACATCACAAAAATATCACGATTTATCCGTTTTAAAAAATGGAAACATACATGCGTTATAAATGTGCCAAAGGATTTCTGTAAATTAAAATACACAAACAAGAAGCAATAATATCCAACAAATGAAGTTATTGTTGTGTTGGCATGTTTGAATTCAGGGCTTGTAGGTGTTTGTTTTAGTTTCAAAATCAATCTTTTAAGGTGACACAATATGTCATGATTGAAATTTGGAACTTCATACATTTTTTTAATAAAAACATAATTTTTTGAGACCTTTAATAGTTATAAATGTAGAAAGAAAGTCATACAGATTTGCATTGACATGAGGGTTAGTGAATTGTTTTGGGGGAACTATATCTATAGGAAAATCTGAATCACAATCTGAATTCCTTGCGATTTCATTCATTTTCCAGTCGCAGGATTTGCAAATTAAAATCTTAATCTTGAGATTGTCTCAGTCTTTGCGTTTCGTTTCCTTACTGCTTCACCCCGCAGAGATTCCTGTCTGCTCTGTATGTTTCCTGATTCAGAACAGCTGCAGAGAGGTAAATAAGTGAACTGTGAGCTGTTTGATTTGGCATTGATGATACGTCTCCTCTGCTAGGGTGTGATTTACTGTGGCAGGTATTTGTGTGGGAATCGTTTATCCCTCTTGGGTGATGGGTAATGCATCTCTATGGTATCCTGTTGGCACCCGCAATCTCCTACTGTGGTCATTTGTTTGGCCACCGCTCAAAACATCTAGTGTGTGTGTCATCTGTGTGTGTGTGATGTAGTCCCACCAGGCATGTTCATCAGTTTCTGGAGCCAGGGGGTGCTCTCCAAGATCCAAGATTCAAGTCTTCACATGCAGGATCATTGTGTTTTCTGGCCTGGCTACACAGAGCAAGCTGGACAGTCATAGCCTTCAAAAGATGCACAGAGAAGAAACACAAAAGCAAAGCAACAAAGAGCTAATACATGAAGATCAAGTCTGAATTGAAGAGTTTTGGCTACCATCTCTATTTAATCTGTTTTAGCCAAAACTCTTCAATTCAGACTCGATCTTCACGTATTAGCTCTTTGTTGCTTTGCTTTTGTGTTTACATGGGTTAAAGTTTCACCAAATTGTACCCGGCAGCTCAGGTTTTAAATCATTATCATAAGCTTATCTGTATACGGGTAAAGTAAGAAGACAGTTTTCAACAGTAACTTTTTTGTAAACTCTTAAAAATAAAGGTGCTTCACGATACCACAGAGAAACTATTTTTTCCTGAATGGTTCCATAAAGTACCTTTAGCATCCAAAGGATCTTTCTGTTTCACTGTTCTTTGTTGTAGAAAAAAATCATTTAGATTATGATTGACTGGCAGGTTCTTTGGGGAACCAAAAATTGTTCTTCTATGGCATCGCTGTGAAAGACCATTTGAAGTATCTTTATTTTTAAAAGTGTACTTGCTCAATAACTGATTTTCATTTATTTTTAATAAAGTTTACAGAGCCACAGCTAAGAATTTAATTAAACCCTGTTCAAATGGTGTCAAAGGGTCCTGTAGCTTTTAATTTTTAACCTTCTGACTTTTTGTAAATTTTTTATTTTTCCTTACTCAGAAGTCTTTGAGAAACTTCTTAAAACTTTGGTAGACAATCAATGCGTCCATGGGAGCTGAAGGCAGACCTCAGAGCCAGACAGCTGATTGAATTTTACAGTCATTTTCTCTCTACCCATGAATTAATTGACCCAAATAGATTTTTAAGATAAGAAGTCATCTCTCTGAAACAACGTTTGATGTAACACCAGGCAGGTAACATTTCTCAGAAAAGAAATTGTAAGATTTTTTTTATTCACCTATAAGTAAAAGCAATGACAATATTCAATGCAAATACAGTTCTTGGGAATGTTCTTGGATTGCAGATCTCTTTGAGATTCTATTTCTGACTCTGTGAAAACTCTGTATTTCTCTCCTCTGAGAAGGTGACCATTAATGTGTAATGTTTGAAGCATGTCATTGTAGACATCAAGGTGATGAATTCTGCTTCTCATTAGCCAGTTCAAGTGAACCCAGGAACAGTCCTCGTCCTGAAGTCTGTGTCGTGTGCTTCTGGACACAGTGGGCTTGTTAGTATGAACCAGCTTTATTTTTAAAAAATACTGTAATAAGTGCCGGTTGTCTCCTTGCCACAACACATCCTGAAAAAATGACCTAAATCAACAGATTTTACAATATGGTTGTATTTGTTATTAGATTAACTAACATGAACTAACAATGTGCATGTGAAGAAAAGTTCAATAGTTTCTTAATATTTTTGCTGGTGAGCTTATAATATTGGCTGTTTTTAGGAAGTAACAAAATATGTAGAAATATATAAATAAGAAGGGCTTATTTTCTGCTCTGAAATGATTGTGTTTGACGTCAGATTGTGTGTGTGTGGAGAGTCTCTGAGCTTTAGGCCAGTCAGGGCATGGGAAACGATGTGAAATTAGGCATGACCAAACTGGTTATTTTCTTCATTTCTTTAGTACTGTATCTGCTGAAGTCTTGATGGACAGCTCCTCCTTCATAAACCAATAAAGTCCTGTGCGTATCAACGGTTGATTCAGGCCAGGTAAGCAGGGCAAGCTCAACAGTTTTTCATTATCTTTGATATGTATCTGTCTATCACACACTTCTTCCTCTCTCGTTCATCCTCTCCAGCTCCAAATGACCACCTCGCACTGGTTTGAGAGTTTTATTGTTTTAGTTTACCCGTGACCTGAGAGAAGCTTGAGGAAGCTTCCTGTCACTCAAAAAATAAGCAACAAGTAATAAAGCAAAAAGTAAAAATACGGAAGATGCTAGTGAGACCCCATCACTGCCCCCTGTGAAATAAAGGACGGTCTTTGTACATCATCCAGGTCATTACTTACAACCAAACCACTATATGTCATTAGCTGTATTGACTGACAGCTCGGACCTCATGCGGATGAAGTGCACATGTATGTAATGAAGGTGTGTGGGAATGGACTTTTGGAATTTAATTGGGATGATGTGGCTTAGAAATTAAAGATACAAGCCTAAAACTGCAAAGAAGATTTAAACTGAGCTGTCAACATCGTGATGATCATGAACAAGATATGCAGAGTAAGATTACTCCAGGGTGATTGTAACATAAAGGAATAGTGTTGCATCTAAATGTTATCTCATGGTTTGTCACAGTACTTTCTTTGTGGAAAATTTCACATTTGTATAATTTTGTGTGTTCCGCAGAGAAGATCTTGGATCAACATGAGGATGAAATGTTTCATTTTTGGGTAAGATAACCATTACTCTCTCTGTCCATATGTTCATCTGTCCATTCCATCTATTTTACCTTTTTATCTGAAGAGTCTGTCTATGTATTTATTTGTCTGTCTGTCTGTGTCTATGTATTTATTTCTCTGTCTGTCTGTTCTGTCTATGTATTTATTTCTCTGTCTGTCTGTTTGTCTATGTATTTATTTCTCTGTCTGTGTCTGTCTATGTATTTATTTCTCTGTCTGTCTGTCTGTCTGTCTGTCTGTCTGTCTATGTATTTATTTCTCTGTCTGTCTGTCTGTTTGTCTATGTATTTATTTGTCTTTGTCTATCATTTATTTCTCTGTCTGTCTGTCTGTAATTTATGTCTGTCTGTCTGTGTTTCTATTGTTTATCTGTCTAGTGAATTTATTTCTCTGTCTGTCTATGAGCCTGTCTGTTTGGTTCTGTCTGTGGTGGCAGGGAAAGCAGCCTGCCTTGTACATCATCGAGGTGAAGAACAGATGATGAGGCGAGTGTTCATCTTGATTTTGTTCTCACTACATCCATTGCAGTTGAGGTTGACAAGCTCTGACAGTTTTTATCTATGACTCGATGTCCTGACCACGGGACGTGCCGTCCATGACCCTATTATGGTTCAAAGTTCTGGGAGCTGAATGCACACTGAGTTTTAGATGGATGTTTTTTCCAGCACTGAATACACATTGTAAAACAAAGGGTTAAATGTTGTATTCTCATTCTGATCAAAAAAACTAAAATTTACAAAAATTCATATTAATTTTTAAACAGCACAATACTAATACATATTTGATGCGATATGCCTGATTTGTAATCACTTTCCATGTGTTTTGTCATGCTCTCAGTCTTTCAGATTGTTGTTGGATGACTTAATGTCACTCTTGATTTTTTAGCACTGTTACTGCTTTAATGTACATTTAACTAATTATTTGGATAGACCTCACCTCAAATAAGAGCCATGCCAATGAACAGATCTGTCAATATCTCTAAAATACAGTAGATGTTCTATCTTTCCTTATATAGATGCTTCACATCCGACACTAGCAGGTTTGCAGTTCTCAGTCTGAGTGTTGATGATACTGATTTTCAGCCGTATATCTAGGGCAGATCTCATAAATGAGGATCTAGCTGCGTGTTTCAGCTTGTTTCCTGCTGAGCACGACCTGTTCGCTTCTGGAGCTGTGCACGAGGGTTAGATACAGAGCAGATGATTGAAATGCAAGAAACTGTTTCATATGTTTGTGAGAGGAGATTAGAGCAGAGTAAAACCACGCCACAGGATTATATCAGGTTTATTGATTATGACTAACTTGCGTGTCAGATAAATTTGTCATGGAAACTTCGGATAGTTCACCTGTCATCATTTACTCACCCTAATGTCATTTGAAACCCATATGATTTGATTATTTATTCTTTTGTTTTTGCCCAGAGCGCTTAATTCTCTTTCAGTTTCTCATTATGTGGTATCTAGTGTGTTACATTTACAGTTTGTAAAAGCGATCCGACAATTTAAACTTGAAACTTGGAATAATGACTTACACTGTGCTGCAGTTTGCTCTTTTGTAAATTTTAAAATGTATTTCAGGAGACATGTCTACTATATTTGTAAGGTGCTTCCAAGTATCTTGACAGCCTCTAGTATGTGTTTTTATTGTATTAACATTTATAGGCCTGGCCTGAGTACTGTCGAGTAATTTAATTTTTAGTTCTTGGCTGAATTAACCCTTTAAGGGCAATTTGCTCACCACAAACATTTTAATATTAAAAACAAGCATAAGTTTGTTTTTGTATCCGTAGGGTCGTCATGGACATTAAGAAATTAAACTTGTGCTAAAAGTTTTTTTCATTTGGATATTTTGCCTGAACCGTCATGAACAAATTTCATTTCCAGCATCTCAAATCACCAGTCAGTGTGTTGTGAAAATGTCATTTTTAAACATTTCTGAAATGAAACGTAATGTGGAAAAAAATGTATTGGTTAAAAGCGAGGACGTAGTTTAAGTAATAAGCATTAAAGTAGTTTATTTCTCTTAAAAATGTAATAATATTTTAGTGATGAATTTTAATATTTTAAGATTGTGGTTAAAGCAGTGCTTAATATAAAAGCCATTTGAAAAGTAGTAGCAATAAATGATCAATGTGTGGTAAAAGGTTTCCAAGACAGTTTTAATGTGATCTCATACAAACAAATATAATACAAAACAAAAGTTGAAATTTGTTGGTTTTATAAAAACCTCTGGGACATTAAAGGTTACAATAAAACTCTTTTTGCAGGACAGGGTAACTTTGCCAAGAGTAATGATTACACATCTATCTGTTTTCTCTTCATTTCTCTGTAGATTCATCTTTTCTCTCTTTACTATTATTGTGTTGATTATTTGAATTTGGCAAAGCAGAGCTCTAATTTCACAGCTGAGAGAAGCAGGTTACAGAAGCTCCTGTTATTAGTTAAATACAATAGGTGAAGCATAAATCTCTTTTGAACTCACAGTTCTCAGCCTTCTTTTCAGGTCTCATGTACAGCACAGATCAACCAAATTGATTATTTATATGTGTTTTGTATTTTAAAGGCACAGGCACATCAGCACACATCATTTGTTATCTCTGTCTTTTGGTGAAGTGTAAAACTTAGAGACACCAGATTTAGAGAATGATCCCAAATCTTATTTGTTATTATGAAAAAAAATCCTTTAAAGCTATTATAAGCACAATTTTAAAATTCTGTATGTAGTTTAATATTTGAGCCACATTTCACAATTTTTGGTTAAAACTCATTCAAGACCATGATTCACATAAAATTGACCTTTTATTATGTTTCATGACAAAATAAAATTCATTGACTCCTTGCCTAAATTCCACTTTATCAAAACATCCTCATGCAAATGTTTGATAAGGAAAATTGAAATTCACCACCACCCTTTGATGACAACTGTAATGTGTTCTGTAAAAGTTATGGCCATTTTCTCCTCTTTTCCAATGTATTTGGACCCTGATTATTATCGCCGGGGGCTATATTTATTATTTATTATAGCAGGGGTTGTTTTGTCTGGGGGCATTGTAAATGCAGTGCATGTACCTGATATGTGGGACAATTCACGACTGTCTGATTGGTTGTTGACTTTGGGTTTCTCAATGCATATTTTTATTTCAAACAGGCTGTATTTTATTGCCATCAAATCACAATCCTTGACCGGTTGTCCTGTCTTTACAAGCCTCAACAGAACCCAGAAGAGGGATTTTTGCAAACCGCTCGCATGGCGCTCAGGGGTCCCTGAAAGCAAAGGCAAGTCATGTCAATCAGCTGTTTCTGACACAACCTGTGAAATATTATCTGAAAATAAAAGATCTAGCCTAGTAAAGTGTGCATATATAATCCGGTTTGTTGTTGACGTTATTTTTCAATCTATTTTACATAATGGTCTTGCTGGAGGTGGAAAAAAGTCTAAAGACACAAGCAACAAAAACACTTTAGGAGAGTTTTTGGCTGATTTGCACGCTCAGAAAAGCATTCGTATTCAGCTGGAAAATACGTCTTGACTTGTCATAAATATTAAACGTTCTCAATCGGCAAACGCTGATAGATTCTCCCGCTCATCATTACCTGTATTGCATAAACCTCAGTCAGCCAAACAATCTGAATTATAAGTGTGATGAGGCTGAATAGACCATCTAATTGGACTACTTTGGGTTCAAATCCGACTCTTAACTTGGGATTCCAAGAGTATCTGCATAAATTAAGGATAAGCTCTGGGCACAGACCCTTATCTACTTAATTCTGAGGGGTAGCCTGAATTATAATTCTTAGGGGCCAATAAGTTGGGCGAGCGAGACTGTTCATCTCTTGCTGAGAGAGAGAGAGAGAGAGAGAGAGGGTCTGAGCAAGTGCCTGCTGCAGTTGTAATCGCATGGCCCGCTTGACCAGAGGTAGAGAGGTCGAGATAGAGTGTTTTCCCTAAAGGCATAAACACTGAACACTACAATGTTAGACAGGAAAACATGTTGCAAAAGGGCAGCAAGAGAAGCGATGGGTCGAAAACGGTGAGCCGACTTGAGGTTTTGCTCAAATAAATGCAGGTTGTGGGAAGTATGGGTTATAATTTTTTTTTTCTGTGCGATGTAAAGAACTTAAGTGAAGAAGTAGCACGTAACATTATCTTTTATCAGTAAAAATGTATAATTAATGACTTAAACGGAATTAAAAGTAACCTTAGAATTAATGGAGACACATAAAAAGTGATATTTTTCTGATGTCTGGACTTGGTAATAAATACATTCTGTTATAATTTATATTTTAGGTTTTGACAGAAAATGTCACGTCCATTACGCTGGAATTGCCTGGTGGATTGTCAAGTGGATTACCATGAGCACACGACTTTAAGAAAGCTTTTGCTCCATGACATCGATATATACCAATGGTAATGTTTCCTTTTTAAATTTCTATTTGTTATTATTGTTTTAACCTTTGATACCATTGTTAATGTTAATGTATGCTGTGTTCTTTTCTGTGTTTTTCTTATACATTTTACAAAATAACATAATGCTAATACTAGATGTGTACCTGACCATATTAAGATCATTAGTAGTAAGTGTGATAATGTTACCTTAAGTAATATAGTGTAATACAAGTAAAAAAAGCTCATTTTAATGAACTAATATACCATAAATGTTGTATGGTTATTAACATGCAATGAGTAAAAACACTTGTGTGTTAAATAGGTTTTGGTGAGACCTCTAATTTACAGCTTCAAAGCAGAAAACCTGCCAGTGAAATGAACATTAAATCACTTTAAGACCTATAGACACAGAGCTCTGTTTTCATTGAATCCATCGACTGTCAATGTTCATCATCTGGTTAGTTAATTTGCCATATCAGTTTGACTTCTTAAGAGAGAGTTAAGCTAAAAATGGTGTTGTGACCCGTCAGCTCGTCTCATCTGCATCGCTGAAAACAGACGGCCAGATAAAGCGCATTAAGAGCGATATAACGGCCAGTAATAGGAAAAGAAAGTGAGTGGAGTCACATAAGACTGTTAAAACATTAACAACCCCCTGGTATCAAAGTCACCTTAGTAAATGTGTTCTTGTCTTGCTCGGATACGTCAGGGGAATGCATAAACATCCAGGAGAAGAGCGAGAGAGTATTTATTACAAAAATAAATCATTTTAACACTTAGGCCACCCACTGCCTGAGACTGTGTGTAATGAGTCCAGAGCCGTGAGTGAGAAAGAGAGAAAGATTCTCTATTTAAAGCAGAAGCTTGGAGCCGTGTGAAGGTGCCGCTCTAATGAAGGTGGATTGTCAAGGAGGTTTTCGTCGGGTTCAGACCAGGGTGAAAAATGCTGCTTGTTTGTGAGACCGTCGAGACTCGTCATGTAGTCGCTTAACTTGGGATGAATCTCACTAAACTTACCAAGAATAAGTCTGGTTTATATTTCAGCCCTAATGAGCATCTGATGACGATCCCTACTGAGAATAATAGAAATGGATAGAAAAGGTAAAACATAACAAGGTGACGTGTTATGTTGATGATTATTTGGGGGACAATGTGCTTACTGTACATTTTGTGTCACAAAAATGTTACATTATAACATTTCTTTTAAATTTGGGAAAAATATAGTCCAGATGGTTTTTAGAGTTATTTTAGGTGTGGTTTATGGTTTAAACAATCCATAAACAAATGTATTTCAGTATTGCATCAATGACTCATTACCGGTATGTTTTCATCTCTAGATTATATCACATGACCGTATGTGATGTCATGGAGGTGTCGGAGGACAGCGAGGGGCTTCAGGTTGGGTTTATACTGAGTTACTTTAACAAAAACACAGAATGGAGTGAAGTGGGGTCATCAAAACTGTAGATGAAAAAGTCTAACAGGATATTTTACAGTACCTACTGTTTGCTGTTTTCTTATGCCCCCTAAAATATCTGTGATTTAGTGTCTGTTTAACCTTGTTTCAGAAGATTTTGTAAAGTCTCAGTAATCTGCAGATGCCTTATAACCGCTGTGGCCTTTTACTTGTTTGTGGTTGTTTTTATTGGAAAAAACTCTGCTTTTAAAGTCAACATGAAAGCATTAACCCAATTTATTTTGTTGTCTTATTGTGCATAATTCATCAGTGCACTCTGTTCCAAAGAATAAAGGTTTGTCTTTAATCTTTCACCAAAACAATAATAACTTGCGCTGCATCCTAAACAATTTTCCTTTCTGAAGGCCATCAATCATGTTCTGTTCAATGTTAACCATCAAATGTTTGTTTAGTCATTGTTTTAGGACACTTTTATATGTAATGGAGCTAGTGTAAAATAAAATGAATTATAATAAATAAGAATTGCTGTTAATAATAAACATTGACTAATAATAGTTTGCTTTGTGTTTCATTTTAGTATAAAGCATGCTGGAAACACTGCAATTTAAAAATATGCCATCATATTATACTGTTGTTCGGGCTATTTCCATAATCTTCGTCCTTCAAACATGAACTGTAACAACATCTGATGATTATTGAAATCCTCAGAAACAAGGTTAAAAACGTGGTGAGCCACAGAGATGTTTTAATGTGGGGACTCTGTGTTTCTCATTTCTGCTGAGAGATTCAGTTTGGAGCACGAGCGACGTTCACATGAGGGAATCGTAGATGGTTTCTCTGGTTGACAGTTTCTCGAACGACGCCTTTGAAGTTTCTCATTTGTATGTCAAAGAGTACAGCTCTCAATTGTTTCTAGGTTTGGGAATGCCTTCTCCTCCTTACTGACGAAATCGTTTCTGATTTACATCATCAAATATTTAAAGGGGCGACAAGATTTACTTTTTCTCTTCTCATACTGCGCCAGGCCCGCTGAACATTTTCATCTTTGCTTGCGTCGTGTTAATGTCAACTTTTTACTTTTTCTGGAAAGTTACCTTCATTTGTAACTTTCATTTGTAGCTTGCTTTAGATTTGGACAGGTGTTTTATGAGTTGCTGCTTTGTGCACATAAAAATAAAAATAGCATAAAAATAATTTGGTTGGTTGTCTTTGAAGGAGTATCTTGATCTCGAGGCTCAGAAATATCCTTCCCCTGTACCAAATGATTGGATGGTTAGTCATTTTACTGTACAGATGTGCACATTTGCATAATGACAATTTTGGATTGCCATTTATTTATTTATTTATTTAGATGTGCGACTTTAAACCTTGCTAGTGCATCACACCACTTATGTGAGATTGAAATGTTATCTTAATTTGATTTCGGCATGACTTCTCGTGCTTCTTATTCCTGTCATATCCTCTTGCCCTCATTGTGCTACACAGATTCATCGCTGCTGTCGCCTGGCAACTCAAAGCATTCTGATGAAGAGCAAACGCAGTGAAGGTAAGCTGATGACATCACACCTTCACCTACACACAATCTAGGGTATACTGGGATTATACTGGTGTGATCTTTAAAATACTCACAGGATGATATTGATATTGATTTCTGTTCTATTAATGGAACAATATTTTAAATTAGAGTTAAAATTTAGTGATTATACTTGCAAGTAAATGCAATGTATGGACATGGAATCTTTCTCTGTCTCGCTTTCTTTCTCTCTCTCTCTGTCTCTCTCTCTCTCTCTCTCTCTCTCTCTCTCTCTCTCTCTCTCTCTCTCTCTCTCTCTCTCTCTCTCTCTCTCTCTCTCTCTCTCTCTCTCTCTCTCTCTCTCTCTCTCTCTCTCTCTCTGTCTCTGTCTGTCTCTCTCTCTCTCTCTCTCTCTCTCTGTCTCTCTCTCTCTCTCTGTCTCTGTCTCTTTCTCTCTCTCTCTCTCTGTCTCGCTTTCTTTCTCTCTGTCTCTGTCTCGCTCTCTCGTATAGTACAGCAGGAGTCCATTTCAGCCAATCAGCATTGAAGAGAAATAGACAGGAATGGGAAGGAAGATAAGTCATTCATTCTCTCCAGTCAGTCATGAGTGTTTTCTACCTCCAGGGAGTTCCAGAAAAAACACACACACAGTTAGTTGAAGAATCAAGACTTCTAGCTGAGGATATCCATCTTTTTTAGTTTATTCCCATGTTCTGCAGAAGGAGATCTCCAGTAAGTTTCCATCCAATGCATTTTAAGTGTCACACAGCAACTTTAGTATACATTAAAATTATTGTGCTAAACTTTGTCCACTCACACTTAACAACACTGCAGTCAATTTCAATCTGTGTCCCACACAAAGTTTGACTAAAAATATCCCTTTATTGTACTTCACCTCCCATTTCTTGTTCAATAGCGTATACATTCAGGAATGTTTCTAACACCTCTCCCTTACTTGCTGTCATTCTGCGTCACAATAAGTACAAGAAGAGATTTCATTACACACTAACCACACTTTCATTTGGAGCAAATAGTCTTCAAATGGGAATCACATGTTAGATTTTCGTGCCTGAAACACAAAAGCAGCCCTGGGGTAGTAATTCAACAGAGAGCGCTGCTTCATGCCTTCCCAATATCTGTTTCTTTCACAGGGGATGTGAGGAGGGGTATCGGGGGATATGTCCCATCCTATTAGATGTTTCACACCAGAGAAGGGGATAAGATCCCAGAGTTTAATAATTGATCTGCAGTGATTAAATATGAATGCTCGGCCGTTCTCCAGCACACCAGGGAATCACTAATAGAGGATCTGAAGTGGCTCGGGAGGGATAGTCCAGAAACCTCGTCTGTTTAAAGATAAAAGCAAAGGTCACGCTCCGCAGAGACGCTTAAGGTATGACATTAACTGTGACGCAACAAAGGGGAGTTCGTACAGATTTCCAAAAAATGTGTTTACCAGGATATCTAAAATGAGTTTGAGGCTGTTGTGTGTCGTATATAGTAACAGTTAAATGTCTATGTTTCCTGACAGATATTATTGAATTATGTGTCCTTTGGTCTGATAATGGAAGGGAATATCAAACTTGAAGACCTGCTGCGGATACAAGACATGTGAAAGGGGCCTAAATGTTAGTTGGGGCCACAACTCAAGTCGAGCCAAAAAATAAATAAATAAAATTCTTTCATCGTTGATTCACCCTCATGTCATTCCAAATCAGAACACAGAAGAAGATAACTTTGAAGAATGTTTGTAATCAAACAACATTGACCTTCATCGATTTCCATTGTATGAACAAAAAACCACTGAAATGTTTCCCAAAATATCTTCTTGTGTGTTGAACCAAAAAAAAGAGTCATATACAGATTTTGAATGACAGGATGGTGAAAGAATGATGACAGAATTTGTATTTGTATTTTACATCATTTGACTTCTTTTAAGCCACAGCGGCTCTAATCTTCAGTAACATTAGCAGTGTTTACATTCATGACATGTATTTCCACATACAATAGTAATTTCAGCACAAGCGTTTAAGCATGGCAAATCATTTCTTTTTGTGTAAATGACTTTTCTTTTCTGAGAACCACAGTTGGTTTACAGTGTTGATTGCTTATAATACATTCACCTCCATCATATAGTAATATCTGCTCCGCTGTCTCCCAGGTTGGTAATGGGTCTGTAGTGAATGTGATGTATATGACGGGCGCTATGCATCGTTGGCATGCTAATCTCATTTGGTTTATAAATATGTGTTTCTGCATGACAGAGAAAGTTCAGAGTAATTACATACATTCCCAGTGGCATGAATCTGTCGTCGAAAAAACATGATTAAAATTTCAGTCTTTCAGACACACTAAAATCCATATTTAAACTCTTACTATGGAGTAGAGCAATTCAATGCAAACGCTAACTTTACCATAAAGTTTTTCTCAAAGTTTTTCATTATACTGATAGCTCAGATGTCAATATTTGGTGGTTTAAATACTGGTAAGGTCTTAAAGTGTCATGCGTTCTTTACTTTTAGAGTCGCCTTCTCTCCGTTTGTTGGGTTTTATTGCTTCTGGTTTATGCTTTTTTAATTCACAGAAATCCTACAAAGTATGTTTCCTGAGCCTGATATTTTTTGATATCTGGGTTTAGTAAAAGGGTTTAGAAAGATGATTTATTATATTGGTAATAAATATATTTTGTGAGTGTTTATATTTCAAGTTTTGACTAATAATGTCACATCCATAACGCTGGGATTGTCCAGTACATTACATTTCTACAGTGCTTCTTTAAAAATTATCAGGTAATTCAATAGTCTGTGTCGAATTTAGCCTTCAAGGTCCAGTTGGAGAATAGAGAGAGTTTATTAGTGATGTGTGTTGACTCAAGACACAGTTTAACTGATGTGACAGAAGTTCATTGATCTCACTGGAGCTTTAATAATTGAGGATCATTTATGCCCTGCAGCCTGCAGTTTCTCAAGCAATTTCTGTTTTATTGAGTAAATCTTATCTAACATTATTAGCGTTAGCCGTACGTGATATACATTAATGTAAAACTTAACCAGGTAAACAAGATCAATCATATCTTAAGACCTAAATCAAGCAATCTTGCTTTTTTTTTAAACTGTTGCTCGACCCATGAAGCATTATGAATGGCCTCATCAAATCAAAAGTGACTGAACAATTTTAAAGTATTGACTTTATAATTATTGATTGTACAGTATGCCTATTAAGTTTATTGCTAAATATTCATACGTAACCTGATATACAGTAAAAGCAGCTCAATAGTTTTTGCTGACTGACTCGATTACATCATTCAGTGCAATGCTTCAGAGCCCTACTGCCACAAATCAGGTTTCCATGGTAACGGTGACTTATCTGATTCAGGCTTAGGGTAGTGCTTCACTAGGAATTAAGTTGTTTAAATAACATGAATGTGTGTCTTTTACAGATGCGGGTAACATCACTTACAAACCCCTGAGCTCATGGTAGGTATGTCTTGTAAATTATTGTCTTTAGAGAAACTGACTGTTTTTTTCCTGTTCTTTTGTGTGGGAAATATGACTTTTATAAGTGTAAAATGGTCTGGGCATTGTAAGTGAATAAGTGTGGGGTGAAGACTATATAGGACATTTTCTGAAAGCACTGTATTATAGTTATTATATTTGCAATAGACTTCCATGTCCTGCTCAAAACCACAAGTGATAATACCCACAGATCTCAGCTTTGTTAAACCTAAATCTTAAAGTCTAAGACGTTCCAAGACATTGCAACTATTAAGTAATATCAAAATCTAACCATTTGAGTGTGTTTATGCTAAGATGGTGAGCAATGAACGTTTGGTGCTAAATGACATTATTGCCAAGTGAATAGCCATCCATTAATGTAGCTAAAAGTGCCAGTATTACATGCATTAAAGTTCACTTGCTGAGCTTCATAATAGAGCCGACTTCTGTTTGAAAGGTTCTTATCTTACTTCTGGCGCCAGGATCGGACCATATCACATCAAATGGAGGCAGACATTCAGCTAGGTAGGGGTTTTTCTGTCAGTCTGTCATTGAAACGATAGTTTGATCCAGTTCTTTCCTTGCAAAAAACTGTATCTATTCAGCTGTCACACATTGTATTTTGTCAAGAAAACCCAAAATATTACAATGGCACACATTGACTAGACATACAGGACACACTACCAAAGATTTTCTTTTCCCCAAATGAAACCTGGTGTTATTTCTTGCGCAATGTGTTATGTAAATAATAACTTTTACATTTCATGGATTCTGAATTAATTTAAGGACCAGCAATTCCCAAAGCATCTCTGACCTCTAGAGATTACTAACAAATGTCTTAGCTTATTTTAATCAGCATGGAAATTTACACGCAAACTGCAAATTTGCCAATTAGCCTGTAAGGCAGACCAAATGATTTCCCTAATAAGCCTGTAAACAATAAATAATATTCCCTCACACAGGGATAACAGTAACCGCAAATACACTTATTGCCATAACTCAAGCAACATAATCTACATTATCATTAACATTCAGGTTGTTTTTGCATTTTTAGTCTCGAAACTATGATGTGTACAAAACTCCACAACACTAAGTCTCATTGAGCGAGCTGTAGCTTATCCTTGAATATTAACTTTCACATAAACACTATGTACTGTTATTTACAAGCACCTCTTATATCTCGTCTTTACAGTATCCTATTTAACTCAAACTTTCTACAAGTTGTTGTGGCAGTCTTTATCATTTAAGAACAGCTTTTGAATGTCCACTGCAGATGCAGCTCTTTAAGTCATAGTTTTATACATTTATAATGTTCATACATTTTATTATTTAACAGGCACTTTTTTCCAAACAGAGGGACTGTTAGCAGCTTATTCCACCACAGAAGACCAGAGAGGATGATGGTTTTGGGAAGCAACATCAATACCTCATATGTTATGAGATGAAAACTGTTGATGATGATGATGATGATGATGATGATGAAGGCAGCATACTCATATTTACAGGTGGGTATTTCCAGTTATATGATCAACCTCAAATCAGCGAATCTAGTCTTTCTTTAATATGTCTCCTAGTCTTATATTGTATATCTATTTTATGTCTATAAAGTGTTGATGTAAGTATAAGCCTTTAGGTGAAATTATATTTTGATGTATTTATTTATCATCAGTTCAGTTATCTTTCTATTTATAAACCGGCTAGAATCTTATAGACTGTTAATTTTCCAGGTAATTTTATTAATAAACGTCCCATAAAACACTATATATATTTGATTTCCTAGAATTGTATTGAACAGTCTGACTACAAACTTGAACAAAAGTTAAACAATAGAAAACAAAAATAATAGCATGTATGTGCAAAAAACACTACTTTCTTGTGTTCATGTTGTTGTGTTTAAAAAAAAAAGTGAAATTTATGTGGCTTTTGTGTAAGGGTACTTTCTGTATATAAGTAAAGCTGCAACAATGCAAAAAATTTTAAAAGTATAAAAAAAATTATAAACATAATAATTATAAAATATAAATAAATTTGATTTGAATTAAATTAATACTTGGATGGATCTAGTTTATTTATCTAATTTCTCTAACTTATTTATTAAACATGATAATGTTTCTTGACCTCTAGACAATGGCATTCATATTTTACTTGGGTGTTATGTGCTATGGTCTCTCATTCGGTCCACATGACAGCTCATTTTCATTTCAATGTTTAATGGAGAGTTCGTTTAATGTCACTGAACACATCAGATGTTCAAATCACAGAGAGAAATTGACCATTTTCATGATAAATGAATGATTCTCTCATGCACTATACTATATTTTACAGATCACGTGACTGAAAAGAACCCGACATCATGCAAGGTCATCTCAGGTAAGTTTCGCTCAGACGTGACCTTGACCCGAAAGCTTTAAGTTTTCACACAGTGTGAAACACTTCCAGTACTTTTACGCAAAGCACACACTCACGGGTGGCTCGGTACGTCTCGCGTTGATTTACGAGCATGTCCCAGACCTCTTTAATGTCACGGTAATGTGTCTTTCCGCTTCAGAGCCCCTTTATGCTGCGCACAGCCACCATCAACCCGTCATGACATTTCTGAGTCTCTAACTTACTGCCTGCAGTTTCCCTCACAAACACACACGGTTCTCCGGCACATGATCGCTCGGATTTGATGAAGAGTGCAAAAGTGTTGATGGCATTTACAAATGTCATATGGTGATATCTTTACAGTGACTAAAATAGATGCCTGCCACATTGACGAGACGCAGCTCTTCCAATACAAACCCAAAGGTGTCTGTCAGCATATCCTAATGGATCTAACAACCTGTTTCCTGATCTCACGGGAAAAATAACTGTTTTATAAACAAGTGATTTCATATGGTTTTATGTGATTAGCAAGCATGACGGTCCACCTCATCACTGGGGCGAAAGATGGTTTTACAAAAACATATGAATGACATTGTAAAAAATTTATTCAAACGTGCCACTGATATGTAAAATCGTTATGTATTGCACAGTTTATTTACAGGTGAAGACAAAGTATTATTTTTGAGAACAGTTATCTACATATTTATGTAAATGTTTACATTTGTGAATATGTAATATGGTGCGATTTATTAAACTAAAACCATTTTGA
Organism: Beaufortia kweichowensis; assembly: GCA_019155185.1. Lineage (NCBI taxonomy): Eukaryota > Metazoa > Chordata > Actinopteri > Cypriniformes > Gastromyzontidae > Beaufortia > Beaufortia kweichowensis. The sequence goes on from CM032802.1 coordinate 1,694,145, forward strand.
ATGTGTATCGTTAAGTATAATGTGTTTTATACTTGAAACAATTAAGATGATTTTTTATTCTTTCAGACTAAATTGGCTTTCAATTATTCATTTATTTTCTTCAATCATTTAGCCATTCATTCATATTCCTTATGTGTGCAGGTTTTGACTGGGCCAGTGACGTCTGTATCTCTGGATAGAGATTTATTCGCTGTATTCAGGTATACTGGGACAATCACCAGAACTGTATATGTAATGTGACTTAATGGGATTTGCATTATTTATGGTTTTAAATGTTGCTTGCAACATTTGCTGGCATAATGGTGTACTTCTGGCATTTCCCAGCAAGGTCTAACTGGTAACCAGTTAATGGTCTGACCTTCTCATAACCAGTCTTCACACAGTCAGTCTAATGGAAATTATTGTAATGAATAAAACGGACCTCAGATTGAACTGTAAATTCCAGTCATCATTGTTTAAGCAAATTGCACTTTAATAATTATCTCTTGCAGTGACATTTTCATGCATGCGCAGTCGTGTGTGTGTTTGTGCATCAGGACATGCACAACGTCAGCACTCGCAGATCTCTCCAAATTCATGCACAATAAAACAAAGCCTAAAACTGCAGGATTGCTAATGGCACAGCACCATCTTGGGGCAGATCATGAATCAGAGAACACATTTAGACATTTATTTTTCTCCCTGTTCATGTCTTAAAAGAACGGCACCTCCCATGAGCTCTCCTGTTCTCCGACGCCAGTCTGTTTTGCTCCGTGCTTTTGTCCAGCCCATGAGGGTTGCGCGTCTCTTTCCGCGCATAAACCACTATGTGTGGTATGAGAAGAGAGCAATCATTCATCCATCCGCAGGGAGAAGCGAAATGGCGCATGGGTTTGTTCACTGCAGGCAGGTATTAAAGGAAGACCCAGAGCCACGGTCCCCCGAGCGGTGATCTGTATGGTCCTTCTGTATCCCAGAATGCCCGTGGGTTTGATAAAGCCCTTGTTCAATGTCAGCGTGCAGAGTCTCGCTCACAGATGAGTGTTACCTCCCCAGGGTTCTGTTACTAATCTCTCTCTGCTATAAATGTGTTTGGGTTTTTCCCGAAGAGGTCTCGAACCTTGTGCTATAATTTCCAGCATAACTGTGTATAAATGTGAGATTTGAGGGGATTTTGATTTTAAACTTACTAGAGTTAGTAAACTAGACAAACTTTTAAAATCTTGTCCTTGTTGCAGCTGATTTGGGTAATTCCATGCAAATGTCAAAATAACGTTTTTATTAAAGGTTTTCATCATACTTTCCCAAAGTTTTTAAAACGTTTATGTTTTAATCATGATTTCAGGTTAAGTGCTTTTGGTGAAGTGAATTGTCACATTCATAACAGTCCATAAACTTCATAAATGAACACATGAACATTAAAATACAATAACTATTTGATGTTCTTTGAAGAGTCATCTCTTCTTCATTTGTTGGGTATTATTGCTTCTGGTTTGTGTATTTTAATTCACAGAAATCCTACAAAGTATTTTGTTACATTCAAAACACACGTATATTTCCATTTGTTTAAGTAGATAAACCGTATATAGACTGATATTTTTCTAAAAGAAGCAAACATAACGTAACCATTATCACCACGAGTAAAGTTACAAGTGATCTTTTAATCTGGTTTGTTTTTCTTTCCAAGGTGAGATACAAGGTGAGAGTTTGTTATTGCAGACCACCCAAAGCTTTCAACCAGCTGCCCTCGGGTAAGAAGAGAAATGAAACCTCAGCAATGGGGTTCCTTCCAGCTACAGGCGAGTAAATTAAACAAGTGTCATTATGACGCAACATAGCATGGAACCCAACTGTGTATGTCACTATAAAAACAGCTTTCCAGATCACTGGCACCTTGCAAAAGTGTTGTTGAGCGTGATCATAAGCGTTGTTGACGGCACATGCTTGAAATGGACCGTGGGAGGATTTCTCGTCAATGATAGGGAGATATCAATTAAACTAAATGGAGGGAGCTGAACATCTGGCCGTCATTGTTTAATTGACAGTTTGGTGCATGCGTTTGATATACTAACAGATTGTCGCATTTTTTTCATCTTTGGCACACACACACGCTCCACCCTGGTGCAGTTTTTATTCTGCTGTGTTAATCTTAAACGACACAGGACTCATTCCCTAGAAACGATTGTTTACTTCAGGTGGAATCCATTAGATGAGACGGCACAATTCCTGGCAGGCTAATATATTTTAAATTGCTAGATTTTCAGCTTGAAAAGTCACTGAAAGGCGTTCATTAGCATAATAAGTAAAGTTATATAATATACTGTAGAATTGGTGCATTTTAAATCTTATAAAATAAATCTACCTGTGTTTTATTTGCCAAAAGCTATTTTCATCAGAACGTGTGCGTGCCCAAATTAGTTTGATATAGAATTAAGTCTATGGAATGACCTCATTAAGGTAGTCAAACAATTCTGTGTGTGTGTGATGAGGGACAAAAGTCCTGAAATGATGTTGACATGTGAGGATATTTTCGAGCACTGCTGATTATGATTAAATTTGTCTCGTCTCTGCCTCTTGTGGTATTTAAATTTATTTTTAAAGTTAATTTGCATCACAGAGTATTCCTCCCACAAATAATCTGAAAGACATCAACCATCGTCTTCGTTTGATTGAAGGATGATTTTTAATCTACACACTTATGACCACAGAAGACATTTAGATTCCAGGCACGTTATGTAAAGTTATCCTTTTGATCCCAGACTAGAAGTGTTATGCTTTAGTGTTATTCACAGATGGGGATTAAGATGCATTTGGTGTTCTTATTGTCTTTGGAATGAACAGATGAGCAGAATTTACTCTGTTAATAGTGAATTTTTGGCTTGCGTTTGCTCACGAGCAGTATGAGTAAAGTCACTTTCAAGAAAAAGTCTTCATTTGTGTACAGTGAGATTTTGAGGTCAGAAAGTGTACAGTAGTTCTGGATGTTTGGTAAGAGAACAGTGTGTTCTTATGGTAAGATGATGTGTCTGTATGACAGGGTTATATCTGCTGACGCTTTACATTGTCAAGACTTATTTCTTTCTGTGGGGTTGTCCTGATGTCAGCTGTACTGTACTGTACTAGATTCTCAGCCTGAAGGAATCGTTCATCTAAAAATAACTATCTGTCATTATTTACTCACACTGATGTCATTCCCAACCTGTGTGTTATTTCCTCTCATCTGTGAAACACAAAAACAGATGCTTTTCAGTGAGTCCACATTTGGGAGGAGGACAGATTATACATTGTTGTTTTTTCTGTTTTATTGCAATTTCTCTGTCATACCACAGAACGGGACAAGATGTATGCCGATGTGTGACTGCTGATGTACAACCAAGAGAAACATGAGAAACTGTACACTAACTGTTGAAACAATCCTTCAACAAAGTTCTAGACTTTTCAGAGGATGTCACGAAAGATAAGGTATCTCTCTCTCTCTCTCGCTCTCTCTCTCTCTCTCTCTCTCTCTCTCTCTCTCTCTCTCTCTCTCTCTCTCTCTCTCTCTCTCTCTCTCTCTCTCTCTCTCTCTCTCTCTCTCTCTCTCTCTCTCTCTCTCTCTCTCTCTCTAAAAAAAAATTCAATTAACTCTTTCCCTGCATTTTTTTTGTATAAAGTTTCTAGTCAACAGCAGAATTTTTGATCATTTTCACAAAACTTTTTTTCTATAAATATATGATCACACAATAGACCAAATAAAAGAACAGAGCCTCTGCTTTAAAACAAAAAATGTTTCATTCAATTAATTTTCCCCCATTTATTCATTTGATTTATCTTTGTTTTTGTCACCTCTGCAATGTGGCAAGGTGTCTTCAAAAATACATTTTGAACAAAATGTTTTTCAGTCAGGTTGTGATGTCTCAGTATAGAGGGTTCTTCACCTCTGAGGTTAATAAATTCTTTTTGAAGTGTCCACTGCTCGTGTTTGAACCAAAAAACTTTTGGATGTAAACTTCAAACTTAAATTTGCAGTCTTGGCGCCCAACTTATTGTTTCTTACTTTATAAACTCAAACCAGGTTTTTGCAGGTGTTCAGGACGCTATTGTAGACCTTTGAGAAGACAACAATCGCATCGGATCATTTTCAAGCAGAAGACATTTGACTTGAGAAGCTAATAGAGTTAGACTGGTTACAGCAAGCTGTTGTGAAACCTTCGCCAGCTCTCTCACACCCTGTTTTTCTCATTTCTCTTCTGCCAGGTAACTCATGGCACCGCACGACGCTGCGTGAGCTCAATCTGTTTTGGCACACGTCTGGTGACAAACTGTGAGAGAGAAGGCATATTCAGTGGCTGTGGGTTGCGGTGTGGTGGAACCGATCGGCACCTTCCCACACGGCTTGAAGAGAAAGCCCCCCGGGAACTCCTTCAACATGCCCGGCCCTGAACAAATGACTATTGTTCTGGCAAACGCAGAGACACAGAACAACAACCCTGACTTCACATTGTACATGATGAGTAAAAACAAAAATGAAGAAGGATTTGAGGTAAATAATACTGTGAGTGTGTCATATAAAAAGGGTCAAAACACAAGGAATCAAATATTTGGAAAGCACTTGATATTGTATGAAAACATTTTCAGGTTTAGATTTAGACTAGTTGTTTCAGTACTAATCCTGTTAACTTACTCTGATTCATTAATGACACCTAAACAATGTAAAAGCACTTGACACCATTTCATTTCATTTGAATGGGAATCTTTTTATAGCAAGAAAAGACAACAGTAAATCCATCTCCTCTGAGTTTTCTCCATCTCTTTTTCTTGTATCTCACTGACTTTAAGCAGTGTTAGATTTATAAGTAATGAACTTGTCAAACAGGCCTTCTTCTCTTGAATTGTAGTGTCGTGCACATTTCTATCTCTCTCAAACTCATAATTTTGGCAATTAGCATAATTCTTATTACATGAAATGAGCTGCAGATCTCTGCATTGTTCTCATTACAGAGCCGCCGTTTCTTTAATGTGTGATAGCAATGCTCTGATGTGTACAGAAACAATTAGCTGCCAATCTCTCCAGACTTCATTCTGTAATGGGTATGTGGATTTGATTGACAGAGTAAAGGCAGGAATAATGTTGACGGAGAGATGGGAAGGAGAACAGATGAGTAAGAATTAGCCAACGTTGATGATGATGATGATGATGGGGATGACGAAACGTCTGGGCAAATAGAGTCAAACGGTAATGAGGTTTTTATATATAATGTGATTATTAGCTCTTTACCTCCACCATTCTTTCATTTGAAAAAAACATTTCATCTGCTGACTTAGTTCTTCACTGTTTTGATCACTGAACCCCAGCGCTTAGTACAACAGTTCTCAGTTAAATTTCATGAACCATTTACTGCCGCCATCCTTATATCGTGTCCTATATGACATTCAGCAGCAGGATGCGTTGCATTACTTTATTCACTGAGAGAAAATTAGGGGTGAAATCAGGTGAATTTAAAACAGTATTATAAACTGTAACATGAAGAAATTTACAGTATAAACTTTTTTGTCAAAGAAATCAGGGGGAACGCTATCTGACTGGAACATTCCTAGATGTCAGGATGCGTTCCCCCATTCAATACTGGACACGTTTAGAGATCGAAGAATAAAAACAAACCAAAAAGGCTCAGTGGTCTAGTGGTTAGCACTTTAAGCACGTTCTGTAGGTGACTGGTTTGAGCCCAGCCCAAATTCTACTTTTTCTGAATACAGCGATACCTTACCTGACATTAATATTTTCAGGTATTAGGATATATAGTTTCCTCCTGCTATAATGAAAACTTGCAGGAGAATTGGCAGGCTGAAAATGTCAAAACCTTTTTGTTGTTGGGTAGAAAACAAGCATTTGAGACATGTATGAACTATCTGTTATAGAAAACAGGGGGAACAGGATGACATCAGGATGCGTTCTCCCATCTATGATAGACAAATTTAGAGATAGAAAAACGGGAATAAAAAGTGTTCAGTGGTTAATACTTTAATCTGATGTTCTGTAGGTTATTGGTTTGAGCCCACGCCAATTTTTGTTTCATGACCACAGGGAACCTTACCTGACATTAATATTTTCAGTTGTTAGAATAGGTTACTCCCTGCTATAATGGAAAAATGTGTATTAGCAGGCTGAAAATGTCAGAAACTTCTTGTTGTGGGGTAGAAAGTGATGAGTGTAAATTTAAGACATGTACAGTATGTACAGTATGGGATGTGATGTAAATCGTTGTGCATTGATCTGTTAATGTGTGTTTAATTCCAGAATGAAGCCGTCCAAGTTTTGTAGAGTAGTTTTGACCAGGATTTGGAGGATAAAGGTCAGATTTCCATATAAGATCATCTTTGATGTTTTTTTTAAATCTCTTATTGGCATTCGCAGGCATTATAGTACTCTATTAACATGATTGCTGTATGTTAAAGCTGCAATTTATCTTTTGCCTTGAAATATAAAATTGCAGGTTACTTTTTGTACTTATTTTATTGTGTGTTGTCAAATTGATATTTGCAGTGAAATAATACCCAACAGCTTCACTTATAAATCATTATTATAAGAAGACAGTTGTGAACACTGTTTTGTATGTATTTGCTCAATATAATATTTATTATTTGTTTATTTTTACTAAAATTATAATGTGTGTATTGGCAGTTATCGGTGGTTTACTGTAATGTAACTCCTTTGTTTTGAGATTTAGCAGGCAAATTAATGAAGTATAGCTGGTATGAACAGAAGAACACAAAACATAATGTATTCTGATGTCTGAGGCAGTTAGATTAGTCCGCTGTTTAACAAAACCATGGCAACAAGCTTCAAACAGCCCTCGAGTTGATTTGTCAATTGACTCAGTTCAACATGTGCTGAGAAAATCAGAAGTGTATTTCTGAGACACACCAAGTGTTACACTGCCAACCTGTTCACCCCTGCCAGAACAATCAAGAGCTCCTTCCCTCGGGTTCATTTTCCTGGAGGCATTTTCATCTGGCAGAGATGGATGTCGGCAGGTGAAACAATCACAAGCTGCCGGATGGACAGGATTTAAATGAGATGACAGAGAAATTTAGTTCGTCCTTTTACCAACCCGACTAAGTAAATCTAGACTGAATCTGCAATAGTGATACCAATGAGAGCAACTGGGAAAACATCCCCTGCACGTTTTACAAAACTATGTTTGGCAATTATTTACAATTCATTTTCTCAAGCGCTGGAGTTGTCTTAAAGCAATATTTAACACAACATCAAAGCAGCCAGCTGGGGCGGACACCTGTTTTTCTTTTGAAATCTGCACAGATTGGTTTGTAATTTTAGTACGTTACGCTTCAGTGAGTACTATGTTGAAAACCGCACGGCCACGTTAATAATACCCACGGCTTAGAAAAGAAACGGCTCTTGCTTCTCACACGTTTTGGTTTTGGCAGTTTGGCACCTTGGTGTTGCGTAGGCCAACCGGTATGGCACGATAATTGGCTGCACGTCGTGACATCAACTCGGCTGATACCCAAAAACCCATTCGCAGCCAAAACACCCACATGATTTCAGGAATAAAAGACAAGAGCATGGTGAAGATCAGGTGAGAATTACTGCGGTAAAGCTGTAATCTCCTCACAGGGTTTGTTGGTTATATAATATCTGTTTTAGGGTCAGATGTCGCGCGATCTGCGGCAGCTTAAGACACGCTGAGCACTCTATCACTAATGCGATCTGCCCTACAGGTTTATAGTTGATTAGGTTTTATGATTTGACCCGTTATGTGTAACGCGTGTCGCTGATGTCAGCTGCCTGCGGGAGAGGATTTTACTGCTTTATGTTATTATCTGACCTCTGAGGTTTCAGGCAATAATGTAATTATAATCCTGTTTTTGACAGTCGAATACTGTATGTATTTCATATGTTATTGATTGAGCAAATATTGGTCTTCTTTATTGGTAATATAACTACGCTTAGGAAACACTGTTCTGTGTTACTGTAGCTTAAAAACAATCTACAATACAAGCATCCTTAGCAGAGAACTTAATCCCAAAATGCATTGCAATGATCTTATAAATAAGAAAAAATAATTTTCTAACAGTGGCAACAAATACTTTAAACATTTAGGTCCGTGTCAAATGTCTGAGTATATTTAACATCACTACTATCAGTTAGTTTTGTTACACATCTGATTCACAGATCTATGAGGTGACATCTCTTCAACAAGATACTTTCAGAATCCACCACAAAGCGCAGGATGGGTTTATGTGATTGTTTTCATCTCTCAGACGGATGAAAACATGACAGATAATGACATAGACAGGTGAGATTTGATCAGTACTGCACGTACTGAATGTCACATGAGAGATTTCTCATATGGAGAACACTGTTCAGGTTTCTGAAAAACATGTGATACGATCTTTTTATGAAGCTCGTCATAAGTGCGTTTAAGCATTAATCTGGTTTTAATTCAGAGTAGTGTTGTCCTTCAACTGGAAATCCCATTGACTGGCTTCTACAGAAGCATACTGTATATAAGCGCTTAACAACATCACAAGCTCATGGTACTTAAAAGCTTTTTACAGGTTTAAAAAATAATTTCTATGTGAAGAAAATGAATGGCACGTTATTTTCTCTCTCTCTCTCCCAACAGATGGTCTCCTGAAAATCATTAATGGATCTCCTCCAGCGGTTCTGTGATTTCCATCCTGCTCAACAAGGTGAAATCAGACAAATTAATTTCTTCTGCTCACATGTATTGAAATATTCTGTTTAAACAGTTAATATAGAGAAAATTAAATACAATATGACCTGATTGGAAAACGGTTATATGGAACTCTACTAAGCAATAGTCCATATACAGTTTACAAGTAAACATATTGCAAAAGAAAACATCATGATTTAATAAGATCTATATCACAGTTTGGTTACTCTAAACATCAGTTTCAATGCTTTTGGCATCAAACTTGTCAGTGTTTTATCACTCGAGTTGCGTTTCTTCAAAATAAAACATCTCTGTAAATAATAGCATGCAGGTTTGGAAGGACATAAGTATTTTTTTTTTAACTATTCCTCTAATATACTCAATAAATCTCACAGTGTTTCAATCTCTTTCTCTCAGTTCACTTTCAATCTGTTTCTTGCAGACGAGAAGACACGGCACAGTAATGACCCTTCTCAGGTAGAGACGGGAAATGTAATGAAGGTCTCATCAGCTGGAACTCGTGTTCCTCTCCCCTCCCAATGAAGATGTTCTGCACACAGAGCTCTCCATTTACACAGCGCTATTATTATCTGTCAGCCAATCACACTTCCATACAAGACAGTCTGTGTTACCAGGAGAAAGACTGTGAGAGAGAGAGATCTGTTACGTTCTATTGGCAGCCCCAGAAGAACATCCCTGTGGATGATGTCATCACTGCTCCCATCATCTCACAGCCAATCACCTGAGCCGAAATTATCACGTGATCACTTTAGTGATCTGCTTCAACAGGTAAAAATCTATCAATTAACCCTTTAAACTCTCCAACATTTAAATTCACTGTTTTTATTACAAAATAAGGAGATTGTTAGCGGCACTTTGAATTGAAACCAGACTAAAAATGGTCAGAAATATATATTTTATATTTTGTGCGAAATAAGTAAATGTTAAAATAAGACCAGCACAGGCAGACATTTAGCACATTGTTGTCTTCCGTGCTTATATTTTAACAAAATTTTTATATAAATACTGTTACTGTGTAGAAAATCATGTTTTTGGCGGATGATTACTGTTTCTATAACTTTAGTTTTACGACAAATATAATGATAAAACTTTTATATATGAAAAAATTTCCTATTTTCCTTTCTATGTTAAAATCTATGTTAAAATGATCTATGTTGTTGATTTATGTTAAAATGGACAGGTAATAATTTATATTTATATTTTAAAATGCTTGTTTTTTGTTGAAAATTCCCATCACAAACAGTGAGAACAGTTTAATATTTGCAGTTCATATTAGTCACCTTTGTTGCATATCAATAGTAACATAACAATGTTAGTACATACAATAGACTTTCTTTTAGTTTTTTCTCCAAAAATACAATCTGGCAGATGTTGACCATGAGGGAAAATGATATACCTTTGAAAGGCAAACCTTGAGACGGCATCAGAACAGAGCAGATTTTCTCTAAATGAGGTTAAAAAGAAAAGTTTCAAAAGTTCTGGCAGGAATGATTTAGAAGACCAAACTGAATATTTAACGGCTCAATAAAAGCTTCATTCTGCGCTGATGTGTCTGATTCATCAAAGTGTTTCAAGGGTTGAGTGACATTTGCCAGAGCTCCATTTAACATCATAGAGCGTCTCGCTTTAATGTCGCTCTGATTTTCCTGTCTCACATCACCCACCCCCCATCCCTCACTTCCTGTCTCTCTTTACCTGTTTGATGCAATCTCACATGCGTCGCTGTAATTTGCCCCTCGATTATTTTATCAGACTTTTTAGGTTGCGTGTGTCTGTGCGTGTGTACGGTTATACGGCCCTGTCAGATAAATAAGTGAGATGCTTTGGATAGATGAGCATAATCAGAGAATGCTAATGACATCCAGAGCTAATGAACGATGCTTTAGTAAAGAGCCGTGACTCGAGTCATTTTACTGCATCAGAGGACCGATCTCATTTAACTTAGATTGGTTATTCCTTTAATAAGCGCTGAAGGTATGTGGTGTTTAATCTGTGCGTGTGGTAGAGATTGTTCGGTTTCATTTATTAATCTGTGTGTATGGTCACTATAGAGAAACACTGCATCAGGATGCTTTCAGCAGGTGTGACCCTGTCATTTCTCTTACACCCGCTGGATTAACTGTTTTGTACTGACGTTATGGCCAGCATCACCATTGCTATGGCTGTTAGTTTGTTTTGGGCTTGTTGATTTTAAGTTTTGGTGCATGTTGGTGTGTATGGGCAGTTCCATGCAAATGTCAATTTTACCATAAAAAATGAAGTTTTTAACAAAGTTTTTCATCATACTGATAGTTCAGATGTCAATATTTGGTGGTTTAAATACTCATGTGAGGTTTTTAGAGCATTTGTTTATGTTTAAATCATTTTTGAAGTGCTGTTTTCAGAATTGTCACATTCATAACAGTCCATAATCCTCATAAATGAACACATGAACATTAAAATAAAAGAACTATTTGATGTTCTTTGAAGAGTCTCTTCTTCATTCGTTGGGTATTATTGCTTCTGCTTTGTGCATTTTAATTCACAGAAATCCTACAAATTACATTTCAAATATGACATCCATAATGCTGGATTTGCCCATATCTTAGCAACCAGACCAGTTTTTGGTGGAAAACAAAACAAGCAAACAAAACCCTGAGATCAGATTATCATTCAGACTCCATCTATAACACGTCTGCATTCTTGCCCAATAGATTATTCAGAAAACATGGCGACCACATTGTGTTCTGGTTTTATTCTTGGCTTAAGCTTGACTGTCCATAGACAGTTTGAATGTGTTAGGATTGATTTACAGATGTTACACTACAAATGATTCATGCTTTTACATCCCGTTTCTCCTCGGAGCTCTTTCCTCATAACAAGACGTCCTTCTGCATTTCACCTCACACTGACTGACCTCAGGCTTCTGGCAGCGTGTGTTGACGGGAGTGACTGTGTGACGGCTGTTTTCTGGGCTGTCGTCCAGAGATATGCTTTTATTAATTAAAGTAGCTGAGGGAACTCGACTCTCTCTGTACATACAGCTGCACACAGGCCACGCGATAGCGTCCTAAATTTTGGTTAAAGGACTCGTTTCTCATGTAGAAGCAGTAAATTTACTCTTTCTGTGCCATTTGCACATTTCTGTAGGAACGGACGTCATGTAGGATGTAAATGTGAAATATGACTGTCAGAGACAGAAGTGTGTTAATCGGTCGATTTTTATTTGATGAAATGGCTTTCTGAAAGAGCTTGATATGATTTACAGGTGTAGAGTAATGGAAATTTCTACGCTTGAATGTGCATTTTTTATTTACTTTTTCTCCCTGATGCTACTTGTAATGTTTGTAAAGTTTTTTTTCTCATGTTTCTCATGACTAGTCTTTTACCTTCTGGCCTTAAAAAAAACAACACGAGAAGATTTATAATAACTGTTCACTTCACAGCGATGCCATTTAATAACCTTTTTTTATATTTTCCATTTTCCACTATGAAGAACATTTTTTGAAACGGTACGTTCCTGTGGAAGCATTCAGGAAAAAATGGTTCTTTTGTGGCGTCATAAAGCACCTTCATTTTTTGTGTAGACAACGTTGGATTGGTTTTGGAGTTAGTTGTATAAAGAACGTTCTCTTCACATCTTATTGTCACTTTTGCACTTTGTTTACGTCACGTATACCTTGCCAACATTCAAAAGAAGGTGAAAGTATTACTGAATCTAATAGCTGAAGTTAATTAGACTACAAACATTCAGAAACACTCGTTCTGTCTCTGAGGACACAGTGTCTTTTATTCTGAATGCATAGCATTAAAACAAATCTATCCGTCATGCATTTATTTCATCCTGGGAGGCAGGAAATTTCCTCTTCAAATTCCCATCTGCTATCTATAAAGCAAGCCGTCCGGCCACATGTATCTTACAGGATCAGTCGAATGGGTTTTCTTGCTACAGGCTTCCACGGACAATTGTAGAAGCATTGGATTAATCTATTTCCCCTAATATCAGATAAACTGGGGACAATCAGTCAGTGGCTCTGATAGGATCTCTGTAATACTTCAGCGGGGAGGGTCTGCTTATTCGTTTCGCCTCTGATCACCGGGCAAGCAACCTGGCATCCGTATTACAGATAGCATTGATAACACACACAGGATCAAAGGCTTTATGTCAGCAGCATGCAAATAGCTGGAGATGATTCGACACATTGGCTATTTCATTCGAAAAGCAATTAAATCCACTAGAACAGGTGGCTGAGGATATGTGACTCTTGTGGTTTTGGGACTGTAATAATATGCGCTCTCATATAAGATCTATATGCAGTCATTATCTTTTGGTTATAGCACTTATTAGCTAAATGACAATCATCACTTTTACTTTTATTAGTATATAGATGTGAAACTTCATTAAGTAACTAATCCTCATATAAAAGTTACGTTTTTATTTTTGGATGATGAAAACATGAAATGATGTATAGCTTGCATACATTGTAAGTTGGTTTAGATAAGTGTCTGCCAAATGCATAAATGTAAATAACAATCACGTTTCCACCAGAAAATGTAAAAATCTAGTTAATCTTATGCATCTGTTGTATGATTTTATTTGAGAAACTCTTGCAGGTGAGCTGTGCCTGTACGCTTTATTTGATGCTCTGAGCACAATACAAGAACATGATGTTTTAATATTTTACTCACTTCTTTTGACTCGCTCAAGAGCAATTTCATCAGCCATCCATGTAAAAAAAGGCCAAAAAAGATTTGGTCAAGATGTAAAGTACAGACCAACATCAATCAGATCTCTTGAGCAGTTTTCTTGCTTCTAAGAATCCAAACCTATTTGAGCGTTATGGACACACCGAAGCACTTTGTACCGTCTGTGTTCTCTGTAAAGCTGGTGAAAGAGCCAGAGACACGCGGTAGTTCAGTAAAGCTTTCATGCACTGAACTTTCTCACAAACACAGAAATTGTGAGGCTAAAGAGGCCGATCCCACTGTGTCTCTGGACTGAATGCTTCCTTTCACATTCCTTTTGATGTGAAGAACTGGGACGCACTGGTAAAATGCGTTGTTTTCTGTTTGTGGTCATTCTTACAACTCGAGAGATTTATTTATTTGAGTTAACCTAAAAGATTTCAGACTCAAGTTGTGGCACATTAAGAAGTGCAATGAGCATTGGCGTGTTAAACAAGTGCAAAACACAAAGATTGAAAATGTTGTGTTAGGTTGGCTTATGTTGGACGGTTGGCAATGCTTTGGTTATGTGACCAGACGATTTACAAACAGCTCATTTGAACAAATATCTTAACTTGAATATTGAACTACAACCAGATTTATAAGTGAGGTTTTGCATGAGCAAGCAATACTACATTATTCTCAGAAAATATAAACATTTTATAATTGTTAATCAGTGTTGGTATATTTTAGTGAGATTTGTCTAACAAGTTTCACCATCATCCACTGACAAATACTGACAAAAAAGTAACTAAATGTAACTTTAATACATCTTGTAAAAGTTTTCTGAAAAAAACCCCATAAAATTTAGCTTAAGATAAGCAAACATATCTGTAAAATGGGGTGAGAAAAATAATATTAATTCAAGAATATTTTTTCAACCCATTGGCATATGTTTTTCTTTTCTGTTTTTAAGCAACTCATTTAATTCTTAGATATTTGTACTGCAAAACAAGACAAAAATGCTACGTAAGAAAGACTTGAAGTATAACCAAAAAAACAAACAGCTGTTCCATAATTCCTGACCAGCTCATGTCAAGTCTGTTGTATAATACAAGTAGACACTAAACACTATAGGAGTTGTTTTTGTTTGTGTAACCTTGATAGAGGTTCTAGTTCAAATAAATGTGTGTGTCGTGTTTATCAGTGATGTACAGAGAACAACAAACTTCTCTTCTAACCTACCCTGGGATTTATGTTTTAAAAACCTCAAAATACTGCTGGTAAATGAAAATAAATCTGAGTGATCTGGAGTGAAATTCAACTGTACTCTGTTGGATTTAGATGTTTAGATGTTGCCTCAGAGCAGCGGTGGATTTGCTCGTCCCTGAAGCGCGCAGGTGCGGCTCACATAAACTTTGTTGTTGTCCTAACAATCCTCAGAAATTGTGTCTCTAATGCCACAGTAGCAAAGCCAAATATCTGTACTGACTGAAACAAAAGATTTAATGGTTTTATAAAGCCCCACAAACTGAATTTTAACCGTCTCTTACAAACTGGTGGTTTTGTGAATTCAATGCATCCAGTGTTTTCTACGTTCATAATTGCTGTTGGGTTTGTTTCATGTTCTCATTATATTGCATGCAGCTGTAGATCAGTAAGCATCAGTTTGGCAGGACCGTCTGTAGAAGTGCTCATTTCTCTTTGTGTTTCTGTCACAGTACGGCACTCCTACACAAAACCTATAGACATCACACTCCCATCACGAGCCACAGATGAATACTGACTAACTCCATATCTTTATCCAACAGCTGAAAAGGACTTTAGCCCTTATTTAACATGAATATTGTGTAGAGCTTTAAAGCTGCAAGCTTTAACTTTTAATGGTTAAAAATCAAAACAAAAAAAAAGTTTTTGCAAGTACATGAAAGGTCAGTGTTGAAAACCATCTCCTTACCTTATCTTACCCAGATTCACAACGGTAAGCCCATATTAATGTAATGATTTATAGTTTAAGCTGTTGCATACAATTTTGTTGGAAATATCATTTTGATGTAATTTTAATTTAACTCAAATATAGATAAGTATTATAACCTGCAATTTTGTGTTTCAGATATGGTCATATGGCAAATTTTATAGACTGCAATCAAAATAGTAATTTAAAAATAGATTGCATATTAATTAAAAAAAAATTATATGTATATAATGTGAAACATTAGAATGGTAAGTCATTGTTTTGTAATTTTTTTTAAATTTTAATGTCTGTGTTAAAAATATATTTTGTCTTTGTAAATTGAAAAAAAATTATTATTTTGTATTTTTATATTAAAAAAACTTATATAAACATATGTATTTATTACATTTAGAAATGCTAAAATAGTTAAATAATTTAAAACACTGGGATTGTAAGTCATTGGTTTGTAATTATTTTAATTAAATTATTGTGCTTGAAATGCATTTTCTTTGGGTTGATTTAAAAAGTTGATTACATTAAATTCAAAGTAATTAAACTTTATATTAATATTTTTTTTAATTATGTAAACTTATGTATTCATATTGCATGTATTAAATATAAAAATGCTACAAATAATATTATAAAACTTTACAAAATACAAAATTTAGTTCTCCTTTATCTGTTTGTGTATATGCCACACTGAATAAAATGAGAAATCCTGATGAATTGCTCTGTGTATTGGACATTGTAATGTGTAATGTGACCTCAATACCGGGTAATTGTACATTAAATGTAAGTGATCTGACCTTGAGATTGTGTCATAAAAGTTGACTTTGCTTTATCAGAAGAGAAAGCTGGCAGCACACTACAGTATGTGAATGATCTAATGCAGTACAGGGCATGCCATGGTTGTAAATTATTAATAATCTCATTCAGACTCGCTGGTTAAGGTTTATTTAAATGTGCTGACTATTACAAAAGAAATCTTTGCATCTTGGTGTGTCAGCATCTTAAAGTTCAATATTTAAAAAGTTTGATTAACTCTATAGGACAGTTAAAACAGCTGGTAAATCTAGTCAAGGGTTTGGGTTTAATTCTCAGTGAACAAATATACTGATAAACTTGTGATTCTTTTTTTGTTGCATAAAAACTTGAAAGGCTATTTTATAGAATATGGGTCTTGCCTAATTGTAATTTTAGTTTGCATAACTTAAAACATTCACATGTTAAAGTCTCAGCAGGTGATGTGGACCGAAAAAGAGCCATCGACTCTTTTCTGAGATGAAATCATTTCATAGGCGTCTTTCATCCTGATTTAAGAGTAATTGGATTAACTAAAGTGTCATTTGTGTTGATTTGAAGGTTGATCCTGAACAGATCCGCTCCAGACTTCATTAGCCCTGTCAATGCTCAGTTATATATTTTGTTCAACGTGAAAAGCAAAGTTATTCCGTTTATTGTTGACACACGAGTAAGAGAAAGTAAAAAGCAAACAAAATTGTTGTTTGCATTTTGGTACAGTTTAATGTCAACATGTATGTTCATTGCAAAATGTGGTTATAAATTTACAATCTTACAAAAACAAAAATCAACAAACTTGACACAGTGAATAGATTATTAATACTACTTTGAAACATTAATGTCTTTCAGGGAAGCGGTCTGGTCTGGAAACGTGTCATGTGGCACATGTCAGCTGTCTGAGCACATGTAATGGTCCATCATTGACTCTCTGCTGGGATTGACTGTCATCATTACTGTTAGACTTCAGTCACGTGTGAAACGGCAGGTATGCTTACCACCTGTATACACCTGATTATTTTTCACTTTAATGACATACACACATGTGTGAACTCTAATGAATCATTCGAAAAGTCAATTGCTTACACAGGTTGGTCACCTCTTTGTATTCTCTGTATAAACTCCCATTACACGACGCTCTGGAATACTTCATTCTTACTGGTCAGTCGAGACATTCCCAAGGTATGTTATTCCCCCAAAACAACTGCTCAAAACTACTTTTTTAATTTCCAAATACATTTTTCAACTTTCAATTATTAATTGTGGTAACAGTCTGTTTAAACTTATAGAAATTTATTAAGCCAATTGAAATTTAGACGCAACGAGGCACTGGGATGACAAAAAAAATTTAGTTGGAGAGATTTAAAATTATTTATAGTGTAACACGGGCTTTAATAATTAATAAATCAGAAACATGCCTAATTAATAACATTTAATTTAATAAAAAGATTATATTCAACCATATGATTAACTCAAATTGCGTTGCATTTAACGTTGTGTCTGAAGCTGATAAGAAACAGATGTTCCTCGTGGGAAATTTTGTATTTGTTACAAATAAAATAATAAAACATTTTCCCTGATAACTGTCACTGCATATATTGAGTATTCAAATACACATCTGAGCTATAATTTTTTTTTTCAACTATTTTTTTTTTAAATATGTATATTTTTTTAATTTATTGGTATTTTTAACTTTTTTTTAATGTTTATTGTTATGAAAATTTCTCAAATATTTATTCTTGAGTCTTAAACCTTTCCATCAATTTATAGTTTGTCATAATTACAACAGAATTTAACCATGAAATATTAAAGCAAATAGGGAAATAACACGAGTGTTCCTCCTGAGAAATGATGTCAGGTTAAAATCAATATATAATTTTTAACCAATAATTGGCAAGCAATCCCTTATCTCTTACATATTTAATATGATCCAATGTAAAACACGTTCTCCAAACACAAAATTCAAAGAAAATAATGCGAAGACAATTTTTAGGATATCTAGGACAACCTTTGGCTATATCTTGTATGTCAGCGCATAAATCAAGCACACAATTATGACACATATCAGATTATACTGATTTTCTCATTTATTCACTTACATAATCAGTTTTGTTTCATATATGATTCTGTCCTAGTTTTGCATCATCCAAAATAACAGATCCAAAGATTAAAAAATGAGATTTGGGCCAACTGCAGTATGACATGGTTTCTTTTAGGCCTGATAAAAATGTACACTTTTGGAAACCAGCTTGTCTTTTACAGTACTTCTGTGTGTAATATGGACTGAACTGGTTTATATTACTCCAGCCCTCATGATCGTGTCAGATACAGAGAATGGAGATTGGTATGTATTTAGCATTGCTCTGGTGTCATGATGGTTTTTGATCAGCGGTGTTACTCTGGGAACCCTGCTGAGATGAGCATGTGAAGGGTTTTAGTGCCAGTCTGTGCATCTCACAGGCCACAAAACTAAGCTGAATAGAAAAACATAAAATCACTGTGAAGAAAACGTGCCTCTTGGCTATTCAACAGTTTAATTGTGAATAATCCAAACGGCTCAATAGGCGTGTGGAGGGTTTTCAGACGCTGATGGAAACTTTGCTGCAGGCTCATGTGTTTTCGGTTATTCACGTGATGAAATATATAGTCCTTTAAGAGAGATCAGGGCAGGATTGTCTGAATTTTTCTTTTGTAAATATCAGATGTGGCACAGCTGGTGATACGCCGATGGCTCTGTGTAGCGCTAAAGATGTCATCTTGCAGCGAGACCATATATAATCCAAGCGATGATGAAATGTGCTGGAAAAGTCAAGCTATTGCAAACATCACAATGGTAAGTCTTATTCTTCAAATGATTTTATTTGCTATTATATAACATTAACATCACATTTATTGTAAAAAAAAAAAAATGAGAAGTAATCATTTTTCCTAGCTTTTTCTTGTTTATACTTAACTTTTTTTTTTTACCTCAATTCAATACAAAAATCAGTTTAAACAACCGAAAAAAAATTGTGAATAAGCAAGTTTTATCAGCTGGCGATTTTATATCAACTTAAGTTTTATTTAACTTTCCTGTACTTTTTGCGTTACATATATATCCTACTAACCTACTTAACCAAGACCACACCATTGGTCAAATAAGTACTTACAGAGTTTGTGTTAAATGCATATTCATGTCATAAATAAATCCAGAAAACATTCAAAACATTGAACTTCTTAAAAATATGTATAACCACCATTAGCACAATGCATGCTGAGAACTTGCAAAATGTAAAATGGTTTGTTCAGATTACAACATTTGGCAAGTTAGACAAAGTAAGACCAATCTTACAAGATCTTAAAAATGTTCTCCCAACAAAGATAATAAAGAAACTTTTTTTTATTTCTACACTCAAAGTTTTTCAAGTGTAGAAATAAAGGACCTATTTGACTTTGGTTAACATTTGGTGTCATTTCTTGTTTCAATGTCTTACACTTTTGTTATTAGATACTGCAAGATTACTTCAGTAGAGACTCGCATCTCTCTCTCAGTAAATTGATGCTTCTGGTTTCTGGGCACTGAAACATCTCCAGGTCACGTAATGTTTACCTTTGGTCCAATTTTCCAAAATGGCTTTGACAGCACAGAGCTTTTTGGCTAAAAGCAGCATTCAATTAGTTAGATTTTTATGATGTGCATTTACAAATATGTCAAAAACTATTTGTCAATGTGTTTTAATTATGTATGTATCCTTAAAGAGCACATATCTATAAAGACATGTCTGCAATGCCCTGCTGAATTTCATAATGTACACCTGATGGATTTTGCTCAATGGTGTGCTTGTTAAACACACACTGTAAACGGCCGCTGATGGTCATAACTTGTCATTTTATATTGGCACTTGTAAACACAACAGATGTGTTTCAGACAGACGAGAACACGGCTGTTTGGTCTTTAAGATCTTTATCACTCCAAGATGGTTCACAGATCTTTAACTTCAGCAGCGGGGCTCTTTAACCCTCTTTAACTTTTTATTAGGAGTGAAAGGATAATCATCTCAAAGATTATCAAACACAAAATATTATTTGGCATAATGTCCCCATTTGTGTTTTTTGTACTTGGCCTTGGGACTCCAACATTACAAAAGAAATCTTGAAGCATCTATTTTTATTTTATTAGAAGGAAAAGAGGGTTTAGGATATTTTTATTTATAAAATTTAAATGTTTATATTCTAGAGAATAAAAAAGCATTATTGTGAAATAATGACACAATTTTAATTTTAGGATGAACTACCCCTTTAAATACACTTTGAAATAAATGTTGTGATGTCTCTCTGAGATTGTTTGTTTGGTTCATGATTCAGAGCTTTAAATGGAGAAAATTAATACTAAATACTAATACTTAAAATAATACTAGAAAACTGACTGAAAAGGCTGCTTTAGACTTTAATGTCAATAAAAATCATCAACGTTTTCACAGTTGTTGAGCTAGTGAAGCTGTGATGAGACGATCGCATCCTTGTTGAGAATCAGTCTCTGTACAGGACCGGTTAACACCCATCCAATCCAAAGTAAAGGTAAGAATCTGTGAAGAAAAATGTGTTGTGATATGATTATTCTAAAACTAGTGAATATAATATCTCAGAAAATCACCAGACGAAATTCAGAAGTCAATGCAACTGAACATCTGTAAAATGATTTATAAATTCCTGTTTGCAAAGTCAGAACCCTTATAAAAACTGAAAAGTAGTCTGATAAATAAAATACTGATAAATACTATTTATTTTTTCCACTTTTTTTTTCTTCTACTTTCATTTTTAATAAAACATGATTAGTAAAATGTATAGTCTTTACTGTAGAAAATGTTTTTAACCAGCTGCTATATTTGCCAAAGATGAAAATGTGGAAGAGAGATGTGTGTATTTTGTTAAAGAATAGACGTGTGTAAACGGATGTTTACAGCCATTTTCCATCATTTTAAACCTACAGTATAATAAATTGGAGTGACTCATGTTCTGGTTTGGTTTGTCTGAAAACAAAGCAACAGAGCTCAGTTTGCAGGAAAGAAATAATCACAGTATTTACCTGTTTGACGTGTGAGTGGCATGAAATCTGAAAGCTATTCTGAGGTTTCTTTGAGTCTGTGAATGAATCACTATTTATTCATTTTATATAGATTGAAATCCTTGTTAATAAAGTCTGAGCACATCTGTTTATTTTTGTGCAGGTTTATGATAGCGGTAATTACATTTATCTTTCAGCTCCATTTATCAAATCATTTATTGGTTAAAGGCATATTAAAATGATTTATCATACACCATCAACAACCAATCAATACTGTCACATTTATATTAGAAATAAATTGACATATCCAAACCAAGTCACAATAAAGCTCAGAAACTAATATTATTTTTGTTTAATTTTAACATTTCGACTTTATCTTTGGAAGAAATAAACACAAATCAATCAAGTCAGTGGTTGACAGTAATAGTATAAAGTTATGTGTTTATGTCAAAAGCATATCTCTGATCACTTGATGAAAATGTTCAAGATCTTATTGTAATTATGACTTTTTATTGCAGACTTTGACTTGTCAAATCTGAGCTCAGTTTTTGAGTACTGATACTCCAGAGAAGACACATGTGAGTATTTCCTTTTTAAAACACAGAAATCCTGTGCACAAGTTTGTCTGGATAAAAAACTGAGATAACAAAGGCTAGTGTTTGTGAGTAAATGAGCACATGAGTACTAGACAACATGATGAATAACATGACAGTGATGTTATATGAAGAGCTGGACATCTTATAAACAAACACTTGTTTTTGTTTTACAAGTTTCAACTTCACCGAGAGTGGAAGTATTTTAGTCCCTGAGCGTCCTGACACCGCGGCACACACTGATCTCTGATCAGAGATAATCGATGTCAGACATCTCCAAGCTCTGTGTAAACGTGTGGTCCTGTTTTTAACTTTGGCTATGATGTGTGTATCTCTGCATGTTAATAAATGTAGATACAGAAGAATACATTTCTGAGACGATGAGACATTATAGCGAGAGAAGTGATGACGGGAGAAAAACAGAACTGAACTTGGAGACCGAGATGAGCAAAGGGTATAAAAATGAAAGAAAACCAGCAGGTTTAGGGAGGAGTTCTCAGAGAAGGTTAGATGAAAATAAATGTGCCTGTTGGTCAGTTGATGCAATTTAACAGTCTTGTAGTATTTTCTGCCGCCTGCCTAAAATACAGCAAGTAAACAGACACTATCACTAACTGTTCAGAAATCCATTACCGCAGTGGGATTGCTCCTGTCTAAAGACATGCTTCGCTTGTGTAAAGGACCCGGAAAGATCAGGAAGATCATTTTAGACTGATATCCAACAAAGACCATTTCCACTGAAGTGCAAATGATGGACCTGTGTGACCCAGACAATTAGATTTATTAATCTTACTTCATGTTCATTTTAGCATTTACTAATAGATTTAAAAACTGTTAATATTAGTTGCAGAATGAACTAACATGAACAATTGTTTTGGCATTAACTAACATTAATAAAGATTAATAAACGTGAAAAACTATATTGCTCGTCGTTATTGTATGTTTACTAATGCATTTACATGTTAACAAATACAACCGTCTTGTAAAGTGTTTCACATTTCATGTTAGAATTTTTTTATTACATAAAGGCATTAGAGTTAAAAGGTAAATTTACTAATAATAATATAACAAATTTGATATTTGGATGTGTATAATATAAACTGTGCTGTAAATACAAATAACCATGAATTACTTTTTATCTCTAAATGATGCAGGATTGTCAATATTTTATCTTTGTTTTATATCGTTGCACTTTGTTTAAATGTTTCATAATACTTTTTTCAAGGTTTACATTAGATTTTAAATCCCATTTTTCTTTTTGACCTAATGTATATTTTTGTATTTAGAACTAGTAATTGGAATAATTAGTAATTATTTCATATAACTGTGATTGTGTTTGGCTAAAGAATGAACGTCATATATACATCTACTGTAGGATGAGGGTAAGAAAATATTGGAAAAAAATTTTTTTAAACTATTCCTTTAAACTTTTATCGTTCCTCTGGACATTTATGTTATTTCCCTGTTCACTTTAATATTTCTAGGTTGAATTTTAATCTAATCATGACAAACCATAAATTGATGGAAAGGTATAACACTCGAGATGAAATTTGACAAATTTTCATAAAAATAAACATGAGCAAAAAATGTAAAAAAAGAAATGTTATTGCAATTTTGTAAAAATACCTAAAATGAAAAAAAGTAATATGTAAAATTTAAAAATTGTAAAAATGCATTTTCATGTGTATGCTTAATTTCTGCTGTGACAGTTATTTTTACACTTTAGGTTCATCATAGCAATGCCATCGAAAGGTTCGTTGGGGAAAAATGGTTCTAAGGTTTTAACAAAAAAAAAAACATTTCTTTCTTACCTTTTTCTGGATACCTTTTCAGGAAGTTGTATTTTCAAAAGTGTATTTCTTTCTGTCCTTTCGGGGTGAAATATGATCTGGACATGTTCTTGTCAGGTTTCGTGAGCTGTCTGTCTGTTGTCTGTCACACTTTATTTAACCCTGAGGGGAAACAGTGTTATAAATACACACACAGTGCATTTAAAGCAGATAGTGGCAGACAAACACAGCGAGTGCGATGGCATTACATGAATGCATTAGTGAAGAAAAGTCATTACTCCTTACCGCGGTAACAGCCAAGAATAATCCGCAGTTGGGCGCAGCGGGATGAGGACAAGACGACGGTTTATTTTCTAATGGCAGCAGGGAAGGTGAATGTCTAGCTGAGCTTCTTTCAGTGCTATAGTGAATAAAGCCGTGTTTAAAGGAGCTCAGACAAATAGCCTATTATAAACCCATTTCTTCACTATACACTTCTCTCCCAGTGAGCTAAGAAATTCTTCTGATCTTTCTGATCAGATGCGCAGGAGTTTGGTCCTGACATGATGTTGTTTCCTCCGGCTATAAAGATAAAGAGTTAAATGCACAGAACTGTAAGTTACAGTAAAACAACAAGACCATTACAGGACATATCTAATATTTCTACTGAGAAAAAGAGTCCGAAATCTCACGAATGTCTCGTTTTAGAGATCTTATCAATGACACAAACGCAACTCAGATTTGTCGAGTCTGACATTAGAAGTCGGTATTATTGAAGATTTCAGTATAAACTCGAACATTAAATTTACCCAAATCCAGATTATTTTGTATTTTACTTATACAATTGTTAATTTTACTTCCATACTCGTTATGTATTTTACTAATTTAGTCTTATTTGTTTCTGTTTTTATTTCTCCAAAGCAATTTTAGTAGAAATGTCTAAATAAAACACAAATGAGAACTCAATCACCAAATCTCGTGAGCTTTGTAAGAGAAACATCTGAGCAATAAAAAATGAAAAACTTTCAGTATTTCAGTATCTGCAATCTAAGACACATCTGAGATCTCTACCTCATGTACCGACTTGTTTTCCAGTCGGATTGGCAGAATGGTGTTGGAGAAGTCAAGGAGCACAAGATTTATCCATCTAAGCAGTAAGAACAAATGGCCTGTTGTGTCTCAGGGGACTGGCGGGTCCTTCATGGACACTGGGACCGCTGGGAGTCTTCCAGCGCTGAGGCATCTCAATTATTTTGAGAGAAGGAGAAAACAGGTAATGAAGAACCCCACAGAGCTGTCATATGTCCTAAAGGCTTCCTGTGGCTTCCATCAATGCTGACTTTCCTCCACTCTCTCCTCATCTAATCAACACAGATGGTCTCGAGTAGGATGATGTCACACCGAGGTGAAAAGATACTTGAGATGGAGGATGAGGGTTCAGAAGCTGTTTCCTGTTTGCAGATTGGCTGAAACCAGTACTACTGGCCAAACCAGTAGACCATCAAACATCAAAGATGAGCAATGGTTTGTTTCAGCATCCATTTTCTGTAATCGTTTACTAAATCTATCTAATAAAACAACAGACATGGGTAAATATTCTGAATTTGGGTAAATGTGATGAGAAATGTTTGTCATATTGAAATCTTCAATAATATTGACTTGTAATGTCAGACTTGACAAATCTTGAGTTCAGTTTGTGTTTTTGTTGAGATCTCTTCTGAAACTTTAATAACAGAGAGATTTGTGAGATTTCTGACTCTTTTTCTTAGGAGAAATATCTGAGACACACATGAGACTTAAACAAAAGTTTACATTTGATCTCACTTGAGATATTAAAGAGATCTAATCTGTGTTTTTTCTTTTTGGGGTTTTTCTCTCAAAATTTGTCAAGGATACCAGGGAAAGAACTGTAGCTGTATGGGCATAACCACACTGATTTGATAATGACATAACTAGAACTACTCTTTAACTTTAACATAAAACTGTACATGATTCAAAGTCAAACTGTATAAGCGAAATTCAAACTACAGCATATCAGTGAATATGTGTTTTATTAACATGCAAAAATACCTTTTTAACCTGATAACTGTCTTTGCACATATTGAGTATACACATTAAAACACACTAAATGAACAACCATTTTTTACATTTTAGATATTTTAAATTTTTACATTATCGTTTTTTTGTAATTTTTGTTATTTTTAAAAATATAATTTAACATTAACATTTTTAATTTTTTTTTTTGTGTTTATTATTATGAAAATATGTCAAATATTGATTCTTTTTAATCTTTACCTTTCTATCTGTGTAGTTTGTCATAATTAAATTAGAATTTAACTATATAAAAAATATTAAAGTAAATAGGGCAATACCATAGGTACAGTTAACAGGTTAAATTCTTTTCAAAGCTGAAAATCAGTTTACACTCCGAACACAACATGCATACAACATTTTTAATGTCTTTATTATTATATTTGAATGAAAGACATACTAGAGTTTATTTTTGTATATTTCTGAAGCAGATACATTAGTGTTTGTTGTTTCATTAGACTGATTCAGTAAACAATAAACCAGCTTATGTATGTATTCATGTCCTATACTGAAGTGTAAACTGAAGTTCAGCTTTGAACAGAATTTAAGGAGCCTTTTACACACAAAACATGCCCAAATCAAAAACGACAGCAAACTGATAAAACTGTAGTCAACGTATGCATTATTTCCTATATGCTTTTTGTATTCCCGTGCATTTTTTGTATTCTCTAACATGCTGTAGTTTGTCTTTCCTTTAAACAATTAAAGTAAAATCATGTACAGACTCATAAAGTTACAGAAAAAAATAATTAGCAACTTTTATTAGTTTTGAGTCCTGACATTGTTCTGATGATGAAAACTCTGATGGCAGGTTACATTGACTGCACTTTAAAAGCAAACTGTTTCAATAGCTTGCTTTAACTTCCATATAGAGATGAACATTACCTTCAGTGAACGGGGACCTTTCCAAAGGCCATTTTATCTCAAAGGTGTCTATTGTTCCACTCGGCAGTCTCTGAAATTATCCGTCCATTCTGTCGTCCACCATGAAAACCTTTTGGAATAACAGAGAATATCAGTAGCAACCGGTGGGTGTGTAAAGTGCGACCTTTATGCTTATATTAAAAGTAATTATCAACTGATGACATGCATTTACAGTGATTTTCTACACCGTGTACTTATTTGTCCAGTTCAAATGGGCTACGTTATAAAATGAAGAGACGGTGTAATGACTTCAAGAACTGATGTGGCTCTTGAAAAAGGAATATAAAAAAGTCTATGATAATAGCATCATTTATTTAAGTTGTTTAATCAAATGAAATAAAATGTTGATTTGGACATCCAAAATTAATTGGGTAGGTGTATCACACCTATTTTAGTAACTTTGGGTTTTCATACAGAAGAAATGTGGGGGGTAGAATCCACCAAGTGAAAATGGACCTGCCCAAATAATACCCCCCAAATACTGAAACTGTTCATGTTAAACACCTGATGCACAATACAATTAATCAAATCAGGTAATGAAACAAAATACTGTTTGCATGCCATCCCTCACAAAAACAAAGCATACTTCAAATTCATTGTGATACTTAAGCAAAGTATATTTTTAGGTTTTTTATTTTAATACTACTATGGGCTAAATTGTCCCATTTTTTTACTTTATTAAAGTGTACTTTTAAGTATACTTTAAGTGTAGCAGTAGTCAACATCTACACTTACGTTATTCTAAGAAGTATTCTGAGAACCATCCAGAAAGTATACTTATTTTTACACTTGAATAAACTTCTTTTTTGCAAGGGTCACCTCTCCATCACGCTAGTATGTTATGATGTTGTGCAGTGTGGATTACCGTGAGGATGAATACTGTACTTTACTGGGGCAGTGCAGAATTACTTCAGTCTGATCCGTGCATCTCAATCTCCTCTTTGAAATGTTAAAAGTGCACTCGAGTTCACTGCATGTCTGGATACATGCCCGCTCCACTCCATCATCTTATGAATTACTTCTGATCACTAAAAAATATACAGAAACATCTCTTTTAAATAACATTCTGTTGGCCACCTGCTTCTACAGACAGTAAAGTCTCTGGCAGATCTTTTGCACAATGTATATCAGTAAATTATAAACCCTAACAAATAAGAATAAAACGTTATTGCAGAGGTGAATTTAAAGTGTAGAAAATACAAAAACAACGCTTATTTTCTGTCTTATCATCCACTTAACACATTACAATATCTGTGCAATTGTGCTTGCAATTGTGATATTGATTAATTACATCTAGTCTCACACAAGGAAATCATACAGTATCTTATATTTTGTGGGCATTTACAATAATTTTGTTGATATTTTTGACACAATCCCCCATTCATTTTTGAACCGGAGGAACAGTAACAAAAGAATATTAAATAAGAAAATAAGAGCAATCTTTAAAAAGTTATCATGAGTCAAGTTACTTGAAGCAAAGTTTTCATCCAATCACATTAATGATGTTAACAGATAAATCCGATAATTTAGTGATTTCACAAAACCAGCCTTGATATAAAATCTTAAAACATACAAGTCTGAGATCAAGATGAGACTGAGTCCAAATGTGGATGACACCAAGACCTTCAAAAAATGTCTTGAGTACTACAACACTAAATATAGACATATTTTTGCACAGGTACCACATGCCAAATGCTACTGTTAATTCACCCCAAGAGTTAAAAAGATTTTGAAGTCTGAAATGACAGAGGACTTGAGAATGGTAGCGGTCTGTCAGCTAAAGATGACAGCACTTACATGACATCACTGCTCTGGCAGGAGGCGCTCGCTAATGGAAACCCTTCAAGATGGCATCTTTGACTGCCCACTTCTTTCTATCTTTCAGTGGTCATAAGATTCCTGTCGACAGACTATTAAAGCATGGAAAGATGGGTTATGAAATGTAAAGATGCTAAAGGGATGATTTACCTTCTCTACCCCTGTACATGCCCTCCCTTACATCAGCAACATGGAATTAACTTCATTTTTGGATGTTATTAATTAAAATCATCACATGGAACAACAGGATGGCAGCCGTGCAATATTTAATATCAGATGTCGACAGAAACAGATTAAGATATTATAAAATTCATTACGGTAGAAATGCAAATGTAGCGTGTCTGCATGTGAAGACCTGATTGGTGCCTTCCAGAGCATGATGGGATATATCAATATTACTGTACTGAAGGGTGTCATTAATGCTGATGAAGGATGCTGGTACCCGGGCAGTGCCCACAATCCTGTCAACATATATCATATACTGCTTTATGAAACTGGCAGAGAAATATCTTTATAAATGATTGTAAAGAGACATAATGTAGACTGATACCTTTTAGGAGATGAAGTTTGCTGACACTCGGAGGTTTGGATCACATGACACGTTGAGCGGCAGGTAGATGAATCATCCACACACGCATGTTGTTCTCTTTGACACTCATTCAGAGCAAAACACATCAATCTCTTTAAATGCCTAAAGTTTTTCCTGTAAGACTGGGATTATGGAAAGCACTGTAAAAAAATATAATATTAAGGTATGCGCACAAAATGTATAATCTGCATTAATTACAGTAATTGAATGTTTTAATTTTTAAGATATCATCTGCAGTTTGGTTAAACAAAGACAGAAAAACAAATAAATAAATATGTTCTCCGGCTTTTGATTTGGTGGTGAAATACAATATGACCTGTATATATTCTCAACACATTTTGTGAGATTTATACTGGCAGACCACAGCATTATTCCACAACATCTGAAATCAAATGTTCCCTCTGTCCATCATAATCATGAGCTCAGACTCTCAGATTGTTTATGCACTCGTGGTTCGCTCTATGTTTGTGACCCTGATAGGGTCATCGGGGTCCGCCTGACCCAAATCGCCTCTCCATCCCGCTGGATGACAAAGACACTGCCGGAGGAGAGTCACTGACTTAAATATCACAAAGACACCGATCTGTTGCTCATCCTGCCGCTGTTGAAAACAGACACAATATGCATATAGTATGTTTTTAAAACAACAACGAGTCTGGCTTTTCATTTATCAGCTCTTCTTCCATTTTTTCCTAAATCCTTCTGGTAAAGTGTAACACCCTAACACATCAGACATCCTTGAGCAGTTCAATATACATACAGAGAAAGCGAGCAGCTATGAAGAGAGCAAACGCAGACTGACAAGTATTGTAGGCAGGCGAACGGAACGGACGGCGAGTCAATCAAAACAGCTGTTATCTCAGCAGGTGTGCGCACACCGTCTGCGTTCAGCTTTCATAACCCTTCACGTTCAAGGAACCCTTCATCTTCAGAGCTCAGAGTTTTTAAACAGCCGTGATCGCCGGCAGGTTTCCGGTGAGGAGATGATGCTCTGTAAACAGTAAGTTGCTGTAATTTGCCTTAATTCAGTGGCAATTCATTTCATCAAACATGACGAGAGGCGGCAGAAATTCAGCCTGCTGCTGTTCTCTCTGTAATTACAGCTATTGATGAAAGGCAAAAAGCACTTACATGTAATTACAAATCTTTTGGAAGCAACAGCTGCTGTCATGACGATGACTGAGCGACGGAGGAGAGACGTGGAACAATACACGCGATGATGTCTTATATCATACAGTCATTGTGCTTCATTGAGAAAAGCTTAATGTGTTGGTTTTTATAGATCGTTTTAATCGCTGTTATCAGAACTGCTAAAGGGAATTCTGAGAAAGTTTCAAATCTTTGTAAACTATAAAAAAACTAAATGATATTTGGATTTTAGTGATATTTCATGTGTAGGATCCTTATTAAGCAATACATGTAAAGATGCCTTTTCATACAGCAACATTTAAATCTGTCATTTCAAATCTCTTTCACTGTCATGAGATTAAAATAAGTGGCATTTTTTTTCTTTAAAAGTCAAAATGATATTAATATTTTAATAATGGGAGTGTAGTGTAAATTTAGCAAAAAGCAATTTGACAACAGCATTGTGTATTATATTAACGCTAACGTGTATATTAACGCTGCTTCGTAAAACAGCGACAACATTTTTCCTTTTGGTTTTGTGTAACTTGTTTTGTTAAAACAGTGTTTTGTTGAATAAATAGTTACACACTTCATTGATGTTTTTGTCAATAGCCACATCAAATGTCTTGTTATTGTTCAGCACAATTTAATAGAAAATGGCTTTTTAAACATATGAAACATAATAAAAAATATGTCAGATAAAATGATCCTGTTTGCCTGGGCAATTTTAAAGGATTATTTCACCGAAAGTGTTTTTATTCTGTCCACCCTCATGTTATTCCACATCGTAATATCTTTCAACAGCTTCACCGTGCTTTACGTGTCACAAACATGACACGTGTTAAAGTTCTCTATGTGTATTTCTCTTCAGGAGATCATAACTGTCCAGGTGAGTGACAGGTGCGATTGGATTACATCAGTGTCCTCCCTCACCTCCATACATTACTGCACGCTCCGTCTCTTTTGCTTTCAGTTCAGTCATCTTCCGCCCTCATTTTATTCCTTCCTGTTCTCCATGTGTCCCTCTCCCGGGTCCCGTGCTGTGCATCTGAGTCATTGTTTGCCTGCTTTCATTAAGATGGAAATCAATCATCATGTGCTGGGAGAAAATACAAGCAAAGAATGTTATAGAGGGGCTGAACTCTCTCTCTCAATCACTCTCTCTCTCTCTCTCTCTCTCTCTCTCTCTCTCACGCCTCTCTCTCTCTCTCACTCTCACTCCTCTCACTCTCACTCACTCTCTCCACTCACTCTCACTCCTCTCTCTCTCTCTCACTCCTCCTCTCTCTCTCTCTCCTCACTCTCACTCTCTCACTCACTCTCTCTCTCTCTCTCTCTCTCTCTCTCTCTCCACGCCCTCACTCACTCCTCTCTCACTCCACTCTCTCTCTCTCTCTCACTCTCTCTCCTCTCTCACTCACTCTCTCTCTCACTCTCTCTCTCTCTCTCTCTCTCTCTCTCACTCACTCCTCTCTCTCACTCACTCTCTCTCTCTCTCTCTCTCACTCACTCACGCTCTCACTCAGTCACTCACTCACGCTCTCTCTCTCTCACTCTCTCTCTCTCTCTCTCTCTCTCTCTCTCTCTCTCTCTCTCTCTCTCACTCACTCACTCACTACTCCACTCTCACTCACTCACTCACCACCACTCTCTCACTCTCTCTCTCTCTCTCACTCACTCCACGCTCTCTCTCTCCACCTCTCTCTCTCTCTCTCTCTCCTAACTCACTCTCTCCTCTCTCACTCTCTCTCTCTCTCTCTTACTCACGCTCTCTCTCACTCACGCTCTCTCACTCACGCTCTCTCTCATTCGGTTGATAGTTAAAAATTAAGTAGAAAATGGGGAAAAGTGCTCAAATGTAACAGATGTTGTAATTGGGTCCTGGGAGAGGAAATGTCTTGTTAAATAGATCTAATAATTGTAGCACATCATTAAAATGATTAAATAATAATAATAATTCTGCATGATCTGAGGTGTCATTCATGTCCTTACACGAACATGGGATCAGGTCATTTTAATAACTTGGATTTTTTTAAATATGAAGAGTAATAGTGATACTTGTCTTAACGAACACTACTAATAATCTAAAAAAAACACTTTTTAGTTTTATCTATCGTTAATTTTGCATTAAAAGACAATAGATTTCAATTACAGGTAGAAAAATATAACAAGCACGGGGACATCAGATTTGTGTATGTAACAGCACTGTTATTCCAACAAACCTTGTTTGTCATGAAAAAGAGGAAGGTGATGAAGCGGTGATGTGGCCGGTGTTGTGGGACTGGCTGTGACACAGACGATGGGCATTCTGATGATTCTGTCATCTCTGTCCAAAATCATGTCCAAGAGTCTGCAGAGGCTCATGATTTTACACTGCACATTTATTTGCCCTGGATTTATTTCTTTGATCGTACATCCGAGCTTACATCTGAAAAAAGTTTAAAAAAAAATTTTTTATCTGCAAAGCTAAAACAAAGTTAAAATCTATAATCTAATGATGAAATTAAGAGCATAATTTTACTATAATTGTATTTTTTATGGCCTTACTCAGTCAATTTTAAAGGTATTAAGGTTATACTTTCAATTTTAACTAAATTTTAGCAGAAAACAGTAAATCACAAAAAAGTGACTTTACGGGGATTTTTACAGGCAGGGTCATATATGACACACAGCAGAGAGGCGGTAACAGCTTTGTCATCATTTAGTTTAAAATAAAAGAACAAAACAGTAAGTACAATGGTAAAATAAAAAACCCCAATGAGAACAGATACATGTCAGTGCATTGGTGTGGAAGATGCTCTGATCAGCACAGCGTGACGCCTGTCAGCTCGACCGATCGATTCATGATCGATGGATACAAGACTGATGGCCGGAGAGATCACGACTTTCATCCCTTCACATCCACATCAGACACTTTTCTGATATTTGAACCACCAAGTGTTTATGTTTAATAACTTCTAGGACTACTTTTAATCTATCCTACACAGCTTTTATTTGTCTTGAAAATGTTATTTATAAATGTTATTGTCTGACAGACAATATACAAACCACAAAATTCTCACTCATTCATATCAGTGCAATGCAAAATTTCTCACATTTATTCCAGCCATTTTGTTGGAATGTCAAACCGCATCCATATCCGCATCCAGAAGTCGTGCAGGTATCGCCGATCTGTCTGACAAAGACAAACTAGCGGTAAATGCAGCACAATTGCTCATCAGTCATACTGTAACAGAATGCAAATGATATGCAAATAACATTAGACCTCTACCAGATGGACAGTTTCATGAAAGCAAGCCTTCTGAGAAATAACATGTCTTTATGAGACTGATCATGTCGCGATGTTTAATACTGTACCAGGACATTCATGAACACGATAACTGATTCTCTGCTCGTATCTGATGGATTCAGGGCCAGCACGCTCTGTTCTGATGACTTTCAAACATTAATCTCTCCAAATCCTTCTGCAATCATCTGAAATGAGGTTTTAACCCTATAGACACAGTCATATGTGGCTGTAGTGTGTTTAGAAAGTTTACCTTTCAGGTGATCTTGGGAGAGGTCAGTCCTTCAGAAGAAGCCTGTAAAGTTAAAAATGTTTTATTTAGAGTCATTGTTTCTAAAAGACACCATTGCCTTTCAAACACAGTTCAGGCTATTGTTCTTGAGATGGATTTATTCAGTTTTAGAGATACTGTGAAACATTTATTCTCTGTGGGTTATCGAGCGGCCCATTTTGACAAATACATTCAAATCAGTTCACGAGCTTCGGACCCAGTTAATCTTATCATTGGCTTTCTACCCGTTTAAAGAACTCCATTTTCTTCTGACTAATAGTGTATTTTCATTTGCTAAGTGTCTCGTTTGCTGAACTTTATTGAATTTGAGAGGAACGGCTTAATTTCTGGCTTTGTGGATTGATATTTTAAAACGGCCGGTTTTCTTCTGCACGATGTGTTGGTCACTATATCTCCTCATTTTCTGCATTGCTGCGCTTTCAAGCCAATAAAAATGGAAAATAAATTATTTGGCTGGAAATGTGAATTTGTCAGTAACGCTTTTGATTCAACAAGCGTGTTTAATTGGCTGTTTAGGTGTGAATCTTACAAAACTTTAGGATAACAATCAGATTATATTTCACATTGTTTTTCTTTCAAAATAAAGAAAAACAATTACATGTTATAATAATGTAGTTTTTTTGTTTTTAATGAATTATTTTAATGAATTTAATGAATTATTAATGAAGTAGTATAATTAATATATAATTTAAAAAAAATATAATTATAAATTATAACTTAATAATATGGTATTATAATTATTAACAATAATACTTAGTACAAAGTACTAAGTATAATTATTATAAGTAATAATAATAATGAAAATCACTAAAAATTAAAACATTTCGATACATTTAGGCAATTGTGGAGTAATGAGTGTCATAAAACAATTTCTAAATGCAAATAAAATGCAATAAATAAAACAAAATAATGTTTTTATATATATATATATATATACATTTATTTGTAAAATATAAAATCTGACCTGGAAATGTTTCATTGAGATCATGCTTAAGCATTACTGGGTCACTTTGTTGTCTATTAATTCAAAATGTGTGTATTTTTCCTTGCAGATATAATATTTTAACACATAGTCCAGGATTTGGATGAGTTTCATGAAAAAACATCCTTAAGCATCTGTCCCTGAAAATAAATTCAAAAGCAACAAGAATTTACGTGGTTTCAGCTACCTTCAAAGTGCATATGGTTGTGTGTTTATTCCTTCTCCAAACTGACAGTAATTGCTTGACTCGTGGTTTTCTCCTCATGCACAGATTCCAGCAGTGACCAGACATCTGTCACATCAGATCTGCAGGACATCGGGTGCTCTGAGCTCACTGACTGAGATTAAGAAACATCTCAGTGAATCTCTATGGGCGGGAACATGTGATTTTATCCCTCACGTCGTGCCACAGAAGCAGCGGAGGATGTTTGAGGAAGATTTCACTGGGACTGTCCTCCAAAAACACACTGCTGAGCTGAAGCGAGAAGACAAGACATTTAAAAATGCATTTTAGAGAAAACCTATGAGAACATTAAATCTCCCTTGAGAAAACTGAATGAATGACACTCACTTCCTGTTGTTTTCACAGAGGTTAAAATAAAATGCTCTTTACTCTACAAACTGATTTGGATCTGATGTGGATCTTTTGTGACAACATGCCCCAATAGTAAATGTCAATGTGCATGTGGCATGTTATCACAACTGAGCCTGTCAATAAATAATCTATAATCTATTGATCATGTTATCTCTCGCTGCACATGTACCCTGTACAGAAATACAGAGGAGAAACTTCTCTTTAGATGTTTAAAGTAACTATTGTATTAAAAAACACAATGAAAAGTTGTAAATGTGCATGCACTGGAAACCAATCACATTTAAATCGAACCCTGACAGGTTTTACTCGATGACTTAAAAGAACAAGTTCTCCATGACTTGTACCTGTAGATGAGAATCAAGAGCTGAATCAGTGTAATCTATAAAAGATGGTCGTGAGGATGACAGTTCAGCAATGGTCTGCCATGTCCTGTCAATCCGCTGGACACAGTCCTATCAAACATACTGACAGTAAGAAACACAAAAACACAAGGAGGAAAATGTTTTCTGGCTGGAAGAGTTTCTGGAGAGATGTACAATGTGTTAAAGTAGTTTTAAGAGAATTGTGACCAACAATGGGCAGAAGTAGCATAGTGATATCGTCAAATAATATCTGAAGTTAAAGCTAGACCAGATAATGTTTTTAAAATTCATTTTACAACTTTAAGCAATCAATAAGTTGTATAAATAATAAATATATTAACAATCTTAAACATAAAGGTGCTTTAAAAAGTGCATCTTTATAGAGATGCCAAAGAAAAACTATTGTTGGAAAAAAACTTTTTTTTAAACTTTTTTTGTCAAAGGTTTTTTATGGAACCATACAGTCAAAAATGGTTTTTCTATGCCATCATAAAGCATATTTATTTTTAAGAGTGTATATATATTATTTCTATATACCGTAAAGGTCTCTGGATTATAAAACTATTCTGGCCAAATGACAGATTTGAATGACACATGCTGAAGCTTTAACATAAAACTATGACAGGATGTAGAACCAAGAAAAATACTTTTAGTGTTTTAAAACTTTTTGCAGTCCAATATAGTCTTTTCGTTCCAAATCCTGTAGATGGAAAACTTTACACCCTTAAAATAAATAATAAAGGATCAGATAAGTACCAAAGGGTTTTTTAAGAAATAATTTTTTAAGAAAGAAACGTTTCTGCATTTCAGTAAACAAAAGCTTTGCAACAAAACTGCGACACACTGAATGTGAAACATATGAGATATTTCACATCTACTACCACATACACACATACAATCATTCTGTGCCGATGACGTGCCTCACAATCTTTTATTCCCTCAGCATCACTTATTCTCAGGGCTGAACCTTATCTAATGATCTCTCCCCGGGCAATAATATTAGACCTGCCTCCGAGCGCAGGGACTCGTTTTGGAAAGGTCAA
Organism: Beaufortia kweichowensis; assembly: GCA_019155185.1. Classification (NCBI taxonomy): domain Eukaryota; kingdom Metazoa; phylum Chordata; class Actinopteri; order Cypriniformes; family Gastromyzontidae; genus Beaufortia; species Beaufortia kweichowensis. The sequence continues at coordinate 1,730,738 of CM032802.1, forward strand.
GTTTTGCATTTACCGCCCCTTGGCTGTCGTCGGGGCACGCGAGTCTTCCGTCGCGGTGGGATTGCATACTTATGCGGCGGGCGCTGGAGGTAGCGCTGTCACCGCCGCGACACCTCTCTCAGATACGTCCTATCTACCTCACGCAGGAAGTGGCCGGGGTTAAGAGTCTAAAGACTGCTTGTCCCAAACTCCAAGATTAATTGACTGTGGAAGGGGTGAGATAAAGAAACGCATTAAGACTAAAGAAATCTTCCCGTATCCAGCTGCCCGCAAGATCCGCTCCGGGTTTTAAACACTATTTTTAAATGTTCTCAGAGCCGTCCAGCAGCAGACTGTCAATCTTACAGCACCTTGTAAAATATTTGAAAACTTTGAGTTTTAAAACAGACAGCTCACCTTAAGAAATCAAAAGCTGTCCATCAAACGAAGCCTGTCTTTTATTTACCACAGGCCTATTAAAGAATAATTGAATCTCTTTTACTTTGAATTCTTTTGTGGATACTGCTCAGATTCAATCCCTTAGCTGTAATTTTTAACATGCAGAACAAGAATTTCATGGTCAAAGAGAAAGTTTTTCCTCATTAGAGTTGCTGATGATGGACAGAGCTTAAGATGAGATGGGAGAAGTTGTGCTATCATGTGGAACGGCTTTGATCAGCATTCTCCATCTTCTCTCGTACGACCCTGAAACACATCATCTCAAAAATGCACGACTTGAAAAAAACAAGATGTAAATGATTAACTGCTGCCATTGAGTTTTTCTCTCTCGAATCATCTATCAAGCAATTTACCTTGTTTTGTCCAAACCGTCATTTTTCAGCTTGAAGGAAGCAGGTTTTCCATCTCCTGTATGAGCGATATATCAGATAAGAACAGTCATGATAGATTACAAAGCCAAACATTTTCCTGAACTGATGAATTGTGGTCAATAAGACAGAAACATGCATTACAAAAGAAAATAGTTTCTTTGTCGTTTCTTGTTGACTTTAATGCAAGATTAGTTCTACACGCCCTGTATTTTTTCACATTGTAAACCGAAGACACATTTATAATTTCAGATGTCATGGTGTCTTAGGAATACTAATGCTTAAAATTCTCCAGGATGTGACCTAAGATGTGATTTCATGCTGAGATGTGAGAAAGTCTCTCCCCGGTGGAATTCATCCTGCTCGGTTTTATTCTCACGAAAGGTCTTTTTCTCTCAGTTAAATATTTGAATAGGTCTTTGCACATTGAAATAAGAGGATTTGGCCTCATTGCTATTCTGTTAATGAGCAGAGATAAACACTTACTGATCACCGTCAGGTTAAACAAACTCTGGATATCATTTCCACACCATGACTTATAAAGTTTAGCATTAACTAATACTGTCACTAACAATCATGCATTAGCATTTTAATACATGAAACTTTAAAATCACACTGTTCCCTAATCCACAGGGATGTGCACCGACTCTTGACAGATATTAATCGCCGTACGTTTGCATCTCATTCGAACCCGTGGCCGCCGATCTCCCGAACGAAATCTCTCATCATTAATCCGTCTGGATCGATTTCTCACCCCTCGAGTGTTCTTTTAATAAATATTTTAGTTGAATTGATTATGCCTTTGGCTACTGTATTTAAACGCGCACAGCAACCCGTAAGTTAACCTTCAAGTTTTGTCTGATATAAAACATCAAGTAAAAACCTGACATAACAAAACTCTTACTGAAAGACCTCCATAAAAATAAGCAACAATTGTACAAAAAATATACAACTATTAGAAAAAAAGCATTGATAAACCTTGTCTCTAACCTTAACATCACTGGGGAGAAGACAAAAATGTATAAATGAGATCGTACAAATTCTTAAATCATTCAATATCACAAGCACCGCATGATACCAAGATACTGTGACAAAAACTAATGTCCATACTGAGGCAGTTAAGGATAGAAATCATGTTTGTGTTCTATCAGGTCGCGTTATACAAAAGTTGTGACAAATTGATCAATGGCGAGTCATTTGGAGGTCTGACTGTGATGGGAATTGAACATTTGTCTTTGTTACCTGCGCTTGTTCAACAACAAGGAATTCTACGAAACCGCAATTCATCAGGCCGAGTCGTGCAGCTGAAGGCGACGCTACCTTTATTAATTCTCTGCTTAATGAGTCATTTACATTTTAAAAGAAGAAGGAAAGAGAGTCTTAGGGAGTTCAAAGACTGCGAGCCCATTAGGTTTGTTGCTGGTGTCGCTGGAATAATGGCCTGTTGTGCAATGGGTCTGATTTGGGATGTGTTTTCTGTCTTCCAAATTGCGGATGGACATCAGTAAACATTCTGAAATAAATATACAATTTCAATAATGGGAACGTGTATCAACACGACAGGAGCTGCAGTAGCCAATTAGGATTATAAAAATTGTGCGTCTGTCTGTCAAAAGAGAATAATCAAGAAGATCTTAAATGTGTTATTCTGTTTTTTGGACATGTACCATAAAATTCTCTAAATTACATAAATCAAATTATTCAGTATCATTTAAAAAGTGTCATCTGATAACATAGTATTACCACAGTATATTTGTTATTGTAGAAATTCAGCTCAATTTCTCTTTTTTACAGACGCAGACTCACTTAGATAGTATAATGCTTTTGCTGTCCAGCTGAACCATGTCAAAACCACTATGTTCTGCTACAATGAAGCATGTAATTGTACCTGAACATTGTGGTTTCAACATAGTGAACACTCAACGTTTTAAGATTAAAAGACTATTTATTGCATATTTTGACTTTGTTACAACTTACACAAATAAAGTGGTTTTGGAAATTAGCATTTTTATACTGCACTATTTCTTTAAAAACAGGCACAATTTACCTGAAATCAGGCAGCAGAACAGAGCTGAAAAAACCAAACATACATCCACAGACTGTGGGGTCCGGGATGAGAAATAAATAAAAACACCCCAAAGCCACAAGCCCTTGGTGTGACATTTGCTTTGAGGTATTAATGGCTTCTTTCACATCTTCACAGTCTAATCCAGACGGCAGGAATGGAGGAAATGCAGTTCTATAGAATTGCACCAGCAGGCAAAATTGCATAAATGCAAGTTGGTGAAAAACCCTTTTCATCACTCGGTGGGATTAAATCTCCCAGCTAAGCCGAGATCAAATATCGAATTGTTCGGGCTGGCTCAAGGTGAGATGGAAGTGAATGAGAAAATAAAAATGTATATCCTTCTTCCAATAGGTCTAAATCGATTTGATTGGTGGAGATCTGTGTCATCAAAACAATGAGGAACTAGCAGGTCAAGACACATTAGCACCCGCCAGAGAGAGGTGTGTATAAAACGTAACATTGTATAATCTCATAATTTACATGAAAGTAATCGCATAGAAATAACCCCTCAAACTAAATCTCCTCATATTTCTTCCAGAGCATTTTCCACTATAAAATCCATAACAAACCTTGTGTTAAAGATTGTGAAACTAGATGATTTAAAGCTGAGATATTTCTACAAACATCCACTTTACTAGACATAATCACAGTAATAGGGCTGACATTTCAAGATCGTCCCCCACAAACAAAGTTAAATAATAAATGAAATGTAAAAACAGTTACCGTCTTATACAGGTGATATGCTTGTTTTACAGAATCACTCATTACTTATGATGATAACCAGGAACACAACTGAAAGTCTTCAAAAAATGTTTTCAAATTTAGCACTTACGTGTGTCAGAATTTTCATAAGACAAATTAGCAATTAAAGAAGCAAATTAATTTTCTAATTATAAACTTGAGTAGTTCAAAAGGATCAGATACACCAGGTCAAACAGCAACCACATTTCAGTAAAAACCCTTAAATCTGACATATTTCTGCAAATTGTTCTGCACATTTATTTGTTTAACTGATGCATAAAAATAGTATTAGTGGCAAAGGTTTGGGCTCGTTTCATTGTTTTTGGCAGAAAGCTTCAAGACATTTCACAGTCTTACTGTCCTTAAGGAATATTTCACATAAACTGCATGTGTGGGATCTACCAAGAGATTTCAATCATAAGACTGTAAAGGCCATTCCAAACATTTTATTTCTGAGATGTCTGATGGTGAAGTTTATCCAACCTTTTTTTCAACCTAATGATAAAAAAATCTTGATGCATCTCACAGGAAAATAGATCTGCTTCCATGTTTAACAGTGGCATTCTTTTCTTGAAATGTTTGTCCTTTCTCTAAACATCCCTGTGGCGTTTACAGCCAGAGTTCAATTTTAACTTAACCAGATCACAGCATATAGTTTATAAAAGAAACCGTCAAGTTACAGAGAATTTATTAAGCTTTAGATCTGTCAACACCTGACTATTTTCAAGGCCCTGCGAGTCAATTACATTACGAGACCTTACTGACAAAAAGCGCTAGTGGATAAATACAAGGTGTCTCAAGTTTTGCACCTGCCACATTTTATTAGTTTTATTTTTTCCAACTGTTATTAAGCAAATAAATGTGCACAAGTCACAGTCTGTTAATATTTTTACACATTTAATAAGAGCTGTACAACAGTTGTATCTTCCTGATTTACGTGTCAAAAAGCTACAAGTGAAATGACTTTAAACTGTTTTGGGTTATTTTACTATAAAGCAGAAGGTGTGATAGATAATAAATGTAGGGATGATACGGTATTAATACCAAAAACAAAACAAAGAAAAGAGAAAGTCGGAGGCCAAGATAAGTGCACAGACTGCTTTGATGGATATAATTGGAAAATTGCTCCCTGACTATGACAAATTTACACAAAAACAAAAGAGAGGAAGAAAATGATATAGTGCTGCTTTATTTCTGAGGAGAAGTGTCTTCAAAAGGAAACTTGTTTCATTAAATGATCTTTTGTCACATAAACTGCTAAATGACATGATTGCTAATGTCTTCACAGTGAAACTTTTCATTTCCTTAATAAATTGTGTTGAATACTTTAATACATCCCTTACATTGGAGATGAAGCATCTATTGGTTCTCTGATTGGGGTTATTCTTTGCCTTTGACTGTGATCATTTTCCATTGAAGAGTGTGTTTTAAATTAAACACTGTTTGTTCCACACGCAGATACGCTGCGCAGAATATTTCATCATTTCATCAAATCTTCAGTTGTTTCTTTATAATCATAATCATTCATGAGCCTCTTTGGAAAACTATTGTTATTTGAAATGCATGATACATTTACAGAAAAATACTTTCTTTTTTAATAGTGGAAAAAGAAAAAGTTCACATGCAACTATTTATATTACACTGTTTATTTCTATATATTAAAATGTATATTTATTTTATATATTAAAATGTAAATATATATCAATTATAAAATGTAAATATAAATAAATTAAAAAAAATCCAACACATAAAATGCTGTTTTCAACCCAACACTGCATAAAACAGGGACAGAATAAACAGCTGGGTTATACATGTTTACTTGTTTATTAAATGATTTGTTGTTACCCAAACATGAGTCAAAACTACCCGGTATAGGGTTATGTACGTATATTCCAACAGTGTGTTCTGTTCATATTTAACCCAGCGTTTTTATAGTGCAATTTATTTCTAATTTGTTATATGAATAAGAGAAACTGATGTGGGATTTAATGGCAGAATTTGCATTCATAAAAAACAAGAATGAAAAAAACGTTCCACTGTCATTAAATGTCATATCGTACATAAATGCCATAACTGTATATTATTAGTGTGCTGTTTAAAAAGAAACATGAACTCTTTGATAAGTTAACTTAAATATAAGGATTTAACAAGGGTGACTGACAGATACTCAACAAATAAATAACTATAAATAACCTTTCGCCGCACAAAACTATTACAGCTCTGAGAAAAGCAAATGTGAGAGTTACAGTTTATTCATAATAACAGGAACATTGCTCACAGCGGGCGGTTGGAGTCCGACTGTAATTGTCTTCAATTTTATTGTTGAAGGCGGTGAATTTGTTACACAAGCAGCACTTTGATGGCTGTTGTGGCAATGCTTTGAAAGGGATGCATTTAAAAAAAATAAAAGGTTTGAAGGGTTTTAGCATGTTGAAAGCTACTGTTAGCACGCTGAAACACTAACGCTGTCAGCATGCTAAATGTTATATCTATGAAGCATCACCAATAAAAAGCGTGACTTCAAAAGTCAGTTGTTGCCATCCAGTCCACCAAGCAAAACTGCCTCTCATGTTAAACATGTTAAAAAGCGTTTTTATTTTAGCATACTACAAGTTGCCCCGTCCCAAACGCACGCCATTGGCTAGGCCATAAGCAAGCGCCACAGTGTGCACACTCATAAAACAGAAAAGTATGATGAGAAAGTACTTCATGAAAGAAAAATGCTATACTTTACTTGAAAGCGTTTCTTCAGACACACAGGATACGTCCATCACGCTTCTATATGACTTCCTGCGGACGGTCGACTGTCTTCAGTTAAGCAACTGTGCACATCAAGATGGCTTAACGGCATGCGAGCGAATCTCCTGTTGAGAGAGATAATGAGACACTGTCAAGCTAATGAGAGTTCAGGGTGAGCGGAGGACTACAGACGAAGACATTGAACTCTAATCTCACTGCGAGCGTATGTGCACACGCTTGTTCTGATGCACAGGAGAAAGAGCGTTCACGCTGCTTTGAAACAGCCTTGACTGAGCTCAAACCTTATGTTAGATGACTTAAAAACACACTGACATGAGCTACAGGGCTCACTTAACAATGCAGAAACACGGCAAGCTTCTCGATTACTGATGCTGCCTTTATTTCATAATTCAGTGCCAAGATCATATATCATTTTATTGCTTTCCCACATAAACTGTAGTGACCAAAACTGATGTCCAACTTTAAAAGCTTGACAACTTGACTCTTCTGACAAATGATGATTTTAAACCCTTCCTAAAAAGATGTATTACAAAATTTTGTATGCATGTTGTGTAGTTGTGTTTGGAGTGTAAAATGAAGTTCAGCTTTGAGATTAATTTAGGGACGTTTGCCACAAAATGACACATGACACATGCAAAACTTACTAAGTCAGTGTCCAAAAATTACAAACAAGAAAGTAACAACAAAATATTAATAACTGATAAAGTTATAGTCTTACTTCAATTGATGTAAGTTTTGTGTTCCCAGATATGCTGAAGTTTGTCTTTTTTGCCAAAAAATTCGGCCAAGTTTCTCCATTTTCTTCCACACAGCTCAAATTTTGGTTTTCAAACATGAGAGGATCATTGAAAAAAAAAAATACTGTAAAAATATACTATTGGCTACTGTATAATAAGGATATTTAATATTAAAATGGAATTTAATATTGCATAAATTACATTACGATGAACTTTAATAATAGTTGAATTCTAATCTAATCATGACAAATCATGACTAATCATGGAAAGGTACAAGCCTCAAAAATAAATATATGACAAATATTTATAAGAAGAAACATAAACAAAAAAATTAATAAAAATGTTAAAATGATTTTATCGTAAATAACTCGTTAGACAAACACTCTTCCTCTAATCTCAAAATTCTTGGTTTGACTTTTCTCTGAAAGTTTTGCCAAACTTCTCAAACTACACAATTCCTCAATGCCGTTTTGTCACCATCGAGGGAAAGATGAATTTAAGAAATATGACAACACAGCAAAACTAAACCAACAGAAATAATAAAGCACACGGGAGAAAGGGAAGTAAACACCATCAAGAGCGAGCGGCATTTCCAGCACTATAGTGATTGATGGGCGCTCGCTTGCATTCATTTCCATATATTTCCCGCTCTGTGATGGGACTGACCAGCACATGTTAATGGTTTATTGGTCCCTGAGTTTGGCCGCCCACTCCGAGACTGACAGGCTTCCAATGCACGGCTGACAGAAATGAAGGACACGCTCGACCCTCAACAAATGAGCATCGGGGAGGTGTTTGGCTTCTGTCAATAAAAGCAGCAAGAGTACAGGCCTGTGCATTAAGCTGAAGGTTAGATAGACCATTAGCTCCACCACCACACTGCTCTCAATCACATAATAATGAGCATGAGAGATGCTTTTCAGGGGAGATGTGTTGTTTACATTGACTTCTGATATCATTTCATGGTTCGGTATAAAACAAACCAGCGAATTAAAGAGTTGGTTCACTTACATGAATATTTAAAGTAGCTGGAGACCTGAATCCTTGTGGTATATCAATGTAAATCTTCTATACAGCAATTCTTGATTTTTCCATCAATTGCTGTGAGAAGTAAGAGCTGTGAAAAGAAGGACAGGTGGAAATGTTAATTCTCCTTTTTATAGTATTATCAAACCATTATATAGTTGATAAAGATCAAGTAAGTTCCTTTTAAGAACTATAATACACATCAGTACCCAATTACCTCTCTTATGTAATCTATTATAAATAACTAAAGCCATTTAAAGAGTCAAATGTTGGCTGTATATGTAAATGGATAAGCACATGACCTCTGACCTTTATTGTCTCCTTTATTCTCAACTCTACAAAGTTTATTTCTATAGCGTTTCTTTACAGTTTGAATAGTTTCCAGGCAGCTGTACAGAAAACATAATGTTAAAACTGCAATTCATTAAATAGATAAAAATAAGATACATACTAAACTATACATTTCAATAATATCATGCTTTGTATTTTAGCATTACTAGGAAAAAAGTGTTTACTATTTTACTCAAAGGATTACATTTAAAGAAATATTAATGAGGTATGAAACTCTTTCTCAAAACAACCAACATTTTCTTCTGATCCTCACGCATCACATTCCTGAACAAGACTAGGAATATAGTGTGCAAATTGTATGTGAGACTCTTGTAAAATCTTTATGGTGTTTTTTGTCATTATGGATCTCCAAAGTCTCAGTTTGACACTTTTTATGCTTATACATTTACAAGCTAATACATCACCCTTTGTGTTTCACAGAAAAAAATAATAAACTGTACAGGTTTAAAGCGACATAAGGATGAGTAAATGATGACAGAATTTTCATTTTTCACCGAATTATTCCTTTAATATCATGTTGGCTGAATTATCTGCACATTTGCATTACATTAAATATGCCGGCGTCTTCTCTGTCTCGGGTCTATTAATCATTTTTCTGTTTACACCATTTCCACCTTCTCTCATAGAAATTGTTGATCTCTTGTCGAACATGCACCGTAACCACCCCATTATATTTTTCTAATCATAGTTCCCCTGGGTATTTATTATCGTTCATAGTTTCATATACAGGATATTGCATCTGATGAATTACATGTGTTTCCAGCAGTTTGGAGTGTTTTAATACAGGATTAATGATATCTGCTGTGGATCGCTGGTGTGTTTTATAGACGTGAAATATCCAGGTCTCAAGAGAAGACATGTTTTATGGTGTGTATTGTGTGCAGGTTATGTGTTTGAGTGTTTATATGTTTGATAACAGCACTTTGTTTCTAATCTGTTATTTCTCACAGGAGATCGTAGTTTCTCCGTAAGGAGTAGAGAAAAGTTTATGACACGTTGATGTGGTGCAATGAAATAACCCTGTAATGTTACAATTAACAAGCAACATGTGGTATAATTTCACTACAAGTGTTAAAATGAAACTTACTGAAGGTGTCATACTCCAAGTGTTCCACAGAAATGATCAGGAAAACACAACATGGATTGGTGCATTTCAACCAGTATATCCTGGGATCTGGGCTGTTGAGACAAAAATCTGATTTTTAGTATTGATGTTAAAGAACAATGTTAGTGTAGATACATACACATTTATACAAACACATATGCATAATGCATGTTTATGAATAAATACATTTCTGTAAGTGCATTGGCATGTTTTTCTCATCATCAGATCATGTACTATACCAGCTATTCTTAATAATTCATAAATAAAGGAGTTGTTTAGTTTTTTAGACTTTGCTTTACCCCAGTACAGTATATACAAAAATAATAACTTCTGTAGAGGAAAGCACATAAATCTAGACTTTTAAAGATGAAATCTCAGTGAGATGAGATGTGCGTAAACAGAAAAAGAATCCGTTGTTTAATATACATATATTCATAAATCTGTAATCTGATTGGATGAGCTACTTTAGAAAATGTTGCAAAACCTCTGAACCAGAATCAGTTGTAACCACACGTCACTTAAGATTTACATCAACTAAACTACATCATATCATAAACAACCTGCAGATGATAAACCAAAAACAAAATAAATATTGATTTACATTGAAAAACTCCTGTGCCATTTCTAATGAACATGTGACATGTTTGGAGGTGGCCTTAGCAACTCCTTAGCAACCATACAACATCATAGCAAAGACCACTGAGAGCACCTTAACAACCATACACCAATCTGGCAACCATGCAGAAAAACATTTACAATTTCTCCATCAAATGTAACAAAGCTTGTTGTGAATGTTATTAACCATCTATTTTTAATAAATGGTTTTTACTTTTGTCTTGTCTTAAGAACTTCTCTTAACCTCTTGTAAAACTACTGTAACACAACCTTGTATTATATAATACGGCTTTTGTAAGACATGGTGGGAAACCATGTCTTACAAGTAAGAAGTTGCTTTCCACAGACCAAATTTTTTGTTCATCAAGTAGAAGAGGTCAAGATGAGCAGACAGCAATCTCAAGTTGCTTCATCCTGAAGAGAGGACATGCTTTTAATACTGAATGACAGTTTGACTGCGGTAAGCCTGACCTTTGTCTATTATCCACGCTCCAACAACAGCAGTGAATGAACCTCTTCTTACAGACCTGAACAACTTCTTACAGACCTGAACTTTGTGAACAACGTGATGAAAAGAAACACACACTCAGGATTTGGTCAACAGGACTGAATATCAGTGAGTACTATAAGTACAAATATATATGTACTGTATATGTGTATATAACTATAAAACTTACATTAACTGGTGTGAAAGCTGATCTGAAGAAGATCTACAAATAAAATCATATGAATTAGCCACTGTTATGAATCACTTTATGCACATAAAAATTTGATTTGCACTGTTAATTTGATCACAAAAATAAATTCTTAAGGATGCTTTAAAAACTTTGCGTTCTTAAGGATTGTCTTTGTTTTGGGATGGGTTCATTCTCATTATATGGAAATGTTATTAATAGCCCATGGCTGAGAGTCAACGCACCATGAACAGCATCGCCAGCATTCTCACACACATAAACAAGGAATCATATTTTCCCATTTAACGATGGTCAAACAAGTCAACATTTATTTGATATGTTTCTCACACAATAAACTAAAACTGTGTGATTTCATTGGAGGTTTAGTAGACGCTTGTCCCTTTATATGATAAATAATCTTACGCCATACAGTTATTCAAAAGCTTCTCTGTTCACTGTAATATATACAGAACAATGTATGCAGAACATGATGTTTGTCCTCTCAGACTGCTAAAGCTCTTTAATGATCACTTACTTCCAATTTCCCCACAGGTTTTGGTATAAAATATTACTCTGTCACCATATATACAGAAAAACTTCATTCAGAACACTGAGGAATGAAAGGCACGGTTTATTTTAACGGCTCTCACGGGGATTAAAGGACTGTTAGCTCAGAGTTTCATTTCTGTCAGACTTTGTACCAAACTAGAAAACTAAATGTGCTTCTAAAACAACAAAATTAACTAAATTATAACATCATATTTATCTGCATAATGACCAATGATTACTGTGCATTTTGACAAGAATTTCTAAGCTAAGCTTTGAATTGTTTTTAATATAACAAATACAATAATACAAATATTCTGACTTACATTTAAAGGTGAAGTATGTTATTTTTACACCACTACATTTAACACAAAAGTTATGGTTTTTAAAAGGTTCTTTCCATAAAGATCCTTTAACATCCACAGATGACACAGAAGAACCAATTTTGGTTCCACAAAGAACCTTTTAGTCAAAAGTTTTTTCTTAACTCTTTATAGTCCAAAGAATCTTTCATCGTGGAGCTCCTTTCATGGCATTACTGTGAAGAAACTCTTAGAACTTTAGTTTTTAAAATTTTCTGTAAAATCACCAAATCAGTTAAAACCATTGATAGTGACACTGCATATAAAGCTAGAATAAGAGAAAGTAGAAAGCAAGAGAGAGAGAGAGAGAGCGAGAGAGCGAGAGAGCGCTCTAGTTCCTGTCATCCTCTGCCTGAGGTAAAGGTCTTTTACCAGGAGACTAAAGGATGAAGAGATTAGGAGTAATTACATTCAGAGGAATCTAAAGAACCAAATGAAGGTGTTTGGAGTTAAATCTCTTAACCAGGGAAAGTTCAGTAAGATGAGAAAAGTTAAAAGCAGCAAGATAACTTCAGGGTGAAATGCACTTTTTACCTCAGATGGATGTTTCTGTATAACATAATGATTGTTTGGCAGGTCCAGTTTTATCTAAAGTGATTTAAAGAGGTCACATCATGAGGAATTACATCTTCTTTCATCTTTTGAGATAAAAGACTTCAATGTAGTTACTGTGAGAACAGACTGCAACATTCAGAATTACGCATTTACTCTTCATCTCAAGAGCATTTACTAAATGTAAACAGCAAAAAATAACTATTTCAGCTCTGTAGTGTTGCATAAATACATGTTTTAGCAGATAAGTGTCCATGTTTCATCAACATTGCTGTGCGATCAGAAAATCAGCCCTCACAATTACAGTATACTGTAGATCTTAGAAACACACCTCTGTGTCCCTCTCTCTGTAGACTCACACATAAGTACAAAAACTAGTATACAATACTGATACAAATATGCTTCTTCAATAAAGCATATTTATTTACTCCCACATTAAAAAAATACTGTAGTACACCTTAGTATTCACCATAGTAAACTATTACAGTATATTATAGTAAATAAACATAGTATAGTATCCTGTATTATAAACTACAATACAGCACATTTATAAACTTCAGTAAATACAATTAAAGTATACTTAAATATTTACTATAGTAAAGATGGCAAAAGACAAGACAAGTAATTTAACTAAAGTTTTACTATAGTAAATACTGTAGTAGGCCATTTATAATATTGCATAATATATTACAACTCGTATGTGGATTATTTCACCCACATATTATTTCAACAACAAGTTTAACAGATTATTGTTTTGCATTTTATTTTGCATATTTAAAAACCATGTTTAAATGTTATTTCAATCGTTAATTGCATCTAAAATGTTTAAGAACCACTGCAATAATCTATAATACAATCTACAGCACTCATTTACCTGATTACTGGGCAAATCTTACACCACTTAATTACTATTTATGTGTAATGATGCTGGCAGCAAAACAGGAGAAGTGGATCCAAACACAGCTTAGTGGTATATTTATTAGAAAATCCAACAAGAACCCAAGAACAAAACCAGAACCATCCAGCAGAACCAGGAACACAAAACATCAACGACTCAACAAACACACAAAGACACCACGGCTATATATACAAGGCTAATAAGACACAGGTGATAACAATGAGCAATTGAGATAATGAGTCAAGCAAAGGATGATGGGAAGTGTAGTACAAATTGACTGTGAGTCCAGAATAGAGGAACAGGAGAAGACAGAGACAAGGGAAACTCAGACACGACTGTGACATCATGAGTCAAAATGATAATGTTTGTATTTTGTTGCGACCCTTGATCAAATTAGGTTTCTAATAATAAAAACTATACATCACCTCATAATTTATGTCGAAAGGTGCATTAACCTCATGTCCCTGGGTGATCTATTACATTTGTACATTTTTTACATTCTTGCTTGTGTTATTAGTTACATTAAAGTGTTTTTTGTACAATTGTATTAGTCTGTGTAAACATTATTTTATTTGTGTGCTGCCCAAATGAATAAAAGCATAAAAAAGATATGGCTCATATTTGGTTGGTAATTTCTGAGCAGATATGTGCCGCCACGAACATGGCAGGGTCTGCAGCTGGAGGGTAATGTAATTTGCTATTGTTTAACCTCGCGCTGCCAGGTCTCTTGTTTTAATGGAGTCTCAGATTAGTTTCCTCTAACATACGTAATTGGATAAGTGATGAAACATATTACTGCTATCCTACCACTAAATGGTAAAGACACATTACATTTTTTCAGACAGTCTTCTATTCTTCCCTCACCATTGGGGTTTTTATCTCAGGATCCGTCTGTAATCTTTTTCCAGAAACTGAATCAAAATGGGCAAGCAGGAGTAATGTGGGAGTACGATGTCATTGCGAAAAGGTACATTTTGATAAGACTATTCAGATGATGGTGCCTGTGACACTTTGCCAACAGTAAATGTCTGTCTTTGATGTTTCCGAGCCCCGTGTGCGACGTCGTCTGTCATTACAGTCAAACTGCTCTATCAAATTATTCATTCTGCTATTATATAATATTAGCTTAAACCGCACTAAAGATGGAGTCTCCGGAACACAACGTGAATGGAATTAAATTGCACACAAGCTATTGAAGAGACAAATGTGGTTGTTATGGAAACAGAAAGACTTCCTCTTTCTCTCTAACAGTCGTGAGGAGTCAAAGGTCGAGCTGTCAGTCTGAAGAAGGAGAGGTGAAACCTGTTGAACAGATTGTGTTGTGCTGATCTATATGCAACCTTGGCCAAAAAGCACAACAGCAAATCCCAAAGCACAGATCTGATATTCTGACACATATCTGATGATTCTGTCCCGTCTGTTTACATTTACTTTAGACATAAGCGGCTGTGTTTATATTAGCATGCTGCCAGACCCATATCAGTGGATTGCAGTAAATGTATTCGCTTGGCGCTATCTGGAACGTTTCCCACACTAAACAAAACATGCTGCGAGGAATTGTAATATAAAGAAATAAACAAGTAAATAAATATATATATATATTTGTATTTCATTTTTATGCATGTGTTGACTCGCACAATTCTATGTTTTCAGCAGCTTCACTTATTATGAGCGCATGAAAAAACTATAACTAGAGAAAATAATGCATGAAAGCATAAAACAGGTTCAGGATGTTCTGCTTTTAAGAGACACTTCAGTCTTTGATGTGGGAAAGCAATAGCGCTGTGACAGACAAGCGGATACTGCCCGTCTGCATTGACTAACTCTCTAAAGCTTCAGAGGACCTGGATCTCATTTCAAGCTCAACTGCCATCTATTCTCAGAAAGGAAGGTGAGAAAGGTCTTTTACTTTGTGCTTTTGGTGTTTTAAGTACTGAGAATCTTTCTCTGTCTTTCTCTCTCTCTCTGGGAGAGTGTATAAACTGCTTTAGGATATTTTATTATCATACTTGTTTATTCTAACATGCATGTGTTTAAATCTAGAAATCAGATTGTACCTAACTCATGTATTTCCCAGATTTCTGTGAGATCCAGTTTCGTGTTGCTACGGCCCATGCGAGCCAGCGTTTTAGGACTGGCGGCTTGCAATGTCACTATAACAAATGGGAAATAAAAAGGCCTGTCAAGCATCACAAATTGCTGCCTCAGAGGGATCTGGGAAGATGTCACTTGCTGGTAATGAGACGTGAATGAGAATCTCACATGTGCTCCTGTGGGCAGGTTTTCAGCCAATGGCTGCAGAGAAACACCTGCCATATTACACCAACGGGATGGAAAGTGATTGTTGAGAACTAAAATGTGTCTAGATACATATTTTATCAGTAATTAACTTTAACACTTTAATTTCTTGTGATTCATTAATGAAGAGAATTAAAGTTAATATATGATTTTTCTCTAATACCTAGTAGAAAGTATGTTGGAAGGCATATTTCTGACAAAATGACAACTATTTTCTTACCAAACTATTATGATAAAAAAATACAATTTATTGATTGCACAGTCAATTTTATATGAAATCTTAAGGATATTTAAAAAAAAAATTGTAATTAAGAAAAATACAATTTTGATTTCATTGCACAGTCAATTTTATTATGAATATATATATTCATATATATTTATATATGAATATTTTAATAAAAATTAAAATAAAAAATATCATATCTGCTTTCACAATTTTCATGACGCTTTGAGCTCTGCAATGGATGCAAATGTGGTTGTGGTTATAGTTATTGTTATCGTTACTGAACAATGAACCCTAACATTCTTCTGCCAGAACGGATCAATAGTTTTTATGACATCATTCTGCGCTTCCCATCAAATTCTCATCAGTTCCAGGCTGTGAGGTCAACTAAACACTATTGGCAACTATCATCCTAAACATCCTGTTTCAGTGGAATTGCATCAAACACATTTCAAAGCACTTTAGTTGGTTTCTATATTCTATATTAAATACATTTCAATGTCATTCATTTACAGTCATACAGCAACATTTTCTACCCTTTAACATTTAAGCTTTTAAGTATTAATCAATACATTAAACACTGGTTGTGTTTATCACATAGTTGCCGTGCCACAAACACAAAGTGTTGTAAATGGATGAGGAATGCAATTAACAAATGATTCAACAGTACTGTGACAACGACTCACAAGCAGAATCCCTGACAAGAGATCTGACCTTGCCACGCTTTAACTTTAATTCACTCAAGTGTGTGGAAATGCATTATATAGTCTAACACTGTTAATGTTGTAGTACTGCGGTGAAACCAGGCACCACCCAATGATTTTCCTCACATGCACGCTACACCCATAGGAACTTACTATACGGAGGGAGCGGACATCTGAGCCAACCAGAGCTGCTCTCAGCATCACAGAATTGAGCGGGTTACGGCGGTATGATGGGAGAATAGACCAGCCTTCATATAATTCACAGTGGGACCTCATATCCCTCACTGCATGACACAGTTAAACTTCTCTTTCAACATGTGTGAAAGAGACACAATACTGTTAATGTTGAGGATGGATTACATCATATAATCAGAAGACTTTATTTAAGCAATATGGGTATGACACAGCCTCCTTACTAGAAATGAATTATACTTTTACCTATTAGATATTTAACTTGACTTGTACCTGTACAAAATGTAGTAGTTGGTTGCCATGTTATGCAGTTGCTATGAGGGTTTAGCCTTCATGTTAGCACAAGCCAAGTGCAAGTGAAAATATTTTACCTATATTTAATCATTTACTCACTCACTCACCCACTCGCTCGCTCACTTGCTCGCTCGCCCACTCGCTCACTCACTCTCTGTTGCCAAAAGTTCAGAATCCTATTATCGTATTATGAAAACATTCAGAATCCTAATTAAAATGTGTTGCAGAAGGATCACTTAGGATCGTAACTACAGTACCTGAGTTTTAAAGTTTGTACCATTAAAAATACAAACAAGAGCAAAGACAAGCTCAGGGTGTTAAAAGATTGTAAAGACTTTACAGACGGTGTTAGAGAGGTTTGGGAACATGCCTGACAGCCCCAGTCAACAGTGTCCTGACAGAAAAGAAATGAATGAATTTTAAAGAAGAGAGGCGGGTGATAATGTTGTAGAAAGGCACGATAAAAACCCTCCATCATATGGTCACATTAGCTTTACCTGCGTCCCAAAGACATGAAGAAGCAAACGTTTCATGTGTAAGTTTTGAGCATATATACAGTACAGTATAGTCAAAACATTTCATATCAATTCAGTAAGTGTTTTCATAATGTGTGTCTTTAAATTGATGTATACTCACATGATATGCAGTTCCATCAGAATACACAGCTGCCTTTGAAATGTTGTTTTATCCCCCAGAACGGCATTGCAGCATCTAGCTGTTTCCTAAATTGTGCAAAAAGAAATCAAAAACAAGTCGAGTAGTCAAGATAAACAGAAAAACACAATGTTCCTACTATAAATAAATTAATAGTTGTTAACCTATCATTGAGAGTTTTCCAGCATTATCTTACCGCACATACCGAACACAATTTTCATTAAACATTGCAGGAGAGACTGTCTGCATACAATCATAAATCCATATCTACCTAAATCAGGAATGATCCTCCTATACTGTTGTGAAATACAAATTTCGTTTAGTATAACATCATGTTTTTAAATGACCTCTGATGGCTGGCATAATTCTCACTTTAGCTTATTTTCAAAGGAAATAGCTCTCTGAGAACTCTCTCAAGGATGCGCGAGTAGTTTGATGGGAGAACGGCATGTACATCAACACTTTGCAAGAGTACAGACCAAAATACTTAAGAATAACACAGAGACAGAAATCAGAGTCAGTTTTTACCGCCTCTCACTCCGCACAATCTTCTCTTTATTGCTGCGTGTAATGGAGACGGGCGGATGGCCTTCCGCTGATGGATTCAACATTAGATAGAGAAGGATTTTTCTTTAAATGGATGTTAACAGCATTTTAGTGTCATTAACGTAACCGTCTCCTTTAATGTAGACATGATCGCCTCTCGACTAATGTGTTTCAAACTAAAAGTATGAAAGCATCATATTTGAATAACTAAAAAGCTGATGTAGATTACTGACCTTGAAAACTATCACAGAGGTCATTTTATGTCCTTTAAACTGTGAAGAGACATTGAGTTACCATACATAATAAACAAATGAACTGAACTTGTTTTTTGCATCAGGCTTTTCAACATTTCACCACCTTTCACGTGAGATCCCTTGGTTTTCAATGGAGAACTTTTCCAAAACTACAATTTATTTTTGTAAATTTTACTATAAATTAATGTGGCTTTTCTGTAAGGGTAAGTAAATAATGTTAGTAAGTAAGTAAATTATGATGATTTAGATCCTAAATGGGCTGCAAAAGCATATCTTGTAACTAAAGTAAAGAATGAAAGAATGAAGCTAGTCTCAGACTTTATGCGTCTTCTCTTTCGGTGAACGTAGAATCAAAACTACACATTTGCAATTTACAGTAATCCAACACACTATTGTTTAAGACGTTTGTTTCACAGACTGTACAGCTGTGAAAATCGTGATGAATCAAAGTCGTCTAATTGGAGTTTTGTCTTGCCCGATGCATTAGTCTCATTTCCTGTCAGTCTGATTGGATGATTGACTCTTCGTCTGTGATGTGACATGCAGATTCGCTTGATTAGACACTAGAGGGATTGCGCTTCACGTCAGCGGGGGTCTTTCTTAAAGAAACGCGGCACCTGAAGATCGTAATCAGATTCGACGTCTCTCACAGCGCGGCCGGCGTGCGCTGCCACCAATCACATCCTTGTCATGGCGGGTTTGTTAAATCAGATTGTCCTTAACTACGTCTGATTAAAAATGAAGGAAAATAAAATAAAATCGGATCATCAGTGATATTTTTAGGGATATTTTTATACAGATAATCATTTAATCAGTGCAAACCCTCTGAACTCTGTGGATGACTGTCACAAATTCAGTCAAAGCCAGATTTATTTCACTTCAAAAACAAAGAAGAAAGTTTTTTGTAGATGTATTTCACCCTGTGAAGAAGGATATACTGCTGACTGCAAACATGCTTAATGTATATTTCATGAGTGTAGGATGAATAGTGGTTCATGTAACCTCTGTACATGCTGAAAGGACAAAGATAATGCTCACTTACTCCATGTCCAATAGTTTTCCTGTCATCTTTCAGTGTCGAAAGAAAATATGGGAATGCTTTAGAAGGGAATGAGGGCAGTGTGAGGTCAAAAATGTTTTGTTAAAGCTGCAATCTGTAACTTTGCCTCTTTCTCACCATCTCTGTTTGAAACACAATATTCCAGGACAATTTATGTACTTATCTTTACACGTGTTAAAGTCAGACTGACATTTCTCTCAGACAAACTCATACCTGACAGCTCATAAATAAATCATAGCTTACCATTGTAAATCCAGGTAAAGTATAGAGACAGAACACTGAGTTCTTAAGTACCTGCTGATTTTAATTGTTAAGTTATATGTTTAAGCTATAGATTATAGGTTGCAGATTTAAATAAAGCTTTGTGAAAGATACTCATCGCAAATGCTTCAATAATCACCCAAATTTGTTTAGAAAAAATGTCTGTTGGGTATATTGTTGATCAATAACAATAATGTTGATAAATATATTCAATGATTTATTTAAAATATATAATACAAATATAGACTATACATTTAAAAAATAGCTGTAGACAATGAAACCTTTCCAAACGTAGTTTTGCAGAACCTCAATGTTGGTTAATGGTTACAACTAAAAAGAAAATAATGATAGAAATGATAAAGAAACATTACCATTATGTCATGGTCCAGACGTCCTCTCAGAAGTGTGTGCCGCTGGTGTTTCTGCGAAAAAAGGAAAGTAAATCTGGCTCCATTTTTATGATCCATCAAGTTTTCTCACCGGATATTCTGTTACACAACTATACTGACATTACAGGGTTAATATGACTTATAAATACTATTTCATGTTGACTTTACCATCAGGACATCATTTTTGCTTCTCTTTATAAGTTATAAAAGTACTGCAAAATCTCCCAGTCCTTTAAAGTAAAAAGTCTGTTAATGGGATTCACTTACTCATTTTTAGGGTTTCACACTTCTTGTTAAAGTCGAGAAGATGTAACACTGTCTGACCAGCAATGATCACCCATCACCCTTATAAACACTTCCAGAACGCTCACAGAGACTTAACAAGAGTCTTTATAAAGACCAACACCAAATTACACTGATGGGATTTTGCCACACTTGATCCTGTAAAGCAACTGTAACGTTAATGCTTGAAAAAATAACAATAAACTTCTCAAGTTACGTCTCATGGGACAATTTAAACACTCTTGTATGTTATTATAAGTATCAGAAATTTTAATATCTATATATTATTGTTCTTGTTGGACAAAATTTTGATAATTGACTACAGTGAGAGATGTTTTATTTATTTTAAAATTCAGAAACCTTTCAAAAGAAACTGATGTCTTAAAAATCTTCACAGCCATCAGACATCTCGATCGATAGACATTTAACACAATAAATACACAACAAAGACAGAGATGTAGACAAAAACACAGACGTTTATTGTCTGCATGCTGTGCTGGTCGCCACAAAATCCAAAAAGGATCAAACTGTAAGATTGTACAAGACACTTGATCAGTGCCAACAGGACTGAGTCAGATCAGCTGATACTGTATTACCAGTTATGCAATCCAGCTTTACCATAAAGCCACATGGTTTATTTAAAGCACTGGTTTTATATGAGGTAGAACCTGGATAACCACCTTATCAAAGGATTTAAAGATGTAAAGCTGTTGTAAGAGATTTGTTTGGATACTACAAATAGAAAGTATGTATAGTTGATGGATAAAATAGATACACTAACAGAAAAAAACAGCAAAGATGAATCTGGTCGTACACTATGCGAATTAGTCAAGTATACATTTAGCAAATAGACGACATGTTTCTAAAACAGTTCTAGTCATTGATTCTGATTCTGCTTTCAAATAATATAAATTAATCAAATAAAACATATGAAATAAAATGTAAAAAATAACCTGCAGGATGTAGAAAACTACTGCATTACCAAAATGGATTTGAGACATAGACTTAAAGACTTGTAACACAGTAACATTTTTTGACAATTATGCTAAAAACAGCCCAGAAAAATGGGAGAAAGTAGAGTTTCTGAAAGTAAATGGTCTTCAGAAATACCTTCATATACCGGCAGACCTCTTCTTGAGGTTTTATAGCCGTCTCAAGGAGTTCAGATGATCGGCTAAGGTTTGTCATTTTTAACTGTCTGAAGGTGCATTTTGATTTCATCTATCTTTTCTATCCGCTCTAGTAACAGACTTTTATTCACTCGTATGGCTTTGACATCTTCTATAACTTTGGGGATTATTTTAGCAAACCTTGCAGGTTTTACATCATGCATGTTTGTTTTTTAGCTGATAATGGCAACAATGTGCAAAAATTTCATTTCTTGTATTTCACCTGCACTTGAAATACAATGTTATTTCATTTAGCAGCATTCATGAAATGACTATTTCTAAAGTTTCTAAAGAGTATTATTAAAAATCTATATGAAGACTATGGGTGAGTCAAAGTCATTCTTGGCATCAACATCAATGCTTTTCTTTCTAAGAGCGTATAGGTTGTATGCATAAAGCAGATATGCCTGTCTGAGAGTCAAAGCTTTTCTGTTTCATCTTACCTTTTCATCCTACATTATTATAAAGACACCATCATTTCCCGTGTACGTGTTCAGGAACAGAGAGACTCATTACGGCCTGCACTGATGTCTGTTCTTCCGTTGCGTTTGCTTTTGTCGTTCGCTGTGTGTTGACATTTCCTGCCACATGCTCCGTCTGCAAAGCAGCATGAGAATCAATGTAAGATCTGGCAACCAATTTGGTTCCCTGTCACTCAGATATCACAACTTGAATTTGTACACAAGGTGACTTATTCATTTGAATTTGTACTATGTGAATCATACAAAAACATAAAATTATTACAAAAAAACAACAATAAAGGCCCACCTTTAACCCCGCCCCTAACCCTAACACCACTGGGGAGAATGCAAATGATTGTAAAATATATTAGCCACCATATAAAATATGTACCAATAAAATTAAAACACTTTTTTGTTCAAAGAAATGTCAAGCATATGATGACAGAGACCTATTTTACAGATAATTATGTTTTTTCCTCCTTTTTATACATTTGTGTCTCATAACCTCAGAGGGACACCTTGTACTACTGCTAAAGCTGTAATTGGCAAAAATATCTCTTTTATAATTAATGAAGCTGTTCTGCCATTATGTTAAACACTGTGCAGAGAAAATAAAGTGAGAGAAAGAATGGGAAACAAGTATATTGACAGCCGATTATTAAACTAAAACTTCTAAATCGAAATCTAAAAGCATTATGTGAGTAATGCTTTTAAGGAAGTCAGCGCACTTCACCGTCATGTTTGCAAAACCTCCATGCAAACCCTAACAGTCTTATCCGCTTGAATGGGGGAAGACAAATATATCTAAAAATCACTGACTAAAATCACACTTAAATGATATATATGCAACCCACACTTAAATCTGACAACTGGCACATCTTGTTGATATCTATAATCTTTGGAAAAACACACTTCCATGATGCCGTTTCGGTTAACAGATGCTAGTGTGTTGATTATTGACTTAATCAAATGAAAAGTGTCTTTGATATTCTGGTTTGAATACTACAAGCAATGATGCTAGAACTACTAATACCTCACAACTTTGATAAATGTTTCTAAGAGACCAAGACCAAGTTTGTCGTTGAGGTTTTTAATTCATTTATTTTATAAAGATGTACAGTGCTTGCTGCTAAACGTCACAGCATGTGCCGTACATCCCAGCCACTGTACATAATGTACCCTTACATAAAAAATACTGTACATACACACATTTACACGTGTGTTAGTAAGATCCACAGGGATCAAAGATATGACTACTGCAGGATTTGACGTATGGAGTATGTGTTCTGTGTGTCGGGACTCAAGGGTGCACTTCTTCATAGTAATAGGCTCTAAGACCATTCTGGACTGTGTCATGTCTGCCTTACGTAAGTCCCAGTGTCTCCCAGCAGAATATATTATTAGAGATATCCATCACACACTGCATAGCCTATATACATGAAATCTTCAGGCCTAACTCAATTATATTCTGTGTGAAGAAAATGAGGCCTATTTTAGGATCATTATGGATCATTATAATTTTCTGCATTGTGACATTATCAAGTCAATTACAGTAGGCATATTCACCTTCTCCCTCTTGGAAGGTCTCGTGACTGAAATGAAAAACAAATTTGTGAGTGGCGGGGAATAATTGACAAAACATTTGTCACAATGCTAATCACCTTAAACCCTGAAATCAGAACTGGAGTTTTGAAACTTACTTAGCTTTTTATTTTACACGTCTCTTCGCTTTAAGGCCAACTATATGCTAGTGTACTTTAAATGGTTCAACTACACTAACTTTAGAAGATCTCTGTGAGTCTAAAAACACTGAGGACTCATATTGTACTTATTGCCGTGTCTAATGTAATGATCTGAGAGGACAACAGTTGCATCCCACAGTGCTTCTCCTCAACAAAATTATATTTAACCATCAGGTTTTGCTTTTTTAAAGGCAGCAAGTATAAAATTATCCCTATAGCTTACAGTTCCCCGGAAATGCCCGAGCTGGATCATCAAAAACCAGAAAGTAACTATGCATTACAGTCGATAGCAAACAGATTTAAAGAGAGAGAAAAGTTCAAGATTCAAACCACAAAAAGCCAATCAAGAGTAAACTGTGATTCTGTCATTTACAGCATTGCATTTCATTATTTGTATTTGTGCACGATGACAATCGTGACGACCTAATCTAATCTAAGCGTAAACTTCTGTTGTGTTTCTGTGACTGTTCATCACAAATGTAATTCCTTTTCCTGTCTTTGAACCTCATTGGCTTTCATAACGGTTAAAGACCCTTGTTGTGTCTTTCAGTAAATTGGGCTAAATGGCTAATATCCTGCATGTATTCTTTCATGATCCATCTCTCTCTCTCTCTCTCTCTGTGCACCTGGTTGTTTTCCGGTAGTTGCGGTGGCTTCATCCTGCTCCTCTCATTTATCACCGCTGCCTCTCCTCTCCTGTTCAACCGGGAAGCCTGTATACTCTCCATGCACATTTATCTTCCCTTATACTCCCCATCTCTTTTTACACAATCCTTCAGCTCACAGGACATCTTTTTACGTACCGTTCACGACCTCCCTTCCATGACGGAGGGCCGCGCGTACGTCATTAAGCATCTGTGAGCGTGTGCATGCCCGTGTTATTCCACAGTCTCCTGCAGAGCAGCAACATACACTAATTTCATTTATTTTTTAATGTAAATTACAGCTCGTTCCTAACTAAAGTAGCAAAGACACTTTTGTTTTGTAAAGTTTATGATTTAGGAAATAAATTGGTTAGAAATTAGAGATAGATATGATGAGGTGTGCATATATAAATTTATGAAAAGAGCTCAAATTATAAGCTGCCTCTTAATTCCTCCCCAACATAATGTAAAAACAATTTATAAATGTATAAAATAATCTTTTAAACAGTTTTTATGGTTAAAAAAATAATCAGTTATTGAGCATGTACATATAAACAATATTGAACACTGTCTCCTTATCTTACCCTGATTCACCATGATAAGCTTATGATTTCAAGTTAATAATAAAGTTAAGCTGCCGGAAACAATTTTGCGAAAATGTCAGTTTGACATCATTTGTCTTTAACCTACGTAAAGATAATAGGCAACATAAAGTGGCCTGCAATTTTATATTTCAGAGATGGTGATAAAAGGTAAAAGTGGAACTTAAACCCATGATCTTTGTGCTAATAATACAATACTTTACCAATTGAGTGACAGAAACCACATTTACTCAGTTCAGTTTATTCTTGACTCGTTTCGCCCCAAACTTTCAAGAGAACTCCTACCTGCGTAGGTTACAATCCCATGATGCATTGCAAGCAATCCCTCCGGACTATAGTGCAGCACTGACACCTGCAGGAGAGGTACAACGTCAGAAAAATCTCTCTCTCTCTCTCTCTCTCTCTCTCTCTCTCTCTCTCTCTCTCTCTCCCAAAAGGACAAGTGCACAGTGTGATCTAGGGCACAGTGGGTCGCCTTTCTTCCTAATTAATATGCACAGCAAGGATGAGCTAGCAGAATCCAATCAGCACTGAAAGAGAGCAAAGTGAGAGACCACGAACACGCAAATACATACAATCACTTACAGCACAAAATAAATTTGATTTTCTGCAGAAGATCTCTCCAGCTTGCCATTATCCACACATATGCATATATGTAAATGTGATTGCCAATGTGATGGTTGCTCATCCTACTACATGCATGTTGATGTTGCCATGGTTACCTTTGTGATTGACAGAGTGATCTTGCAGCCCCTCCCTGTCGAGAAGTCTTGTCATTCTGTGCACCTGCATGAGAGTTTCCAAAGTCACAGCATCAATCAAATTATGTGCAAGTTTTGAATGTTAAAACACTTTTACCTTAGTTTATTGTGACACAACTACTGCAAGCCGTACTGAGCCGTTCGCAGGTTGATTTTCTGTAGTGTAAGCACTGTGGTTCAGCAGCCCAATATTTCAACATCAGGCTCAACCAATAGCATGAGTTTGGGGGCGGGACATCCTCTGGTTTGTGTAACAATGGAAGATGTAGGTTGTAGAAAAGTGCAGTGTTACCTTTCTGAAAAAAAGATGAATATAAGATGAGGAATATAATTGGATGTATTTCTTGCCCACCACCAGCACTTCTTGCAATAACCATTATTTTGTCCAGGCAATTGCAGGTGCTAAAAATAAAGCATTTATGACTCTTACACAAGAGCTTTCTCTACAGTATGAGCATTGTGCTCGGGTTCATATAGTCAAATGTGCTTATATCAAATGGCAAATTCCAAATCCAAATCTTGCTCTCTAATGCTGTCTCTAAACAGTCATTTACCGGCCTTATACAGCACCAATCAAGTTTCAGAATAGTTGTACACTCATCAAAACCCTAAAATAACACAATTGCAACTGTGTGCATTATGTTGTGACTAAAAGCATCTAAAGTAAATGAAAAGTAGTCACCCTTTACAATTTGTGAAATGGTACATTTCTTCGGCCTTAGTTCTCTGTTTCTTGCAGTGCTTGCAATGCAGATGAACATTAAAGAGACTCCTGCTTTTTCTTTTTTCTTACTAGCAACTTTCTGCCATTGATTTCATGTAATATAGATCGTTTCAGCCACGGGTGTGCTAAATAAACAAGAGTTAAATTACAATCCAATGCATAATTTAATTTATACAAACCCAGCAACATACAGTACAGTAAGTTACATTTTTCTGCGGTCATCTGATAATCCTAGCATTGTACCTCAGGTAACAAATAAACAATATTGTTATTATGCAGACTATAATTTTGGCATCTGTTCAGCCCTACTGCCAGATTGTATAACATGTTATTTATGCCGTGTTGTGAAAGCTATCGATCTGTTACAGCAAGGTTACAGGCATATAGATCGTGTTTTACCAGTCAGTTTACAGTACATTGCTGGACCACTGGCACAAGCCACAACTAAACTTGCAACCATAAAGAAAGATGGAATAGGTTTATAAGGCATCATGGTTGGAATATACGCAGCAGGCTGCCTGTTTAATTAAGCAATAAACTTTTGTTGCGTATGTCAATTTAGAAACAGCTGTATCTCAACATGTTTTGTGAGACAGTCTAACAGGTTTGGCAAGTGTTTTGATTGATCTAATAAACAATGAAATAGATTCCTTTGGGACGGGAAAATTCACAAACTTTGTTCAGCAATATCAATCGATACATTTTATACGGTAGGTGAGCATGGAAATGTTTGCAAATACTTGCTGACCTTTACTGTGGTCTGTATGAAACATTTTATTGACGTACAAACAAATGTTGTATGTGAGTTATAGGAATTATACTGGTTTATCAGTTGTGCTCAATAACTCAAGATTAAGAGAAAGGCTCCGTTTCAAAACTAGTGAGCTGCAGGCATCATTTAAAGACATCATAGGACTTTTAAAGGACCTTAAAGTGGCCAAATGCTAACTCAGCATTACATTTTACACAGAGAAAGCAATACCAAGGTTCATGGCAAAGAACATTCAAGATGACACTGACACACACTGTTGGAGTTCCTGTATCTCTGTTGGTAGAGAATTGCACTAGCAACAGGATCGTGGGTTCAATCCCAGGGAACACACAAACTGATAAAAGGCACAGACTGATTGCACCGTAAGTCACTTTGGTTAAAAGCATCTACCAAATGCATAAATGTCCACATTTGGCAGATGCTTTTATCCAAAGGAATTTACAGTTTACTCAAAGTTAAAGATGGCAGATGAAACATAATACATTTAAAAAAAAAATTCAATACAATAAAAGACGTTTAATGAAAATCAGCCTATGTAGAGCATTTTAAAATGGTTACCTAAGAGGGTCTATTTTGGGTAACATGATGCATTAGGTGCCACCTGCCTGTACAATAGGCAATATACAGTAAGCCAGTTCACTAGGGTTTGGAACAGAGCCACAGGGAGTGAGTCTGTGAGCGAGAGAGAGAGAGAGAGAGAGAGAGAGAGAGAGAGAGAGAGAGAGAGAGAGAGAGAGAGGAGAGAGAGAGAGAGAGAGAGAGAGAGAGAGAGAGAGAGAGAGAGAGAGAGAGAGAGAGAGAGAGAGAGAGAGAGAGAGAGAGAGAGGATATGTGTAGATATAGCTGTGCAGTAATTGGATCCATAAATCAGGGTGGACCTTTTTTCAATTGGCTTTGTTCATGAAATTCAGTGTTCACATCTCTTAATTCTATAGAGTGCCTAAAGAAAGAGAAAAGCCTGATGTCAAATGTCAGATAGAATGGGATTGTGTTTGACCGATATATAGCTTTATGAGAAAGGAAAGCCATAGCCGTGAATATCTGTGTGTATTGCTATTTTCTATTACCCATATAAAGCATTAAAACTGACAGACCTTCAGCGGATAAAAACCTTTAGAGACATGCGTGAAGGGACATACTGTACTGTATGTTGCAAATGTGAAACTGACACGAAAGAGAAAACTGGAGAATTTCTGTCAACTATATTTCAGTGGTTAGTGACTGTGGACGATCTCAGCAGACTGAAATACTTTCCTGTCATCTTCTCCTGCCCTCCACCACATCCAAATCATCTTCCTCTTGGTTTCCTCAGCATGCAGCACTGCTTACCAGTGTGTACCGTGTATCTAGTACTAAAACTAACACTAAGACTGTAAGACTTTGTTCAATAATATCATTCAATAAACGTATAGGGTTGTGAACACAGAAATGTTTGCATAAACTTTTGACTTCTGATGTCTGTCTGAAACATTTTACTGATAGACAAATTGTGTATGCAAGTTATATGACTCAAAAACTCAAGGATGAGGGAAAGGCTCAGTGGAATAGCATTCAAATAAATAAATAAATAATGCACATTTATATTATCCAGTACTAGCAGACAAACAGAATGAGTCATTATGAAAGTCTGTCAAATATTTATCTACATTTCACATAATCAAGAAGTTTTACTCACTCTCTGTCTGAGGGTCACACATTTTTAGCAAAACATTTCAATGCTTTTCTGCCATAGATGAGTTTAGCATCAGTGTCACACCTGCTCCATACCACATTAATGACCAAATTCATCAATCGGTTCAGTTGTGTACAACCACCGCTGTCAGTAATGACAGAGATTGTATCTGAAGCTTTGATCGTGAGCGTGTACAGCCCACTGTGAACGGCTGAATGAATCCAATAAAAGCTGGAAAATACAGCTAAACCCACTTTCAGCTAAAGCCAGGGTTTCTGCTTGAGTTTAAGGTCTCGTACTAACTACTTTGATTTAAAGCAAAGAATGAAAGACAAAATACTGAAATTGTGGGACACACTGCAAAAAAATATTTCTAAATTAATGAAATAAAGTATGTTTGTCTTGTTTTAAAGTACAAATATCTAAAAACATTTTCCTCATAAGCAAAATCACCTAACACATTAAGTCATTTTGTTATCAAAAAGATTAAATTAAGACAAGTTTATAAGGTAAGCAAAAATATCTGCCAATGGCATGAGAAAAATAATGGTAAAACTTTTGACTTCTTCATACAGGTTTATTTTTCTTACCCCGTTGGCAGATATTTTTTCTTGTTTTAAGCAAATAACTCATTTAAATTTTATATTTTTTTCATAATCCATATTTTAGGTAATTTTGCCTATCAAGAAAATGGATAGTGATTTAAGTGTTTTTAGATGTTTGTACTGCAAAACAAGACAATAACTTTTTTGCAGTGTAAAATATATTTTATGATCTATACAGCATTCAGGGTTTGTGTGGTTATAGTCTTATGGATGATCGGTCCATCAGAAGATTACATTTTCATATAAGCACAGAACGATCAAGGACTATAAAGTTAAACCTCCATTATTTCAAGACCAAGCTATCACTTTTCCTACTGGGTAAAAAAAAGCTTTAATACTCTGACCTTGTTTGCCTTAAAACTTTTAAGAATCTTCCTCCATCTACCACAATCTTGACCATCTGTCATGGCTTGATAGACCAAACAAGCTCCAATGGTAAAAAATGACCATCTGAAAACCAAATCTATAAAACCATTCTTGTTTCGTTAAGTATATTCTCCAATTTTTACACATTTTTCTGTTCTTTTCATTTTCTCTCTCTCTCTGACTCATTTGCTCACCCACTTTTTGGCTCACTTTGATGAAGCCTCATCAAGGCTGAAAACGATTCGGCTTTGTAAATTAGATTAAGCACACTTCACCGTCCACACTTCACACGAGACGTGCCCTTTCCCGACAGCGTGTGAGGAAGAGGAACGTGGTTAACAGGAGAGAGTTTTAAGTGCTCTGCAGCAGATCAAAAGGCAGGTGGAAGTGTGATGAAGCGCAGCAGGAGACAGCAGGTGTGGATCATGAGTACATTGCCCTGTCCTGCGCTCACATGTACTCGTGTGTATTAATGGCTGTGGGCTGAGGAGGAAGATCACACATGTACCAAAGACTCTCTCTGAACTCATAAAACATCCATCAGATGGATCTCTGTGCTTGAATTGCACTGCAATTGGTAGATGGATGGAGGAAGAGAAGAATAATGATGATCAAAGAAATAAAGTTGAGGAAGTGATGTCAACTGATGGTCAGGACACATTTCACTCCAACATCATAAAGAGAATAAATCCTGTTTTAGGAGTTTGCATTTTTATGTAACTAAATAAACTATTTATTCATGGATGTCATAGTTTTTTCAAGTACCAACTCTTAAGAGTTGAATCCTGTTTTAGTTAGATAAAATTCCTGATTTATTTCTCTTGGTTTTGCAGTGAAATATAAACCTGACAAGTTCTCAGTGTAGAAAACACTCAGCTCACACACACACACACACACACACTGTATTGTGGTGATTGAGAGAGAAAGAGTG
The DNA here is from genome assembly GCA_019155185.1 of Beaufortia kweichowensis. Classification (NCBI taxonomy): domain Eukaryota; kingdom Metazoa; phylum Chordata; class Actinopteri; order Cypriniformes; family Gastromyzontidae; genus Beaufortia; species Beaufortia kweichowensis. The sequence goes on from CM032802.1 coordinate 1,761,585, forward strand.
AGAGAGTGAGAGTGAGAGAGTGAGAGAGAGAGAGAGAGAGAGAGAGAGAGAGAGAGAGAGAGAGAGAGAGAGAGAGAGAGAGAGAGAGAGAGAGAGAGAGAGAGAGAGAGAGAGACTAGAATAAAGCCACAAAAGCCCAGCAGGACCCAGAACTCGCACACTTTTCAAATACCAATGCTGTTATCTCTCAGGTTTAGTAGTGGAGGTTACCATGGGAAAGTCGTTTCCATGGCTTCTCTTTCTTTACCGCGGTTCTGTTGACGCTGTGTGGTTTCCTTCTGCTTCTCTCTCAGGCACAGAGAACATGTGTTAGTCATGTCGCTCTGTGTCACGCAGTCCCACAGACCTAAATGTCAAAACACAGGCAGTGAACAGTAAGAGAAGCCAATCAACAACAGTTTGACAGTTTTAACTGGCTAAACTGTAGCAGCAATAGTCTTCTATTTTTAATCTAATGCTGCTGGTGTTGCTGAGTCCACCAAAATTATACACTGCAAAAAAATTACAGTACAGAAAATATTAAGGATATTTAGCCTTGACAGAAAAACAATTATAAGATTTAAGTGAGTTTACGCCTAAAACAAGCAAAATATACAATATGCCAGAGGGATAAGAAAATTAAACTTGAATTAAGTTTTACCTCTTTATTTGGTGATTAATTTAAGTTTATTAGACATAATATCTTAGGTGATTTTGCTTATTAAGAAAATATATTTTGATTTATGTATTTTAAATATTCACACTTTAAAGCAAAACAAAAAATACTAAGAAATATATTTGCAGTGTACACTCCTAAAAATGCCGGGTTGTTTATTTAACCCATGGTTGGGTCCAAAATGAACAAACCCAACTGTTGTTCTAAATCAACCTAAAAACCCTAACCATGTTTGACATAAACAACCCAGCATAGGTTCATTCATAACCCAACAGTTGAGTTTGTTGAGTAGTATCCAATTTAGTCTAATTGTCTTGTGAATCCCACAGTAAACAAGATAAAGATATGATTGGAGTTCCTTCACTTTATTGTCTGCAAGGTAAAAATCACAGATCTGATCGCTTTGAAAATAACAGCAAATTATTTGAGGTGATTCATGTCTGTAAAGTAAATGGTGCAGAACGGGTTATTTAACTCAAAACTACATTCATATTTATGAATTTGGCAAATGCTTTTATCCAAAGTGCATTCAAGTTTGACATTTTATCATTATGAACGTTCTGTGAGAATCAAACCCACAACATTTGTGAATGCTCTACCAAGTGAACTACATGAAAATCTGCGTGAAATACTACCTTTGTTTTACTTTGAATCAACTAGTGGCACGACTAATCAACTAGTTGTATTATCTGTAGGGGACAAACACCATGTGTTTTCATTATCTTAGACAAGTATGTGAAGGAAACTAACAAACCACACTTACAAAGCGCTTAACGCTACTAAATCTTCATATCCCCATTTTCAACAGAATCACCGCCCGATTCCCAGCCGTGAAGCGTGACCTCCCCGTGACGTGGCCACGACATGTGAGTCTTTCTCCTCATTGGTAATGGCATGCCTGTGCGGATCCTATTAGCTCCAGCAGTAAATCAATTTGAGTGTGAATCCAGAGAGAGAATAGCAGTCGGGTGAAGGGGCGGATGCTGGTGTGCATGTTTATGTGGTTGTGAATGCAGATAAGACAGCGGGCAGCGTATCAAACTCTCTCTCTCTCTCTGTGTGTGTGTGTGAGGAGGATAGAAGGTGAATATAGCTCAACCCGGCAGGCAGGAGTGAATTACCTTCACAGCATGTGTTCATGAGGAGTTCTTCTCGTCCAGACTCCATCACAGACATAAAGAAGATCTCAGGTATGATTTACATAGGTATCATCTTTGTCTCAGGTGTTTCTCTTGAACTATAAGGAAGTAAAAATAAAGTCAGGTACAGTAGAATTTTCTGGCATTAGATCTCATCTTATCCTACGCACATAAACTGAATAAACATCCAAGTTCATAGTGACGTCTCATCCTCCTCCTTAAGGATCTTTAACATCTTTAAAATTCAGTCCTGAAACTCTTACCTGGTTAACATACTTATAACCCAAAGAAACATTTATAGTGATGCATAACATATCGCACAGTCAGAATAGGCCAAAATAATATATAAAATTATCAAAAATAAAACAGCTATTGACTGATCAGAATCAAGGACTGGAACTAACTGGTTTATAAAACCCCTAAAGACGCTGCTTAAATGTCAAGGCTAATTTATTTTTGTCTTACCTTGAGCGCACTATTACTGTACTATGCGGTTAAAATTCTTGTGCTTTTATTTTGATGGGAAACTGAAAGAATTCCTTTAGTTTACTTTTAATATGATTCTTCAGTTCACATATGGAGAGATGCTCTCATCTTGGCATAGTCAAGTCAAGTATTTGGTCCTTGATTTGTATAATATGTTAACTCTTAGTCGCAAATGTCTGGAATTAGAAAAATGTGAAAATAAAGTGAATCTGAAGTGTCTTTAACAAAGCTATTACATTAACATGGATTTGATGAAAAACATGTACATTCCAACTTTTAATTACAGAACATCTTCAGATCTTCAGAGCTGTCACAATACCAGATTTTTACTACATAATTATAGTTGAAAAATAAATAACAATATTACCCAAATAACTATTAAATAAGGCAATTAGTCAAATGAACGAATTTAGACGTATCAAATACACTTTAGAAGGGCAGACAAACTGCATTGAATTATTTAAGCTTTTATCATATGTGTTGTATTAACACAATATCAATAATCACAGTTATTTCTAATATATTGAGATGTATTGCGACACCCCTCCTCTAAGATATTTGTTAGCTTTCGAGTGCCTTTTTCTTCAGAAGAAACGTAAGAAGCAAAAATCTACCAACAAACTCCAAATCTCATTACTGATATGATTAAAGCGATTTCATCATTTGTAATATTTCTTTCTCTCTACCTGATAGATGAGAGAGAGCATGACATAGCTAGAGGTATGAACTCACACATGCCCAATCTATTTCTAAAATGTTTCTCAAAGGGTCACCACTTCATCACATCAAACAATGAAACTCCTGGTGCTCAGGTGTGGAGGTGATCTGGAGAGAACGTGTCACCAGCATCTCTGCTCTGACTCCAGCTCTCATACAGCACCAGAACTCATTTCACCCCTGACCGGCTTCCTGTGCACCGCTCCTCTCTCATCCGGCTGCAGGTGACGAGATACTGGCCATGATCATCTGGTGCTTCTGCTACAGTATACCTGACTTTAGTTTGCCATAACCTGCCGTACGGCGGGGCTGATTCTCTACCGTAGACCCTCAGACTTGTTAGGAAATGTAATGAGAAACGCCAGTGTGCTCCAGGAAGATGGAGTGGGACAGATTGTGCCTGTGAGGTTGGTCTGTTATGAGCCACTATATGAAGGTATGACGACAGTTTAGTTACTGTATACCGGTGTGGTACACAGGTGCTACTTTATATTTTTACTACTAAATTTAAGGGGTTCATTTATTTTTGCAAAGTACAGTAGGTGAATAAACTCAAAAATCTTTACACTAATTTTTTAACAGAAGAAGATTATACATTTTGAACTAATTTTTTTTTTAACTAAAGCTATGAAGAGTCAGAGATAGAGTGAGTATTTATTACATAAAACAATGGTATTATCAGACAGATGCTTCCTCATTTCCCAGCTTCTACATAAACTTTATTTTGTAGTTTTATTTTTGCCTTTTTATATGTAGTTGGACTCTAACCCAAGTATATGTTTAACTTTATTTGTAATGTTTTAATATGTTTTACATTTGCGTTTACATTTCTCCATCTTTGCAACCTCCACTCACTCACATCTTTAGGGAAGGAAATGAGCATTGGCTATCTTGCCAATAGTTAACACAGTCAACTTTATGTAATAAATGTTACAGCTATAACGGCAGATCAAAAGATTTAAAACTTACCATTGGGATACCTTGAGATGCTCTTGAGGGTGAACTTAACCTTCTGCCTCCGCATCCCGATCAAAAGTGTGTGCATGCTGCTGATGATTCAGAAAGAGAGTAAATCCTCCAGAATCCACTGAAAACTTACATTCAGCTCAAGATCCATTCTGCTACGAGCAACCCAGAGTTCATGAACCAGTCCAGTCCTACATTTCTGATTCTTATGGATACATTTATTTATTTGCAATGATTCAGCAAGTTGTTAATTGAATTTAAGTTTGAGGCTGTATGTCTGATAAATAAACGTATTTATTAGTTTTGTGTTAGATTAATATTTCTCAAAATATATAATGCAAATCATTATCTGAATTAAAAAACCTTTTTCATCTAAATGGTTTCAATGTGCTTTTCATGACTGTACTTTCACTTACAACCTTGTTCAGATCAGATGACTGGACCTTATCCAGCCTCAGAGAAGCAGAGCAATTCATCCGTCTCCTGCATCTCCATCATTTCCTCCCAGCACATCTGAGAGCTTCACTTTCTCAAGTCTCTGTGTTTTTATCGAGTGGCCTTTGGAGGTGCTAAAGCCCATTTGTTTAGAATCTAATCTGTTTTCCGACTTGCCGAAAACAAAGAAATGATTAGAAAACTTTTCTAAACACAGCAACGTTTGCTTTCTCATCATTCTCAAACTTGATTCAACTCCTCAAATAGAGCATGTAATTCATTTAGAGAAAGACATTGTCCATATGCAATGGAAAGCCGGTGTGGCAGCGCGAGGCGAAACGGCAGTGACGCTCGGATCAGACTGTTCGCTAATCCTCTCTCTCATTCACACGAGGTAATTACCACGCCAAAGACTCACAATAGTCAAGAGAAAAGATTTTCTTTAGAGAATAATAATAATCAGAATTTTAGCAAGAATATGTATAGCAAGAACTATATTCTGTTTAATGTTAAAAATACTTTTTAAAGAAAAATAAAACTATGTTACAAGGATGTTCTGAACGAATCGTACAAAAAATATCCAATTAATAGAAACTCCACCCCTAACACTGAACTATTAGAGATGAAATGCTAATGTACACTGTCAAATTCATGTCAGCTATTTTACACCAACATGACTCATCCCATAAGATTTCAAAGTCTGATCTATTCGTTTTATTACTCTCTTTCTAATCTTTAAAAGAAGCCTCAAGCAATCAGTGGAAACTAAGCCGCATGGAGCCCGAGAACGGCCGCTTTCATTTGTGAGGTGCTCAACACGCTGAACTCTGGAGACACAAGGGCCCTTTTGAACATGCAGGGCCGCGCGTCTGCCGCCTGGCCACCATCATCCCTGCAATTACAACACGGCCCAGAACAACTAATCCACCCTTAATCTGCATCACAGCCCACAGAGAGAGACAGCTGCCTTCATCCGGCTGAAACATCTTCAAGAAGAATGTTAAAAACTTCCTGAAATAAATTTGTTGTAAACTGCTTTCTATCAAACAGCTGCTTAGTTATATTTAATTTTGATAAAGCTTTATATCTAACTCATTATAAGGCAATATATAATAAAAAAATTACCTTTTCTTATGTATCTTGAACATGGTGTGTCACAGCTGGCATCCCACCAAACAGAGCCGGTTCTGGTCGGGGTAAAACAGTGGCAGTTTCATTAGACTTTAATCCCTTTAAATCTCAAACATGGATTTATAAATGTGAAAAAAGCTCTAGAAATATTCCCTTACATGGCCTTACAGCTCACCCGGGGTGAGACACTTACATCACTTCATGTCACCTTCATTTATACTCTTATTTTAACTTAAGTCGCTGAAAAAACACCAAATCTCAGCAAATGTGTCGCTAGTTGTTTTAAGAGAGATCTCAGCAATGTCACAAACTGTGTCCAGATTTACCAAAGTACAACATTTGAGTTCATTTAAGTATCAACTTAGTCTCAGATGTTTCTCCTAAAATTGCTTAAATAAGAAATAAAATGAAAACAAATGAGATAAAATGTTAGAATACATAAAGAGTATGGAGGTGTAAAATGAAAAATAATCTGGATTTGGATAAGTCTGATGAGAAACATTTCAGTTCATATTAAAATCTTTAATAATATTGACTTTTGATGTCAGACTTGACAAATCTGAGTTGAGTTTGTGTCATTGTTGAGATCTCTTCTGAAACTCTAATCACAGAGACTTTTCTGACTCTTTTTCTCTGGAGAAATATCTGAGACACAGATGAGACTTTTAATCTCATTGAAGTGTATAAGAAATAACTGTGATATTACAGAGAAGTCAGAAAAGTTTGTTTAGCATTCAGGTGGTCTAAAACCCGCCACACGCCTTCTTTATATTCAGCTTCTGTGCAGGACTTTCTAATTGGCGGTTTTGGCGCATGGCACCCTGTGTGTATTTTTATTTTGCAGTATGAATCCCACGGCATGGACATCGTACAAATTCTGTGCAAAGCCAACCAACCTCACAGATTATAAAGAGCTCACACAGAGTCGAACACACGAGAGAGAAAGTGAATCAGCAGAACCTTAGTTAACAAGCTTGTTCTCTATTAGGAAATTACAGCAAATTTATTTTTCTCCCCTCGGTCCCATAGGGAGATCACGGCTCTCCCTGCTCATAGTCCTCGCTAGTTCATTGTTTTCTAACAGGCTCCCTGTCATTTCTACTCTCTCTAAGGTGCTGCATTAATAAAATGGAAGATTTTTATTTTCTGATACTCAAAGCCATCTTGAGACAAAGAAAAGCGAGTTCATTTGCATCAGTAGAGTTTCACAGGCATTCAGTGGAACTGGAACGTCGAGTTTGACTGACACGATACCCGAGGCGAAATCAGGAGAAAGGACCAATCTTCTCTAACACCTGTCAAGTGTTCATATACTGTATGTGTACTTCACTAACAGACCGGCAACTCACGTCAATCCTTCTGCGATATACATCCTCTAGTGTAATATGTGGAAAGCGTGGGATTATGAAATGATTAAAGATGAATTAATGATAAAAACATTGACATCAACAGGAATTGATGTTGACAGGTGTTGTGCTGTGTGCCAAAGAGAAAAACTTGATGCTAAAAGACAAAGAAGATTTTTATTGCTGGTAAATTATAAACGAGGTTAAATTTACACTTAAGAAACAGTTTAGCATTAAGAGTTGAATTAAAGCATGACAGTAATTTTACAGCTTCAAATGCAACTCATCCGATATTATAAAAAATGAAGATTAAGAATAAAGAATGAATTTTACTTTTACAGTCAAATTGTAGTAACCTGGATCTCTGTCCATAACTCACAGAACGGTTCTGTAGTCAACATGTGGGCAAAACTGATGTCACCGTCAGTCTGATATTTCCCATCTGCTTTATCATCAATAGCGGACGACATGAGCGAAAGAGCCGGATAATGGCCACTAATGACGTCTAGGAGAAAATCAATGTCTAAACAAACCCCCTCATATTACCTGAAGCTTAACTCACCCCTAGAGAACTTTAAGACAAAATGATCTAATCAAGACGGAGAAAACTGGCAAAATGAAATTATTTTTTCATCAGATGAACAGTAGATATTGACATTGAACTCATTGTAGATGTTTATTCGTCCTGCTACGATCATCATATGTTTAGTTGACACCTGTGCATTTTCTCTATCTTATTTAAACCATTATACACAAATCTAATCATTGAGAAATGCCTTTAAGCTGTTCTTCGTCAGCTAAAGGATATGAATGTTTACTTTATGGCCATCTCATTAAGAATGAATAATGCAGGCAATAAATCAACCAATGTTTTTCCTATTTTCTTGTTCGGCTCCTCACCTCGGCTACACTAAAGCACATAAAGTTTAATGTTCTGGCAATAACGACCATAAAAGGCCCTTCATTAACGCAATGATACTTCATGAAAACGTGATGTGGAAAGCGAGTGACTAAGCATTTTTAGCTCTGGCCTGTGTGATGTCGTCGGTAAGAAGTAGATGAAAATGCAAAACTAAAGCATTATATTTTTTCACAGTGCAGAAAAAACTTGACCAGCATTACACTGTTAACTATCTATCTAATTATAAGCCCTAAGCTAATAATATACGTTAACAAATGTCTATACTTTCATTTACATACGCATTGTGTAGGACTGCGAGATTTCTAGGAAATGCTGTTTTATTTATGTGTTTACAGTTCCAATAATAATCCACATGGGCATTTTCTCTCGCTTCAGTTTCTCATTTCTTTTATTACTGGTGAAACGGTCACGCCGTTCTCATTTACCAGTGGTAATGAGTTTTAAATTAAATTCTTGTACTGAATAAATAAAGGGGAAAAGAACGGATGAGGTCATCAAGTGTCTAAAATAGATGCCGAAGTGTTTTTGGAGGAAAAACACACTTGTTTACATGGCAGAGGTAAGAAAATCAATCATGGCTTCTGTGTGAGACCATTCAGTTCAGTTTTTCTGATAATACAGGTCTATGTGCTAAAATGAATTTTAAAGGTCATTACAGAAGACACCATGATAAAGTCTTTTTACTGAAAGCATTAACCATAATTTCATGTCATGGATTATCCATCCCTCAAACTAAACTATATATAGTGAGACTTTAATGTCAAAAACACATTTAAAAGGCTCATCAATCTCCTTGTAACATTACTATGATGCTGATCTCTGACCTTCAAGGTATTTTAAAGTTTACAAAAAATGAAAAGTCTTTATATACTCACCCTTATGTCATCAGACGCATTTGTTTCTAAAACACAACAGGAGATGTTAGGCAGAACGTTTATATATTTAGTTTCGTTTTTTGCTTGTGTGAGAAAAGATTAAAATTAAACTGAATTCCCTGAAAATCTTCATCTTTGTCACAGCTACTTAAATATAACGTTAATGTGTCTCCTAACCGACTATGACATGCCAAGTTTTAATATTAGATTTAAGAGTTACTGACATTATTTTAATTGAGTTCACAGGGTGAACCGTCACTTTAAATAATGGTCCAATTTTGATGATTCTGGCTGCTCATAGGGAAGAAAAATCACAGATGAGAATCATTTAAAATCTCAGTTATTTCTTATAGATATCCGTTTGATTAAATAAAGAGCAGAAGGAAACTTTTGTTTAAGTCTCATCTGAAATTTGTGATATTTCTCCTGAGAAATCTCACAAATTAGAGTTTCAGAAGAGATCTCAACAGTGACACAAACTGAACTCAGATTTATCAAGTCGGACATCAAAAGTCAATATTATTGATGATTTCAATATAAACTCAAACATTTCACAAATGTAATTTTTTTACCTATACAATCTACATTAATTTTACACCTCTATAATCTTCATTGACATTTAAAAATGTTCTCATTTGCTTCTCATCTAAGACTTAAATAAGTTAAAAATTTATAATAAAACACAAGCATCAAATCAGCAACAATATTTTCCTTCAGGTAACTGTAATAGAGCATGATTTTATCACCAATACCACAGAAATAAAAACATACCAGAACATGACAGCAATTTCATCCACAATAGCTCTTCATGTTACAGATGTCTTTGTGGACACATATAACATGGAGAGGCACCAGCTGAAATTGCGTAAACAGACATGAACGTGTGTTTACGAGTATGTGCACAATTTCTCACACGCGTGTGGTTATGGGATTCTGATTGTTACCTTTGTACGACATCAGATAATATCCGCCATGAGCGAAGCAATCACGGTCGTGGATAATGCTTCTCTTATGGCTTCTGGCAGCGTCGAGGGAGGGAGGGTCTACAAGTTGCCAACAGTCATTTGGGCAATCGGGAGGACAAGAGCCCTTATCGATTCGGACCTTCAGGCGAGAGCGCACATCAAAAGAGAACATCAACCGGTTCAAGTGTCTATCACCTGAAGCTGACCCCAATCTCAGTAATAATGATAATAATAAGTCACACCGAACATTCGCTTCCTTTCTCTGTTTTTCTCTTTTCTCAAGAGAGGACTTTAGCAGAGCAGATTAGTTTGGACTGTCATTAGATCTTATGAGAGTTTCCTTTCATAATAGCTCGGGTTTCGATAAGCGAGAACATCAAAGTGTTGATGGTCGTCAGCGGTGCTTCTCGGGTCAGTGGATATTTGGGGCTTAGCCCAGATGTCTGTAGATTGCTATGGGCTCATCCTTTGATGTCATACTCTGTAACATATAAGATGAAAGTTACATCTGTTAGAAGTCAATTTTCATTAAATTGATCTTATTTAATGGGAGCGCAAACTAAAATGGTAACACTTTACAATAAGGTTGTATTTGTTATCATTTTGTTAGTGCATTAGCTAACATACATCTATAGCATTTTTTCATCCTAGTTCATGTTAATTTCAGCATTTACTAATATATTTTTAAAATGAATGTTTCATTTGTTAACATTAGTCAATGCACAATGAACTAACATGAACGATTTTTATTGGCATCAACTAACATTAACAAAGATTAACAAATGCTGAAAAACTATATTGTTTAATGTCAGTTCACGTTAGCTAATGTATTTACTAATGTTAGCAAATAAAACCCTATTGTAAAGTGATACCACTAAAAGCTTCCATTCAGTATCCAAAAGGAAAAGAAAAAGAAACAACTCAAGAAATGACAGACATCTGACATGCAAGATAACAGCTAAAACAGAAGCAAAATAACCAAGCATCTAATCTAATCTTATATAATTCTATAATTCATATTATAATATATTACTATATATTTAGGAAATGTATATTATAAATTATATTACATTACATATCAAACTAGTTGTCTTAAAAATATAATATATAAAATGTTGTATTCTTGTTTTATTCTTATTGTACATTGATATACAGTTATATATATATATATATATATATATATATATATATATAATCATTAGAGAAACATCTCTTTGGATGAGCTCTGGGTGGTGTCCTGACTTCATACCACTTTCAAAATGAAAAATAGTCATTCTGTACAACTGGTTTTGACATATGGCCACTTCCTCCAGCACCCACCCGAGTGACAACCATATCTGCTCTCTCTCTCTCTCTCTCTCTCTCTCTCTCTCACTCTCTCTCTCTCTCTCTCTCTCTCTCTCTCTCTCTCTCTCTCTCTCTCTCTCTCTCTCTCTCTCTCTCTCTCTCTCTCTCTCACTCACTGTCTCTCTCTCTCTCTCACTCACTCTCTCTCTCTCTCTCTCTCTCTCTCTCTCACTCACTGTCTCTCTCTCTCTCACTGTCTCTCTCTCTCTCTCTCTCTCTCTCTCTCTCTCTCTCTCTCTCTCTCAGTGAGGAAGAGTCTAGTTTAAGAGTAGGCGTTAAGAACCAGAAGAATTTTGACAGCTCAGGAGAAAGTCACTGGATGAACAATACAGTTTGTCAATAACGAAGCATATTTTTTTTATTTTGACTTTTTCCCCTGTAATAGGGTTATTCAAGGTCTTGCACTGACTCAATAAATCCTTACCACCAGAGTCATTAGAGAGCGGAAATTGATCCATTATTTCAAAGGCCTTCTTTGGCACCCGGCCACATCTCCATATCCTGTGATGGCAAGTCCAGAACATTCAAGCAGGAGCAATAGATTCATGACGGTCTCTTGGCTGGACTGTTCTCTCAGGGACTCATCAATGACATCTTTTTGTTCTTTGTTTGTAATGTTATTATGCCACTCTCTAGAAATAAAACAAACAAAACAAAAAACTTCCATAAGCAGTTTAACCTGATGTACAAACAATGAGTCTTCAGTTCAGGTAAAAATAAATTAGGAAAATTTAGGGAGACAGTGCAACAAGCAAAGTGCCTGGAGTCGGTTTCATTTAGCCTTTCTATAAGAAAAGTGAATCTAATATGAAAGACCTTTTTGTTTACAGTTGAAAATGCATTACGGACTTGGCAACGAAAGCAAAACATGTTATAGTTCTTATAGTCTCGGCTTTAGACAACAAGCTCCTGGAGCACCCAGACTATATTCACACATCATCTGATGAATGTTGTAAACTAAAAGCACTTTTTGAAAAATCTAATCAAATTGACTTTACACAACTACAAATAATACAATGAATGTTCTTTAGGATGAACTAACCACATGATGTGCCTGGTTGGTGGCATCCTTACAGAAAAGACAAATGTGATCCTATGGGCATTATTATTGTATTGTATTGTATACATGTATATATCAATCAATCAGTATCTCCATGTCTAAAAATTGTATTCCAATAGTAAAACAACTGGCTAAGCAAGACTACATTGTTCATATCAGTAAACCAACCATTAGCCCCAAAAAACTATAATGAACAAGATAAAGTTATGAACTCCAAGGTTCAGTTCAGGAGTGAATAATAGACAAAAACTGAGCATATATTTCAGGTTCACCTCTATAACGGCAAACTCTTAATAGTACACAAACTCTGTTTACACTAAATTTAACGGCTTGTCAAAAAGCACAAATACACCACAATAAGTTCTGGGTGAAACGTGTAAAAGTTTATGGCAAGTGTTAAATGAGGACATCCATTACCGGTGCTGTCACACGGAAGAGCTGAAAGAGCAAAAATATGATACGGCGTTTCACACCATCAATCACACCTACAAAAGGATAAGAGATAGTCCCGCCCTCTTTCATTGTTGGGATCCAGAAATGATTCATCAGGGAGGAGTTTCACACAGACTGTGGAAGTGATGCATGACATCGTAACTTACCCGATTGCTCTGCACCATTACGCTGTTAAACACATACGGGAGCAACTCTCTAAATCATAAAACCAGTTGGGTAAACAGAGAGACATAAAATGAAGTGGATTAATGTTGTTTTTCATCACGGTGGGTGTGCTGACAGGAGAGAGCTTGTGGGGGGCAGTTCTCTTGTACGGACTAAGATGTATGAACTTCTATCTTATATGGTTCTCAAAGGCTGAGGCCAAGGGTTTGATGGCAAAGTTACATTTTATGTTTATCATCTCCAGTATAAAACTATGAAAGGGTCTGCTGATGGGCCATCTGAACGCTCACCTCAGGCGGATGGGGCCGTGTTTTAATTTGAGACGGCCTTCGGGCCGGTCTGCTTTTTAATGGACCGAGCGGAGTCGAGATATTTATGGAGAATAAAATGGTGTCGGGCTTCGCTGAGACACGGACCGTCTCCACACTACAGTTTAACTAGTGTCGTCTGATAATTATATTCGCCCCGCCCTCACTTCCTGTACATTTTCAGAATTACTATTCAGTCGGGTACTAAATATACTTAAATAAAGTTAAACTCACCAGTATTGTGTTCGAAATGTTGCTCGGCCATGACAGAAGCTGACCTGAAAGAGAACAAGAGTCTTCTGCTTCACACTCCGTCAAGGTTTGACTTTTAAAAATCAAGCATCTTGCTGTAACTGGGTTGAAATTTTTTGTTGAATTAAAGAGGAGAAAAAACATGTTAATTTATTGATGAAATTATTTTTTACAATTTAGCTGTAAAGAGAGATTTACATTAATAGTAAAAGTGATATCTTACAAAATAATAACAAACTAAAGGCTTTAAACATGATTTGTGTTTTAAAATCAACAACAAATGCATCTAATTAAAGTATCAAATGAAGTTATCCTCTAAAAACAGATCCCTGCACTTCATTAATACTGCTAAATCTGTACATGTGTGTTATCAGAAACTCATTCTGTCTGCAGATCCCCATCGTCTAACGGCAACACAATTCTTCCTACTCGTTTACCCCTGAAAAAAGTGAAAAAAATGGTCCAGCTTGACACAGAGTGGATTAGTTCAATAACCGCAATTCTTCCACCTTTGTTCTCTTTCAGGAACGTCCCGCATTAACATTCCAAAGAAAGAAAGCCATTGATTTGTGAAGTATCTGTATTCAAACTGGGAAATGCTTTTTTACATATTAATTGGGATCAGTCAACTGGTGAGGAAGAGACCCATTCAGGCTCCGTCACCCTCTCGGTCCACGTCCTTCAACCTCCGGCACTCGCTGCACATAGCGATGATAACATGAAAGAAAGAGAAAGACGATAGGCATTACGTTGCTTTAAATAAAAGATTAAAGTCTTCACAGGAAGTCTGCAGTGAAGGCAAGTTTACCTGTTCTTCTTTGGTCAGAAAAGGGTCGTGCCGTCTGAGTAGCCGTCTTTGTTCTTTTTGCTGTCGAGTATCTTGAGAACTTCAGGATCACACCAGCACTCTGTTCGCATGCAGAACATCAAAATAAACATCTTCTGATGATAATAAGTGCTGTTTACCACTGCTACTCGTGCAGAGGATTTGGTAGTGATCGGACTTATGATTTGTTCATATTTTTTGTGCAAAATAATAAAACAAAGTGTCAATAAAACCATTAATTTCAATAATATACATGGAAATTTTAGTACTGTATCTTAAAATCTATTATACAATTGATCATTTACAGCAATAAACACATACTTTGTTGCTCCTGAACTCATAAGGAGATCTTGAGACTTGGATTTCTAACACTGGGTCACATATCATAGACACTACAAGCTCTGGACTAATAAAATAACCAAGCAAGTCCATGCTAACAATCACTCAGAACACCTTAGCAACCACATAGCAACGCCCTGACAACCACCCACATCATCACAGCACCATGGCAGCAACTTGCATTCAGGCATCAATAATAAATTATTATATAACAACCTGAATATATATTGTATGTGTTACTGTACGCTGTGTGTCCTCTCCTGTCTTTAACAGGCAAAATAGTTTCCACATTATGAGACGAATAAAATACCTTTCTACCCCCTTAGCTACTGTCAAGTGAATGAGACACTAAATGTTCTTTACTACTGAGCCGCTGGTGTTTCCTGCGGGGAGAGACTCGGCACCGCCTCGGCACTGATCAAAGTAATAATTTGTAAAATGAGGGGAAAGACTGAGCCCAACGCTTTGAAGGTGACCCTCGTACAGTATGTGGACTTCTATCGTGACTCTGCAGACTCGCAGGACCTACGTAAAGGAAAACCTCCAGGGCCCGCGGCAGGACAGCCTGACAGATGAGAGTTCAAACAGAGAGGAGAGGTTGTGCTAGAGACAGAATAAAAGACAGACGCGGGGACAGCGGGTACGAGCGAGCAGAAGCCATCAATAATAAGTGAGTGACAGTTCTGACAGCTACAGAGAGGAATATAAAAGAAAGAGGAAGCTGCTCTGGGTCATTCCTTCCATGCAGTACGGCCTGAAGAAAAAATAAATACAGTGTTTTGACATTTATGGAGCCATTTTTGTAAAATATCATTTGATCAAGCACAAACATTTAAATTGTATTATTTACAACTTGATCATTTAAAACAATGAAAATACAGAGCTAAATTTAGCCAATGTCTAGTTCACAATACTGTGCTCATTTTGAGTAAGCAAAACTTTTGCTTTAGTCTCAGATTTTTCCTGAGAAAAAGAGCCAGAAATCTTACAAATGTTTCAGAAGAGATCTTAACAATGTGAACAAACTGTACTCAGATTTGTCAAGTCAATATTATTGAAGATTTCAATATGAACCCAAACATTTCTCATTAAATTTACCCAAATCCAGATTATTTGACCTCAGCAATCTACATTCATTTAACACCTCCAGACTCTTCATGTAGTTTAACATGTTTAGTTTAACACCCATGTTTAGTTTAACACCCATGTTTAGTTTAACACCCATGTTTAGTTTAACACCCATGTTTAGTTTAACACCTAAACAATTTTAGGTGAAACATTAGAGACCAAATTGATCCTTAAATGAAACACAACCGAGAACTTAATCAAACTCCTGAGCTATGCACGAACAACATCATCTAAAATATTCATCTATTATAAATTGCCAAGTTTTCATTTTAGAAAGTCATGCACAGCACCCGGGGCAAAAAAGCAACATCCGCTCAAACCAAAGTAATGAAATGATTTAAATTCACTCTGCGATCACTTAATTGTGATATTCTGTTTAAAGAAAACATACGATTGCATCCATAAAAATTGTGACTTAAATATTTTATTCGCAATATTAAGACATATGTGATGGGCAAACTGCACTGTACAGATGAGCCTACAGCGTGAACAATAAGAGGTGTAAGACAAAGAACCAAGCGAGAGAGAGAAAAATAGGAAGAATATGAGTATACTAATGATCAGCACATAAATAATCTCTCGTCTGCTACATCCAGCTCTTTTTTGGTGTGATGGTGTTAAAAAAGCCATTTATAACTCTTTGTCAGCCATTACACTGACACTGCGTTTTATCACGGTGAAGAGTGATTTCCGTCTCATAAATATGATGACAATAACAACTACAGTACTATAACAGCCACCGGAACGATAGCGCTAATGTGAATATTAAGAAACGATCCCAGCCATTAATCATTTTCCTTTCAGCTCGTATTAATTTAACAAGCTGAACGCCAGACGAAATACGTCAGATTGAGAATATACATCTTTGAGAAGAGTGAATGGATTATTCTGAAAGCTCACAGTCAATTTGTGAGGAGTGAAATTCATTTATCTCTGTGGGAATCAAAATGGACGAGTAGAGAAGATTATTGAAGAAAGGTTGAAGAGGAGAAATATGAAGAGTTTTAGGAAAATGTACATTATGAATTTCTGTGGGTGGATCAAAAGTTGTTTAAGAATTGACTGATAGATTTACACTCTTTGTGAACATCACGTATGATGTACATACTGTATCTACTCTACAGATCGAGACAAAGTTAATACATTTATGTTTGTGTTTATACAAGTATGGCATGAATGAGATTACAGCTGATGCTATCGAGCGTCTGTGTGTGATTCATAGAAATAATCTGTCAGGAATAATCGATTTTTGATGACTAAAGTGTGATTAAACTACATAAAAAATGAATTTAAATCAAACGAATGAAATAAAACACACTGAAAAGACTAAAGGTAGATTATGTTGAAAATGGTCCAAACGTCATTCACAGTCTAGACACAGAAACACCTGCAAAGGAAACTGTGACATGCATAATTCCTAGTAAATCATGTGCTAAAACAACACAGATTCATGCAAATAAATGACACTTTAAACAATTAATTCTTCCGACAAGTGTGAAAAATGAAAACATTCACAAACTGTTATTAGAACCGAACCTCATGCATCTCATTCAATGAGGTCCAAGAAATGGATCTGATTCTGAAGATGAACTTCAGATTTTCATTCCCAGTCAATGTGACGAGAAAAAAAAAAAAAAAATAGCTTTCTATTTCTCCAGATTACTGACTGTGTGTGTGTGTGTTTGTGAGTGCGCGCAGGTGAATCGTCTCATCCCGCGGTTGCTGACTCACCGGGTTGTTTCATCAGCGTCTCAGCATTCCATAATGGTGAAACCGCAGGACTGAAGCGTTCAGAAACTGAACACACAACACTGACGGAGAGAGACAACAGCCAGACAAACCGGAGAAACACACTGCGGGAAAACACAGCGTTGAACACACCGATATTTACGAATAAAGGAAACTGGGAAATTGAGATAAAGAGATAGAGGGAGAGAACGGGAATGAGAACAGATATTAGAATCATCCGAGAGCAACACAAAGAGAATTCCATCAAATGTGATCGCATGTTACCTCTCAGAAAGAAAATCACTTTATAATAACTGCATTTCCCATTTCATTGTATATGGTGGAATAAAGTCCGGTTTCAATGCAGTTCTCAAGTTTTCACATTATTTGTGTCTTTTTAAGATTCTGCTCCAATATAAAACATATTGAAGTATTTACACACAAACCAAGATTTCTGTGAACTGCTCTGAAAACCCACAAGCTGACAGAAACTGTAAATGTGTGGCGTGTAGTTGGCACATTCATGACAATATAAGCAAATCTGACAGAAGAGATATGAGAGATGTGTTTCTCACCTGTGACAGCTAAACAGAGATCATCTCCATTAACAATCTCACTACTAAAACAAAAAACAGAAGAAATCACTGATGCAACACATGGATGTTGAGTCAACCACAAAAGTAGATGTTTAAGCTGTAGTATTTACTACATATATGGGTTTTTGAACCATAAGGTACTGTACAGTCCTGGCCAAAGTAAATGCCCAACATTGAAAAACTGATGTCTTTGTTTTTTATTTAAGTATATTATTAAAGATATATTTAAAATATATGTTGTATGGTTGTATATTTTACTACAAAAACAAAATCTTCAGACACAGGAGGATCAACAAAATACTAATAACAGAACTGTAGTCAATATATGCTTCATTCCCTGTGAGCTGTTTGTTTTTATATGCATCTTTTGTATTTTCAAATAAAATCCCTGATATGCTGTGGTTTGCTTTTTTTGCCAAATAATGTTGGAAAATAAATGAATTAAAGTTTTGTGGTTTGTCCGTTTTGTACTATACATGCATCATAATGTAACCTAAGGGAGCACTAAAAGCAAATACTGTACACCCCGCGGGGATCAGTTTTAGCCACGACTGTATGTGCTGGAGTTTGCAGAATCATAAGCCATTTATTATGAAAATTATAAGGTAGGTGTTTCACATACAGAACTGTGCAAAAGTCTTAGACATGTTAGTATTTTCACCCTTGAAAGAATGCCAATCCACTAACAACTATTCACACTTAGATTAGCACATTTAATTTTTAATGTTTAAGGTTTAACAACACCACCAAAGCTTCAAATTTATCCTAATAACTCATCAGTCATTTATGCAATTCATTAGCACACGAGACTGAAAAAAAGCAGCTGAAATATATTTTGAAGAACACAGCCAAAATGACTTGAGCATAGATTAAAAACGTCAACCGCTCTTACACTTTCTTCGCTCAGCATGAGGCGGTCTGCCATTACTAAATTAGCTCTAAATGAGAGGTTGGTTTCAGAGATGGCAGCCGTTCCGCTGCGTCTTTGCTAATCCCCCATTACGCTAGCTAACTTTTATCATCCACCGTTCCTAATGACTCTCAGATTGTGTAATTACCAGGAGACTGTTAATTAAAACTCAGAATGCCACAATGAAGGACCCCGAGAAGAAATAATTGATTGAATAAGAGGGTCTTGAAAATGAGGGATGTTGAACCTCAACCTAGTACTTCTCCTCGCAGGAAGGGCTCTAATCAGCACGGTGAACGTCACGCCAAATTTAAATACATTTTATCACGGTTGACGCAAACACATCATCTCTGCATCTGTAAAGTACTACATCCATCCAACACAGTCTCAATCCATAACTCTTACGCTTTAGCAAACTGGGGCTATTTTATATGAATTTTCACTCTGAATTTTCATACAATCTGCTTTTGCCCCAGTGATGGTTACGTTTTGGGTTTGTATGATACACATAATTTCTATTAAACTACCACATTTTTTCTTAACAGTTTAGGTTGTTTCATTTAGCAGAATTCTTACATTTTCTTAAATGGATTTACTTGGATACCTACATCTAAATACAGACTTTTGCATTATTGAAACTGGGACGTCATAGCTTTAATAATATTCTTCATTTTTTTGTCTTAAGTATTTTATTTCTCTGATACTGTTATGCAGCAGCATGTTCCTTGTACATGTAAACCCACAGTACTTGGCAATAAAAGTTGATTTCTGGTCACCGTGATTGAAACAGAAAGACAACATTTAGTAAATAAATAAAAAGTACGTGGATTTTTCTACCCAAAGCCAAACAGACATGTGATGCTGACGTTTAAAACTGAAATAACCCAGTGTTTACCTGACTCTCTGCACGTCCTCGGCGAAGCTGCTAATTGTGCCGCTGTAGGTTGACCTCATGCCAATCGTCTGACCCGCAGAGACGTTCTCCTGCTGACGTACATGCTGACGACTGAACGTCTATGAAGCATAACATACATCTCTGGAATGAAGAACAATGGTGTGAGAAAATCGATGGATCAGCTAAACACTGAGAGCAATTTGATGTGAATGAAAAGGTTGTTGATATGCGTGGAGAGGATTCAACATGCAGCTTTTCAGACTAATGTAACATGTCATCCACACGCACACACTTGACCACTTGCCTTCACGCATTTCAACAAAAGCAAGCAAATGTG
Organism: Beaufortia kweichowensis; assembly: GCA_019155185.1. Taxonomy (NCBI): domain Eukaryota; kingdom Metazoa; phylum Chordata; class Actinopteri; order Cypriniformes; family Gastromyzontidae; genus Beaufortia; species Beaufortia kweichowensis. Next base: position 1,781,566 of record CM032802.1, read on the forward strand.
CTCCATCAAAGTAACTGCTGAAGAGCTCCATACACAACAAAGCATTTCCCATGAGAACTTCATCTATTATTTATCAGTACAGACTAACAGCACAATAAAAGAAAAGTATTCTACACTGTATCCATGTAGAGGACACGCTGGAGGATCTCACTCGTATCCACGAGTAGATCATGCCAGTAAAACGGCATTAATTAGATCTATACTGCCATCCTCAGGTCAGCTATTATAACAACATGACAATAACTGCAACAAAACCATGGGAAAATGTCCCTACGGCACCAATTTCTGGATCATTTTGGATGCTATTTTAAACTGGTATTGATTCTGGGAATGAATTTGCCAATATGTATGGCCTGTTGGCTGCTTGTCACCAAATACTGATAAGAAGGGAGAAATATTGCTGAGGAATTACCATTAACACGGTAAAATCTGTCTTTGACACAATGTTCACTCACCCTGAAGTATTTCACACATCGCTACATCACTGTCAGCGCTAAATGAATATTCCGGTCAGAGGTGGAGAGAAATATTGCTGTTTCACACTCTCCTCTGGGACTGAAGAAATGAGAAAAAATAAACAAATATTAATGAGGACGAGAAATAAGCCACAGGTTAGAAAGATCCAGAATAACAAAATCTACAATGAGCATTCAGGAAAAACTAAAGATTATTATTCGTGGTTTTGTTACATGTTTGGAACCAACACCAACTAATCCAAATACTTTCTTTCATGAAAGATATAAAATCTGGATTTTGAACAACTCGGTTAGTAAATAATGGCAACTTTAATCTTTGGGTGAGTTTTACCCTTTAACAAAAAAGCTGTGTATGTAAAAGCTGTGTATGTAAAAGTTAAATCAAGTAAACAATTTATCCGCCTGCTCAATGAAAACTCTCCGGGCATCACACAGGTAAAGCGTATGCCGTTACTCTGTGTACCTGGAGACCCCAAATTATCCAAATTCCTTATTTCCAAAAAAGCCACAAGTTTTTTACCATGTGCCGACACCTGTTCCCGACCCTTTCTGAGCTTAGAGCAGATGAACCAAAGTGTCACGATCAAACCTGCCCTCCACAGGGCTCCAAACTCTCTGCAACTTCTGATTGAATAAAGTCTGACTGTAGATTACCGGCTGCTGAGCTTCATCTGCTTATCCGTCTGTAGATCAGGATCTAAAAGCTTTACAGAGAGAAACATACAATAGCACAAAGACAAAAGTCTGACAGATACAATGAAACCAGTATCATGTGACATCAAAATCCACCTTTCATTTCTGGGTCAATAAAAGCCTGATCTGATGTGACAATTTCATCAGGTTGTAGAGATCGCCAGCAGGCATGTATGTTCATCTCCGCTGAGAGGGTGAACCACAACGTCACGAGTTTCATTACAGACAAGCAAAGAACACGTCCCTTCATCTCTCCAGGATACCACATACTGTAAAGCCGTAGTAAAGCTTGGGGGATTGAGATGTACTCAGTTGTTCGGGTTCTGTGCGTGTACTGTATCATCATACGTCTGTTTGCGTTCTTTGTGCGATTTGTTTTACTTCTCACAGACGGCGTCGTCTACGGATGTGAGAAATCGCTGTTATAATTTAACCAGTAGCGGTAGAATAGATGCAGTCAAGGTTCAATGAGAAGGAAACATTCTGCAATAGACACACAATGTGAAAAGAGAAAGCTTTGCGTGCACAATGTCAGGCTGATAAAGGTTTCTTCATTTCCAAAGCAAGTTCAAACTCAGCAAACAGAAAGCCCGTCCACAGGGACTCATTCACGGGAATCAAAATGTGTAAAGTTAGCCTTAAACAATGCTTACCTAGTGAAGATACGACAGTCGATATCTACGGTTAATCACGAGGGACTTGACATTACTCATTGTCGGTGTCTGCGGTTGCATCTCTCTTTGCTTTATTTCCTCTTCTGTTGTTGGGGATTTTATTCATGGTTGGATACGATTCTGAACAACAACAACAATATTCCTATTAACCAATGAGACCCTTTTTAAAATGGCAAATTTACTCATGTCACCTTTATTCATGTCTGATTTGTTTTGTGAGCAATGAGCTTATGATCCGGCTCTTCAATGACGCTGGACTCCGGCCCAGAACACAACCACACATCAGAGGATTGTTGGTGAATTGATGACAGCAGGGTTTCTGACGGGAAAAAACACAATCACAGGAAATGTGAATCTCAATAAAACAGTAGAAAGTTATGTTTTGCATTTGCAAAGAGGCTATTTTTCACAGTCGTTTGCATTTGCTAATTTCACATTCCATTGGCAGCATGAAATCTGAGGTTTTATCTGCGATCACGGTTATGTACCAATGCAGTTAAACAGATGCATCGAAACGCCCTGCTGAGAAATGCCCAAAAAAATGTGAAGGATAATATTCAGAGATAGCGGTTCTAGGATATTTCAGCATTAAACTGTGTTCGGCCCCATCGACGGGAAGCCTTGCCGAGCTGTCAGTAACCAACTAATGATTTTTCCCCTCTCTCGATCTATTCAGCTCACTTATTTCCTTTTCTCACCATTACTTTGATATCATCAATCAAGGGAAATGTGCGCGAGCAGTCATTTAGAACGGCATCGATAAGATGCTAATACTGTCATTTCCAGACAGGAATTTCAGATGGATTCCTCCTTAACGCCCTGATTGGAAAATAAAGGAATGATGGGACGAAGCCTCGGTGGAAATGTGAGTTACAGCTTGCTATCTGAGCGAAAAGATAAGCTGCAAACCCAATCCATATCGTCACTGTGTAGATGTCAGATATGAACATTCAAAACAGAAGCAAAGCTTTTGCATTTACAGTCCAATTAAATGAAAAACTTGAATCCGATGCGGTCAAGAATTGATCTATTCACTGGGGCAAACAGTCGACATCATTTACATTTTGCTGATGTTCTTTCGATCAGTTTTTATGATTATATTTTAGTTCTCAGTGCATATTAGACGAACACTCTTAAAAATAAAGTTGCTTTATGATGCCATAGAAGAACCATTTAATATACAGAGAAATTGTTCGGTTTCACAAATGGATGGTTGTAGAAAAAAAAATTATGAAAGAAATGTTTTTTTTTTTAAGCATCTTTATTTTTAGGAGTAAATACTCACAAATTCTGCATCTACGGTTATCTGCAAATACACACAAAAAAAACATATCCACATCAACATGCAGAATATTTCAAAACTCAAATCACTTAAAATATTCATAACCGCAGGCGATTCGTCTCTAATGAACTCCATCAAATTAACACATTTAAAGAAAGCAGATGAGTTGTGTGCCTTTCAATTCTGGCCAAGTCTAATATCAGACACAAACGTAATGGCTTGTAGCACATCCAACGGGCATCATTTAAGATAACTGCACTTGAGAAAAATGACACTAGCGGTTTAGACTGCAGTTGCGTGTCAGTCATTGATCTGTAAGCGACGGATGCCGGCATTTCTCCTATCTGATGTCTAATGAAGGGTGGATCACATTTGGTGCCCAATCGATTTTAAGCATCAAACATCTGTATCGCTAACCGGGACGTGTCTACCATAAAAGTTGTCATGGGGGAGACATTTAGCACCCAACGACCCAGTAAGACATTGATATAGTGCAGGCCATTTAAGATCAGGTCAAAGTTCACAGATAACTGATCTACCCGTCACAGAGTATTAGTCAAGGACAAGATGATTCATTGTTCTGTTTGTCATATGGCTGGACGCGAATGCAGTTCATATGTTTGTCTGACAGCAAACAGTCATGTGTCGCGGCGCATGTGATGCATGGCACTTAAAGATGGAGAAAATTACATAATTCCCTATAATCCAGCATTAGGCGTTTCATAAAACCTTCACAAACTCATAAAGGACATTCAACATCTTAATTTCATATTTTCCCGTCTCCCTCATCCTCCGTGTGATTTATTAATTCGGTCTACTTGACCTTCTGCTCTTCTCTCTCGGTACTTTGGTATTGTCAGCTATAATTAACGGCTTCCTGGATTCATGTGAAAATGGTCCTCAGTCGGATGCTGCTGAAAGGAGACTCTATTGACTCCGGGATGTGCTTAGACACCCGAGTCACAGCACACGGAGGAAGTCAGCAAGGCCAAAGAAATTGACTTATATTCCACCTTGTAAGGTTTCTCCCGCCAAGTGTGACTCTGGATACAGCAAACGCTGAAGGTCGTGTTTTGTTCTGAAATAAATGGATGATGAAAGAAAATTCACCGTACCTTCTTTCACCTGGTCATTGTGCAGGCCGTCTTCTCGGTCTTCACTTTCTTTTGTTCATTAGACTTCTTTTCTTCGCTCGGCTGGATAAATGAGCAGTTCGGCTGGAGGAACATTGAGTTTTGGTTAACAAGGTCATTGTAGAATTGAGTTATCACACAAAATAAACCTTTTTTATTTTTATGCATACTTTACCTCGTCAAAATATTTTAAGCAATTAATAATAATATACAATTAAAATAGTAGGTATCTTTATGAAATAAAAACATTGATTATGTTGTTTTGTTTAGATTTGGGCAGATAACTGTTGTTAGAAAGCCACTGTATGTTTCTGAAGAGCTGGACATTAGCAGCCACTTCATTTGTTGACTTAACGCATTAACAATCTGAACATTAATTCAAAGCTAAGCTCTCGACTCGAGCGTCTCCTCGCAGGTCTGAAAGTCTCTCATATGACAGATACTCTGGGTTATTGTTTAGCTCCCTGTGCTTCTAATTAATTGGCAATAGAAGAAAGAATACAGTATTCACACACTACCCTGCTGGTCAAACTGAATTCTTGTCACTTCTTTCCTTCAGACAAAAGGAAATTATGAAACCAGAGACCGTCTCACAGCATGAAATCTGTGCATTAGCAAAGAATAAAAGAGGAAAAAAGCAGGGAGGAAATTCAGCGGCCGTCTTTGTTGAAAAGCGTTCGGTGTTGGAGACGGAGTCCTCCGGCCGTCTCCAAGTGGACTGCTGATGTTCTGATATTAATGAGGCAGGATCTTTCATAATGTTAGAAATCAGCATTTCTTTAGCTTCTTTAGTCAAGGACGAGATCTGCTTTTCATGAAGGAGACAACAAATTAACAGTTTTTTATCTAGGCTGGAGTTTTTTCCTTTTAGTGATGCCACAGTCCATATAAGACGTTAATAAAAAGATGATATTTGATGGATAACAATTAATTTGATTCATGAGAAGAATGTTGGGTCGATGTCGAGGGAAATTGCCTGATGACTAAATATTTGACTAAGAAAAAGGTTAATAATATTAAACTGACACTATCAGAATATCTCTCTCTAGCTTGGCTTTTAAGGCTTAGAAGATTTGAGGTTATCATGACAGGGTTCATAGACCCTAGGACTAATTCCATTTCCATGACAGATTTGGGATTTTAAAAATGTAACTCATAGAGATTTTTATTTTCATGATTTTTATGATGCCTGATATTTTCAGGTTTTCCATGATTCTCCCGTCATGAGATCAATATAAACCGTGAACATTATAAAATCTCACTCATTACCAGTTCACATCCTCCTCTTCCTCCGTCAGCCAGGTGCTCCAGCCGAGCTCAAAACTCTGCGTTTATTATTCCAGAAGTCATCGCTGATGCACGGCGAGAGAAACTGTGTTGGCTCTTAACATTAATAGTCGAGTTTCATTCCAGGTGCTGAATATTTCATGCCTCACAATACAGCAAACTCTTCCGGTTTGCAATCAACATGCGCCTGTAAAACAAGAGGTGAGATGGAGATGTCAGTCTAGTCATCTCGTATCCAGTAATCCTATTCATAATTCATCTGTAAGTAGTTTCCTCCACATTCCCAAGATAGAGGACACATGTCATGGATTGACATTTTGGATATGAGACATATATTACATTTCTAATTAAGTGTCCGTGGAGTTATTTATAATCACACTATACAGAGTGCAATGCAAGATTTGCTGACAGCAAACTGTAAACATTACAAAGCAACCCGGATATTTGTTTCTGTACTTTTGTATTATACATGATCACTTCTCTGAAGTTAAAAAGGGGACTTTGTATATCTGTACAATGTGAATGATTATATCAAAAAACGAAAAAAATGTTTTACAGAGTAAGTATATAGACAAGACGGCATTAAGACAACTCCAAATCCATTTTTTGCATAACCTGTCTAGTTGATTTTTGAAGGCTGCAAATATATCCTGCTTATGATATCCCAAAATCCCATGCACTTGTTCAACAAAGTAAAACTGGTGCCTGAAATAAGAAAGAAATATATGAAACAAATACATAAGAGTCTACATTTCATTTTTTATTTAAAAAATAAACATAATAGTCAGATTTACTTGGTTTAAACCAGGGTTTCCCAAACTGGGGTTCACAAACTCCTAGTGGTTTACGAGGGAATTGCAAGGGGTTCGTGAGTCGAGTTGAAATACAATTAATTACAATTAAAACATACAATGTTTAGCAAATAATTGTATTAAAAATGTAAAAATTTTAATAAAACACTTACTAACAAAAAGATATATTTTATTTGTTTAATCTGCATGTCATGTGATCATTACACAACAGAGAACTCATGCAAAATGGACAGATATGTTTAATGTACCAATAAAAGAATTACCAGATGAAGGTCCAATAACATATAATAATAACGATAACTATGTAAAATACCACTAATAAAAATGGAAAAAAACAGATACAAAATGTTTTTAAAGTTAAACATGCAAATGTGGGATTAAGTTATTGAAATATTTACTTAAAATCTCAGGGGGTACTTTAAGTAAAAAAATTGGTTAATTGGTTTGCTAGCAAAAAAGTTTGAAAACCCTTGCTTTAATGCTTATGATATCCCACAATCATCTGCATTGGCTAAAATAAGAAAATAATGTATATAAAATACACATTAAAAATGCTACATTTCTTTTTTCACTTAGAAATAAACACAATAGTCACCATTTACTTGGTTTAAACCATCAGATATAATAAGGTGCTTTGTAAAGCCATTGGCGTCATACAAAAAATGATGGCTGTTAAATCATTGAGTGTCTGGGCATGGAGGCAGCTCCTGACCGTTTCAGACACGGTATGTGTTAACTGCCCCATTGTGCTGGTATTGACAGAAAACTCTCTGTGTGTAGGTTTTAACCGTAATACTGCATCCTATTGACAGGAAAACCGCCAGGGCCAATTCTTCTCCTCAAAAATCGAATGAGCGTGTAGCTGTATTTGTGCGATACACATCTGAGAGGTCAAAAGGCCTTCAAGTTTATCGGACAATAGAGGGAAACCGTTAACCGTTAACTGACGTCCACAAAACAGCGGATAATGAGTTTGGTTATCTAAACTAAAGGGCTCAGGTGCGACTCTGAATCGCCTGAAAGCAGGAGTGGCATCCTGGATTTATCAAATTAACGTTTGACAGAGCGTCAGACGGAGAACAATAAAACAATATATGAACGTCTACAGAATGTCAGGACATTTTCCGTAACGGCATTTAAGGGAAATAAATCAGAGCAAAGGTTTAAAGTGCAGTGGAAGACAGCCGAGACATTGGGAAACTTTTAGGAAGATGCTTTTCACCAAAAGACAGAAGGGAAATGTTAGGCGAGGTTAAACAAAAGCTGCGAAGGCATATCAAACCAATCCCGATGCGTTTCCACACACATTTTGCTCATATCCCAGATGACACACTTGATTTTTTAGCGAGTAAAGTGCTTATGGGACCATAACTGAAATGTCCGTCTATTACCTGCACGGCTGAGCTCGCTGTGGCTTCAGTAGGGAGTTTCCCGTCCGGTTTCTGCCTGTCTGGACGTCTGAATAATGACTTTGTCTTCTATTCAGTCTGCCAGAAAATGTTCTGCTTTAATTCCAAGAAAACCTTTGAAAGTAAAGACATGGTGGTTTTTTATTCAGACACAAGAATTCTCTTACAAAATCAAATTAATGTTTTATCCATTATGTGTTAAATAAATGGGTAATCTCATGCTATGGGCTTTAAAGTATTCTGACCATTGAGCACAATATAGCATCGCTGTTATTCTGAGATGTATGGAGAGAAAAGCAATATAGCAAAATGAACATCAATAAAGCATTAGTCTGTCGTAGACGACTTGAATTTCAATGCAACATCAGAAGCTTTGATCCTACAAATGTACTGTGTAGTGTATAAAGAATATAAATATTCTGAAAAATTCATATGAATATGTGCATGCTTAATAATGCTATGAATATAACAACAGCTATTTTTATAGAAAGTATCACTAATGTACATCTTATAAAACATCTGATATAAAATCATGTATTTTTTATACATGTAGACAGATAAACTGATAGACTGACAGATAGATATAAAGATAGTATATACAACTGCACTGTCTATCATTTTCCTAATCAATATTTCTGTCAGTAAAATAAATTAATCATCCATGTGCACGTCTGTGACACCTTAAAAAGTTGTCTAGAACTTTAGAGCTTTACAGTATCAAAAGTAGACAGCAGACCTTTGAAGGACAAAGGAAGACCAAGCTGTGCTTTCTGATGTGAAAGCCATTTGCAATACTTCCGGACAGACGATACTCTTATATAAATAGAAAAATGTTTACCACTCTACAGAAGTTTTGTTTACAAGTGTTTACTGTACAGTATGTGTAAGAGATAAACATCTTATAGATTACAGCTTTACTGTACTGTATGTGTACAATCACACAAGTTCAGCTAGAAAGACTTGCGAGAACTACAAAACAGAAAGAAAAATGTTAAAAATACGGCTGACAAACTGTTATTAATCTAGCTCAATAAATGAACAGATTTAGTCCTGCACCCTGACCTGAACACTACAGACAACATCAGCCATCACGAGCTGGCAACACAAACTGAGTAAAGATCCATTAACACAGGATGAGTTCTTGCACTTTGCCAGAACTGCCAGACATGTTTTTAAAATGCTCAAACCTGTTAACTTCACACAGCATCTCTAAAAACAGATGTTTTAACAGTGAACTGTACACAGAGATTAGTGTATAAGTGTGCACGAACGCATCCATGTGGTCCGACGTGTGGAAAATAATAAACAGAAACAATGTGAAACATGCAAATATATGTGTCTAAACATCTAATTGTGAGATGACAAGCAACCAAATTTCACTATGATTTTAATTCTTGAACATAATCTTATACAGTCAATATTAAAGATATCAATGTTATATTTTCACAGAATGTTTTTTTACATGATTTAGGTGATTTTATGCAGAAACAACAATAAATCACTTTTGCTGGGTTTCACAGGCACGTCACATATTTTAATATCGATCACATTTTTCTTCAATATCGTGGTCACATGTGAAAAACATATCTTTGATTGAATTGATTGACAGCCCTATTGAAACCAGTGTGTTTTAGCGAAGCCAGATGATGAGAGACCCATCGCCTCACTGACCCGTTATATCAACTGATTTCTGATTGGGCTTTTCAGAAAAGCAGCTCTCTTTCTGAGTGCTAACACTGACTAATAGTCCTCTCACAGTATCCAGCATCACTAAACCACTGCGACTCTCAATTTACACATTCAGCGTCTCTCAAACATGCACATACAGTGAGTCGAGCTCTTCTGGGCTCTGGCATGGCCCTTTCCTGGCACCGTACCCAGCATGAATTAGGTCTCTTAATTAAAACCTCTCTGCTCCTGAGGTGGACGGCTGTGTTTTAAACCGCCCTGCGCTCCACGTGATCCCTCTTCAGCGGATCACGCTCTCAAACCGGCCCAAAGCTGGACTGATTTTGGCTTTTGAGGACGAAGCATCTGTGATTATAATTGCGTTGAGACGTGAAACGCAGCGAGTGGGTGTTAAGGATCAAAGGTTGGGTTGGGCTTTGTGACGGTTTAGACGGCCTCTGTAAGGGCTGAACTATTTAGTCAATAGCACTTTACGAGTAAAAGTCAATCGATGAACCACAGAGGTAATGTAACGCATGTTTCTTTCCTGCAGAGATGGACGGATGACTGAAAGGACTAAAGCATTGGCTTTACGCAGTAAGAGCCGCAGCACAGGACGAGATGTATGTGCATGAGCAAGGGAGTGCATTTAATAGAGTAGATGGATGATATTGAAGGGTTGGCTTTGACAGCACTGCGTGAAAGCCATTCGGTGTTGAAGTATAAGATGGCAGCTCAGGTTGTATACAGTATATGCTATGCAACTGTGTGTATTGAAATCAAGAAGATTTAAAAACATTATTCAGTCAACATCTTCATGTCATTCCAAATCTGTATGACTTCCATATGTAAAAAAAATAAATAACAGAAAACATTTTTTTAATAATGTACTGGTCTCTCTTTTCCATTTTCCAGCATGCAACATATTTTATAAAGACGTTATATTTTCAGCTTAAGCTTAAAATTTATGGATGTGACATTTTCAGTCAAAACTTCTCACAGAATGTATTTATTTCCAATATACTGAACTATCTTTTATATATTTTACTAAAGCCCTGCTGAGTCCAGACATCAGAAAAATATCAGTCTATAAACAAGCTTTCTATTTCAGAAAATGGAAATAAACATGCATTATAATGTGACAAAACAACCAAAAAAGACAAAAAAGTGAACAAAAAAAACAAGCAATAATACCCAAAAAATGAAGAAGAGACTTTTTGAATAATACTCGATGTGACAACTGACTATAAAAAATATTGATTTAAACATAAAAAAAATCCTTTCAAACCTTGGAACAGACCTCACATGGGTATTTAAACCACCAAATATTGACATCTAAGCTATCAGTATGATGAACCTTTGGAAAAGATTTAATTTATTCATGGAAAGGTTGACGTTTGCATGAAATTGCTCAAATGCATAACCAATAGAACTGAAAAAATTCATGACCAGTGCATTATTAAAAATCTATTTTATGTCATATAGGTTGTAAAACAAAAACAATGCTAGGTTGTTTTAACCCATGATTGAGTTAAAATATGGACAAACTCAAACGTTGGATTAAATTAAACAAGAATGTCCATATTTTACCAAACCATTAGTTAAAAAAACACAGTTACTGTCATTAAAACCAATGGTTGGGTTAGTCCATATGTGAGCCAACATTGGGTTAAAACAACCCAGCATTTTTTGTGTTTTTACACCAGAGGAGAACTGAGTGTGTCTGTCATCAGTTTAGTTCATTAATAAAGTGTGTCATTTCTTCAGTGAGGTAAAACGCTCACATCAATGACGCAATCGTACTGCGGTATGGACATCAAAAAACAATGTTAAAAGAGACCTGCGGGGCAGCGGGTAATATCAAACCCTAGTGTAAAAACAACACGGCTGCTAAAAAACCGGTTAGCCTCCCATTAAAGTGTTACTTAGAATTACATCATCAAAGTACCGCTGTGAGCGTTTTGCATCGCTGGGTCAAAACACATCACGACTTGGCATGTACCGGCCCCCTAAGTGAGGGTGATTAATGACACCTTTTAATTTTCATCGTTTCTGTCGGCCTCACCAAACATTGGCTTTACACGCTTAGATCTACAGCGCTGACCCCTTACTAAACAGCTCTGTGTATGTTACAGAAGAGCACTCAGATGTGGGCCCAGCACCAAATTGATTTGATCCCTCAGAAGCGCTGGAATGGAAAGCAACGAGTGGAGGAAGAAGGGCCCTTTAGAGCGGCAGAAAATGGCGGACTTCTTTAGATTCAATTAACTGGACTGAATTAAAGTTTGCCTTTTTGTTACTACACAACCTTCTTCTGCCGCCCCTGGAGTTTTTAATTAGATTCCTGCCCTTCTTCAAGACTCTTATAGTCAACTGCCTTCTGATGGATTTTAGACCGAGAGGCGGATGGGAATTTTGTTGAGAGCCTCTCCGAGCTGCCAATCAATGCCAAAGAGCAGCAGGACATTCAGAAATACAGCGTGAATATCAAAAAATGGAGATGGCCATCCAACACTAAGAACTTTTTTACATTAAAACATGAGAACACTTGACTTCAATGTGGGTCTTTAAGAACTTTTTTATCTTTTAACCATCTGACAATTACAGTGCTTAAAAAAACAACGGTATATGATTTCTTTAAATTCCTAACGATAATCTTGACCATCAAGTGCAGAAATACACAACGTACATGAGTGAAGCAAATACTAAATCTAGCAAATTTGTTCATGTTCAGTTGCAATTCATTGTCATCTAGAACTGTAAGAGATCCTTTAAAAATAAGACCTGAGTAAATTGTACAGAGACCAGCAGAGGAAACCAGTAACTTCTTCACCATGTATGAAATAAACCATGTAAAAGATGTGCAACAAAATCAATCAACTGTAGTGTTGAGAGTAACAGGCATTCAGCGTTACAGATGAAAAGACATTAGGGGTGGGAGAAAAAAATCGATGCATCGGGATTCTTTCTCTAACGATTCTGAATCGATTCTCAAAGATTCAGAATCGATTCTATGTCAGAACTTGTTCATCCTGAATATAACTTTGTTCAAATAAAAGCAATAAAATTAAACTTCAAGATGGGAATACTGTCAAAGAGATTCTAACTATAAACAAAAAGCATAAAAACTCTTTATTTATTTAAAATGCAAATTTATCATATTTGCAAAAATTATATGAAGAATCGTTTTGGAATCGGATCGTGAGTCCCAGAATCGGATCGGATCGCGTAGTACATGGTTACAAATCTTGTTAAACATTTAAATACATGTAGGAACATCCTGAGAGACAATAAAAAACTATCTATTATATTTAGATTTAAAAAAAACATACAATGACTAATAAATGTGTGTTTCTGCATTACTTCTACAACACTAATTTAATAAGAAACATTGTGACATTGAGGTAAACTCATTTCTGCAAAAAAGAAAACTGTTGGGCTATAAGGGTTTATACTGACTTTTTGTCTACAAAAATAAATTCATATTCTAAAATTATTTTGTGGACAAAAATATATTTGTGCTAACATATTAATTTCTTTAATCTGAAAACTAAAATTTTTGAAATTAATGACTAAATAATAAAGACAAAGCGACCAATAAGAGTCTAGAATACAACTTCTTTAGTACTATTTAAAAAGGCATCACAGTGTGAGACCTCAAAAAACTGGAGGACAAAAAATTAGCAATAAAAAAATAATGTTTAAGATGTCATACAATGTACTCATAATTATCTTATATCATAAAAATAAACACTTGTACAATAAATAAAAGGCTTTTGTAACATTATACAGTATGTTTTATGTATTTTACATCAAACTTATTATTATTAGCTGCACATTTACCATCACTCACCTCAGAGACATTGAAGACAGCTACAGGTCACATCAGTGTCTGCAGTCACACCAAATCTATAACCACACAGACCTAGAAAAGATTATTAAGTAGATCAGTTAAAAAAGATAAATCATAGGAAATGATGGCATTTATGATGCCTTTCGTTCATTTCTGAGCACGCTGCATGATGAACTTTATGTTCTGTGTAAAACATTTTTGTCTGGATGTTGTAAGAACTCATTTAAAGGATACAGTGTGTCGTACAGTGTTAAAACAATGCTTGAATCCAATTATAAAGTTTCACACTTTCAAGCATGCTGATTTCTGCAACAGTACAGTTTTCTCAGCATATGCTTTTGATGCTCATATAGTAACAATTACAGAAATAACAGCCGCTCTGTTGACACCAGTACAGAGATGAGAGACTTCAGCAGGGTTGCCAAGTCCACAGTTTTCAAACGATATTATGTTACTTTCATGTGGGTTTATTCCCTGCATGGGTGAGGATTTATGTGTTGACAGGTTTAGATATGGTTCTGAATAAAACGTTTACCATTATTACAGAACCTTCCAAAAACTAGTTTGAATGCTGTCATCTGAACTCAAAACAAGTGCGAAAGGACGAGACCCCCAAAGTCTTGGTCTACTTTGAAATGAACTGTAATAGACTGAAATTAGACTGAAATATAAATGAACACATGCCAAAACATCTGCAAAATGAAGAGCTTAATTTGTGCAGTAGAAATTCTTTTTATATTTCATGAGTTTTGTGGTATTTTACCATCTGAAAACATTTTAGGATGTTCAAAAATTAATTGAATAATATATAAAAGACTTCATAATGCACTTAGCAGAATCAATTATGTTTTCAAAAATGACTTTAAAGACAGATGCTTTGTTTTACCACAATCTCTCCACCTTGAAAGAACAAACTGATGTGATGATAAATATTATCTAAAGAGAATCCTGCAAAAAGTTAATGAGCTGTAAGTTAACATTATGCTAAGGTCCTTTCAAAACTGAAAATACACAGAGTTTATGTTAGAGGATAATTACATTTACCACGAAAGAAAGACAACCTGAAGAAAAGACCAAATAAACTTGTGACAGGTATATCTCGCTCAATCTATTTAAAATTCTCGTCTTTTCAAACGCGTGCGCTCATTCAAAACATCATCTTTTCTAGTTTCTCTTCACACGTTCTGCTACCTTTGTGTTCGCACTACGGTACTTTTAAAAAGACCAAAGTTTTCTGCAAGTTCTTTGTTTGGAGGAGGAGTGGAGGGTAAAGAGATGAAGTGAAAGAAGGTTTCGAGTCTCTCTGGTGGTTGCAGTTCAATATTCCAGGGTCTCATTAGAAGCAGCGCCGTGTGATCTGTATTCTGCAAAAGATTCGATAAAGTCAGAAGGGCAAAACCTGCGGCTCCGAGTCAAGTAGAGATCATGCCCTCTCGCTGGGCCAGAAATGAAATGTGTTGTCTACACTACACTTGATTCTTCATCTTGTGTCAGATTAATGCAGCCTTGAGACAAAAAACACTTGAAATGTCTGCAAACCAAAGACTCGTGTGCTACAAAGAGTTGACAATGCTGGTGTTGTTTTCTACTTCCTACTAACAATAACATATTTAAAGCTGCAATTTGTAACGTTTTCTGGTTAAAACTATACAAAAATTAGTTGTTTTAAAGCAAGCAGTTAACAATCTGTCTTACTTTAGTCCAATTCACAACAGAAAGCTTATAATAGTCATGGACATGACAACCAAAAGCACAAATATCAACAAATCGAGTGACTCTTCAAAGAACATAAAATAGTTATTTTATTTTAATGTTCATGTGTTCATTTATGAGGAATATGGACTGTTATGAATGTGACAATTCTGAAAACAGCACTTTATCTGACTATAAAAAAATCATGATTTAAACATTAACAAATGCTTTAAAAACTTTGAGAGAGACCTCATATGAGGATTTAAACCAGTAAATATTGCCATCTGAGCTATCAGTTTAAAACATTTGCTAAAAAACAGCCCTAATTAACTTGCAATTTTATGTTTCAAACACAGAAAGTCCTATTTTAAATAAGTTGGCAAAAATGAAAGTATTACCTTATGAGTATTAATTTGCCCAAGGTTTATAGTTTTTTCATCGCCATTTCTCATGTGAAAAAGTGAAATTCTCTCTTGGAATTCTCACAGTGAAAAACTATCTGCACTGAAACATTTATCAAAGGTAAAGCATGAGTCATTTATTTGCAAAAGGCTTTCTATTATTTTGGCTTCACCCCCAGAGTAAACAGATAGACGGGAAACACGGGAGATGTGCAGACTAGTAATGCTGCCGCTCACCTGCATCTTTTGAATATGAATGCAATGCAACATTAAAACTCAATCAAAATTTTAGTCCGTTTGGCTTCAGCTGAGAAATCTGAAAACTAAAGAGAAGCATTTGAGGGAAAGACACATGAAAGTTACATTTACTCATGATGTGTTTTTAAAGGTGTACCTATAAACATTATTATTATAAACTATTCTCCTGCATGAATCACATGAATTCATTATATTTTTTACTGTATTTACTTTCCCGACTCATTGCTTTTTTCCATTAAACATTTCTGGGATACTTTGATTGCTTCTCTCTGATTGAAGACCCTTTTAAACCATTTCAGGGCAAATGCATATACAGCAAAATATATATATATATCAAAAGACTGAAGGATATCAAGATGCATTGTTTTGTCTACTTGACTTTACGGCACAGCTTTAGCCTACGGTCTATGTAGTTGTACAGAAGTTTGTAAAGCCGCTAATGAACAGAAGTGTGTTGGAAATGACAGCCCCCAGAGACTCAACTAACACCATGACAAAGAAATGAAAACTTCCCGCGGTGTTTCTAACACTCTACTCAATGGACTGAGGGTCCATCAGCATGCAAACATGAGTTTTCAAATGAATTTTCAAGGCATCAACCCTTATAGTTTATTTGCGAAGCTCCTCTCTGAAGGTTGCGTTATTTGCTGTGTTTTTCTATGACGTCAATTGTAAATTCAGACTCAGAGGAAGGTCATTTAGACTTCCACAGCTTCAGAGAACTTCTGTCTATTTTCTTTCTTCACTATATATTTTACTATATACTGTACAGCAAAATACTTAAAAAACAGAGAAGGAACAATAGTATATATAAAATCAGTATAAACAAAATATATAGTGAGAGTTATAAAGTAGATGTAAAAGTACTTAAACTTGAAAATATACTAATAATCTAATTTGGCCTTTAAGCCTTTTCAAATCCATCACATGAGAGATAGAGATAGATAGATAGATAGATAGATAGATAGATAGATAGATAGATAGATAGATAGATAGATAGATAGGTAGATAGATAGATAGATAGATAGGTAGATAGGTAGATAGGTAGATAGATAGATAGATAGATAGATAGATAGATAGATAGATAGATAGATAGATAGATAGATAGATAGATAGATAGATAGATAGATAGGTAGATAGGTAGATAGATAGATAGATAGAGATAGATAGAGAGAGAGAGAGAGAGAGAGAGAGAGAGAGAGAGAGAGAGAGAGAGAGAGAGAGGTCCATTTATCCTGGATAAAGTTTTTATCTTCTCTCCCAATTACATTAATCAAACACATTTGTAGATCTTTTAACATTTTCATGTCCAGACAATGTTCTAAACGTGTCTAATGGAATTAGTTCTGGCCCACACAGTGACCCCGGGAGACATTCTGATTGGTCCACAGGGTCAGGCTGTTATATAAAGCAGGTGTATGAGGCAGGAGGTTGAGAAATCCCACAATGAGCATGTGAGAAGGGTTAATTGTCAATTACCAGGTGGTCCTGCTGGTAACGGCAGAAATGTTACAGCCCTTTGGCATCTCTTAATTAAGAAAACCCTTTTTTTCTTTAAATAAGCAATAAATCATTCATGGGTAGTTCTTTTTTTAGCACACATTAACACACTGTAATCTTAAGCACAAGAAAGTCAAGAGAGAAACAGTGTGTTGTTAATGATTACACATATTGCGTTTCTTGCAGTAGACAGGAGTCTACTGTACATGTGAATCGAGTTTGATTTGCTTCTGATCTAGCCTTTCACTTATAACCATTAAAGACCATGAGAAAATCAAGAGGAAAGAGGCTTGTTTTACACCTCACAATTCAATTCAACTCAGCAGATCTAATTAAATCAAGTCTAAAGGTACGTTATGTATGTAAATGTAACTTCTGCCACGATAGCTTGTAGTTTACACAGAGAAAAAGGACCCATCGCTGCTATTTGGGACTAGGGCTAAAGCAATGATAACTTAATATTGTAATATACGATATAAGATACATAAAACAAATCTAACAATATAATTGCAAATCATAGCAATATGTATATTATGCACATTTGCGATATTTAGCTAATTTCAATATATTGTCTGGCCTTTATTTGAGACATGAAGTTCTACAATATGAAATTAAGCTTTCAGTTTAGAGATAGAAACAATAAATAAGATTCCATCTTCCAAAGATGACAAAATACATAAATAGAAACAAAATAGAAATGTACATGATATATGCAGTGCATTCCAAATCTTTACTGTTTTTGATTAAAAAAAAAAACATTTAACCAACAGAGTGGATGTTTTTGTAAAACAAACTGTATAAATGGAGCAAGAGCCAAATATTGGTGTATTGCCTAATGGTTAATGATATAATCCAACAATCTAAAGTCTGTAGGTTTAAATGTCTACGAATAATCACCACTCATGAGCAACACACTTAACTCCAGCATCCAATGATGAATGTATAATATTCACTTTGGAAAAATAACATCAGCTACATGTCAAATTAGCAAACAGTCAAACTCATTCTGGCTTTGAAAAATAAGATGGATTGGGTGACCATTTATATCAGGTAGGCCTAATACAAGAGGAATAAAGCGCAGCAACCTTTACCAAACACAACATTTAACTCACTTCATCGCAAAGATGACAAAAGAAGGATACAGAGGTCAATAAGCTTTACTAGAAATATGATTGAATTCTGCCATTATCGAGAGAACTATGTTTAGTTAAGAATCCTGTTGTACTTCATTCTAATATACGTGTGGTTTTTCCCATGCATAGAGAAGAACATCTTGACAAAAAGCTCTTCTTAAGACCACAGCACAAAGATAAAACACCTCACTGGAGCTCAGTGGGTTCAACATCCCTTCGAGACAAATCGGTAAAATTGATTCCTGGCGTAATGTGTTCGACCGGTTCACCCTTCTCATGTGCATTGGCACAGTTCAACTTACTGCACTGGCAGCAGCCAAGTGAAGGGAACGAGGGAATATAGGGGTTAATGAGCAGGAAACTTCCTGGCAGGAGATACATCCATCTGACTAATTAAGGTTAGGTCAAGCAAAATGATGGGAACCTAAAGCTGTTCTTCAGCAGGTATGTCTGTGCATTTTTATGGACTTAAACAAGCAGCGGTTGTCAATTGGTAGGTCATGACCCCAAAGGTTCATTCTTAAAGGGTAAACACAGCACGGTCAAAACATGCTAAATGCCTATAATAAAATGCAATGAAGAATGTATAAACATATAGCTACAATAGGTTCTTCCACATCTTTTGTGGTTCAAGAGTCTCAAATACAAATCAAAAATATCTTGTTCACCAACAAACTCATTTACCTGAAAGAAGCAAGTTAAAGGCATTCAAATTGGGCCACTTTGTTTAATCGATCTAGTTTTGATAACACATGTGGTGGAGGATTGCATTAGCAGCGCAGAGGTCATTGGTTTGATTTCAGGGAGCACGCACACCGATGACAAATACCTTGAATGAACAGTCAGTCAATCAGAAAAAAGCATCTGCCAAATGCATAAATGTGCACAGTATGTGATTGTCCATGCTCTATTACTCGAATGCTCTAAACATATTAACAAAACACTTATAGTTTTACTCGTTCATGTGTTTGTTTTCTTCTGTTTGTCTTTCTAATGAGAGGCACCTGTTAGCGGCTCTCTGTCTTCAGGGTCCATTACACTGACCCGCTTCAGTTCCTCCAAGAGAACTCCAAACATCACCCCCCCATCCATTAGCCTGAACACCTGATTGGAGGACAACTACTGACAGCAACATCTCAGACAAATAAATAGCCTACGTGACCTTCTGGTAAATGCGCTTTCTCTAATGAAAGAACAACGAGTGCCTGAACTGCCTTCTAGATTAATGGATGTTTGACTTGTTCACATGACCAAACTAGACGTGTCGCACAAATAGATTCCTTGATAAAATCTTTCCTGTTCTAATTCAAGTCTGCTGAAGGCATTCAAAATAAAATCACATGGAATATAGTCAATAAAAATTACTTATTATTCTTCGTCTGCTTGCAACAAGAAATCTCCATGCAATTACCATCCATACAAATGACATTTTTATATCCACCAGCGCAAAGGTTCACAACCTTTAGGTGTCAGTCGAGTCCCTACCATCTAAAATATTATCCTAAAGTGACCCCTGTGATTTTAATGAATGCTAACCTTTAAGTAACAACGAAATTCCCTCATTTGTTGAAACAGATCTCACATTACAATTTATTGAAAATACTGTTTATTTTTGAGGATAAACAAACTAAGAAGCCGACACTATTAGCAAAGATGCAGTATTTGCACATTAAACCAGATGCAAAGATTGTTACACTTACAAAAGAACACAAGAACATCACAGACGCTTCATTGTTCCTCTAAACAAAACACTCATTATAGTAACAATTGTGTCATTGCCTGACACTCATAAAATTACATACAAAGAAACAAAGTGTCAATACAGTCCCAGAGAAAACAATATACAAGTAATTTAATTGATGTCAATACACATACCCATATGAAAATTAACCATAGTTTTAGTTCAGGACAAAGGTAGTAATTGTAAACATGTTTTGTCATACTGATATACATATAAATTTGGATTATAAAAGCACAGTTCACTCATTTTCGTAAAGGTATATAAACGCTGAGTCGTACATCAATGCCACCTGATTTGCAAACAACTGATTCAGACCTTGACTTGGACTCGAAATATAAATGTATCTTAACATTTTAAAAACTAAGCAGCACTAAGAGAAGAAAGCGAGTTTAACGTGTGCACTTGTTTACCTGATGCAGGTGAAAAGCAGATCGATTCACTTCCGCCGTCGATTCCGGTAGCAAAAACTTCCAAGTGATTCGTTTACGAATCGTTCAGACCGCTCTGCAAGTAGATTCAAGAGTTGTTCAAAAGAACCGATTCAAAAATGATCTGTTCATGAAATCCATTTAACGCGGTGACATCGTAGACTGCAATATAGTGTGCATGTATTTAAATTATATTATTAAATAATATTAAATTATAATAAAAATAATAAATTGGGTCCTGTCAATCATCTCAAATGTGTAAATAAGAAGCCAGTAAATTAGTGATCAAAGGATTGAGCCACTTCTTCAAGGAAAACAAACCAATAAAGATTGGGTGGGCAGGTGTATCCCAACAAAATAATCAATTATTAGAAATCAAAAAAAGAAAATGTTTTTTGTCGGGTTAATAGAACTAGCCAGCAGAAAACGGATTTATTTTTTTCAAATTTACTTGGACTCCTCCTTCAGGATTTCTGAACATAGCAAAATACACAAATAAATATATAACTAATCCATAATGTGCTTTTGAGTAAGTGTGTTAAAATATAAAGTATTGTGGCTCTCCTGTGGATTATTCACGAGGTGAAAGAGGTCAACGTGTGCCCGTCTCAAACATCTGTCACCACAATACCAACCAATGACACACGGAAACAATATGTGCACAACAACCTTTATTCATAAATATACAGTAATATAATCCAAATGTCTTCATGGAGAGAGCAAAATATAAAAATGATTTATAATCACTGCTAACTTTCATTTTTATTGTTTTTTAAAATGACTTTACCCTAATTTAAAAGTGCTGAAAGATTAATCACACTTTTTCCCAGAAAAGCTTTATAGTTGGTTATCACAGAAATGAAAAGTGACATTGGAGCACATCTCTGCTCAAGCAGCACAGTAACAGTTTGAATATCAAAAATGTAATTAATTTTAGGATTTTTATATCGTGATCTGCGAGTCGTCACCAAACTATATTTGAGAAATAAATTTTCCAGTTAATTGACTGAATAACTTGTGTTAGCAAGTCCAAAGCGGATCCAACTTTTCTTCAAAAAGTGAAAAATGTCATTACCATCCTGCAAATATTCACTTAATGTTTGATCAAGGTCAATCTATATTCCTATGGTTTTTTCATTTTAACCTAGCATTTTTCAAGGTTTGATGTTGTCAAAAGTGGCTCTACTAGAATAGAGAGGTAAACATCTTTTGCATACAAAAAAAGTCAATTTTGGTTCTGGGTTTTGTGTTAAAAATCTGTTTGGTATTAGAGAGTAATTTCCCACAATGCAATGAGACGTGTGAATGAGACTGCAGTAAAAGCACAATAGTAGTGTTTTAAAAATGTAATAGTGTGTATCCCTCACAACAGGCTGCTCTTGCAAGCCCTTCTCTGATAGGAATCAATGGAGCGGGTCATGGGCTGCATCTCTTGTGTCTGCTCTGAGAAAACACACCCAGTGAAGGGTGAGAACTATAAAAGTCATTATTTTCACTGTTGCAGGAGTTAACTGTCAAGAATGACCGGGTTAACAGCACATCCAAAGAAAAATTTGTTCATTTAAACATTTTTATAATTGTCACAAACAATCATAATTGTCTTGTTTCTTAAATGCTAGATATATAGATTGATTAAACAGTGATCTTCCTTTCTGGATAAAGGTATTGAAAACAGTGCATTTACATCAAAGGTAAACCTTTAATAATGTTTAGTTATAGTTTGTGAAGATCAACACAATTCTTAGACAATAGAAAGCATGTAAATGTAAAAATTAGCAAACAAAAACACATCCAGCTTGTTTTTGTGGATTGGATGGATTAACAGAATAAGTCATCAAACATTTTCTTACACCAAAATGATATTGTATTGTTGTTTCTCCTTGAAAACTAAGTCAGTTCTATTATAGGAAAAGTTGTCTTTGGATTCTGGCTTTATAGATGAGTAGTTCTCTACTCAACTCTCTTATCTGTAAACAGTTTTATGTTTTGTCTTGAATTTGATGTCGTTGATTCAAATGTTTTAATGTGATGTTCAGTGTTAATTTGATGTTTAAATGGCTCTTCTCTGCTGTCTTTCTCTGTTTTCTGTTGTCTTCTGTCTCTTACATCCCATGGGAGCTTTTATGTTGACTTTCTGTCGACATTCTGCGGCTAGTCCGGGTCTCTTTCCCTGTCCTGAAGGGGAAACTCCTCTGCTTCTGTACCCTGTTGTTTGTCCTCTATTCCTTTACTTGTCATAAACCCTGTCATGCCACGAGCATGTGGAGTTGTCCAGTACTGTATGTTGACATCACAGAGACTTTGGGCTGTAAGAACAGATCTGCAGTCTAGGTCTTCTGGTTGTTTTTAACAGGTTGTTTTGTGGGTGATAGGGTGTACTGGGTAGCTGCTTACCTACCCAAGTCAAAATGATATTCTGGACACTAGATAAGACTCAGATTTGTGTGTGTGTGTGTGTGTGTGAGAGAGAGAGAGAGAGAGAGAGAGAGAGAGAGAGAGAGAGGGGACATAGCAGAGTGCTCAACCTCTTGATGAAGATCCTCCTCCTCTTCATCTGTGTGACCTCATTACAAAGAGACGACATCAAAGAGAGAGTGAAGACCCGAGATATCAAATCTAGGAATCTAACCTTCATACATACATATATAAATTATTTTTATTTTGGGGTTAACCATGACCCTGACATTTCTTGACCGATTTTGTAAGATTCCCAAATGCAGATTCACACACACATGCTCTCGGCTGCCCTGACATGAATGAAACATGAGCTGCAATGTGAGATAGTATTAAAATTCTGAAAATTCTTGTTTCTGAAGAACATTTCAAGAGAGAGAGAGAGAGAGAGAGAGAGAGAGAGAGAGAGAGAGAGAGAGAGAGAGAGAGAGAGAGAGAGAGAGAGAGAGAGAGAGAGAGAGAGAGAGAGAGAGAGAGAGAGATGTAACAGTACATATGTATTTTGTGTAGCAGTGTACAGTATGTGTTAATCTTACAGCTGTTGTGAACACACAGACAAATTCCTCATGTTGTGTAGCCCTTATAATCCTGTTACGGGAACATACAGCACACTGCGCAGCAGTCGGCCTTCAGCAGAGATTTGTCGAACACACACACATATATGCACAACACATACAGTACATAGAGATAACAGCGTTTTGCTGACAACTCTTCAGCCATGGAGGAAATACAAAAAGCATATCAAAAATATGCCAAAGCCTTTAGACATGCTAATATTATATTACACACACAATGTTGTCAGGAAAGGTAAAGAAGCGCTGCTGGAGGACCAACATGCACCATCAACCATCATTACAGCAACACACACGGTAAGACTCACAGTAATGCTTAAAGGAAGCTGTCATGGTTGAAGGTTTTGCAACTGATGCGTTAACAAAAGCTTGTAGCAATCTTGAATTTTAAGAACATGGTGTCTGATAGATACAGAGGCATGAAGTGTTTTCAGAGGATAAAGCTCTTTACCAAAGCCTAGGGTGCTGCCTAGCTAGGGAGAATTTTCATGTTCCAAAACGGTAACCAGAAAAGTTTTGCTGCCTTGTGGGCTGTGCTACTTTTATTTACAACATTGATTATTTTGGATAAATAAGGCATCACTGCATGCATAAGTCAATTCCAGAATGCAATGCAAAAATTAATTCAAGATGGTACACAAATCAGGTGAAACATTAATTATTAAAACTATTAATTAAAAAAATCTCAAAACAGGAAACAAAGTCTTGCTCTCTGTATATTAGTATTGGATTTTTTATAAAACACAGATGCCGGTGGAAGATCAGCTCTGGTTAAATTTAGCTTTATTTATGTGTGTGTGCAGTTGTGTGATCTGCTCTGTGAATGTGTGTGTGTATGTTTACCTACGGGTGAATGTGTGTGTGTGAATGCTGAAATAAGCAAATGATTCAAGAGTGGGTGGTGTTGGGCTAGAGAGGATTTTTTAATGACTTTGCAGTCTGAACACTAATGAGCTGACTTTAATAAGAGATCTAATGAGTGAGCTGCAGGTACCCAGCGTGTGGTCCGTGTTGCTTTACTGACCGTGTGCCTTTCTGATGCTCCTGTCTGTCAAAAACTGAGTTGCTAGTGATTTTCTGAGAGTAGAGAAACACGTAAGTCACTAACAAACATTATTAAATCAATAGTTCCAGTCCTGGAAAATACTTAATACAGTAATGTAAGGCATCTGTTCACCTAAAGCAGCTAATGCATACAGTATATCATTACACAAAGCAGCTAGTAACATTAGTTAAGTGAAGTATTCTGATTAAAGATTATTTCTTTGCAGTGCATATTTTAGTAGCACACATCATTACTCACTATGGATTTTATAGGGATTATTACTCAAAAACAAACAGCTAAGATTCCTGAATTGTTTTCTATGTTTTTATTTTTGCACACTGAGGCATTTACAACACTTTATAACTTTCATTAAATCTATAGACACATATAAGATGGATTTAATTTATAAACCTCTAGATTTTATTAATTAAACTATGTCTTAAAATCTAAAAATCTTCATCTTGGTCACATAATGCAGAGCTCATATTCCTGAACTCTTCCTCCAGACAGGCTAAAGCCTGACAGTCCTCATCTTCCTCATCTGAGTTCTGATCTTCAGGCCGCTCAACGGTCTGGACCTCGAGGATCTCCTGAGCGACACGAGACAGGGGGCGGAAAGATGAGCCGGGCCGATGAGCGCTCCCGCTCTGGATACGAGAAGAGCTCGGGGAACATCTGCTGAAAACATCTACATGCAGAAAAGTACTAGTTTACTAATTGAACAACTCTCAGCAGCTATAAAACAGCAACACAGGAGCAATAAAATGTTCATCAGTATAAAGTTTAGCAGAGGTGGCATAACACAGCATGTATTAGCTGATCTGGCTTCTCCAGGTTTGGGCTCGGGGGCCGTCGTCATTGAGAATCCCCGAGGCACACGGTTCAATCTGGCATGTCTAACCTGACAGGGTTTCATGAGCTATAGAGAGAATGAAGGCGAGCGAGAGAGACAAGAGAAAAGAGAGAATGCAGGGATATCTGACGATTTGATTTGCACCAGCGGAAATCTGAGCTGTCATGCTGTTAAACAGATTATTTTTCCCTCCTCTGCAGACCTGCGAGTGATGACCAGAGAGACAGAGAGGAAAAGATGTTGAGCTACAGAGAGAGAGGCTGATAAAGCGAGCGAGCTAGCTGATCTGAGCCGAGCTGAGCCGAGCGTGCCGCTGGCTCGCACGCACGCTGCAACACAGTAATCTCTTTAAGAAACCTTTGCTGCGTGTGCTGGCGCAGAACGCTCGGAAATCAGCTCGGCTTTAATTACGGGCCCTAGACAATAAATCACACCGTTCGCATGACGCTTCTACAGCCACGTTATTGATGTTTGTCTGGCCACAATGGCGAGTCCAGCGAGTTGCCGGAGACGTCTGCTAAATGACCGTTTAGTCACGGTATAGATATGACATCGGGCGGGCTCTCCCGTGACATTTAAAACACACTTAATCTTATAAATCTGGATTAAGCAGCAATTTTCTGGATACCACACATAAAATATCAGATATTTTAGACATGACATTTGCACAGTGAAGGGCAGAAGGGCAGGGTTTTGAGAAAAGGTGTTTGATTAAAGTAATGGAGATGCCTTATTCTGACCGGTTTGTAATGCACACAAAAGGAAAATAATAGGACTAACTTTAACTAACTTTCTTTATGTGACACATCTAGACAAGCACCTGGATACAGTAAATATTTGTCATAGATACAGATATAAATATAGATAAGGTATGTAGCAGTATGTAAGCAGTAATTGTTTGTATGTTTAAATGAAAGGCATCAATTATATGATAGAAATACAAATGGATTTTATAATCACTAAAGTGAAAAGCAAATAAGATGTTTTGATTGATTTACCTTGATGATTTCTCTGTGATGACATTGTGCCGTGTCGTGGTGTGACCGGATGAAGAGTGCTTCTGTTTTGTTGACTGTTCACCAGCACATGGACTAACTCTTCCTCTGCGTTATGCCGAAGACTGCTGCTGGGTCTCCAGAAACCCTGAACTACAGATAGAACAATAATATCATAAAGCACAAGACATCATCTTAGAGGTAAACTACTATCAGATCTAATATACTTTTCACAAAAAGATGAAATGTACATCACAGCTCTGAACATTTACACAGAACATTTACAACAGTGACTGGCAGAAGCTACGAGACATTTTTAATCACACTATAATCATTATAATATTTCTTTAGTCCCTGGGGTCCATCATGGGTCCAAAATGAGATCATCAACATGATTCTTTACATTTTAAAATAAAAAATTAAATTGAAATTAAATTAAGGTGGACATGCCTAACTCAGAAATACAAAAATGTGTGGGAGCGTAAAAGGTTAAATCATACAACATATACTACCATTAAGTACAGTATTTAAATATTTACAGCTTACATAGTACTTTAAATATTTTTACTTTAAAAATTAAAATGAGAATATTTTAAATAAAAAAATTCAATTCGGGGTGGGGCTTCTTAATTGCCATAGTAATTAATGTCACAATGCAAAATAGAATTAATAAGAGACCTAATTGTGACTGGTGAGATTCACCCTTTCATTTCCAGCAAATTACAGTACATCTTTGTTTTTGCAAAACAGCCTTGTTTTGCTCATAGGCACAATGTCTTCATCTCATGTCTCCATCTTTCTGACATTAAAAACAGTAATCCCTCAACTCCACACCAGTCCAGCACACACCCTGAACCTCAACATCAACAAACACAAGACAGTCACAGTCAACAACACAGTCTAAGTGTTTGAAGGTTAAATGTGTGGCTATATGAGCATCTTAAACACCTCCTGTAATTAAGCCTCTTTCTAGCTGAATGACCGTCGGCTCTGTCACTGCCCGTCAGGGACTGCAGATGCACAGACAGCTTGACTGTGACGAGACAAAAAAAAGGAAACAGGAATGACTTCAGGAAACTGATAGAGAAATATACCAGCTAATAAAAACAGAGATAGCGGGGAGATGAAACTAAAGCAGGAGTGTTGTTATTTGTCCTCTACTGTATCTTCATTAACATTGACAGCAAATGAATGAAACAGACACATAACAAGCGCCTTGCATTTAAATAATGACTTCAAAAACTCTTTAAAGGGTCGTGAAACTATAGCACGTTGTCAGATGCAAACCCAATAGCAGCATCCATTATTTTGAATGTTGGGAGGAAAATGGCTATTTTTATCTGTCAGATTTGATATGAACATCAAATGCGAGTGTTCGTTTGCATGACGTCCCCTGCGATTCTGACACAACAGCGAACTTTCCATCAATAACAACAACAGCTTTGAAATGTTTGCGTGCATTATGAACTGGAACTGGAAGACTAAGACTGATAACAAATGCCATCAATCCCTACTGTGAGCGTTAACCCATCAAAGCGTTTATATTTGTGGTTCAATGTTGTAGAATAACGGTCTCAAACGTTATTAAAAATGCAAAAGCATAAATTTATATTCACATTCACTGCATATTTCCATGACAGAGCAGATGGTTTAAAACTGATTCGTGCATGAAATAACAGATATAAAGTGACCTTTGTGTATTTGCTTTACGTATGTGAGCTTTCATAACAGTGTAGCGTATAATAAACGATATGTATTTCTCAGCACACATTCATGTGAACCTGATGCTGTTGACTCAATTAAAGCAAAATAAAAGTGACTTATTCAGACAGACTGTTGTCGCCGTGTTCCTCGCACCCTCCGTTCCCGAGCCTTCTGTGCATGCTTTACATTTTTCAAAAGTGTGATACAAACTCATCACGGTGAGGAGGGTGTCATGACACTTTAAATCGAGCTGTTTAAAGAGAAATATTAGTGTTTACGCTCTCTCTAATGGCCTAGCCAAGGTAACACATTAAATCCGAAGAGCTAAAGGATAATACCGGCAAATAAATGAAAGTGTGAGAGCGAGGCATTATTTACGCTCATCTGTGAGCTAGCACCTCTCTTCGATGGCCGATCCATCTGAGTATAGAATAATTAGGTATCTAAATAATATACTCTGAACAAATGTACTGTTAAGAGAGCTGGTCTATGGTTTTCATTAAAGCGTGCTCATATATTTGTGCTGGAGGAGCAGAAGTGCGTTCCATTTGTGCTTATAAATTAAAGTATAAGGATGTATTATTACATTTACATTTATGCATTACTTTTTATCAGTATGTTTATTACCAACAACATATATTGTTGTTAAAATTGTTTTATCCACAGTAATGTTTTTGTGAGATATGATAAAAAATAGATTTTAAGGTTCTTAGGACATCAGAGTTCATCACAAAGTTGTTAACCTCTGATCTATGCCAGACAATGGGTCATCCTAACATCCTAACAGTCATTCTAAGGAATATTAATATTCTATACGCTTTTGAAACTGTGAACGGGGGATGACCTGCTGTGAGTTTTATAGAGAATAATGTGCTGTTTGCACAATCACTTTGGGCTATAGTGAACCTTGCAGTCACGCTAGAAAAACTTATTAACTTAACTTAAAAAGGCTCATTAATCTCAGTCTGTGATGTCACACCTATGGACCGCCCTCTGCACATGCATACTGGATTCACACGGACGCCAATAGTTTTATTTTACAGCTATAGCACAACTGATAGAGCATTGCAATAGCAACTGCAGGGTCATGAATTCGATTACCGAAGCATTCGGGCCCTCACTGTGCAATGCAAATGAAATGCACTTTAATGCAATAAATCTCGAATTTGATTGGCTTGCATAGTTTTTCTGCAGGTTACCACGTGCTATGAGCATTTATATACTCATGAAATGTGTGATGGTTTGCATGGCTTTGAATCTTTTTAATATTTTTGCTTGAGACCCTTAGATTCAAATACACGCAACATCCATGGTTACACGTGCATATTTCACTGTGTATTCCCAATTTCAAATTTACCAGCTCTTAAACATCACTTTGTTAATTGACATTTCCCTCAGATGGTGTCTATTTTTTAAGTGGGTGGTTTTTAAACGTTACACTGATCGCCACACAAGTCTGGATACAAAAAATACAGCATTAAATAAACGCTACCCAACACAGGAAGAGATGCTTTCAAATGTTTCCAAAGCTAGAAACAAAACCTTTTCCTCCGCAATCACTACAAAAATATATTTTACCACAGGCACTTTAAATTGAGTAGCAAACCTTTAGGCCAAACAATGTAATCTTCCAGCCTAATCCTCAGCAATCAGAGATATATGGCTTTGTTTTGCCAGAACAGAACCCTTATCTTGTTTGTGTACCGACCCAGAGAACATTCTGTGCTGTTCTGTGTCTCTCTGGAGGTCTGAGCTGGAGTCGGGCTGAGCTGCACATCTCCAGTCTCCAGTCCTAAAGTGAAGAACCCCTCCAGACCTCCATCATGTCCTGACTGGACGTCCTGACGCTGGGCTACAGAACGAAGAGCCTGCGGAAGGATGAACAATAGTTAAGATAATGTCAACGACTGAATGTATTTTGTATTTTTTTTTAAAAGAATCAAATAGGTTTAATAAAATAATTTTTCATATTCCGCACTGAAATATTTTCAATGAAGAATTTGTCATTGTATTAAGTTTTATTGAACATCTGAAATTCTTGGGGAAAATAGAGAAATATTTAAAGAAATTAAAAGCTATAAAGTTTTATAAGATCCGATTTGTTAAGGTCTTTGTGTATGCGCTGACACACGCTAGATTTTTAAAAGCTTTTCCTTTTATTATCCTTATTTGTCAATTACGACTGTGTGAATGAGTACTGCCTTTTCCCTCACGCACTTTAAAATAAAGGTCAGATTCTGCTCATCACATGCGGGAAGACAGAAAGCCTTTTAAAGAAATTATATATTTTTACCCTGAAAGGAAATGAGAAACAATTATGTTTGATTGGTTCCCGGCTGGTGTCCTTTAAATAGGAAATGAAGCAGGGAATAAAAAATAAAACCAGGTGGTAATTAAGGACATGATTTTCTGATGGCCAGACAAAAGAGAAGAGATAAGGCAGCTCTTCAATCAGACATTTAATTTCAGGTGTTTAATATAATTGTCTTCTCTCTCTCTCTCGTTCTGTTAGACTGTGATAGTCCATTCGCGGTCGGCCCGACAGCTCCGTCTCTCGCACCCTTCATCAGCCGTGTGGATCTAAAGGGTAGTCGGGGCCTTTCCTGCTATTAGCTCTTACGCAGCATGAAATCTGCAATTAAATTAGATACGAGTAATATCAAATTGATTAAGTCTTTAGTATCCGAGAGATTCCCGCAAGGCTATTCAATTTGAACGACTGAATTCTCGTTTTTTTAGTCTTTCTCTCTGCTCTCTATGATGTCATATTTCCAGCAGAGTTTGGGAAAGCTCCATTTTATAGCATCATATTAATGGCTGTACTGCCTGCTGCCAACCAATGTGCACAAATCCCCATCATGACTCAAAATTACAGCTTCTAAAGAGTGTACAGCGTGTTTTACAAATCAAGTAACATTAGTCTGTTATGTGTGAGTTTACAGCTGAGCGGGTGAATCACACAAACATTAATGTCAAACCTCACATGCTTTCATGTCTGAAAACTTGTAAATACAGTCTGAGAATTACAAAGATTTCCAACAGATTCCAAGCTTCAGATCTTGTGAATTATCATCTTCCTCAATTAGATTTAGGGGTATAGAATTATGAAAAAAAAGATTTATACCAATTCTTTAGCTGTTTTATTGATCTGTTGTTCAAATATTCATTGTAATACTAGAAAATATTTTACAATAATTTTTGAAATTGTCAAATTATTATTTTTTATTTGCAGGCACTTGTATTTCTTTATATACACAAATATATGCATTTTCAGATATGAAAGCAGACATGTATTGCAAATTACTTTTGCAAGCATGTATACACGCGTACATACATATTTACATATATATGTTGATGTTTACATGCTATTTCCTTTTCTTTCTTATAACTGAGATTTGTGGTTTTAATTTTATTTTTATTTTCTTTGGTTTGTGGTTGTATTGATTTTCACATGCTGTGAAAATGTATTTCTGTCCCTTAGGGCATCACATATGCATGAAACATATGCACACATATGAATTAAATGAAAATGCATTTACAGTATACGGTCTGCATTAGTATAAAGTTGTGGAAAGGACAGCTGTGCCCCACAGGCATCTGATCACCTGGGAAGATTCTGTTAACAGACCCGCTTCTATATTCTCCCGCTCTGACTTTGACAGGCTGGAAAGTAAAAAGGGAATCTGAGGAAGGGGTCACGGTGGGACAGACAGTGTTCCTCTTCACTTCTGAATCATTAATACATCTCAGTTCTTCATCTGAGGAGTCTTCCTCGCTGGGCAGCAGGCAAACATCTTCACCTGTCACATCCTCTTCAGAATCTGAGCGGTGACAAACAGAAAAATGGTAATAAAGAACACAAAGAGAAGAAATCGTGAGGACAGGAGAGAGAACATCGAGGCAGGGAAGAGATGGAGTCTCGCGGCGAGGATGCAAACATGTGCCTTATCTAACGGCTCGCAGCCAGCAGTCTGGACATGGTCTAGAGGAGCTTCTCTCTCTCTTCTGCCTCTTCTCTGCTGTCTCCTGCATTAATAATGCTTATCCTACACAGCCTGAAGTTTCCATCATTCTGCTAGTCAGCAAATAATAGAGAAACAACCACTGTGTGAATGAAGGCTCACATGAGGGTTCACATTTTTTTGACAAGTCCTGGAGATGAGCTTATTGTCATATCTCAGTGCTGGAATATTTGTCAGAATATTTGTTAGAATGCTGTATTCTGGTCAATCTGTGGCTGTATAAATGACTGTATACTGTACATGTTACCTATAAAATTGATCTTTGTCACAGGCATATTAAGGCTATGCTTTACCATGATTTTACCATGGTTAAGAAGTTTGAAGCACCACGCAAAACACTTCACATCCTGCCTAACACCATCCCTTAACCATGGTAACCCTTACAAAAAAGTATAAAATATATAAGTTAGTTTTATAAGTATACTTAAGCAAAGTTCAAGTTTACCGTAGACAGTATATTTAAACTTTTCAGTACTAGTACACTTGGCCCACTTTTTACTTTATAAAAGTGTACTTTTAAGAACACTTTAAGAAGTGTAAGAGCAGTAAACATTGAGTACGCAACTATACTTTTTCTTAGATGCAAATGATATAACAGCACACTTTAATAAACTTATTTTTTGTAAGGGAATGCATGGCCCTGATGTGTTAAAAAAACATTTACTAAGAGCCGCACTCCACAATGTTTGCATCAGCATCACCATCTCAGTTTGAGACATAAAATGTATGTAAATCAGTATTATAAGCTTACCATTGTAAATCTGGGTAAGATAAAAACAGTTTTTAAAAACAGATTTTTAATGTACTTGTTCAATAAGTGATTCATTGAAGCTTTAAATCTCTTAATTAATACCTCAAAGAAAACGTCTTGCATACTTCATTAACTCAATGTTGGTTCAAGCATGCCAAGAAAAGTTCAATTAAACTTAAACAGTTAAAATCGGACTGACCTGACATGCTGAGCTGTAAAGAAAGCATTGTAGTTTTAGGTGACCTCCGTGCACTCTTTAACCATCTGGAGGGCGGCGGTGAACTGTGCTCATCAGTATG
Source organism: Beaufortia kweichowensis (assembly GCA_019155185.1). Taxonomy (NCBI): domain Eukaryota; kingdom Metazoa; phylum Chordata; class Actinopteri; order Cypriniformes; family Gastromyzontidae; genus Beaufortia; species Beaufortia kweichowensis. Next base: position 1,814,701 of record CM032802.1, read on the forward strand.
AGAACTGATCTTTGGTACAGGGGATCTGATGAAGTCATGGACAGATGCAGATGAGAGTCGTGATGATGCTGCGGTGCGTGAGGAAGAGATGACATGACTGATCTGATCAAAATGTGATGTTAAATGATCAAGTCTACTGTTCACTGGTTTCACTCGGGGGGAGGCCAATCTAGATTTTGATGATGGAGAATCTGAAGGTTTTGGACTTTGTTGACATATAGAGGAACTAGTGGACGAAGAGCTGCCCGGAGAGGAAATGACATCAGAATCACAGTCTGTCAGGGTTGCATTCAACTCGGCTCTTGGGGACAATGGAAATAATGGTGACACAGGATCCGAGGACTTGCTACCTTGAAATGTAAAAGATCTTGTCCGTGATTTTGGTTTTTGAGAGTCAGTGAATGTGGTGGGCAGCATTTCTTTATGTTCATCATTCTGGCCGTCTCTTGTCACGTTTAGAAATGATTCTGAGCCTTCTGTCACAGCCGTCAAGTGTTGTGATCTCTGAAGACTCGTCTGAAGTAAAGGAGAGCTTTCTGATTTAGACAAAGATGACATAAATTGGTCAGTCTCTGATTGTGGCCGTAGCTCAGCGGAAGAAATGAGTTTTGATCCTCTGGTCATCTGGGACAAAGGTGATGTGGAACATCCAAATTCTTCTCCATTTCCAACAGATGCAAACCTTTTGGAAGAAAACAAAATGATAATTATTGAAATTAAATCATTATATTATTTTACATGTTAGTAAAATAAATCACTGACATGATTATCATGAACTAAAATGTTATTTTCATCAACAAAAATTGCAAGTACTTCAGTCCAAATGAACTCAACTTAAGAATGTGCCGTGACGAAATGTTGACCAAATCTAAAGGACATTTTCAATTTAAGTCCCAAAAATCAGTGTACAAAATGACTGCCACAGTTAACAGTCTTATTTTGTGACTGATACAAGTGTTAATGTCACCATGGCACTGTATTTATGTCAGCTGTGAGCTCAGGAAAAAAGCAACCACTTCAATTATAAGCGAGCTCTCGTTTCAAAGCGACACACTCCTACTGTGAACTTTCCTGTCGCTTCCTTTCAAAAATCTCTACCTGATCTTACATTTTGCTTTCATTTTCCTCCTTGACTCCGAAGCATCTGTGTTTAGTGGCATCTGTATCCATCTAAAAACAATTAAAGAAACTCAACAAACAATAACATTCGACAGAAAAACACAATCACAGTCCAGCGGCCAGAGATGGATTCCCAGTTACCTCATCTAACTCTGTGATGCTGAAGCTGGATTCTTCGGGGCCGTTCGGTTTCCCAGCATCCTCCGCGTGAACGATCGTGAAGAGAGAAGCAAAGTACTTCCGTAATTCCATCTGCTCGGCTGCAAATCAGAGACACCAATAACTGAGCAGATGATCTGAGAGGCAGTAAAACAGATTTATATTCAGAGTTAAACACTGAAGCATATCCGTCCCAATGATCAGTAACGCTTAACTGTTGTGAATGTGCCTCTTTAGTCATAATACAGAGTGACAGATCTCCAACTAAAAACATGTGAAGATTCGTTAGCCAACGTGTAATGGCTTTCGCAACCTATTCTACATCCTTAATGTGACATTTCAGAGTGAAGCAGGATATTCTGTTGTGCTGGACTCGATTTTACCCACTGCAATTGATCAGACTGTAAAAAACTGAATGTGAGTTTGTAGTGGATTGTGGAAGACACGTGCACACCGGAGAACATGTTGACCTATCCAATGGGCCCACTTGAATTTTGTTCAATTAAACATTATTTGCTAATTAACTTACTCTGTTCTATACTAACATTAACATTGTGCATTAAATTAGCCTAAAACAATACCTAAACACCTATTAACCAATAACTTGCACAGCCGGGTGACATTGATCCAAATGAATGTCACTGGATAAAATAAACCTGACTGTTATTTCCCAGAATACTATTTAATTCAAAAATACATCATTTTACACAAGTTATATGCTTTGCATGTGGCATTTGGGTCATTCTGCATCAAATCAAATCAAATATTGGAAACAACCCCATCTAAAAACAACTGATTTTGGTCATTTTTGGGGGGGGTCACAATTCTACAATTTGCACATTGAGCCACATTGAGATCCCCAAATCTCTTGGACTGTACCATACAGGGGCCTTATCAATGTAGATCCCAAAAAACAAGTTTATTAACAACAAGACGGGAAAAGGAGTTTAATATTTTTAGGAATTCTTGGGTTACAAGCATCTTAGGAACTTAGGAACAAAGAGCACAAAAAGTGCTTCTTTCTCATTTTTAAGCTGTAAACATTGGCACATAATGCAGCAAGGATTGCTCAAGTCCACACATTTTCCTAACAGACCTACCAATCTCTGACATACTTCTAAAGTCATTTTTCACCCCCTGTAAATTGCCTCCAAACCTAAAGTCAAGTCATGTTGACCCACCAGTGGATTAATCAGTAAATATTTCTTGCTTCTTCGAGTACTTCTTTCTCCATAAAAAGAATGATCAAAATCAAAACTTTTAGCCAAGCAGCTCTAGTTGATTGGACACGGAACGGCCCATCTCATGTTGTTTTCAGGAGCCGCTGACAAACCCAAATCAGCTGAGGCATTATAAAGACACCATCACATGTGCCGGACTGAAAGCGGTCTGGACGTGAGGATCACGTAAGAGTAACACGGTCTGGTACAGATGAAGAGAGACGGCCCTCATCACGGGACTGTTACGGAGCGGCTGAAGGTGGTCAGTTCCTCGACAGCTGTGATCAAACGCCGTGCCCGCCGGCTTCTGGAGCTTCTGGAGGCTTCTCTCAATCAGCTGTGAGAATGTTCTGTCAGTGTAATAAGAGCTCTGTGATTACCCTTCAGGAACACAGTGATGGATCAGAGCTCTGAGAGAGGAGCAGCTCTCACAACATTCACACACAAGAGTTCATTTCTCAAACCGGGTCGCATGTGTGTGAACGGCATCTGCTGGCTTATACTGTACACCACCGGTCAAAAGTTTGAGAGAAAGATTTATACATGATTTTGAGATTATTTAGAGACCTTAAATCTAAGAACTGAAAAAAAAAGTTATTTTCAACAAAAGACAGAAAACTAAAGAGTGATTGACAGGTATAAGACTCAAGATGAAACATTTGACAAATTTTCATAACAATAAATATAAACAAAAAAATATTTTAAAAAAAATGTTAACGTTACTGTAACTTATAAAAATACCAAAAATGAAAAACATTTTTTTAAAGACTTAAAAATGTTTGAAGAAATATAATAGTATATATATAAATATAATATAATAGTAATACAGTCCCTTTTACTATAATACAACCAGGGTTAATAGTATAATAAAATGAGGGTTAATGTTTTTAAGTGAAGTTCTGAGTACTGAGAAAAAAATTAATAGACATGCAGCTAGACTCGAGTTTCTTATTTAAGAAATATCTTCATTCCACATTTCAGGTCTACTGTCTGCATGAATATGACTGTGCATACGCCCACCATTGTCTCTTAGATCAATTTTTTCCCGGATATGAGGGCTGAAGGTCAAGGTCTTTAATAGTAATGAACGGTGCACAAAAAGACAGGCGATGAAAGAAATTAAAGCGAATGTGATTTCACATTGAATTTAAACTGTTTGATGTAAATGTCTATCTTTAGTTTATAGTTAAAGAGTGTGTATGATGAGAAGGGACGTACCTGTCAGTTTCTCACTCAGTTCATCTGTCTCTGCCGGAGGAGGAGTGGTCGGATCCGGCCGGTGGCGGGCGTCAGACTGAGACTGAAATTGGACGATTTGGCCCCTGAGGGAGAGAGAAAAAGAGTCTGTTCTCAGAAAATCACACACAGAAAATAAAGTCTTATTAATCAAGTTGCCTTTTCTTTAACTTTAAATAAACAACATTAAGGCTCAGCATGAAACATCACAATAAATCCTTATTTACTTTCTTAATAAATGTCTGTGGTATTATTGTGCACAGTTCAGCGGTGCGTGTTATTCCAAAGAAAATCAAAAATCATTCATCACACAAATCCAAATAAAATTAACCACAGTCATCATGTTTTACCCATTTCCACCCTATATTATTTTAGCAATTCCATGAGACATTTTAGTCCAAAACCTAAAATATAAATGATCAAAAAATAAAATAGTTATTTTCGTTTGTTCGTTTATAATGAATATGGACTGTTCTGAACGAGACAATTCTGCTTTAAAACTTTGAGAGAGACCTCACATGGGTATTTAAATCACCAGATACTGACATCTAAACTATCAGTGTGATGAAAACCTTTGATACATTTTTTTATGGTAAGGTTGACATTTACATGAAATTGCCCATCATTTATCATTTCGCTGTTGCCACAGTTTTTAGTAACAATAAGCCACTCAAGATAGAAAGGCAGTGACCACAGTCAAGCATGTTTACCCATTAGATTGCACATCCATGTGATTCACCATTCCCACATTATTACCAACATTATTATTTTCACTGCATACATGACATTATATGAGAGTTCTAAAAGCTGTTTTATAGTGACCTTTGCAACAGTGCAACAAATCATCTGTCAATACATCATGAAAGCAACATCATGTCAAGCCAACAGAAAAGCGAAGAGGCCGATTGGATGAGCCAGTTTGAAATCCCAGCTCAGCCAGATTTCCCTGACCCAATGGTTTAGTCCTCTAAACCCTTTTTCTCTCTTCACTGGTAATTTACCATACAGACGTATTAACAGAAAAGCTCTCAAACCCCTGTGTTCTGCTCCGTCTACCCCAAAAAACAAAGCCTCACTTTCTTGCTTTCATTTCTCTCTTTTCTCTCTCTCAGAAGCCAACGCTTGCTGCCTCAGCAGGAAAACCAGCTTTCCACATTGTGTGTGTGTTTGATGGGATTAGACACCCCTATCACACACTCCATTCCTTCAGAATAGCAGCTGAAGCCCCGGGCCACACGTCTGCCCTCCTTCCACAAAACCAAAACACACACACGCTTGAAAATCCAGCTTCCTGTTCGGTGATTTTTCACACGTACGACTCAAAGGAAGGCAATTTGACGGATTGACAATTAGACTCTTCTTGAATGGCCGACCTAAATACCATTGCTGTCATGGATACCATAATGTTCGTGAAGCCTGATGCACAGCGACCGTGCGTGTGTATTTGTGTGATTTGCTTACTTTTACTTTTTTAAATGAGAACTGCAACTAGTGAGCTGCTTCACTACATAAGCAGCGGCTTTTACGGAGCCATTCAGACGCGTACATTTATTTTTCTATGTATTATTCTGCATTAACTAAGCGCTCAATAGATGTCTTTGACTGGTGCAATCCGTTTAACTATTTTCAGCATGCAATTTTTCAAGATGTTCAACTTTTAAAAAGCTTTTTCAAGTATACCTGCGTTCTGCTTCTATCTGTGGCACAAGATTGCATCCTGTGCATGCAGATCGAGACTGAAACGAAACCTCATAAGTGACTGATTTAACACACACAAATCAGATAAAATAGTCTATTTTTAATTAGATTGAACTATTCAGTTCTCGCCTTTTCCATCATCTTGGATGGATTTTCCATTAGGCTCATTGCAGTGCATCATGGGATTGCGTTGCCAGTAAAGGATCAATGCCATTCTGTCTTCGATTTTGGAAAGCCCATGTAAGAAGTCTTTGTAACAGCTTTCGGGTCAGGATCGTGTCTCTGATGTTTACTGTATAATACAGCAGTTCATGATTTTGGAGAAAAGCCGAGGAGTTTAAGTAGCATTTCTCAAAGCGAAAACAACAACCCTGAAACTGCGCTGGAGCAGATTAGTGAAATAAATTCAGGCTAATCTACTGTGATGCCACTGAAAGGTGAGGCTTTTGTAATTAGCAACCATAAGTCATTAATTGATCCTAAATGGACTTTAATTGGGGCCAGAGGAGGTAAATGAGGCTTGAAATGCTGTTTGGATATAAAGTGTAAAGAGTTAACCTGCGGGATTGTTTCAGAAGGAGTTTCTCCATGTAGCTTAGATTGTCCTCCCTGAACTCCAGATGAATAAACGGCTGATGTCTCTTCTCCGTCTGTGTTTCCATTGCAGACACTGAAAAAGACGGACAGAGATGTGTATAGATTAAGCGCCGTACTTACTACAATTCATTCCTAAATTCACTTTGGTTAACATAGTTTGCACATGCATGCTGGAACAGGATGGCACTTTAAGCTTCAAGCAAACCACTAAAGAATAAATCCTGATCACAGACACAACAAAAGCAATAAGCTGTCTAGAGCAGAATTCCTATTGACATAATTCTGTCTTTGTTTTGATTGTTCGTTCTCTGTATTGAGATTATAAAGGTCAGACTTCAGTGCATCTGAAACCCCCATAACACAGCAGTGATTATCAGAGTAAGCACAAACCATGCAGCGCTGCAGGCCACGCACACAACCAAAGAGAAATACACAGACAACTGGTTTGCCACAAAATTATATCAGTTTCATTCAATAGAAAAAAGGACTTACTAATAGTCTAGCAATTAACTTTTTCTGTTTCATGACCTCTTAACTCTCTTAAGTATTCTTGAAAAACTCTTATTATTCTGCTTCCAGTGAATGAACAATGTATGCGGCATCTACAATAGGATTTCTGTGAATTAAAATACACAAACCAGAAGCAATAATACCCAACAAATGAAGGAGAGATGACTCTTCAAAGAACATAAAATGTGTTTTTTAATTTTAATTTTCATGTGTTCATTTATGTGGATTGTGGACTGTTATGAAAGTGACAATTCTGGAAACAGCACTTTATCTGACTATGAAAAATCATGATAAACAAATGCTTTAAAAACTTTGGGAGAGACCTCACATGAGTAAACCAGCAAATACTGATATCTGAGCTATCAGTATGATGGAAAACTTTTGGTTTCATGGTAAGGTTGACATTTGCATGGAATAGCCCAAATAAATCTCTATTGGACATCAATGCATCAATTGCAAATAACTTTTTGGTAATGCAGAGCTGACAGACTTGCAGTGTTCTGGAAATCATTTTTTGTGGGTTTCTGTAATAGAAAACAAGGGCCCGCACAATTTTGCAATGCACAAATATCTTGCAATAGGTTTCATTTTTATTATGCAAAATAAAATGTCTTATTCCTTTAAAATTTGAGGTGAAATGTAACAAATTTCTTCACTGGTTTTATGGAATTCTGCTCTTATTCACAGACAAATCCTTTAACTTCAGTCTATATTAAAATCCCTCACAGACTGAACTCTTGTGACACGGTCTCATCGTTCAAGTTTCTCAGAATCATTTTCAAACTCGTACTGTATGGCGTCGAATTGCATTTCTGCAAACTGCGCACAGCCGGCAGCGCACGTAAGCTCCCGTTGATCGCATGTTTGAAATGCACGCGTGTAGTTACCTGGCAACCAATCAGTCAGTCTGTCGAGCTCTCGGTGTGTGTTATTTCAGTCAAATTCTCATGCGAGCGTGTCTTTTTAAAAAACAGACTATGCACCTGTTCTGACAACTTGCCAAAAAAAATAGGTGTCACAGCTCATATGCGCATTACTTGGACTGTAACACATTCACACACTTTAGCGAGGTGTGTGTTACCTGCTCGTGCTGCTGTTGGTCTGGTTGTGAAAGCGTCTCCTGTCCGCTCCTTCTCTCTCCATTTCTTCAGAGCTTCCTGGAAGGACCTGGCTGACTCTTCTTCATCAAAGTTTCCTCTCAACAGAGAGCTGTCACCTTCCTCAGCACCCTCATCATCCTCAACGTCAACTCCGTCATTCGCAAACAGCACCTGAGGCGATGATACAGAAAACAGAATAGGAATGAGTGAGAGAGAGAGACAGACTAAATGAACATGGCCAAGTGCATACATTTCTTAAGAATATGTACTAAATATTTGCAATCAGAAACTGTATCTACTCAAAGACAACATAAAAAATTATTTGTAATTTTGAACAACAAATACATAATTAAAAAAGTACAGTTACTATAGTTAAAACCTAAACAGTATAGTTTTTTCGTAACGCAGCGCTGGCAACCTCAAAGTGTTTTTGATGTTATTTTTGTGCAATTTTGCAACGCACAAATATCTTGTAATTGGCTTCATTTTCATTATGTAAAATAAAATATCTTATTTCTGGTTACTATAGGTAAAGCATGTTTAATTTATTATGTATGGATGATGTAACTCACCCGTGTATAGTCCTCAGACACAGGCTGTATGTTCTCGCTCACTGGCGTTTGCTCTGTCGTCTCTCTTTCATCAGCAGATTTAGGGACTGTGTCATGGGTAAGTTGGCTCTGCTCGTGTCGTACCTGCTGCTGGACGCGGCCCAACACATCTCGAGTGGTGACAGGGGTCTGGAGCTGTGCCTGATCACAGCATGGGAAGTACCAAAGAATTCAATCTGACCTTTTTATGTTTATAAGTGCACAAATTTATCCTGTTAATGATTAAATGGCACACCGAGTTCAAAAGCAGTTCAAGTCTATTAACAGTTTCTGTGTCATGCTGTTATACCTGCACACAATATTTCTGAATTTTCTGTGCAAAAAATTCAAACAAAAACATTCATGCACTACAGACTTTAATATGATCTTTTTGAAGTTATTAATTTCCAAAACTTTCTTTTGAGAAAAAATCTTTAATAATATTGAGTTTTTTACATGTCTCAAATTCAGACTTTCCAAGGCACCAAAGTTGCAAAAGTCAGATATGCATTCAAACATTTCTCATTAAATGTCCAATTCATAAATTAAAAAACTGTATATCAACAGTTCTAGCAGAAACATCCAAGACATAACTGGATGTCTATGGAGTCCTGAGCAATGAAAGGCAACATCTAATAACATTTTCCTCACTGAGGGTTCCTTTTATTTTATCACAATCATACCAGGCAACTGCTTTTTTCTTAGATTACTGTGAACATTATCAAAGCTCTACATAAAAAATGAACATGAATAACAGCCCCGAAGCGTGATTAAATCAAATCATTCACCCAATAACCGGTAGCCATCCGACTAATTCCTCTCCATGTCATCATGTGCTTAAGATAACATTGTTATTGGCCATTACGGTGGTGATGCCAGCTGAATAACACGAGACGCTCTCTCTTACTCCAGCAGATAAGACAATCTCATGAATACACAGACTCGACAGTAGTGCAATTAATTCGTTTATCGCCAATTTACCTTTGAAGACAATGAGAAAACAATAGGAAACTATTAAAGAGTGAAGAAGTGTGTGAGATTCTAAAAACGACTAAAAAGTCACCAAAAACAAATACCGAATGGAAGACGGCAGACAGCAAAGAACAAACCCTGAGGACGATAATATTATTATTTGTTCCCTTCATCCCCCTATAGAGGTCAATTAAACAGGATTAGGACGTGCAGAGCTGCATCTCACGCGATCCAACACCTCGTATTCCCTTAAAGCAGAGCGACAACGTTGTAGGATTGTTTTTGCTCGCTCGGTCTCTTTACCCCGTTCTAAAATGTGAGCTGTGAACAGAGACTGCATTTAAGATGTGATTTGAAACTTCAAGGCTGTTCAGAAAGGTAGTCGAGTTCACTGTAAGTGTAAAAGCCACTGATGGCAGCATCACATCATGATGAAGTCAATCCCAGAATGCACAAAAATAATAAGCAAGGAAATAAATAAATAATATCATATAAAAGATGGTGAAAAAGGACTCTAAATAAACCTTGTTAAATTGTGAAAGGCATCTATAAAATGCAATATAATAATTATTATTACTAATTATAAATAAACTATTAAATTCAACAGTGAGTCGAGATCATTAAATGAGTTATGGCTATGCAGGCAGCTAGACTAGATTTTGGAAAAGAGCCTTTTTCTGTTTCTCTTCCATCTGTGCTTGTTTGCTTGTGTTTGTGTAACTACTTTAACATCTTCCAGCGTGTGGAAAAGCAGGGTGAGCTTCACGCGGCACAAAGAAGGAAGTTCAGCCTAATGCTGCGTGACGAGATGTACTGTAAACATGAAGACGGATGCAGGGAGTTTACGTGTCATGTGTTAGGTCATCCTCTCGCCAACAAACCTGTACTGGGCTTAAACTGGACAATGTGCCATTAAGACACACGCACGGACATCCAAACATGCTCTGACACGTGGAGTGTTAAATGATCTCTGTATGCATTTGGGTTACGGGTGAGCTTGAAATGGAAACTGTAAGGAGAAGGAGATTTCTACATTCTAATAATAATACTAATGTTTATTTTTTCCAAATCTAAGGGAACAACTGTATATAAAGATATAGATTATATAGTATTATTTGCACAGTGCTTTAGATGTCAGTCTGAAACAACTGAAACTGTCTGTAGAGGAATTGACTGACCGGACACAGACTCGGCCTTTCCATTTGTGAACGTGTCTGTATAGACTCAGGCTCAGAAACACTGGGCAGTCGTGTCCATCTGATTTAAGAGAGCAGGAACGGTCCCTACAGCACCCCCTACACCGGCTCTGATGGTCCGATCCGGTGCGATGATGGATGTTATTGACCAACTGATAAAAGCTTCAATCAAACACCTCACCACGGGGGCAGTCAAGTTTCGAAAACAAACTCCAGATGATAGGTGCGACGGTGTGGGTGTGAACGCGCATCTGTTGTGTGTTTGTGTGTCTGCTCTCTAACCCGGGAACAGGTGCGTATAATCAGAGTTGAGTTACAGTGAGCAGATTGTCCGCTAATGGTGACCGGCCATTCGGCGTGCCGAGAAAAAGGATCTGGTGTGCGGCGATGTTTGCTCTCCGTTGCAGCCGCGGGCCTGTGCAGTTGTGCGTGTGTGTGGTTATCTATGTTTGTGTGGGATGGACGGAGGTTTACCAAACACCTCCTCACCTGTATGGGTATCATTCGATGGCGCTGCAGTGCCCCCTTCTGATGAAATCTAACAAAGCAGCCGACGCAGTAATCCTCTCCACATTCAGAACACATCTGAAACAGACAAACAATTAAACTCAGAATACTTCGGGCAAAGTACGTTTACAATACCTGTTATATATATTTTTAAAAATTTAACTTTTTCTGTCTTTTTAACATGCACGGTACACGGTACGTATTAAAATGAGAGATGGGGTTGTCTGGATCTTAAGGGAGCTTATTATTTTGTTACTGAATGTAAATGCGTGTGAAGGACGATAGGATTTGTTTGATGGACATCTGAAAGTCCCTTCTGTGTGTGATAAAGCAGCTCATATTGAGAGATTCACAACCAATCCTTTATTATGAGTTTTCCCTTTGAGTTTCTCAGGACAATTTCTGGGTATGTTTGGAACAGCATACTAACATACTATTGTTTCCACATTATGAATCGTGTTCACAGATTCTTAATATTCTGTATGTGGGCAAATCCATATCATCAAAGGTCAACTTTACCATCAAAACATTTTCATCATACTGATAGTTCAGATGTCAATATTTGTTGGTTTAAATACTCATGTGAGGTCTCTCTCAAAATGTTTGTTTAAATCATATTTTTTTAATAGTCAGGTAAAATGCTGTTGTTACATCCATAACAGTCCATATTCCTCATAAATGAACACATGAAAATAAAATAAAATATTTAAAATATTATGCTTCTGGTTTTTGCATTTTAATTCACAGAAATCCTACAAAGTTTATTGTCTATCACAAACCTGTGTCATTTTTTGTCACATCCACATGGCATTTATTTTTCCATCCTCTGAAAATGATATTTCTTGACGTCTGGACTCTATCAACAAGGGTTTAATATAAACAGATATACTGGAAATAAATTTATTCTGTGAGAATTTATACTTCAAGTTTTGACTGAAAATGTCACACGCATAATGCTGGAATTGCCCATATACTGAATGCTGAATAACCGATCCATTTGACAAAAAGTGCAATAATGATATGCAATATCAACTGTGATTTTGAAAAACAAGTGCAATTTTCTATCTTAATTTTTAGGTCAATATTCCTGAACGGAAAGCTGTGACCTTGGAAAACACACTAGCGTCCAGATGGCTTTAATAGTAATAATGTAAAAGACACAAAACAGACCAAATATAGATGACATGCATGTTGCTTGAAATGTTGGTCATTTCTTAATGCACATTTTGCATAGTTTTCAAAAAATAGTAGCTAGTATTCACTGTACAGTACACAGTATGCAGTAATCAATACTAGTACTCCATTCTAAACATAGGCAGCCAAAGCTTTCAGTCCCAGATTAGTTCCTGCGGGAAGCTCCAATGTGCCTTTAGGGTTGTGTGGGTGTGTGTGTGTGTTGTGGAGGAAACCCGTAGGAACTCTCGGTTCTACACACCCATAAATCCACTGAAACAGACTTTAGCACTCTCTGTCCTTGACAGCCAGCGTGCAAATTCCACAGGTACATTTTCCCTGGAGATTTTAGATCTCAAAGCACTCGAGTCCCCAAGAGTTATCCCTCCTCACACATGCCCGAGGAGCACATGAAAGCCCCAAATCTCCCACGGGCGACAGGGTTCCCTTTAATACGGCCACACATACACACAGAGTGAACGAGGAAAAGGGAAATACAGTGCTGCTCTGTGAATCTACAGCTGTGTCCATTACCGGCATCTTTAATGGCCACATAAAAAAGGTCTCGTTTCAGCCTACCACCGCTGAAATAAATTACCCCAGCGCATCGCTGGACGCATGGCGTTCTCCATAAACAGTTTTTTAAAGATGGCCTCCGTGCTACACAACCTTTAGAAACACACTGTATTTAGGAACAGTTTAGTCTACCGCTGCCTGACATCAATCATTCAATAAAGATGAGTTGGAAGCTATAGGAATGACCTTTTTAGTATCTCTCTTTTTCTGTCTGTCTTTCCGTTTTGGCAAACGAAGACTGTGTATGTCCAAACAACAGCATTAAGATCTTGATCATAATCTTGAATTTTAATGCAGTATAAGACTGGCAGGTAAATTCACTAAGAACACATTGTGCCCACCGATAGCAGGGTGGGTTGTTGACATGTTTTAGCTCCCCTGATTCACTAAAGTAATATGCAAATCAGGTTACAGTTATAATGCACCAGCAAAATTAGTGTTGAATGCAATTTGCAATGTGCAATTCCCCATCTCGCAGGCCGGTTCTGAGCGTTAGATTGTGGAGGATTACACAGACTACAATGAATATGGCATACTTCAATGATACTGTATAGCATTACACAACGGATTGTTCACCCAAAAATAACATTTTGTCATCTTTTATTCACCCTCATGTCATTTAAAACCTGCGTATGACTCTTTCTTCTGTAAAACACAAATGAATATTTTAAGAAATGGTTTTGTGTCAATAGGACACAATGGAAGTCAACTGGGGCTAATGTTTTTTGGTTACCAGCATTCTTTAAAATATTTTGTGTTCTGCAGATGAAATAAAGTCATACAGGTTTAAAATAACATGGGAGTAAGTAAATGATGAAAAATGTTTTTGGGTAAACTCTCTCTTTAAACTTTATTCAGCTTTTTTAAAAGCCAAAACCACAATCGACTGGATATCTACTAGTCCCCCAAGTATCTCTCAAAGGTTTAAAGTTATGAACCTAACAAACTTTAGTAAATCCAGTTATCAGCTCTTCCTCTGAAGTGCTCAAAGCAGCAGTCTGACTACATGCAAATGTGACTGATAAAACCTGTGCCCTCCGACTCTCTGAAACCACACCGAAGACAGTGAGTCAGATTGGAAGAGGCTATTTCAGACAGCTTTTGTCATTTCTGTGTGCAATACGCATCAGACCATGGGTCTGGGCCCGTCTGAGTCACGGACTAGAAAGATGAAAGCATGATACCGAACTACAGAATGGGTCGTATGATGAACTCACCAGTCCGGCCAGCTGAACTTCACACTGTCCACAGACTTTACCCTTCAGTTTGAGCTTTCTGTTTGTGCCCGGCGTCTGCATGGCTGCTTCTGTCACCATCTGCTTCTGTACAACTGGGTTTATACACAAATCAACACACAGTTTAGGACACAATGGTACTCAAATAAAAATTGGTATGGGTACTTCTGGGTATGTTTTTCAAAAGAAACTTCGCAGATTTTGATTAAAAAATATTTGATTTTCATCCCAAAATAGAAACTTCTTTCATCTTTTTTTTTCGCCTCCACATCTTCCCAAAAAACCTTTATGACTTTCTTTCTTTTGCAGAACACAAAAGAAGATATTTTGAAGAATGCTGGTAATCAAACAATGACCCACATTGACTTTTATTGTATGAACACAAAACCATTTCTCAAAATATCTTTTTGTGTGTTCCACTGTAGAAAAAGTTATATACAGATTTTGACCAACACAAGGATAAATACATGATGACAGAAATGATCATCTTTGTGAAATCTATCCCTAAATTCTGTTACCATAATAACAGTGCCTAATTTTTGTCTGTCTATGTGGAAAAAAAGTTACAGACGACTCTGTCTAAGTAGCAAACTATCCTGACACAAGCTGAACAAGTAGGGTGTGCAGTGTTAAAATAATACATTTGGACACAACACAAAGGCTTCAGAAAGAGACGAGCAGAACACATCTCAGAAGTCCACCCACCTGGCAAGGGCTCATCCTTCAGCACTTTAATCTTCATCTTGCCTGGAGAGAGCTGGCCAAAACAACATATTTCAAACAGCACATTATCACCAAATCCGGCAGGGAATCATTTTTGCACTTAATTTCAGATGGCGTGTCCAAGGTTTTAGACCGTCACTGGTATGAATGGGAGTGCAGTCAGCCTGACTCAGACCAGATATCTCAGACAGATAGACAGACAGACGTGATTACTGTGCCAGCAAGAAAAGATGATGTTTATTTAAAAAAAACACTCACTTTGCGAGTTGCATTCTCCTTGTTAGTCTTGGCGTCGTGAAACACGGGGGCAAGAACTCCGGGCTGTGCCGAACGCCAGTGGGATCTGCCAGTTTTCCTGTTTGGGAATTTTAAAGATCGGCGCAGAATTGAGATGCTGGACAATAATAACACCTTAAATCGTGTTGAAAAAAGATGCCCTATTAACATCCTAAGTGATGTGAGACAAGGAAAACTAATAGATAACTTTTAATCATGCACATATCAAAGTGTGAAAAACAAACACAAGAAGTACATTACAGCGTTTGTCTTGCATAATTCATACATGTACAGAGATGGAAGTCTGTTTTCTGATTTTGTTGTTTTGGTTGCCACATCAAATCAACAGCCTAAATAATTCACATGATGATTGCGGAGGAGGCTGTTTGTTTGGGGCGGATTGTCATGTTGCCATGGAGCCGCAGGGCTCTGTATGTTCAAAGAATGAAAATGTATATTATGTGCCTCTGTCGGTAGAATATGATTTTGTTTGACGTAGTAGCCATGCTCCTAAAATGTTTTTCTCCTGCATGCTTTTTACCAATTTACTATTTTATTATTCACCTGTTGCTTCAAACAATTCTGTTATCATTTATTCCCCTTTTTGTCATTCAAAACCTGTATATGATCTGAGAAACACAAAAAAGCCTAGGGGTCAATGTTGTTTGTTTACCAACATTCCTCAAAATATCTTCTTTTGTGTTTCTGCAGAAGAAAGAAAGTCATACAGGTTTGGAATGACATGATGGTGAATAAATGATGAAAGAATTTCATCTCTTTAAAAGACTGTGACTACTATTAGAGCTAATGAAAGATGAAAGCCAAGTGGATTTATAATAATTAAAACTTGTCTAAAAAGTGCCCTTAAATTATTTGGACACTTACATGTATGTTGCTTTTTCCATATATGTTGTAATACCACACTGAATAATGCCAATACAATTATACAAAAAAGCTTATTTATTTTGTTTTTATGTTATTTCTCTTTCTCCATATTAGTACCAAAGGCATGGCAAACTTTTACCATAATACCAATAAAAAAAAATATGGAACATCGTATATAAAATTTAACAAATCTTAAAAAAATAACAGTAGTAGGTTAATACTATTTATAAAAGCTCTTTTATATTAAGATTTGATAAAACATTGTTTTTAAATATCCATAATGAACTATATATATAAATAATATTATAAATAAATAAAAAGACACTGCCTAATGTCCGTTAAAGCATGACAGTCCAAAATAATATGTTTTATAGTCAATGGGAAAAAATATGTAGAAATAAATTGTTGTTGAATTGAATTGCTTTTTGACCAAAAGTGTCCAAAACATCTTCATTTTAAACAGAAAATATAGAATATGTCTCTATTAAGTACCTGCAAATAAAACTTCAGATTCTTTGTTTAGCCAGATTCTTTCTGTCAATCAGTTTGGGTGTCACAGATCAGCCCATCAGCTCTCAAATTTTCAACCGTAAATATTAACAGTGATGTTTGCCTTAGCAAGCAGCAGTAATAATTAAAACTACACACACTGCACAGCTCATCAGCTCTGCTAAAATCCATCTTATATTACACAGCGTCAGGGCTGGAGTAAGTCAGAGAGAGAGAGTTTAGTGGTGCACGTTCCCTCTGCACGCTGTCCACTCTCATTAAGAGCTGTTTATGTGCTGTCCTTTATCAGTCTGATGGAGACGGCCGTTCGGGAGGGGGATTAACCGCTCTCAAGTCTGCCTGTCAGCGCTATGGAGAAACACACGAGCAACGTGGCAGTAGTGCTAACAACTAGCGGATTACCATCAAGTACACACTGAGTGCCAAACAACAAGACAAACACTTATCACCTGTCAGACCGGTCAGTGTGTGATGACAACTGGACAGGTGAGAAGTCACATGACTGCACACTTAACCTTATGTTCAATCAGATTTTGGAGTGATAAAAACTACATGAGCTCAGCGAGTCCAGTTTGGACTGGTTAGTGGTGCTGGTAACGCAAGGGGTCAAGGATTGGCATGGTCTACTATCAGTATTTTTGTACTGATTGTGCACTAATTAAGAAATATTAACTTTGGCAAATTGATAAACTAATATTTACCATAGTAATTAAAAACACTATAGTATAGTATTTTTTATGTGGGAGTGCACATTATTCTCATGAGACCCTTATAAAGTGGTAAAAAATACTTTTTTGTGTATATACAGTACCAGTCAAAACTTTAGACACAATTGACAAAAATGTTTCTCATGATCTTAAATATCATTTAATCTGAAGGTGTATATTTCAATGTTTGAAATTACTTTTGTAGACAAAAATATAATTGTGTCAATTATTATATTTTTTTTACATAGAAAATACAATTTTATTTAAAATATTTTTAAAATGCATTACCTGGACCAAATAATGAATATGAATAATAATAAGTAATAAAAAGCAGTCAGTAAGAGTCCAGCATACATAGAAATTCCTTTAGTGTTCTTTAAAAAGCTTTTCAGGTTAAGACTTCAAAAAACTGGATGATAAAATGTCAAGAGTATGATTTTACAAATACACAAAGTGTGACTACCTTTGAAGATGATCAAATATAACATAGTATTCATTTATTTTAGATGCTTTTATTCAGTTAAAATTGTGTTATTTCATGAGTTTACTATTATTCTAAAATGCGGACAAAAATCTAAACAAAAAGTTTCCAAACTTTTGACTGGTACTGTATATTTTTGTTTTCAAGAAACTACAGAAACAGGGGCCTTGAGGCTTTTGGTATTTTCTACCCCTGTGAAGTTTGGGAAGCTCTGACTTCTGCTGACTGTAAAGGCAGTGGTGAGCAAAGCTCAGCAGAACATATGTTGGTCTTTCAGCAGATGCAAACAACAACAAAAACTACAGTACACGGCAAGTTTGTGCAAGCATCCCACTTTCCAGCGAACACATCCCGGACGCCCACAGAGCACACTGAAGGCCAGAGTCTATCAGCTCTCATCTGCTGGTATAAATTCACCCGTGGTCCTTTAGTGCTCCGTCTGCGCTGTGATAAACAGAGTCGGTTCAGCGTGGAGTAAGATAACATCAAGCATTCCCAGCACAGCACCCCAACAGAACTTCTGCTTTGATTAATGACCTCTGATAAAAGCTCATCTGAAACAGTTTTGTTTAAAAACTTCCGCACGGAGGCAATCGTAATTTAGATATAGTACCGCTAACATCTCTTAATATGACAGTTCCGGTACGCGACAGAAAGAATGAGGCTGTGGGTTCTAATCTCAGAGGCAACCCCGCTGCATTCATCAGATTATTGTGAAGGGATGCGGCGTGTTATTGATATATGAGGGGATAATTGACGGTGTCAGTTCCCGAGAAGATCTCATAACAATGGCTTTATCCTACTGGCTCCGGATGGCTTTCCGTCTTTCTATCTGGTTCCGTGCAACCAACAGCGTTTGATGCATGAAGACGATTAACACCACGATTTGACTCAGTATCTATAAAATAAACAATACTAAATAGTTAGCAGGACCTTTGCTTGAGTGCTTGTACTTTTGGTAAAATTATTCAGTAATAATCTGTGTATTTTCTGAGCTGTAAAGTACTTTTCTAGCTGGATGAACAGGTTATACATTACTGGCACAATTCCTCTGCGTATACTTTTAAAGCAGTGTACCATTTAATGTTTATTGCCAGGCCTGTATTTACTTTATAAGTGCCTTACTTTTTGCAAACTGATGAATGAGTACAAATTATTTTCTTTGGTAATCGACATAATGTCACAAATGCCGTTGATAGACTTTAACTTGTATTGACCGGAAACATTCTTCAAAGTCACAGATTAGTTAATAGTTTCCTTGTGGTTTTTCAACATAATTCATCATGACCAATTGCATATGTTTGCGTTGGCTTGAAAGCATGTGGCAATATAATATATTCACTTTATCCACCCTATTACCATGGTGTTTCTTTCCTTGCTATGAGTTATGAGCTGATACAAACCCCTTAAAACGGTCGCCACTATAAATTCATGAGGTGGACCTACACAGGTCACATTTTAGCGTTATTAATGAAGTTGTAGAAAGAAGGGGCGAGCCTGAGAGAGACGTCAAATTAATAACTACTGATGTTATTTTTTCCTTTTCTTTTATTTTGACAGGAAACTAATTTCCTGCCTTCCTCATTTTGGCGTAGGGTCCCACTTAATCCTAATTTGTTAGGGAGAAATGGGAAGACAAGCATGGCGGTGCGGAGAGACTGGAGCCGAGATGACTCAATTTCCTTCGACCTGATGGCTACGCTGATTCCATCACAGCAGATCGCTCAGAAGCCAAACCTTCTCCACAGATCGCCTCTAGAGACGTTCAGGCATCTCTCCAGTTTCTGATGCTTTTGCTACCTTGGCTACATCCGTAGACATTATTACAGCCTCTCATTACATGTTACATTTTCTCAAGACCTGCTAAATCTCCTCCTGTTCTGTAGTAATTATTAAAAAAAATGTTGCTTGTATTTCCCTTCACCAACACTGTAATGAAAGCTTTAACTTCTTTGTTTTTTATTAAATACATTGCTGTTTCATTGTTTACATTTCTCCTTGTTTACATCTCAAATCTCTCTGTCACTGTCATTGTTTGGCTCAATAATTTATTCATCTACTCACTCATTCATTAAATCTACAAGCGGTCTTACTCACTCTCTCTCCTCTTTCTCCTGGCTCATACGCTCTCTCAGTTCCTCCAGTTTGCTCTCCATCTCTTTGGTCTGCTTATCCAGCTGCACCTTTTCCATACGAAGTTCCCGAAGGTTCCTGGGAAAAAAATGCACACAAACCATGTAAACCATGATGCATTGCACGACCAGACGCATGTGGCCATCTAAATCCAAAAACGTCTTTCATGACACACTTTGTGTTTGTCTAATGAGACTTGCAAGGCTGTATATGCTTGGTTTTAAAAGGATAGTTATTATGACAAAGCAGGTGTCCACACACTTTTGGGTAAGTGCTGAACAGTTCCAAGCACTAATGATTCAAAAGTATAAAACGACTACTTTAATATACTACAAGAAATAAATCTGAGCGCTCTGGCAATGGTACAACAGAAAATCACCCTTACAGACTGTTTTATTTGTATTACTCTGTTAAACATTGAACAGAACGTCCCAAACATTTAGAGTTCCTCCATTTGCAAAGACCACATTAACTTGCTAATAATGTGAAATCTGAAGCGTGAAAATAAGGGAAGCGACTGTGCAAACCTGACATTTAACTTCATTGACTTCGGCTTGCTGGGAAGAACCACAAAGTTGTTTAAATTCATGGTGGTCTCTGATCGGACTGTAAGCTTCACAGGCTGTAATTTCCTCTCAAGTGTCCTGAGAAAATAGAGTTGTGAATAACAAACACACAGCAGGACATATGTAACCGAGGTTATCTACTAAAGAGCCAAATGAAGGGAACAGTGGTCTAAACACACCTTAACAGACTTTTATTATATATTTGTATGACTTTTGAAATGGATGAACAGATGGACAGGTAGATATAAATATGGATGGACAGACAAACAGACGGACAGGTAGATATAAATGTGGATGGACAGACAGACAGACGGACAGGCAGATATAAATATGGATGAACGGACAAACAGACGGACAGGCAGATATAAATATGGATGGACAGACAGACAGACGGACAGGCAGATATAAATGTGGATGGACAGAAAGACAGACTGACAGGTAGATAGAAATGTGGATGGACAGACGGACAGGTAGATAGAAATATGGATGGACAGACAAACAGACGGACAGGTAGATAGAAATATGGATGGACAGACAAACAGACGGACAGGTAGATATATAAATGGACAGAAAGACAGATGGATAGATGGACAGACAAACAGACAGATGGACAGGTAGATAGAAATATGGATGGACAGACAAACAGACGGACAGATGGACAGGTAGAGATATAAATGTGGATGGACAGACAGACAGATGGACAGAAAGACAGACGGACATAGATATAAATATGGATGAACGGACAAACAGACGGACAGGCAGATATAAATATGGATGGACAGACAGACAGACGGACAGGCAGATATAAATATGGATGGACAGACGGACAGGTAGATAGTAAATATGGATGGACAGACAAACAGACGGACAGGTAGATAGAAATATGGATGGACAGACAAACAGACGGACAGGTAGATATAAATATAGATGGACAGACAAACAGACGGACAGGTAGATATAAATATAAATGGACAGACAGACAGACGGACAGGTAGATAGAAATATAAATGGACAGAAAGACAGACGGACAGGTAGACAGAAATATAAATGGACAGAAAGACAGATGGACAGGTAGATAGAAATATAAATGGACAGACAGATGGACAGGTAGACAGACAGATGGACAGGTAGACAGAAATATAAATGGACAGACAGACAAAGCTTTCAAATATATTTCGCTGCCAGCACATTTGGATGTCATTATAGACCTATTCAAAACAAACGTAGATATATTAGATATATATTTTTAATGAATGTGTTAAAAGCCGACATCTAACACATAATTAAGTAACAATGCTGTTTAAAATATGTTTTATTGTTGTGAGTTGTCACTTACTTTTACACATCGTCGTCCTGAACTGCTGCTTGTTGAAACTGTTTACACCGGCGCTATAGTAACGCGTCCTCTCGCGAGAAATGAGATGTTGCTGTTGGAGACGAGATTTGGTTTTCAACTCGCGCCCAGCCACGGGTGCGCGCAGGGGTATTACTTTCTATGCATAACAGGAAGAAAAAAATACAAGGACTTGTAAATTATATAAACAAATACGGAACAATACTAGTAAGAATCGAAACAAAATCAATTTAAAAGCCAGAGGATAATTTATAAGTTTTTTGTTTGCATTTAGTTTTGACACATCCATCCCTTAGGAAAATTATGTTGTTCTTACAGTTAAAGTCTATGTTTTTTGGTGGATAATAAAACATATTATTTAAAATAATATTTTCGAAATGGATTATTTGGACTAAATAATGAATAAAAAGCAGCCAAGAGTCCAGCATATAGAAATTCCTTCAGTGCTGTTAAAAAAAAACTTCCCAGGATGAGACCCTAAAGATGGATGATAAAATGTCAAGAGTATTACTTTACAAATTCTAGACAAAGGGTGACTACTTTTGAAGATTATCAAATATAACATGCAATGTGGGACAAACTCTAAACAACAGTGAGAACGTGTTTACACGTTTATTTTCCTAATGTCCATACACAACTTCTCCACAGAGACCATGACAGCAGTAAATGTACTGACTGTAGTATGATGTGTTAAAGTGTAAGCTGACATTGTGTGAAGAGTTGTTAAAGTTTCTTCAAGTAAAATAAAGTGCAGACTTTTTTTCTTTGTGTTTAGCAGCTCATGTCTGTGCTAATAAAGTCATGAAGTACGTCAAGTGTCGTGTGGTTTCCTGACACGCAGGAGTGAGACCTCTGTCGCTCCTGTAATTATGGAAAGCTTGATTTCCCTAATTAAAATCATTTCAGCACTAAAATCCCATTTCATGTGGATGTTTTGATTGCAGTCATAAGAACCTTCATTAAAGCGTCAGCACCGTATGTCTCAATTAGTCGACAAGTCTGCTACTCTCTTTTTACATCCATTTGTGTTTTTTTCTCTTTTTTTATTGTTGTGTGTCTCTTTATTATCAAGACTTTATTATTATTAAAATTCAGCATCTTTGGGTTTTGTATGTGGCTCACTTGCACAGTATATCAGATATAACGCATGCAAATAAACTAGGCTGCCTTGTACTACACATTTAAATAAAAGTAATGTGGTGTTAACACAACATTGGTATCGGATGGTAATATCATGGTATTGTGATATACTGCATGCAAGGAAAAGGCCATTCTCACAAAATAATCGCAGGCAGTAAACAAACTTCCTTCATGCTAGTTTTAGTTTAGTTCTCTGTTTTCTGTCATAGTACAGTTTCTTTTAAAATCAGTATTTCCTGACCATTTATTTGTTTACTTGGCAACTAGCCGTGTAATATAATGTCCAGTTGGCTGGTCAAAATAAACTTACAAGGGTGATCAGGACATAAAGCGTGTACTCATGTAATGCTGAGAGATCCAGAGTCTGCATCTGCCATAACAACACAGACAGAACTCATCAGTATTCAAGCAGAGTTTAAACTTCAGATCTCTGCCTCTCTCCTGTTTCTCAGCCTCTCTCTGTATCCAGACTAAAGCGAGTGGGAAGGGGACCGTTGGCCTCCCTGTCTCCCCGAACCACAGATGAAAGCTGGTTTCAGATTCTGTTCTCCTCATCTGACACTCACCTTCCGACCCAGCACGAGGACAAAATACACTGTAAACCTTTCAATCTGTATGTGTGACACTTTTATTTTAAAACATATATTGCGTATTTTGCATAAAGAAAATTAAGTCTTAATAATAATAAAAAAGGCTCAATTCAGCACATTCCTCATATGCATATTCTCATTAGCATAATGTATCCATACATTTCACTTTTTTGCAATTTTATTGTGATACATATAGAAATCTTTTTAATGCATTGTTTAATTGAATCATGATAAATTAAAGACAATCCAACAAATACTAGCAGATTGGATATATACTGGTTAATTTAAAGGTGAAGCATGACATTTCCTATACAAAAATAAAAGATGAGCAATGTTTAGTTGACAACTACAAATAAATTAAGTATAAAAAGTATTTTATACCTGTATTATATCTGTAAAGTGTGATAAAATGTGACCTGGGCATGTTTCGTGAGATTCACACTAACATCCATTAAAATCTCTCTGATCCTAGAACTTTGGCTCCAGCCACCAGCAAGACAGTCAGACCAGAGACAGCATACAAATGAGCCGGACATCACTATCACAGAAAGAGAGAGAGACAGATTAAAAGCACAGAGGTCATGTGGTGTAACAGTGACAGATGAGGGGTAAAATATGCCGCATGTGTTGAAATGTCAGGCCTATTTAATCCATTATGGTGCTCGATCAGAGCAGCTGATTCAAATGTCATTAGTTAACGCTGGCTTTCATATCAGACGACTGAGTTAAAAATATTGTAAAATCCTCCGTGCGGTGACCAGAGGGTGTTTAACAATTTAAAATCATTAGTCTGACTTGTTGGCATCAACGCACCATAGTAACAATTCTTCCTATTTCTCAGAATTTTCGCAACATTGCTTGCAAATGTTACATCTCCAAAAAACACTGTTATTCTTCATCTAAAAAGAGCACAAGGCCAGGACAAAGCTGGCTGCTATAAAACAACACGCAATGCCTTCAAAGCACTGCATATTAAACCCAACCATGATGAATAATCACAATTATTTATCATTTAGATTAAAGACAAGTAAGAAACTGTGACTTTGATCAATTACTTTAATTTATATAATAAAAGAATCTAGATCTAAAGTCAAGGATGTTTGTTGGTCTATATATATATATATATCTGTCTTTATCTATATATCTATGTCAATATTTATGTCTATATCTATAGATCTAAATCAATATCTATATATCTATCTCTATCTTTCAGTAGTTTTTAAAACATTTTAGTGTCTACTTTAGTTAGGAAGCTGTCTATGTAGAAAATAGACAGAATAAAGGTCACTAGAGATCGTGAAATGTTGTATATGTGGTCATGTGACCACACTGCTTATAAAGTAAAAGCACATACAGACCTTGTAATAAATGCTTTGGTGGCAACATTACGGGTAAGTTTGACAAGCTAGTTCCTCTTTCTCAGCTTTTTCCTCATCCCTTACCAGCCCCGATCACGCCACCAGCAAGGAGAGGTCACGAGGTCACAGACATCTGAGGATGCAAAGATCAGATGTGTCAGTCTCAGAACAGTCAGAGATTAACGTGATAAAAACATGTAGCGTCGGCCCCTTCGCTTCAGGGATAAAAACGGAATAAGTGACCTTTTCACTTGTAAAGCAGACACTCTTTCTGACAGCAGGATTTACAAAACGCACCATTGTTAGTGAGAGAGGGAGTGAGCAGTATGGGCTTAGAGAGATAAGCAGCACGCTATGAGAGACCGACTGTGGCAGAGTGAGAGATTATGTTGAGAAATACAGAGCTGATGAAAATCAGACAAGCGTGAAGTTCCTCTGATCAGGAGCTGGCAGCCTGCGGCCCGCTGGACTTCACAAAGCCACGGGCCAAAGCAGACCATGT
The DNA here is from genome assembly GCA_019155185.1 of Beaufortia kweichowensis. Classification (NCBI taxonomy): domain Eukaryota; kingdom Metazoa; phylum Chordata; class Actinopteri; order Cypriniformes; family Gastromyzontidae; genus Beaufortia; species Beaufortia kweichowensis. The sequence goes on from CM032802.1 coordinate 1,839,814, forward strand.
GCAGACGGGCTAGTGGTTTGATGATTCCATCACAAGCTCTGATCTTCTACCTTTCAATCTGGACTTCATTAACAAAACTTCCTGTCTTGGCAGATGTCTGTGCCTCTGTGGATCTGTGAACAGTAAAGGCAGAGGAAATATGTGAAGTCATGAAATCAGAATTGATCTTTTAACACAAATCCTTATTGAGCCAGATTCATCACTGCGTGTAACAAGAATAAAATGTCTTTACAGTTTTTTAGTAAATATATAACTTATTTTCATTGTGCAAATTCAATATATAAATAAGCAAAGAACTAATTAAATGTAAGATAGAAAATAACCGTAACAGTTAACAACAAGGTTGTATTTGTTAACATTAACTTACATAAACTAATTAATAATATTAACACAGCATCTTTTCACTGTAAATGTTAGCATTTATAAATTAATATATATTAATAGAATTTTAAAATCAAAACTTTTAAATATGTATTATAATCGTATTTACCAACATTAAAAAATATTATTAAATACTGAAAAACTATGTTGTTCTTTGTTAATTCATGTTATCCAATGCATTTATTATTAACAAATACAAATTTACTTTTGCCAAAAAATCCAAATAAGAAGTGTATGTCAATTCAAAAGATAGTAAAGTCGAGAATTCTCCACTATCCATCGCAACCTCGCTGTCAGATCTGCCATCATTCTGTTATTGATCATTCATGATCCAACCAGTTCCCAATGATTAAACCCAAGGGCACTTTATCACTCTGAAAGAAATCACAGAAACCAAATGGGCTGTAAATGTCATTACACGTTGACTTGAAAAATTACAGGTGTGTCAAAGACAATGACAATGACAACAGAGTGATATAATGTCATGAAATGAAGAGGAGATGGACAGAGAAAGATGTAGATGGATGTAGGAGAGTGTCACATCTTTAAACGCCTGACACAGAAACCTGTCAGATCTTCACTGTCTTTTAGATCTGTTGGACAGACACCCGGCTTCAGCACAGCCTCGGGACTCTGAGGACACATTTCTGCACTCCAGACAACGTCCATTTCAATCCGGTATAATCTTTTTTAGGGTGTGACTGTACGACTTCATTATGATGTTCATGAAAATTTATGATGGCCCTATATTACCTCTGGCGAGTTTCAGGTGTCACTCGGCATCTGAGGAAGTAAATCTCTAGACAGCTCGTGAAAGCTTCTGCCTTTTCATCTGAACGCTTTCTTATGCTGCATATTATAATCAATAAAAACAACACTATTAACTCTTACTTAACCTTTCTTTCTCTATAGCGTTTTCTGCCCATTGAGGTTGGTTGGTTTGATGCATATGGATCATTTAGGTTATAAAGAAATGTACCACCCAAACACCTCTCACCTGAACTGTTTTTATAGCCACACTGCCATCTAGAGCTCACGGGTTGAATTATTCCAAACCCCAGATCTCTGTAAATCACTTTTTGCAGGATATGTAATGTATGTTTTTAGGCAGAATAGATCACAAACATGAAAAATAAGGAGCTGACTGAAATACGTCAGCAGAGATTAGCATGTGTTTGATCTCCAGGGGTGGATTCTCACCTGAGGTTTGATCTAAACACATTGAGTGTTTTTGAAGAAAGCGTGAAGAGATAAGTGTGACGGCCTTTTCACACTCAGGGCTGTCGTAGGACGATAAGACACATTTCCCGCGCAACCGGAGGCCGTGGACATTTTCCCCAAACGCCCAGCTCCACACGTGTTCATACCCACAGGAGAAAGACTTTAAGGTACATAAAAACCTATGAAAGCTCGCCACAGTTTACAGACATTGTAAAACAGCCTTTAAAGTGCCTCTGATGATGATGATTCTCTATAAGAAAACATGTTTCATGATGGAGGGTTTGAACTGCTGAAGTGGCCCTTGAACAAAAACCTGACATGCACCAACTAGCATCCCATGATCATTATTCCAAATAAATGGCTTACAATATTTATAATGTGTAATAAAACTTTGGCTATACAATGCATCACTGTAATCTTCTTAGGATAATCTTTTAATTCCCTCATTATGAATTACGATGGAGTCTTACCTCCAGAGTGAGCCAGTGGAAACATTAGCTTAGCCCAGCTTTGATGTGTTACTGAGATTTAATTAGCAAAGTGGGCATGAGTCAATCCCCCCCACACACAAGACAAATAACAAACCCCACAATGCATTGCGTGACATTCAACACAACCATCATCCTGCACGGAGTCACTTGTATTTTTTAATTATTCGGAACCATCTCTGAAGATCTTTCAGTCATTCGTTTCTGCATCTGAAGCATCTGTTGCTCTGTACAGCAGTGTGATACCGCTGCTTTACCTTTAACACTCAGAGGCTGAACTTTAGCTGATACATATTTAATTTCATGCCCGAACACACAAAAGGCCAAAAGATGATGTGATTAACAAAGACAAGTGCATTATCATCTCTCTCTCGCTTTCTCCCCTCTTCCTAATTTTGGATATCATATGAGAGAAAAAAGAGAGAGAGGGGGGAGAGAGAGAGAGAGGAGAGAGGGAGAGAGAGAGAGAGAGAGAGAGAGAGAGAGAGAGAGAGAGAGAGAGAGAGAGACCAAAATGATCAGACACAGTCAAACACGATATTCAAAGATAATAAAAAACAGTCAGACAATCTTACCGTGACACTTTGAGACAGATTCTCACTTTCTCCTTCACTGATGTAAGAAAAAAGACTTAAAATTCTCAAGACATTTTCCAAAACTGTCTGAAAGAGATCAGATGTAAATGCATCGCATCGCTTCTGTCTTGATGTCTGCTGATACGAATGGCATTCTGCATTAAGAATAAAAGAATCAAGTTCATATTAAACAATTACTTTTCATTTCTGCACCACCAGATATTATTATTTACATTGAAATCTTCTATTTTCCAAAGAAGAACAAGATATCTCAAGGCTTTTTCTCAAGAAAAACTCTCAAGGCTTCTTCCACGTTCCTAAACTGTCTGAAAAAGATCAGATATAGAGTGTTAGTGAAAGAATACAGCCATAAATCACTGTTTTCATACATATCGCTTTAGTCTGTGTTCGATATGAATGATATTCTGTATTAAGAATAAAATAAGGTAATACCCAACAATTGCTTTATATTTCAGCTGTACTGGATTTTATTATCTATTCAAATCTTTTACTTTCCATCCATCTATGCGTGTGTGTATTGCTTTGATGCTTTGGCAGTATTGAATAAAAAAAGCCAATAAAGTACTTTGAAACTGAAATTGGGAGGCGAGAGAAGAAAAAGAGAAAATATTAGATGTACAGAGGGAACGTAAGGGATGTCTGGAACAGGAGCTGCAGGCAACAACATGATCCGCCACAATGCATCAAATCTTTAAGAACCACCGAACGTCAATCAGTTTGGGTATTTCTTTTGAAAGACTGAATCAGTTCTCGATTCCAAACTCCAGTGTGAGAGCGAGAGAGAGCACTCATTTAAAATGAGACAACATGCTAGCAGCACCTATTTGTGTGTGTGTGTGCGAGCGCGAGTTGATTATTGGAGCTGGGTGTCTCTTCTGTAGCTCTTCAGGGGCTCGAGCGCAGCAGGGACCAAAGAGATGGAACGTTCTGTATGCATAACCCCTCTCACGCTCCTGTGCCCCGCGCCCACCAAAATTGGACAAGGCGAGATATTAGAACTGAAGTTATATCGGTGGACGTGGCTCGGGGGCTGCGCTGTCACACTGCATTCTGGGTATTTTTCTGGCTGAGGAGGTAAAAGCCATAGCTCTCCTGAATGATTTAACACACAGAAATGACACAGCACCCACAGAGTAATATCCTGGCACTAATGCATCTCACTCTCATGTCAGCTGAACGAAAAATGTAGTCGGCTAAATTCTGTCCGCTGGAATGAGAGATACAAACTTAGATGCATAATGCATAATGTTGATCCTGAAAATTGGAAACAACTTTTGTCCTGGAAAGAGGGGTATTTACAATTTGTCTTTGACTTGCTGTTGATCAGAAAATACTTTTGAATCACCCATTTATACAGCAATACAAAGGACGCCCAGCAGGTATGTAGGTCTGAGTGCCTAAACACAACAAAAATCAAACACTTTTATGGATGTTGAAGCACTTTTAACAAAAAGGATATAGCTATTTGAGCTTCCAAGCTGTCTAAATTATCCATTTGAAATGGGCCTACTTTTGTTAAACTCAGCTTTAACATTTTTACAATATTAGTCTCGTGCTAAACTATGTAGCCTAATGCTGCGGTCACGCTAGACATCTTTGTTCCATTGACTTGCATTCATGCGCATGCAAATGAGCCAGACCGGAAATGCAAGCTCCTGTGAAAAACCGCATTTCACCGCATTCCAGCAGTCAAGTTTGGTGAACTGTGGATTTGTAGCAAGTGAAAGCGTGTGACCAATACAAGATCGATACATAACAGCGTGACCATTTCAGGTGAAGGTGAACACAAAAAAATTACAGTTTTAAAATAACAAATGCAAGCATTGCAGAATCTATGATGTTTGGATTATATCCGGTCGCTGCAGGTATATGAAGGGTATTGGGCCGAAATTTGGCATGCTGAAAGTCTAGTGTGACCGTGACAATTCTCAACGTGAGACTTTTCGAAAACACAGTGTTTACAGTAAACCTTTTTTGGAGGTTTTTTAAAAATAGAATAATCTTTTAAATGTGAAGTGTGTCATTTCTATGTCACTCGGTGGTTTCACAACAGTGCTTTCAGAAACGTTTTCCATGCCTTCTGCTTGTCTGCCGTTGTTCAGACAAACACATAGTTTTGCACCAAAACATGCCAATGACACTTAAAATGACAAAAAAAATTCAGTGACAAGTCTAAAATGTATTCTAACAACAAGGATGATGTATGTTAACATTAAAAATGACACATGAGTGGAGAAACAATAATTCTCCACTGAACAGCATAAATTTGATCTAATTTGTGGATTAAGGGGAATTATCATCTGTGCACTACTGTGTAGATCTGCTTTAAGTAGAAGATAAAAAATAGTTCGTCATAAATCAGTGACCTTGAAGAAGACTGCATCTTATGAATATACCTGTGAAAACACACACACAATCTATCAATCTCAGTTCAGGATTGGTGGACATAATCATCTGTCACTGTCGTAATGGCCTCTCCCTCACGTCAAGATGATGAAACTGCCCGGAGAGAAGGGATAGCCGAGGTAAGTGCGTGTGTGCGCTTCTATTCCCCTCGTCATTAACCTCAGTGAAGGTCTGATGGACAGCTGTCGAGATGAGCCGTTCACTGGAATCTGTCAGAAGAGGGCAGGGTGGAAGAATGAGAGAGAGCAGATAATATCAGTCAGAGAAAGATTGGATACGCAAGACAGGGCTTTCTGACACGCCGCTTTACGTCATTAGCTTCACGGAAAGATCTAGATAAAAAAGTTCAGGTCAAACACAAATGACTAAACCCAGAAGGATATTTTATAGCTCTTTCATAGCTCAGCAGGTTTAATGGAGTTCTCAGATATGTTACATATAGCATCAGGGTGTTTTGACCTCAAATGGAAAATGCAAAAAAATTATATTTTGCATGAGGAAAAGGAACTCAACTTTCAAGATTTTTCATATCTAAATGTCAAGCATCATTGATGTTTACCAAATTAGAAAAATCATGCAGTCAATGTTATAAGATTATTTTTCATACCACATTTTAGATTTTGGTCTAGAATTTCATGGAATATCTTTACATTCATATTTAACTTTCTAATTTCATAAAAGATTACAGTTTTTTAGTACAATTTAAGACACTATTAAAAATCGCCGTGATCTTGCTTGTTAGACGTGGATGAACATCATAGTCACAGCCTTCATTTAACATCACTGCAGAGTAGAAGAACAGAGATATTAATTTGTGATTGTTCATTTTCACAGACATTTCACATTCATGATGAGTGTTTCATCTACCTTCTATCTCCTGATTAGTCTGAAGGGTTTGACAGTAAAGTGTGTGTGTATGTAAGTGGGCACATGCTGTTGTAGTGGACTAAGACAATCTGGTCACTCTGTAGTAATGAGAGTCAGGAATAGTGTGATCAGAGCCAAAGAATCACATCATTAGGAGCACATTAGGAGAGAGAGAGAGAGAGAGAGAGACAGAGAGACAGAGAAAAAGAGACAGCTGAAAAGATGAGACTCTAATGAGCTTGTCTCTTTTTTTTGCACGCAGGGTTCAGATGTACTACTGCTCTCTCATTTACACACACACATACACGCACACAGAAAGACAAACACCTGAATGACTGTCTGTACATGAAGAGATTCTCTGTGTGTCTCCATTTGTGTGGGACTTTGAACTGCAGCAGATTGTACAGGTGTCTGTGAGAGAGAGAGAGAGAGAGAGTGAGAGAGAGAGAGAGAGAGAGAGAGAGAGAGAGAGAGAGAGAGAGAGAGAGAGAGAGAGAGAGAGAGAGAGAGAGAGAGAGAGAGAGAGAGAGAGAGAGAGAGAGAGAGAGAGAGAGAGAGAGAGATTAAATTAAATTCGTGGGGGTTAAATGTGTGGGTTTGGAACACATGAATCCCATGTAAATTCCCATAAGAAACTCATGCGATCACATGTGAAAAATGTCATCCCATGTGATCCCATGGGAATTTTTGGATCCACCTGTGATTACATGTAAAAAACGTGAAATGTATGTATTTTTTATGTGATACAAAGAGAGAGAAAAAGAAAGTGAGATGGATAAAAGTATATGTTTGTAACCTATATGCAAATGATCTTACTATGCATGTTTGCATGTAAGCTTTGGTGTGTCCCCAATTTAAACTGCTTTCAAAATAGTTTGCCATTCCTTCTGTAACTACTTTCAAAATATTTGCAATCTCTATGTTGATTACAAAATATTTCATTTGTCATTATAATGTGTTGCTTAAAAGTCCAAATATCTAGTTTCACCTTCACGCATTACTATCAACAATCAATCTCAGAATGAAAAAATCTTTTTTGTCCAAACATCATCAGTCTGCTTGTGTAGTACATGGTTTAAGCCCGCTCTTCTCTCTGAGTGTTTTGTTCTTATTACCTGTTAAGGCAGACCCTTAATTTCTGAGCCGTTCATCTGCCTTTCCCAACACAGAGTCATGAAGAGACACGTCTGACACCTCCTCCTATCTGAGCTGAGTTCCCAGGAAATCCTTTTGCTCTCAGCCTGTTTATCTCCCGATCGGCCGGCGTTCACCACAACGAGGGAAACCCCACTCTTATCTGAACAAAGAAAAAGACAAAAAAATGTGCGCTTGGAGAGAAAGTGAAATGTAGTCTCTGAAGCGGAGAAGACAGGCAGAATACATATCTACTGACGTCTCACTTATGGACTCGCTCTTTTTTGTTTCATTAGTATCGTTGAGTTTCTTTTTATGGACCAGCAGCTTAACAGTACAGATGTGTATCCTTAACCTCCACAGGAGACCTGATGATCCTGTCCTGTGAAAATACAAATCATTGACAGCGCTGTATAAGGGTTGGTCAAATTCTTGAACTTTATACCTGAAATTCAGTGATGAATGTTATGCAATGTTATACCGGCTTATGGATATCGCACAAAAACAGCAAAAGCTGACTGAAATCTCTTATCATCTGCAAAGCTCTCACAAGATAAATTAACTCTCACCTTGACCCAAACATATTAAGGCAATACTGAAACATTTTTAATGACATACTAGTAAAAAAAAACATATCTTGATATCTTCTAACAGATTAGTATATTCCTCTTTCTTTACTGCCTATAAAATAATTAGTATTTGGGCAAATCCAGCATTATGAACGTGATTTTTCAGTCAAAACTTGAAATATAATATGTATTACCAATATATTGAACCACCTGTTTAGATTTTCAAAACCCAGACGTAATAAAATCAGTCTATCCACATATTTTCTATTTAAGAGGAGTGAAATATTAATTTGTTTTTGAGAGGTAACAAACTTTGCAGAATGTCTGTGAATTAAAATGCACAAACCAGAAGCAAGATAAAATAGTTATTTTATTTTAATTTCCATGTGCTCATTACAATATTGACTGTAACCTGACTATGAAAAATCATGACTTAAACATAAACAAATGCTTTAAAAACTTTGAGAGAGACCATCAAATATTAATAGGCATCTGATCTATCAGTATTATAAAAGCATCTTCTACAAATATTTCAGCTTATTTTTTAGTGTTTTCTGACAGTTACCCTATTACAGAAAGATAAAGACTTAAATTCTATAAATACATCAGATGGCCCCTTTGAATTTAAGTAGGTTGTTCTTGTTCAAATAAGTGCAGACTTTATCGATAGTGCATGTCTGGCTACATGAGAGAAATGGATTTCAGCCACCCACCCACAAATAAAGTTCAGTCTTATCCTTAATTGGTACAAATATGAGCAGGTCATTCTATGAATGCCACAATGAAAACTCAATTTGGCAACCGGTGAGCAGAAAAGGTTACATTTACAGGCAATCAAAACAGCTAATAAAAACACTGTGAATCAGTAAACCACAGCTAATGACTTTCTCCATAATGAATACCTGTGAGTGTTCCCTGCATTCATTTACATAAACAGAGGTAAATAAGGACAACTTTAATGATGTGATATTATCTTTACATTTACAAAAGCTACATCCTAATATACATCCAACAGACCTATTGACCTGCAAACCACCTGTATGAATATATACAATTAACTTTTACATTCATGTGGAATGAAACACATTAATTATACTGTACGCGGCATGGATTACACATCTATAAAAATTCAATGGAATTCAATGGAATTAACTTTAGAAATAAAACAACACAAAGGCTAAAAGAATTATAACAGAAATTATACTTGTGTTAAAGTCATCTACAACTTTTCTACAACAGATTATTCTGTGCCATTGTGAGTCCATTACTGTAAACAAGCTTAAGTCTAGGTCAGCAATCATGACCCCTACTGAGGTTTGTGTTTAAACCTGCTTTTCAGAGAAATGACATCATAACAACATCAGCACCATGGACAGCGACATCACCTTTAAACTGGAGATGCAATTGAAACCCATGTGAATCAAACCCAACACCATCTGAACACTACTTCATATACTTCCATTTTACTTTTATTAATAAATCAACACCTTTACTTAGTAACATTCACAGTATATTAATATTTATTTGTATATATGTGTACATGCATGTGTTTTGGCATAAATACCCATTGCCATGCACAATTTAGATACATGCATTATGAACTCCACATTAATGCTTTATGCATTTTAAACAAAATGCTACGATTAACAATATTTACACAATCTAAGAATTAACCCTATACATTTAATTATATCTGTGTGCAAAATAAAAAAAACATGATAAGAAAATAGCATCACGCTGCCTTTGTTCGACCATATGCAGGTACAAGTTTCTGCTCAGCTTTGTACTTCTGATTTAAACAGAAATTCAATTAAGATAATTCTTCCCTCTGCTTCACACCAGATAAAATTGCTTAATAAAAAAACAACAATAACAGCATCTTATCTCTGTGTGCTGTGAGGATGTACAGGATAGAAGCATTAAAACACAATCTTTGATGCCTTGTTAATGTTTTGACAGTGCAGAGGCGTGTTAGAGACCTTCCTAACATTTATTCATCTTTCAGAACATTACCTTTTATTTGCATTACTTGCCGAAATGAACCACTTCGGTGAGGGGTGTCTGGGGAGAGACTGTGAGTATTAAAGAGCCTATGAAAACAAAGTTTGTTTTGTGTCTTTAACTACATTTTTGTACTAACTCTGAGGCCATTTTGTACGCTTGTGCACACTTAAAAGCCAACTTCTAAACTGTTATTTTAATTGTACAGTCTTCCTCTTTAGGGATTACAGGCTAAAAATACTGATGACTCATCTTGCGCTTACCAGTGTATCCAAACTGTTGTGCGATAAAATTATCTTTAGAATGAGAATGTCCCTCTCAGTTATTTGTAAATACCACCTGTCAACAACAAGCAACAGCACATAGCAAATTAGGTATACAGCTGCATTGTATATAGAAGAACAAACAAGTATTAAAGACTCTAAGTGCAGTATTGGTCACACAAGACAAACAACAATCCTCTCTTGTAAAGAGCAGATGGGAAACTCCAATGCTTGTTTAACCATATAACTCAATTTAAAATGCTAATACATGGCCGAGCTCACAGGCACACTCAAACTTAGTTAATGCTTTTATATTTTGCAGTAAGCTGTATGCAGCACATATATTATACACCGTGGATACAATTAATTGAGAATTTGGAGTCCAAATAATTTGTGCAATTTGAATTTCAAATGAGTACAGTGTGTTTATTTCTTTCTTGAGCAGGTTGTTCAGGTGATGTGAGTCATGGGTTTCACAATATCCCATCATGCACCGCTCATATCAATTCTGCAGATGTCAATTAGTAGGACAAAACGATGAATCCTTATCTGAAGAACTCCCTGGAAAGCTTCGCAGAATTGTAACAAAGTTCTACACATTGCATGGTCTAATTTAATTATGCTTTTAGCTAATGAACATATTTTAAACCCATTACACAGAGTTTTTTCATTTGTCATAAAAGAGTCTTTTGTCTTGTCATACAACTTGTTTTCACCACCAAGGAACCTTGAATGTTTTCATGAAATCTATGTGAAGATGAATTAGCGTAGCTTACTCACACACTTGCCATTGACCAGGAGTCTTCTTGTTTGTTTAGAGGTCAGTCTACCAGGAATCACGTCTGTAAAGAAAACACACTTTACTAAACAAAAGTACCAACCTTCAAGTGCATTATAAGAACACCAACCCATAGTGCAAAAACATTTTTACATAAAAATTACCTGTACCAGGATCCTGATCACCCTGACAGATTTAAATTGACTGCACATTATATCCCTTATATGCAGTGTAGCCCTTAACTGAATCAAGAATTAGCTCTACATCATCTCATTTCCATGGCAACCACCAGCATCCCTCAAGACACCAGAAGCAACAGGTGCCCTCAGCACATAGGAATATTTCACCTCACTTTTGACTTTTAACTCCGATCCAAAAGTTCTTCAACTTTAATTGACTCTTCTGCCAGTGGGGCACGGGCTGCACGCGCAGTCGCAAGCATCTGTCCTCATTTCTCCTGTGGTTATTTAAACCCTCTGTGTCAGGCGAGAGATTAGACGAGTGTACAGAGCCATCAATAACAACATTTCTGTACTGTCTCCCGGGCCGGCGCTGATGATGGAGCGAGCCGAACCGTTGCTTGGTAACGGACGGATGGTCTTATTCACGGCAGAATCACCGCTCTGATGAACTGTGCCCATTTTTTTCCACCACCGGCTGGCACACGTCCAAAGCGCCAAACCAATTGCTTCCTGCGCAGAGCCGAGCAGGAATAACTTATCTCTGTTGAGTTTGGAGCATATTTTTTTACTTTTTTCTCTTCTACTTCAAAAGTCCTAAAACTCTAGCACCCCAACTCCTGCATTGCTTTATGTTTCAAAAAGATAATCATTCATCTTCACACAATCTTCATTGTACCTGTGGAAATGAGGAAAATTTACAACACCCATTACACAGCCATGCAGAAGCCAGAGTCATTAACTTTTGTTAATGCAGATGAAATCCTTCTCAAGCTATTGCAAACAAGACTCATGCAAAGTATTGAGCCAGCAGTAAACTTAATATTTAATGAGGTTTCATTGAAATCTGCTCTCAAGATGTCATTCATCATATGTGTGTAAATCAACAGCTAATGCTTGAATTACAAAGCTATACACCTGCTCTCTGAACTTTACTTGAGTAGTATGTCATTAGCATTACTCTGACAAACACTTCAAAACAAGCTAGTGTTAAGAAAAGTTGAATTTTTGCACTTATTTTACAAATAAAGGTGCTACAAAAGGTTCTTTATAGCAATGCCATAGAATGAAGAAGAAACTTTTGTGAAATGGAAAGGTTCTTTATGAAACCATACAGCCAAATATACTCATTACTTTTAAAAGCTCATTACTGTTTTAGTTTGAGACATGGCAGAACATTAAAAAATTGGTCATGAAACAAAAAGGTTAAGAACTTTTGACTTTGATGAACTCGCACATATGCATACCTTGAGAGGATATCTTCCAGGGTTCAACAGGACAGTGGGAAGGTTGATATCACAGTATGCAGGGACACACACCATAACATCTGCTCAGTACAGCCTGCCAAAATACAACACCTGGACACACACTAAAACAAACACACACAGAGAAGCCAACAGGGATGTAAATCTGTTCACAGTTTGATTTTTATCCACTGTTTTACAAAGCAACACAATCATTGGCAGTTAGTTCATGCCAAACAAATATTTCCAGAAGTTATTAAACTTTTGCATATTTATTTCACATTCCAGAAAAAAAGCTTCGATCACTCGATTGGATTTAGGCATCAGTGTTTTCCACTGAGAGGTAATTTATCTGCCCACACAGAACATGAAACTGAAGCATGACATGATACTGTACAATATAAGGAAATCAATATATATTTAATGTTTAATATATGGTTTTGTGGAGAGGGATGTTGGACCAATGAGATCTTAAGAGTCGATGGTGCTGCAGAAATGGAAAACAAGTAGTGGATAAAATGTAACGCAGCTTGTCATTTTTGGTTAGATCAAAAATTCAAGGAACATGTATTTACTTAAAGAGCATCTTGTTAAAGAACAATGTATGAAAACACTACCTGAAACACACAGTAGCACTAAATACAACAACTAACTAATTTCAATACAAACTTTTGTTAACAACTAAGTAAAACTTAGAAAATAACTAAATAACCTGTGCTAAAAGAAAAGTGTTTTAATATAAGCAAAATAACATTGGAAAACATAATATTGCTTTTCAAAAATAGAAAGCTTTGACTGGATTAAAATGAGTCCCTTTTTATTGAAGGAATGGATTTTAAATATGGTAACTTCACACAGAAATATTAATGTGTCAGTACTTATTGTCATAGTTCTTATGAAAACTGTAAAATGCCCGTCTGTTTCCTCTGCTATAATTCTTCATGGACCTGATCTTCAGGGTGTCCTTGGGATCCTAAAAAAGTCTACTTTCTCCAATACCACTTTGGGGAAAATGCTTTTCTCATCAAACCACTTGCTAGGCTAGACAATAGTTTAGAAATGATTTCATGAACCTATCCAGAGAAAGTATAGGGAGGAGGAAGACCACTTGCACAAAACTGAATTGAAGAAATTGCAACAATCAGTATGGTGTCTGTAGAAATGGAAACCATGATAAAGGATATTAGATAAAGGAACTGCTTGGAGTTTCTCTTACAAAATGCACACATGCATTTGCTGGTCCAGACAGAAATATAGTGTTTACATCCTGCAATGAAAAATGAATAAATGAAAAAACTCAAACAACGGAAATACAATTCAATGACTGACATTAAACTCCAAAAATTCCACTGGACAGAAACATTAATCGTCATTTCTTATATCTGTCAAAACACACAGTCGAATACGAATATTTTTTCTTTTAAAAAACATGCATTGATGAAACTTGATGACTTCAATGTTCTCCAAACTCATGTAACTTATGTTTCCAGAAAGACAAAACAATTTTAGCTGCAAACATTTCCCCCAAGAGAAGAAATTAAATCAGTTGCTAAACACGCTTAGTATTTGCTCCTGTAATACACACAAAACCCCTGATTCTCCAACATCTGTCAGAATAATTCATCTCTCAGGGACCTCAGGGAGATCTTAACCCTGATGTACTTCTTGCACAACTTGCTTACCACTGTGAGACGTTCCTCATATCCGTCTGAAATCAAATAAATCTGTGTGATCTACTACCTTCGGGTCCAAGTGCATGAGGAAAAACTTTTAAAGTGTCACAAAAGTCTCTCTAATTACATCTAAAATGACATGAGGCCATGGGATGAAAAGATAAAAGGAAAGAATAAAAATGATCTAAACCGTTTTGTTCTTTTAAAATAATGTGCTAGATCTAAATAGGTTTTAACATATTCCAACACAAAGAGAGAGAGAGAGACAGAGAGAGAGAGAGAGAGAGAGAGAGAGAGAGAGAGAGAGAGAGAGAGAGACAGAGAGCGAGAGAGAGAGAGAGAGAGAGAGAGAGAGAGAGAGAGAGAGAGAGAGAGAGAGAGAGAGAGAGAGAGAGCGAGAGAGAGAGAGAGAGAGAGCGAGAGAGAGAGCGAGAGAGAGCGAGAGAGAGAGAGAGAGAGCGAGCCTACTCACAGTGATTGACTGCAGATTTTCAGATCTGAAAAACAGATAATGCCAAATGTAGTTATTTTGCAGAAAAATAATACAAAGAAATCCATTTGCACTAAACGCAGCTAAATTCTTTGAACTGCCTTTACATGCTGTAGGCGTCTCATTTTCATCTGTATGAGAGAGAGACAGAAAGAGGACAGATGGTGATGGAAAGAAAACTGCACTTTCTAATGCACAAGTTACTTTCTATAGTGAAGGATAATTATAATGTATAGAGAGACCTCTGAATGAGCCCTGATCTTTCACTCCAGGCCTCGTCTCCAGCAGACTGTCAGATCAGGTCTGATCGGGTCTCAGCATTGGCACGAGATGACAGAAACTCAATAGAAACAGTCTGACGCAGCTCTACATTCACCTCTGTCGGGTCCATTCAGGTGCCAGAATTTCACCTGAAACAAGAGCGCTGAACACAGAAGAGAAGTTTGACTGTAATTTGGACCAAACTATAAAAAGCAGCACCTGGTGTAAATTTAAAGGAACAGTTCTCCCAAAAAATGTCAATTCTATCATGATTTATTCAGCTTCACGTTCTGGTATGCTGATGATTTGATGAATATCTACCTATAGAATTACCATAGTTAGACATCGCATGGTCTGTACATTACATTAAACAAGCATGCCGTCCACCAGCTAAATGTGCGGCCACAATAAGCATGGAAATTTAATCCATCCTCATTGGATAAAGCATTACATTTTGGCTAAAGTTACAAGGATTGACAATCACGGCGGCCGCGAGTCATCGATCACTCTATTGTGATGTCGGCTCGCTTTCTTTCTCAAGGACAAAAGGAAACTTTCCCCAGTAGCGTGATTAGAAGGAGCATTTCTCTTGTAAAAATATCACCCGTCATGAGGACGGTAATGATTTTTTAAGTTGTGCTTACAAGCAAAATCAATGACTTGAACGAAGAGGGAGGTTTATAACTACCCTGTGTTTGCTTTCAGTATTATCATTCATTTAGCAGACACTTTGTGCATCTAAAGCCACTTTAAGCACCACAATCACCCCTGACTGCTGTGATAGATCATAAAGTGGGATTTCTGGGGGTTGAACATACAAACATGTTGTTTGAAGTATCTTGGAGTTCTTCATAAAATTATAATCTACAAACGGTCATCTGTAAGCAAGTAAACTCATCTGTTAAACAAAATAAATCATTAACAAATCATGAACTTGACAAATGACATGATGAATAAAAGAAAGACAAATGAACATAAAATCATCTTTACCTTCAGAAACGTGTGCAGACTTCTCAAACAGAAAATCCGTCTATAAATAAGAAATATAATAAAGAGAAAACTCTACAGTATACAGTCCTGTTTATGAATATTTATACTTCCCACTGTGTTTGTTTAAGCACAAAAGTTGCTGCCAATAACCCCACAAACTTTGACAGAACAGCACAACATAAACACAGCCAGAAAATAACTCTGACAACTTTCTGACTACTAGGAGAACATCCTCCGTGCTATAATTTGGTAAGATTATCATCATCACAGCTCTCTACAAAAAAGTCTATCAAAGGCTCATTTCAAAAAGTCTACGTCAAACTCGACACCTCAGACGTGAAAGCAACCGAAGGAATGTTAAAGACGTCTGTGTTATGGCTTCTGGTGCGAAGAAAATGAGCCATAGCACACGGCCTCCATTATTCATCTGCCCACTGGCCATATACTTATTCAAGGTCCAAACAACTATCCAGCACATGACAGTCATCCATTCCAATCAGTCTGCTAATGCAGTCGCTGAGGTGTGCAGAAACGCCCGAGGCCTGAATCACAACTCTCCTGCTTGCGTATTGTGCTCTCAAAAACTTCACGATGTTACCGTGTGTCCGTGTTAATAGTTTGGACATGGGCTTTCAAGTTTTACGCTTATCCAAAATTTGCTTATGAAACTAGATGAAAAATGTGTTTTTTCTAGTATGATTACAGAGTCTGACGTACATCAGAGTTTAGTGCACGCTTGTGCATGCGTTTGGCCACGAGCGTCACTGCCGCAGCCATGTTTGTGAAAGACAAACTTGAATATTGATGGAGGGACAATTCCCCTACAGTCAAACATAGTTTCTTTCTTATGCAGATTCGCCGCGGCTCTGTCCACGGCCGGCCCGCTTCAATAAACATAATTTAATTTGAGCATCAGGATAATCCAGACAGGAGGAATGTTCCAAATAGCTTGTTAGTTATGCTCCCTTCACACTACAGTGCGTTCTCTCTTTCAGAAGCGCGCACGCACGCTGCTTTACATGCTACGTCCTCTCCACTTTATCATCCTGTAATTGTACTCTCAGTGTTCTGTGAAGTTTTCAATTGCAGGGAAAGCTGAACTCCAGTGCAATTCACTGCTCTTGCATGGCTTTGAAAATACTATAGTGTACAGGATACACAAGTGCTATTGATGTATAAAACAATTCAAGGTGGCTTGGGTTGACAGTGTGTTTATGTGTTTTCTAGGTGTGGTCATCAGGGCGTTTCTAGGTGTTTTCTAGAGTGTTCTAGATGTGGTTACCAGGGCGTTTCTAAGTGGTTACCAAATGGTCACCTGGGTGTGGTTGCCAGGGTGTTTCCAGGTGGTTACCAGGGATATTTCAAGATGGTTGCCAGGGTGTTCTGAATAGTTGCTGGGACAGGTCGATAGGATAGTGATGATGATGGTCCCCAGATCACATCCCTCTTTCATTGTAAGTCTATGGGAGTTAAAATACAATTGATCAGTCATCTTACACACAGAAAAGACTTTCCTACTATTCACAGTGTGTGCAATGTTCTTGTATGCCTTGGAATATTTGTATAGTCTGAAACAATCTTATTAAAATAACTTTGGGTTTATTAAACACAAACTAAAATATGCATGTGCATCTTTATGTAGTTGAAACAGAATTCATTACACCATACAGTGTGCATCTTTTATTTCAAGGAAGACATAAGGCAGTATAACATCACAGAAAAGAAGTCAACACACAACTATCTCTGATAAAACAAGAGCAGATACTTGTATACTTATATTATTCTCTGCACCCCAGTGAATTTACCTAAAATTCTGTCTGATGGACGTCTGTGTGATTTCACTTTCCCAGTCAAAACACACACAGACAGACAAACATGCAGAAAGATTGCACACATTCATTTACATAAACACAAACTGTTTTGTGCCTTTTTTCGTCACCTGGGTAGAGATAAAAGCGAGCTGTTCTGGTTCCCTCTTTGATGAGTCTTGGAAAGAGACAAGCACATTATGTTAAGATGCTGAATAACGCTGGTAAAACAGATGAGAGCTCTTCAAACAACCCCTGCTGTTTATATCGTAGAAAATGAGGGCGCGAGAGACGAGAGGGCTATAGGGCAGAGGAGGAACAGAGGACACGAGCGGAAAGAGAGATGAGGGCTGTTTACACCTGTGATGAACCTTTGAGGAGCTGAACATGTGACAGGGTCAGGATTCCATCACATGAGAGGGAGAGAGAGAGAGAGAGAGAGAGAGAGAGAGAGAGAGAGAGAGAGAGAGAGAGAGAGAGAGAGAGAGAGAGAGAGAGAGAGAGAGAGAGAGAGAGAGAGAGAGAGAGAGAGAGAGAGAGAAATTGAGAAATTTGATGGATTGAAATTCTGAATGGAGCACAACTCTTGTGTGTATCTGTCAGGGGTTTGTGGGATAGTAAAGAAACACAAATAAAAGATCCAAACAAACATTGTCACATTCACCCGTTCTTGTCCTTATTACCTGCAGTGTTAACTGTGTCTCAGCAAAACAAGTAATTTAACCAACAACAAATTGTTTCTGTCACTGTGAGAGCAAACAGAAATATAAAGATGCTGTCACATACCGATGCACAAAATGTCCAAAAAGGAAAAAAGGTATGAAAAGATAATGAGAGAATTTCGGGAGCCGCTTACAAACAAAAGAACTATTCCTTTCAGCATTTCAGCACAAGTATTATGAGACGATGTCAACTTACGGTTTGTGTTGAGGTATTAAACTTCCCAAACACAAACAAACAGACTGATAGAATTCTCATAAGCTTACACACCCCTTACATTCATCTTTTTCTTTAAACTTACGTATCACAAAATCATAAAGAATGTATTTTCTTTTTTGTTCTGCACTGCCCAGGGGAAGCTATTTACCATAACAAATATTTACACATATTCAAAAAGACAAAAACTCACCCAAATATATTACATTCAAAAGTTTAGATAACATTTGTTTTCAATATCTTGTCTTGCCTCCCTGAGCATCAATGACGGCTTCAGGGTGGCATTTCCTAATGGAAGTTTCTAATAAAAACCCAAATTTTTCTGTTTTGATTGCTCTTATTTTAAAAAAATGAATAAATAAAGTTTTTTTGCAGATTGCACAGGGGTTTGAAAACTTATTAAGAACTTTAAATCATGCCATAACAAACTTGAAAGACCCCAATAAAATAAAAATTCAAGTGTTCTATTAAAAACAGACACAATTCACTTTTAGCAGAATAAACTAAATATTGATGCTTAATTCTGCACAACATAGATTTTTGTTTTGTAAAATAAGAATGAATAATACCAGTTTACTAACCAATCGTTCAAAAGCTCATCCAAACCCGTTTCAAAAGAAACATGTCACCAAGGAAAAACAAATTTTATCAAGGAAGTCACTGTAAATAAATGAATGAATGCTCCAAATCTGAACTCTCCACAAATAAAACAAAAAGTGAGTTATTGTATTTTGTTTATATGAATGCTAAATACCAATGTTCATCTCTAATAAAGCCAACACACCTGCTGTGAACAGACGCATGGAACAGCAGTATGGTTGAAATCGCTGTGTTGCCATGACAACAGGCAAACTGCATCACCTTATGACCTTATGACAACAGGTCACTGCAGAGCTGGAATCTCTATTTATGACCTTTGACGAGAGTTAGGACCAATGTTGAAGTGTTTCTCATTAAATCCTACCGGGGAAATAAAAACAGATATAAATGAGACAGTTGTCATCCTAATGCAAGAAGAATACAGAGCTAAAGTTTAATAAGAAACACTTGAGTTCAAATCTTAATTTATGATACTGTTGAGATCTCCTCTGAAACACACAACAGATTTTGTCAGAAGAAAAACAGAGAGACTGAATACTAATAAATGAATGAAATATAATTTATTATACTTTTATTATAAATTGTTATTTATTCAAATGTTATTATTATTTATTTGTTCATAATTTTGTCATATTTAGCTGATATTTATTATTTAGCAAATAAGTATTTGTGTTTTTATAAAACATTTTATTTTAAACATTTCAGCAATTTTGAGTTTTATAATTAAAACATTTATTTACACTATTAGGCATTATAGAAGCTAGTAAACTTTGTTAATTGTTGCTAACAAATAAAATTAATAAAAGTTAATATTAAATAATATAATATAAAATAATATGAATAAAAGTTATTATACAGTGTTACAGAGAGAAACTTGCCTTTTATATAGCGGGTTTCCTGGATAAGATTCTAGGTTGAGATCTGTAAAGGTTGAAAAGCCCTGTTATAAACTATTATATAAACTATTCATTCAATCTAACGCTGAAAATCTACCTCAAGTCCTCAAAGGTTTCTGTATGTAAATAATAGCATGTTCATGAAACACAGCTCCACACTGCCCCCATCTGTCTGATGAATGAACTGTACACTCCCACAGCTGGCCATTCTCTTCCTCTCTGCCTTCCGGACATCAAGCGTACAGTTGAAGGACATAAAAAGATCAGATTTATTTTCATTCGGGCATTTCCGAGCCTTTGGGAAGATTCAAGCAACACCTGGAAGGTCAAAAAGCAAGAGAAAAACTCTGAGAGAGTCTCTGCTAACAACTTCACACCATAGAAAAGTCAGATCAAGTGTTGATTGTGTTAAAAAAAATCAAAGGTCTACAGAAGAGGGCGCAATTCTCTTGGGCTTTGTGTCAACCTCTCTTCCTCGCAGCTCTCTCATCAGATCGTGACACTTGTGTTTGAAGCCTCCTCATCATCACCTCCGCTGTTCTTCTTGCTGTCTCTCGTTCCTTCTCATCCATCAACATCTGTCACGTTACTCCTCACATTCCTTCCTTCTCACCTTAAGAAACAGAGATGTTTCTTTATCTTCATGTCTTGTACACGTTAGTCAAGTGACCTCAGAATGCACACATGGATTAGAAATACATCGCAAAATATGTCTTCATAGTACACTGTTACAGCACGGTAGGCATTTAAACAATTCAGTTTTGACAGAGATATAAATAACAGTAGACAGCAGACAGACAGATATCTACAGAGAGATAAGCAGATAGATAGACACATGTAGACAGACAGACAGATAGACACACACCTGTAGACAGACAGAGAGAGATAGGTAGAAAGACATAGAAAGACAGACAGAGACCTGTAGACAGGTGGATAGACAGACAGAAAGAGAGACAAACAAATAGATACCTTTAAACAGATAGAAATACCTGTAGACAGAAAGACAGACAGACACCTGCAGACTGATACCTGTAGACAGACAGACACCTGCAGACTGATACCTGTAGACAGACAGACTGACAGACAGACAGACAGACACCTGCAGACTGATACCTGTAGACAGACAGACAGACAGACACCTGCAGACTGATACCTGTAGACAGACAGACACCTGCAGACTGATACCTGTAGACAGACAGACACCTGCAGACTGATACCTGTAGACAGACAGACTGACAGACAGACAGACAGACACCTGCAGACTGATACCTGTAGACAGACAGACTGACTGACAGACAGACAGACAGACACCTGCAGACTGATACCTGTAGACAGACAGACTGACAGACAGACAGACAGACACCTGCAGACTGATACCTGTAGACAGACAGACTGACTGACAGACAGACAGACAGACACCTGCAGACTGATACCTGTAGACAGACAGACAGACAGACACCTGCAGACTGATACCTGTAGACAGACAGACAGACGGTAGGATGGTAGTCTAGATTACTGGTCTCTCTCTCTCTCTCTCTCTCTCTCTCTCTCTCTGAAGTTTTGAAAGAGGAGGAAGAAAATGAGGCTTTTTTAAAAAGAGAATGAAGCAGCATCAGGTGTAGAGTAAGTGAAACTCAATGTTTTAAAATAGACATGGGTGAAGAGATGACAGGAGAGAAGGTGTCACTCCACAGGGATGAGCAGTTTCAACTCAACTTTAAGACAACCCCAAACACAAATGACAGCATATAACTTGAGTGAGATAAGGACATGACTACAGGCACACGTAATCAATAAAACACTTTACATTCAAGTAAAAGTAAGAGCTGACACTTGATACTGAAGAGCAGCTGACGGATTATGGAAACAGCAACAGGATTGAGGCTCCACACATCCACAGACGCACCGAGACGTGCTGCGTGTCTAATCCTGAACACAAGATGATTCCCCAAGGAAGTGAGACTTCAAAAGTATCCCGCCCACAGCTACACAGATAAAGCACCTCACAATTTTCAATTAACAAGTCTTTTTCATGTTCCGTTACAATGGCTTGGTTTACATTGTCTTGTTTACTTCAAATTCTATTCTTTCTGTCATTTCTCGTACAATCTTTCAGGGGAAGTAAGATACCAAAACACACGAAGACAAACTTATACAGACATCCCCTCAGTTTAAAGATGACAAATAATGATAATGCCCAATACCAGAGCGCTCAGATCATGGCTTAAGGCAACAAGCCCAGCAGGAG
This sequence comes from Beaufortia kweichowensis, assembly GCA_019155185.1. NCBI lineage: Eukaryota > Metazoa > Chordata > Actinopteri > Cypriniformes > Gastromyzontidae > Beaufortia > Beaufortia kweichowensis. Next base: position 1,861,843 of record CM032802.1, read on the forward strand.
CTCAAGATACCCATCATCATCATTTTAGAAAAACAACTGTGATTGTGTGCGTTTCAATAATATCTACAGAAAGAATCTATAACGCCTGTGAAAACCTCCCTGGTAAACTACGCAATCTTAGGCCTCGGGCCATCCTAACCGAACTGAAAACGCCAGAGGATCGCCGTTAAATGAAGTTAAATAAGAAATGAAGGGGGAGTAGCATGTCAAATGGAGTCAGTCAAACGCGTTAACAACTAATCTACATGTTGGCAGAGAAAGAGGCGATATCCCATGAGGCAGCAGAGCATAGCCCAGATGATTCGATGACAAGGCCGAATCGAGAGGCAGAAAACTGCTAATGGCTACCAACACGCTCGGGCCTCTGAAGTGAGCGAGCGCTCCAGAATCTTCATTATGACAAGTGCCATTATGAGTGACGAGGTGAAAAGTCACTAGAGAAATTATGGTTCCTTATATAATTCAGCTGAAGCACTTGTATGTGTTTATACGACAGAGAAAAAGAAGAGAGAGAGGGAATATGATCTGCTATATTAGTGAGGCGTTAAAACACCTAATTGCCCTGTTGAAACTCATTGCGTGTGACATCAAAAAGACATAAAAGGGAAAAAGGCAGTGAGGCATCTATGAGTAAGGGTTTAATAAAACGCCACTGATTTACATATTAATTGATATGCGGCGAGTGAAGTCTGGATGAGGCAAGTCCTTCAAATTTCACTCTACAACTAATGCTGATCCTCACCGAGTCGCCGGGTGCTTCACAACATATTTAGACACTTGAGTACTCGGATGCGTTCCTTCCACCCGTAACCCTGTGGTACTAAGCCAATATAAGATTATAAAAAAGCAGGAACTTCTCAAAGTGACATACAGGAAGTTGAAATATGTCATATGAAGACCAAGACAATATACATATCAAATCGAGTTGATAAAACTATGTAAAATGTACATTTATGCATATGGGACAATGCAGGAAGGAGGTGGATAAGTGTGTCCTGTCAATCAAGCTCATCAGACCTCTTGTATAAACTGATTCATGAAAAATAGCAAAAATCAGTTTTAGAGAGACTCTTTTATGACTCTTAGGCCAGAATAGTACAATCGATATAATGATGTTAATAAAACAAGTGAATGAAGGTACTATTAGAAATCTGTTTTTCTGTGGCTTGCATATTATATATTTGACGCTGTGGCAAATGCAATGACGTTTCTGAAGATCTACAGGCACAATCATACTGATAGAAGGAAGACAGGGGTAACATGTATTACACAAAATCACTTTTGAAGTCATTCTGAGCTGGAATTGAAACAAATGTCAAAGCATCATCTCACATGTTAAAATATTCACTCATGCTCAGCATCCCTCACGTCTCCATGGTTTCAGGTCGTAGCAGTTGTCAATCAAAGTCCAGAGAAGAAAAGAGAATCTTGGGCCTGTATGCATTATGCATTCGAGCAATACTAAGAACACCTGAGGAAAAACAGTGAAGGCATGCAGTGAATAAGTGATGATATTAAAACCCTAAAGCACTGCAGGTGTTTATCACAGAAAGAAAACAATTCAAAGAGATATTTACACAGATGTGTACACTGGTAATGCATTTGTACCACGATTAGATGTCTTTCAAATGATGCTCTACTGATTAATTGTGTTACACTACATTTACTGCACTTATCTATCTGCAACATTAGGCAAAACTGTATCACAACAAAACCAAAACAATAAAACAGTACATAACCCACAGATGCAAGAATATATTCCAGGTGAAAATAAAAATCTGCATGTGTCCAACCAAACTATACCAGCTAAATGACCAGTGTAACAAAAATTACAGGATTTACAGAGTAAAAGACCAACAAAACACACAAGACGCCGCTTACCACGCCGAAGCCACAGCAACCACGCCCCCTTGTGGCGTAAGCACGCCCAAATAATGTCAGGCGCAGACAGGTAAGAGAACACGAGAACAAATGTGTTTGTTCTCGAGAATAAAATGTGTTTTCAGATTTCTTTTAGAGACCCAAAAAGGAAATCTTTTAATGAGAGAGACATAAGGGTCTCATTAGATGTGTTCGACGGAGTGTGACAAAGTATCGCGAGAGCCATTGGAGAACAGAGCGCTCCATAAGTTTCTCGCGGTATTTTGATGTCACGCACTCCGATTGGTATGAAGTTGAACACACCTAATGTGTTATTGCAGAATTGTCATTTATCGAGTGCCTGCATTAAATAAACGTAATTTTTAGGTCTTGTACATATATACCTTTCAAATGTTTAATTGCAGACACATTTTAAAGATTAAAACTTTTTTATATTTTAGATTAGATTCAACTTTATTGTCATCACACATGTACAAGTACAGAGCAAATGCAGTTATGTCTAACCAGATGTGCCATAATGCAGTAAAGTGCAGGATATAGGTTGTGCTTCATGTTAAGATTATTCACAGGTGTGACAGATATGATGTATTATAAACATATACAGATGGCATTATAAACATAGATTAAGGTTATTTACAGGTATGACATATATGATGTACTGTGTACTGTATGTATATGAGAGTATATGTCCCTAAAAGCAACAGTGTCAAATCCCACATATATTATCCTTTTATCATTCATCCTCAGGTATGTCTTTGGGCAACCAAGCAGTGAGAGGACTGTGTGTATGCATGCTCAGACATTCCTCTATTCAAAGATTGGACACTAAAGAGAAGCGTTTCATGGCCCAGAGCGCCAACACACAGGGGAACCTTACCTGACATGAATATTTTCAGTTTCCCCCTTTTTTTAATGTATAATATTAGAATTAACAAGCTGAAAATATGAAGACCTTTTATTGTTGTTGGGTAGAAAACATGTATGAACTACTTCTGGGGAACTCTATCTGACCGGAGCATTCACAGTGGTCAGGATGCGTTCCCCTTAAATGGTGGACAAATTTAGAGGTAGATGGATAAAACCCAAATCAAGAAAAGTTAAGTGGGTAGCACTATAAGCTCATGTTCTGTAAGTTATTGATTAGATCCCAACTAGGTTTTCTTTACTGAACACGGGAACCTTATCTGACAGTAATATTATCATTTATTAAAATATGTTTCCTCCTTCTTTAACGCAAAACTTTGAAATTAGAAAACTGTGAAGACTTTCTTGTTGTGGTGTAGAAAATAAGCAGTGTGAATTTAAGCCATGTATAAACTGTCTGCCACAGAAGATAGAAGGATAGGAAGAGAAAACCTAAAACCAAAAGATGTTTAGTGGTTGAGTGGTTATCCAAATCTATAGAAAGATCTAACAGTACAATAGTTGATATATGGCAGGCTTATTCAAAACATAGCCAGACCACAAGCACAAGGCATAAAGAAATGATGAACAGTCCATCCTTAGTCAAAACTTTACATGTTACAAATCTCATAATTTCTTTGTTAAGAACATATCAAATATGCAACTCATATAAGCTTCAGAAAATGATGAAAGAATTTTCATTTCATTTTTGTTTGTTTAAAACCCAGAAGTTCATTTTAGCAAAACCAAATTATTTCTGGAAAAGTTGACTCTGGCTGGTACACCTTCAATCCACCATTGGTCCATGGCCATTACGGTTGTGATTTTGACCTTTGGCCCTAACGAGTAAAAAAGTAGCAATTAATGTGTCAATATTCAAAATGAAAAGAAAAAGAATCCAAACAATTTTGGTTTAAATCTTTCTAACATGTGCTGTGTTTATTTGAACAATTCCGTTACCAAATATCTATTAAATATACATCTCTCATTCAAGTTCAAAGCATCAGAGGAGACCCCGGCATATACAAGCACGTCTGGAATGCCTCCGTCTCCCTCCCCTTTAAGGCTCCCAGGCATTTGGCTTTCTCTTGGACTGACCGGACAGAAGGAAAACACATCAGAAGCAAAACACAGGGAGAAAGCAAGCGAGAGCAATAGCATGAGTGTAAAGTTCAGGACATGAGAAACACTGGGCGGTCACTCCAGCTCATGAAGATTAGATGTGGGGTTAGAAATGATAAACAGAAGCCATCTTGCCTTAAGTGTTACCTCCAGGAGACAAGACTCATAAATTACAGTCCAACGTTTTTTTTACATTGTTCATATAAAGGTTATTTTAAAAAAATACACTTCTGTGACAACTATGCAACAGTTTTGAAGGTCTGCAGTATCAAGTTGGTCTGGTGGATGAGGCGGTTGGCACTGGCAAACACATTTATTGCCCTGAGAAATGTGTAGAGAAGAAACATGAATTAGATATGAGATATATTCCAGTTTTTTTAAAGCCTAGAAATGTGCTGATACAAAATTTGTGGGGCTATAATGATAATCAATAGTCAAAAGCTTGAACAACATACTTTCCATCTTTGAAGTATGTTTTCAGAGTATCACTGAAGCTTTTGGAGTGTTTCACAAACTCTTTCTTCTGATGCTCAAGTGCCTGAAAAACACAAGTTTCATTTCTTCCTTTAGCATCATACTGATTCGTGGAGGTGAATTCATCAAGAAAATGATTGTGTGAGAGACTCACCCTTCTGTTCTGGTACTGGTATTTCTTGAAGACGTTGTTGACTGTATCCAGTAATTCTTTTATGGCACTGGCTATGTCTCTGGACACCAAAAAACATTTTTACGGTACTATTACAATACTGCTCACTGTTTGTTCAATGTGAAAGCTGCATAGAAACAATACAGTTAAATAAAAGCCCACAGTTCTACATTTAATTCATCATTATTCATCTATGCTAATGTTCAATTACTTTTCTGCTGATGTACGTTTTTGTGGGCGAGGCCAAATACTTTAACCAATAATATCATAACCTATTTTTCAAGCCAATCAAATCAAACCCAGCTTATATTATTAACCAAATATTCAATCTCACTCCAAACCACCACAATGCAAAAGTTTAACTTTTCTTACTTGATTGTCTGCAGGAAACGAACACGGTCGTTAATTTCATCTGGGATTTTGCTGAGGATGTGTTTCAGCGCACGAGCCCTTTCATTCAGCTCCTGAAACTCCCGCTCAGACCTGTCAATCATGTACTCTACACACAAAGAACATGGCCGTCAGTTACCATAGTAACAGATGTCTCCCATCCCATAACCTGTCATTTAAAGAATGATTCGGGTTTGATTCAAGTTAAGCTCTATCAAACTGATTTTATGTCATGAAGTCGATTACCACAGAAGAAAATATTTCTACTCATTCCTGTGTTTTTTTAAGCTAAAACATGCAAATCCACTGTTTACATTACAAAATCATTTATTAATGAGTTGTAAAGATGTCCAAATAGTGTTTTTTTTGAAGTGGCGATAATTTTCTACATGAATGAATCATTAGTTAAAGCGTTACTGATGTAATTCCTGTGGGTGGACTTTTCACTATGTAAACAGTGCTTTACAGATGGTTACATCATGTTTCTGTAAGCCGTTTTCTCACACTAACCTCATGCCAACACATATAATGTTTAAGTCTTGTTACTATAGTTTTAAAACAGTGTGTATTTTCCTATGCACTTCCATTGTACGTTCCCTACTTTAACTATGATTTTGCTTTTATTACAAATAGAAAAATATGTTATTTTCCACAATGACTGAATTTATGCCACATAGGCTTATCAATAAAGCTTTATTTTTATAAAGGGAAAATCATAATTGAAAACTAACAACACTGTGAAACATTAATGCATTCAATTACTACAGATGTTGAAATGAAAATGCAAAGCAGTCTCTATTTAATCCATAACCTTTCACCAAACACACAGAGTACGCAAGCACGGATAATGGTAGAGAAACAAAACTAGGATTACAGAATTAAAATGTTGTTGATTAAATTTGGAAGTAAATTTATTATCCTTTACATTTTAAATCAACATAAGGGAGCTTTACTGTATGCATTCATAAATCTAAAAAAACATCTAAAAAGAGAATTATAAAGACAGACAGACTCCCATCACGATTGTGTTTTAATTCATGGAGAAACATCTCCCCCTAGATGCAAACTGCTGTAATGTTAACAAGAATACAGTCAATAAAGCACATCATACGCACCCTCAACGTCATCTGCAGCCATGCGTAATAAAGACTCGGTGAAGTTAATCTCCACATTCTTCTTCTCCAGAATCTTCATGATAATATCCTGAGTCAGTCCCGGGTTCTCCTTCTCTGCCTAATACACACAGAGGCGTCTGTTAGTCTTTTAGATTTGGCCTTTTCTTTATTCTGAAAAGGAAAAACTAAGCAATACCACCCAAATGTTAGACACAGCATTTTGATTTTATAGTTTGGGCACCATTTTTCCTCATTATACCCTAAAGACAAATCAACCTGTGCATAATATTAGTCAGGAAGATAAAATCTCAATGTTTTAATGATTAATAAAACTCACCCCTAATATAATTTATGAATGTTACGACTTAATATTAAAATAAATGTGCTGAGACAGAAAGGCCAGGAAAACTTGACATGAGAACATTTGAAATAAAACACATGGATAATTCCAGCATTATGGATGAATTTCAAAACTTGAAATATAAATTCTCACAGAATGTATCTATTACCAATATATTGAACCATATGGTTATATTTTATTAAAGACATGTTGATGGAGTCCAGACATCAGAAAAATATACACAAAAGTCTAAACACAAGTTATCAATTAAAAAAAAAAAGGAAATATACATGCAATATGGATAATAAAAAGAACATGTCTTTGAGAGGCAACATATTTTGTAGGATTTCTGTGAATCAAAAGGTTACAAAAATTAAAAAGTATTTTAGAAAATAAGCCAAAATTCAAGAATGAGAATCAAGACTTTGTGTTATTAGCATTACAACCACAAGTTACTTTTGAAAGAGAAATCAAAACTATTTTGCAAAAAAGCTTCACATGACCATTTACCACCATAACACTTAAATGCCCTGCGTTCACTACTTTGTTTCCATCAATAGTTTTGGCATCAGAAGTCAAATCAAAACACATTTTGATTTCATTCAGACTGAAGGTGATTTCTAAAAACAAAGTATAAAATATCAGGCTGTCCAGGTAACATCACAATCACATCAGGTACATACTCACCTTTATGAAGGCGGCTCTCAGAGTCTGTGCTGCTGACAGATTCACCTTCTCCAACTGTAACACACAAAACATACTCCATTACAGCAGCATAAAGTAAAGTTGTTTGGTTTTCATGTTGCATACATTATATACAATCATTATCAGCACAATAAAAATGTCGTTCGTGGTGGGTGTAGATTTTGCCTCTAATTAAAGAGATTTTAATAAATCCACAAGAGGACATGTGGGCTGTGTGAGAAACAGTCACGCTGTGTTATCTGTGAACACAGGCGAGTGTGAAGATTTAGATTCTGACTTGAAGGATTATACACTTACAGTTTCAGTTATAGACTGTCTTAACGGGAACAACAAATGATACTACCTGGTCCAAACTTAACTTCCGGTAGACTTCCAATAGCCAGACTAATAAACAAACACAGACCGGGTCAGGCACGTGTCTGATATAACTGTCTATAAGAGACAAAATCATTCAGGTAGCTGGATTATACTTTGTTGTTTCTCAGTGTTAAACTATGGAGGAGTGCCATGTGACTCACTTTTTAGAAAAACACATTTGAAACTCCAGACTTTCCTGAGCATGTGGGTGTGAACCATTTGCATCTTCTAGTCCTGAACTGGTATCTGTTTGTCTGTCTCAACATGAGCATGAGTGGTCAAGTCATTTTCAAAACCACCGTACCTCATTGAAGACCGGGTACATCACGGCATAGAGTGTCATGGAAACCATCGAGGTCGCGTCTGCTTCATTCTTCATCTCTTCCATTGTCATCCTCGTCAGGGAGCGGAAGAAACGGGGGGAGCGTCATTCACTCCTGGGGGTCTCGTGAGGAGGAGGGCGCCGAGACGATGGCTAAAACAGAAGGGCATAAATAAGGAAGAGATTATAAAAGGGTAGCTGGATTTCATTTCACAGGTAAGGAAATGACATTTTCAACTTGTGTTCAAAGGGTTGATGTGATAGCCAAGTTTTCGATGGAACCTGTGAGATTAAGGCATTAGACACGTGCACAGTGTAACAACAACAACAACAACTGTCTCTTAGTTATAACACATATGCTTTTATAATTAAATAATGTATCTTGGATCAAACTTTTCAGATTGTGTGGCCTAAAGATTGTAACAAGATCTGTTCTTGACTTCAAAGAAGTCTTGGGTTTATTTAATATCCACAACAACATATCACACTTTAACATTATGTGTTAAACAATAACGCTTGTTGTTATCTGCAGAAGGTCACAGCTGCTCTTCAACTACAAGAAACACTATAAACTACTGAAAGAACGGCACGATTATCTCAATACCACCGAATTAAAACTAATGGACAGGAGGCTGTGAGTCTCTTTCATTCCAGCCTGATCAAAAGGCCTTTGGTCCCGCTATGGGAGGCGGCCTTATCTGAGTGACATTCACACAGATCAGATTGTGATGTCATTGTCATTACTTTCAATGGCTGGAAATTCCAGCACTCTCCTTATAAAACAAGGTTGCCAGGTTACATATGCATTATAATGACTCATTTTTCCTCCTGACAAAGGGCAAGCAACACCTGGTTCCTGTAGCGTCTCTGTAGTCAGCTTGAAACAGGTAACACCCTAACACAGGTGAATCTGAATCTCATCCACCTACATTTGCGCCTTATAAAGTCAATGCAATTATTATTCTGACCTCAAATGAGTGGAAGATCTAGTAATTATGCAATCTTTTCATGAAATGTCACAGTGGTTGTAGAGGGCATTAATTAAACTGCTGGAATTTGGTGGATAATTACTGTAATGGCTGATCGGACCTTACTGCACCAAATTCTAAATGCTTGACTCTGATTGGCCAATTGAAGCATTTTGTATACATATAATTGTGCAAGGTGTATCTTGTATCAATCTTATATCCATTTAGACAACCATAATTTTATTTTTAGATTTGCTTTGGATGTCTGAAAATACACCTGAAGAAGTTCAAAACAAGATGCCCTAATAATGAACATCCAACACAAATCAAACTTTGTTAACAGTTTAACACAATCATTCAGCAATCATTACAATTTACATTCACTTTCACATCTGTATTTTTCAGTGCAGCATTTCAGTAAATCAGGACAAATCTGTTAATTAAAGTAATGTTTTATTTTTACTTATTTTTTATTATTTATTTTAGCCTATATAAACTAAGAAATATGGATAAAAACAAACCATGCACAAGTGTATTTATCTATTGTTTACTCTGTAACATCGTAAAAATAAGCCAAATTAATAAATAAATGTATTTACTTGATGTATTTTACATCAGAAATAAACACTGAATGGCAACTGTGCTAAAAATATCAGGTCACAGAACATGTCATGATAATTCCTCAAATATATCAGATGTTTTAAGGTTTACACCCATATATAACGTCATCACATTTATTAACACTATCATTATAACACCAGCCTGATTTTCAAGAATGACCTCAAATCCTCATATTATATCAAATCAAACATTGTACAATTGTAATAAAAGTAATGTCCAATTCTAATAACCAATTATATAACACCAAAGAATTTAACATTAATATGTTTCTCTTTTAGTCTCCAGCAGGCCTGGGTTTACTTTCTATAAAACTGATTGACTTGTAAATCGTAACAAAAATCTGATCCATGCTAAATACTGATCCGATATTGTCGTTTAAAACATACATTGAGTAAAAAGTAAATATCATTTTTAAATGTCTCTCAGTTTCTGTCCTATTGTGATGAGCTGGTTAGCTGGTTTGCTAAAGACTCTGTTAGCTGGATCATTGCTAGCCCAATACACATTACTTTCACGAAAACCAAAGCTAAACAAAACCCGTCGCTGACAGATTAAAGTTATATAAATGTTCATACCTGTGTGACGCTGGTTAAGTTGTTTATCCGATCTCTGTTTAACCTCGTCAACTCTTTTGAATATTTTCCTTTCGGTCTAAAATCGCTTGCGAAAGACGGAAGTTTTCTGCATGACCAATCTAAAGAATGATGGGCGGGGTTGTGCGGCGGCGAGAACCAATCAGCGGACAGCGTTGGATTAGACCGAAGTGGGGTGTGACGTATTGTAGTCTGCTGGAAGACGGCGAACTAGGTCAAGGACTTCAAAAAGAACTACAACTCCCACAAATAACATTATGAAACCGTACGAGGTGCGGTGAGACGACTGGCATCCGTTTCAGCCAATCAAGTGGCTTTGATGAACGATATTTGACAAGGTTTATTCATTTCGTTACAACGGAATAATTTAAAACTGATTTTGGAGAAAGGTAAGTAATGTAGCTATACAACTTAATGAATGAAAGCGGTAAATAATTAAGGAGTATTTATCGCCCATAAAGCCAGTGTTAGGACTGACCAATTAGAATAGAGAGGGGGTGGGTCCTGCTCTTATGATAAAGGTGTGTGGATGTGCGGAGGAAAGCAGCACTGTACATCAGCATCGACAAGCATCACCATCTCTCTCAGATCTTACGGTAGGACATTTCCACGCATTATCTCCACATTTCATTTAAATCTTATCTATTTAAAAAATATGTTACAAAAATATATTTTGCAAGTTTCATACGTGACGAACATTGTGTTATTTATGGTTATGATGGTGGTTGTGTTCTCTGCAAGATACGCTGTACAGATGTGATGCCCTGTAATGATGGGTTAAGTGACGGGTTTCGCATCTGTATGAATATTTTCCATTTCATTTCATTGTAATAGAAAATGACATATATTACATTTATGATATTATACTTCATGTTCTGGCAGTTGTATATGCGTTCACGTGTATTTATTCTGTAGAGAAAAAATGTCATTATGCAGAAAAAAATACATAAAAAGACTATAATTCATCACAGTCATTGGTGAATTAAACTAAGCATAATTCTTTTGTCCTTTTTTATTCCAACAGTAAATAACCATATTCTTTTCCTTTCCTGCTTGTGGTCTAGCCTTTCTCATTTTCTATTTTTAAACCATCCTTGTATTTAATAATTAAAGTCTTTCTATTGAATGATGGAGCGATAACAGAGGGTATTAGGAGACCACAGGCAGCACTGCATCTAGACACAGCTGAGTGTGAGAAAGCACGTCTGGGGAAGCGTAAATCATCTCCTGCGAGAAAATCCTATTTCATGTTTCTGTAAATGAGACGCACAGGATGATGAGTGAAAGAGAGACCACACCTCCCTTACAAGCCCCCCTCGTTGGGTCGGTGTAAATTAACTGGCTTGTTCTGTCCGAAGCTGGTGGGACGCGCTCACGTGGAGATTAGGTGTGCTGGAGAGGGTTTGTAATGTGGATGTTCGAGGGAGATACAGGGGACACTAAAGGAAAGGGAGGAAAAATGAGGTGTTAAAGTGCAATTGGTACGAGAAGGGAGGCAATGAAAGCGAGAGATCGATAGAAGAGAGACGAAGCAAGAGAGAAGAGTGGAAACCAATAGAAAACAAGCTGCATCAAGGTGCAAAGGAGTTGTAATAGAATTGCAGCAATTTATATCAAGCCTTGTGCTGTGGTCTGTGAGACTGGACACACACACATACACATGCACATATGTGGACTCATTGGTGATCACTTTAAATCAGCATGCATATTGATTCTTAGATTGATTGGTGGTATGCAGATGTGGATGAGCCTCTAATTTGAAAGCATGAATAACAGTGACTGATCAAGACATAATTATCATGGTACACATATAATGTTTACTCCAACAAAAATGTACACAATTTTTTTGCTTTCATTGAAAAATATTTTACATTGCAGAAAACTGGTTGTGAAATTTCATGTTTCATGCAAAATCAGTTTTAAACATTTCCTGCAATTGCTCTGTGTTTATTTGTCTCGCTTGTCTTCAAACATTTAAAGCTTTTTGTTTCATAATTTTATAAGAAGATAAATGTGTGTTTTTCTGGTGAAATTCTGGTGCTTTTTGTTCATCACATACTGTGCATCTGCCTTTCAGCTCAGAAAGGAAAACATTCAATGTTGCTTTAAATAAAACGTTAGACTAAAACAATATAGCACCAGATTTTCTGGCCTACCGTCAGCCAATAGATGTTGATTTTGAATGACAGCACAACTGGTTTTTGCTGACTGGCATTTTTTCTCTTTACTCGCCCTAGGAAAGCACAAAAAGTATCCAGAAAACATCTGTGTTGTCTCAAAGACGATGTCGCTAAGTGTACATGATATATTGAACTTTACTGCTCCCATTGGACTATAATGGTCTCTCTGCTTTCTATACATATGCAGAGCTGTTTGTTATTGATTGCTTTTCAATGATGTTTCAAGCCTGTAGACTGCATCTTTATGCTGTTGGCATCACTACTCAATGCGTCCCATAGCAGATCGGGTCAGAACCGCTGGCAGGCGTAAAACGATTATATCTCTGCTTCTGAGTAGCTGTGAACAATATGATGCTAGAACTGTTTCTGTTTCTATTTAAGGGACCCTGATAGATTTATTCTTCTGACTTTCATTACTGAAAAGCCAGTACGTGTTAATTTAGTCGTAATGTTTCTCATGTCTTGTCCTGTGCATTGGGTACATTGTGTGCTGCTGTTCTCCAGAAGGATCCATTTTAGCAGAAAACAACTGTATTTTTTTATATTAAGAAGATTCACATATATTCAAAAATATGCACAGATTAGCTTGATAAAGTTGTTTTATCCCACAAATGTATACATATTTCAACATATTTCAAAGTTTAACATTTATCTCAATGCAGTGATTTCAATGGTAAGTGCAAATATTTTTACAAAAAGAAATAATTTTCAGTTAATCGATAACCAAAATATACTGGATGTGTAAGTTTGAGCTTTATTAACATGATTTCAACCATATAATTGCCAAATTACATTCTACCGCATCAAAACACTGCTGACGTTATGTTGGAGATGCTGTCCCAGGTGCATATCTAAACGCTGAGCTGCAGTTGTTGAAGGACGGATGAATAAATGCAGAGATTTGAAGCGGCTGAGCACTGGCAGCCCATGAGCGATTGGGTTTGACACTCTCTCGCCCTTTTTGAAGGACGCCTGCAATCCTGAGTCACGTCTGCTCTGTCAGCACACACACAGAGAGAAAGTGACACTGCCTTTGAACTTGGGAATAATAAAAATACTGAAGAAGATGGTTTTAATGTAGGCACTGTGGCATGCTGGGAGAGAGAGATAAATAAGGCTGATTGGCTGTCTGAATACAGTGGGAAGTAAGATATGTTTTATGATAGTTAAGTCTGAGAATTAGATGCATTGTGTCATCTATAATACAGCAAGATGCATTAGTCACATGGTCGCTTTGGTGGTAGCGATTTATAGCCCTGTTTTGGGCCTGTTTTGTTAAACAGCTGGACGGACGCAGATAATATCACACACACACACTGACTGTGATTAAAGCCTCTTACTCGGAGCCACAGAAACATTCAGATGTTAAGCCTATAATGATAGATGGATGCTGCAATGCATAACCACACGGTTGAGGAGGATGGGAGCATAACTATATTGTAAACTCAAACAATTTGTTGTTCCTCTAGTTTGGGATTTCAGTTTTTCTTTAGCTACAAAACACAGATCCCTGGATTGTACCGTGTGTAACAGCTACAGACATAATTATTTGCCTTAGTCGGATAAAGAAAAATAAATTGAACTTACAGAAAAATTATTCTTCAGTCTGTCATTCTGAATGTTAGACCGGGTCCGCATGACAGCTGTTTCTGGTCAAGATCACCTATAAAAAAGGAAAACTACACTCTTAAAAAAAAGGTGCATTATTATGCCATAGAAGAACCATTTTGCCTGAATGATTCCATAAAAAATCTTCAACTTCCAAATAACATTTCTGTTTCACCAAAGTTTGTTTGTAGTGAAAAAAAATTCTCTAAACTAAAAAAACGTAAGAAACATTGACAGAAAGGTTCTCATCGTGTACAGATTTCAGTTATTTTGCACAAAAAAAGAAGAAACATGTATTCTGTTATCCTGTAGTTGGTGTAGATACATTCTGTACCGCAGTACTCCAGCTAGTTACTGCAGGAAAAGATTTTAGTTAAAGCTGACCTACGTCTCGCACCATCTTCTCCAGTCTCCAGAGGACTTTCCTAACCACCGCTGTGTCAGTCCATGGCTCTTTAACTCTTCAACTAGCCTTATAAAAGCATCACTACCACCATCACCTTTGAATGCATCTGCAGCCTTTGTCCTGAATATATTAACCCAGTCTAATTCTTCAACCTGCTTGACATTTCACTGCAGTCGGATCAGTGACGGCTCAGCTCCAGCAGGTCCTCTCAATGCTTCAGCGGGCACGAGATTGAGAGAGACAAGTGACATTGTACCAAGGATGCTCTGCATTCTCTGGACCATTCTGTCAGAAAACAAGAGAGCTGATAGATGTGAAGGATTCTGGTGTTGTTTTTTTGACATTTAACCATTTCTAATTTTAATTTCTAATCCAAATCACATCATGTTTTGGATGCTGATCTTCTAATGTTTTACTGTTTAACTTAACCAGCAAGAGCCCTTTGGTTCTAACTGGCTTCACTGGTTAAATTTTGCTGATTGATAGATTTTAATTGTATAAATATAAAAAAAAGTTGTTTATGTTCATTTATGTAAGTGGAAGAGAGAATTTCATTTTGGTATTTTACGAAGTGGCTATTCCATATATATTATACTATCTGATTTGTTTGTTTTAGTATGATCTGCTTTTGCACAAGTGATGTTAGATTTAGGGGTGGAACTTCATCATTGTCTTTTATCTCATTATCACAAGTTATTATATTTTGTTAAATAATAAAAAAAAAAAATATTAAATTAAAAATTAAATATTATTATATTTATTAAATTCATACTAATTATCCACTTTGGAAAATAGTTCATGTGGGACCAGACCAAGTAAATTATTGTTATTTTTGTATATTAATATTCAGTCCAATATTTAGTTGTGACGTAATGCAGGTACTGTTATTGAGCTACAGGAACAATCATGTTTGTTACTTACTGACATTTCATCTTAAATAATTTGATCATGTTGAATAAATAAAAAAAACAGCACTAACCAGTATAAGCAAAGGCACATGATTTGAGAGACAACTCTGAGCTGTTCATTTCAACAAGGATTCAGTCTTTCTGAAGCCGTCTGTTTTCTGCTCAGGAAGGTTTTATCAAACCGTCAACGGAGCTAAAAAGAGGCGCCTACGCTGCCCCCATTTTAGAAATGTCTTGACTGTGCACTTGCAAGTTAAATACAGTTTGAAGGCAGTTGGGAGGATAAGACATATTTGGAGCGATTGCTCTGTGTGTGTGTGTGAAGTGAAATGCAGCAGTTTGATGTTGCTGCAAGAGAAACTGGCAGTTTTGTCTTGGCTTTCATCTATGTGTGTGTGTGCCGCATCCAACATGCTCAGAAAAATCTGAATGTTTAAGATTATTACTGTTAGATGATAGAAATACTGGCAGTTTGTCATAGTCTCATTAGTGTTGTTTGCTAAGGCCAGCATCACTTATACATGCTCAAAAACAACCTTACAAACAACCACAACACCTGAGCAACTACACAACAATCCTGCCAACCAACCATGAAATTAGTTTTAGTCTAAACTCTCTTTTATATACCTTTATTCTGTACACGTCTAATGATAAATACCCAGGACTTGTGTACAAATACATAGGAAAACATGACATCCATAATCCTGAAATTGCCCACATCAACCACTTTATGTACATAAATAGGTCCCAAAATGTCCAAAAACACTGTAAAAAATTTAAAACCTCTTCAACTCAAAATTTTCTAGTGGCTGTATCTAAATTTTTATTTTGGCACTATGAAAGTTTTGTGAAATTAAGAAACAGAAACAGAAAAAAAAGTTTTGGAGTTGGAGAGGTTTCACATTTTTTACAGTGAATGTTTACACACATCCATCATTAAAGACTATTGTTGGGTTAATAAATGTCTTCTGAAGTAAAACAATACATTTGTGAGAGAAAACAATTTATCTTTTAAACTTATTTAGCAAAATTTGAGCCAAAACAAACACCATTTAAGTTATTGATAAGTGATGACGTGCTTCAATATTTTAATTTAGCACTGTTTGGGGTTTTTAATTTTTGTTTCAAATATGAATCATTCTCTTCTCACACAGTTAAATTAGAACATTTGTATCACTAAAGTATGAAAAGAGAGAGAAAAGGCCACACAAGAGGCAAAAATGGAGCTGAATGGGGGTGTAATGTTGCCGGTTTCTTTCTGGTTGGGGCCATTAGGATGGTTGAAGGTCATGTTGAGATCTCTCAGGTGGCCTTCAGATCTTTGTGCAGAATCCAGCACGGGTGAATGAGAGGTCACACGGGTCTAATGGTGTTTTCAGGTGTACTCCTGCGTTCACAACCGCTCGTCTGTTTCTCAGGCCAGATCACGGTCACCAGGGTCAGGTCTGGTTACACAGACCGAGCATCTGTGCATGTGAGGCTGTTTCTGAGGTCATGAAAACATTACTACGCTTTTACTGTAATTAAACCATGGTTCAGTTTTGTAAAGGAATAGATTGGAATAAGATACAGTAAACGCATTTGAAATGAGATATAAGATTTGAAATAAAATTAGAAACACAGCAATGCCAAAATGAAAATTGTTAGTAAGAAAACATAAGCGTCATCTTTCACTTTTAAAGCCAAACATACTTGTGTTGTTTGTAAAATTAGGATACTTTATTTTTTAGAGATTTGAATATGTTGAGACATTTACACATAAATAAAGAAAAAACTCAAGCAATCACTCAGAACACACTGGCAACCACATAGCAACAGGCTAAAAACACTTTGAACTCCATGGCAACCCCTCAGCATCAGTGCACGGACAGTACTTTTAGAGACTTTCTTCATTTGATTCACTTTTGTTATTTTTAATCTCACTGTGTCAGCAACTATATACCTCACAGCTGAAAATCATTACAGATGAAATACAAACACAGCAGACTACATCCTGACTTGTGCCATCTCTCTCTCTCTCTCTCTCTCTCTCTCTCTCTCTCTCTCTCTCTCTCTCTCTCTCTCTCTCTCTCTCTCTCTCTCCCTCTCTCTCTCTCTCTCTCTCTCTCTCTCTCTCTCTCTCTCTCTCTCTCTCTCTCTCTCTCTCTCCATCACACAATGGCACAAGGCCACATTCTCCTCTGCATTCTTTGTTTGTGTGGAAAACACTGTTGCCAGGCAACAACAGAAGTACTGTTGCATGTTAGAATGAAGGTAGAGTTACATGTATATGTGAGAGTCAGTGTGCGTGTGTGTCCTCATTCAGTCATGTGTCCTTTCTTTACACATCTCATCGATAAATAAAAGCTTTTTGGGTCACTACAGGCCACATTCAAAACTTTTCTAAATTTTATTATTTATTCATGATCATTTCCCAGCTATGGTAACTTGTATTAAAGGTGTATATAACCTGTTTTGATTAAACTTCTTTGCATAGTATTTAACTTCTGAATGTTCAATTTTTCTCCAGGTTGCTTTACATGAATAGTTTGGTTGAACTGGAAAGGCTTTGTGTCAAGACATATCTACATGGCACACTGAACCACGTTTTCATTCACACAGAGTTATATTTACCATTTCTTTCTCACACTGACTCACACATCCTCTCTTCAGCACGTTCACCATGCTGCTGCTCGGACTCTTGCCGCTCATGTTGCTAAGGGGATGCGGTTGCCAGGCGGCAGACGCTCCAGAGGACGTGACGGCAGAGTTCTCAGTCAGACTGTACCACCAGCTTCAGATTGTGGGGGGTGAGGAGAACATCATCTTCTCTCCTCTGAGCGTGGCTTTGGCTCTGGGTATGGTGGAGCTGGGTGCTCGGGGATCATCTTTAGAGGAGATCAGACAGGCTGTGGGATACAGTCATTTCAGAGAAGGTGAGAGGATCAAAGCACATGTGGGTCATCTGTTACAATTTAAGCTTTTTCAACTTTTGCATTTTGAAAATATTTAATCACTAAAGAGTTATTAACCCAAGAACTCATAACATTTGAGGGTTTTCTTACGTTTTACACGTCTGTTTCAGATGAGGAGTTCTCGTTGTTGAGTAACCTGACGCAGGCGCTGTCCACAGATGAAGATCAGTATGTGGTGCGACTGGCCAATTCTCTTTTCCTTCAGACGGGGGTTCACTTCAGCGAAGACTTCCTTCACCTCATGAAGAAGTACTTCAGAGCCGAGGTGGAGACGGTGGACTTCAGCGCATCAGTGGCTGTGGCCGAACACATTAACTCATGGGTCCAAAACCACACAGAGAGTAAGTTAACTCAGTCATATCTTCATAACAGTGTATTTTCGATTTCCTGTTGAAACAGGAAGCTGGGGCGAGACATACCAAAGCACTCAAACACAACATCTTAGCCAGTAACTATGATATGCTATTTTGATATGATATAAGCAGGATTTTAAGCAAAACGGCTTTTCTGGTTTTGTCAACGTAGCGAGTTCAAAGTTCATATAAAGTTTAGGCTTATAACCAGGGTTAGGTGCTTTTACAGTATTATTTTCCAAAAAGAGAAAAACAATAAGTTTGTCTGTATATATTATGTATAATACATCTGCTGAAAGTACATTTTGTAAACTTGATAACCAAGGACAAATCATGATACTAACTAATTTTAAACCAAATTGCATGTCGATTATGTTGATTTTTGTTAAAAACCTGTTTTTGTATGATTTTATAATTTTGGTCTTAAATTTTTACTTTTTATATTGATGCTATTTAAGGAAGCATGACGCTGCAATTTGTTTACCGTACCCTGATTCACAATGGTAAGCTTAAAATAATGATGTATTAGTTGAGCCTATTTCATTTAACTTCAATCCACACAAAAAAATATATATGTACCTGCAATTTTATATCTCAAACAGAGATGGAGATAGAGAGGCAAACATTACAGACTGCATCTTTGATATAGTCATATCTTATAATCCAATTAGGAAAGGGTTTTTTCAGGTAAGTCTTTTTTAATGGATAGATAGTGTTCAGGAGAATTACTCTGACTTTAGTAAAGTAGGACACTTAAGTAGATCAGTCATTCTCTGCATGATAATGACTCTGCCGTCCGAGCTCGGAGATATTTCCAGGCACATCTATTTTCTCTGTAAGATTTTGCCTTTGCCAGCACAAATCCAAGGCGTTGGATGGAGATTATATGCCGTTCAGGAGATCATCTGTTCTTTCCTGTCCCGAGCAGAAGTGAAGATGGAATAGATGTGGCGTTTATTTCAGTTTGTGGGTTTGTTTTTTAGGTAAAATTCATAACCTGGTGTCAGCAGACGACTTCAGCAGCGCTACCAGGATCACGTTGGTGAATGCCGTGTACTTCAGAGGCAGCTGGAAGAACCAGTTCAGACCAGAAAACACCAGAACCTTCTCATTTACCAAGGATGATGGCAGTGAGGTCCAGACTCTGATGATGTACCAGCAGGGAGACTTTTACTACGGTGAGAAAAACAGTCATTGGTGTGTGATTGCTCACATTTTATTACTCAAGTAAATCAAAATGCATGACTAAAATCTAGAAATAAGTTTAAATGGGAATGTCTAAACATGGCAATACTGTGGATAGATAAGTGGATTATCAAATTTATTTACTAGATTTAAAATTAAAATCTGCACTTTTAAAAATCATCTTTTATAAAACACTATTCTGGGTCTGTCTGGTAATATTGAAGTGTGCATTTTCTGTAAATCTGCTTAGAAACGATATAATTTGTGAAAACAGCTATGTATAATATGAATTGAACCATTTGTGACCCTGTTTGTGAAAACCAGGCTGAGATAACGAGCATCAAAGTTTGATTTCACCTATTAACTTCACTATGATTTCAATCTGTGAAAAACCACATTAATTCACATTAGATTTTTTTTGTGAGCTTATAGTATAGTTAATATTTTAGTTGTGTTGGTCACACATTCATGTTCTGTATCGATATCAGACAGATTTTTGAATAGTTTAGTCCATACCCGTCTTTGCCAAAAAACAAAAGAGAATAACAAAAAGAGACACTGAGAAGGACAGAAAGATAAATGTGGGGCAGGGGATAGTCTGATAGAAACAGCAACATTAAACTTAGTGAAGAAAAGAAAACACACAGCAGAAGAACTGAAGGGTGAAACAGTGAAAAAGAAAGTGAAAAGGTGATCCAGAATGAAAGAGACAGGACAGAAAATGACATGAAATGTTTGTTTGAGCTTCTGTAAAGTGAACAGAAGGCCATGAATTTTACAGGCTAAAACCAACATTGTCAGTGATTGAACTACAACTGAATACAAAGGTAAACACACAATTACATCATGAAAGCACAAGCACATTATGATTTAAAACATATTTTGTTATGACCTGTTGCGGTCACAACCTTAAACCCATTCACTAACATATAGTAGATTTTATGATCTGAAAGCACTAACCTCGCTCACTTCTTCATCCTCAGGAGAGTTTAGTGACGGCACCACAGAAGCAGGCGGTGTGTATCAGGTTCTGGAGATGCTTTATGAAGGTGATGATATGAGCATGATGATTGTTCTGCCCCGGCAAGAGGTTCCTCTGGCCAGTCTGGAGCCCATCATCAAACCCCAACTACTGGACGAATGGGCAAACAATGTGAAGAGACAGAAGGTGGAGGTCTACCTACCCAGGTGACACATGGCTTTGTTTTTACTAGAAATGGAAATAAGAATATTAATGCTCATATATAGAAGAACAGAGAGTGAGTTTATTTAGTGATAATTATCCACACTTTTAGATTTAAGGTGGAACAGAAGATGGATCTGAGAGACACACTGCAGCAGCTGGGCATCAAGAACATCTTCACCAAAAGACGCAGATCTGTCGGCCATGACAGCTGACATGGAAGGTACTTACTAAACCACACATAGATGAGAATGCACAGTAAAATGTGATTGACAGCTGAAGGACAGCATAAGTGTTGGCCTCCATAATGAAATCCCAGACAGTGATTCATCCTTTGTGACCGTTTTGTAAAAAATATTGCTTTTGGAGATCCTCTGGAGAGCCTGAAGATTGTTGTGTACACTATAAGTTTAAAAAGTTAAAAGTTATTAATGACTATTTAAATAGTAGCTTCACTTACAAAGAATGTGGCTTGGACACAGAAAAGGTATGTCATGACTTAAAAAGTAGATCATTATAAAAAAAATCAACATTATATTTCATTGCATAACCAAGCAGTGATGATGCAGTAAAAAAATATAATACTAATAAGAAATGTTATGGTTCACCAATACACCAATGCTCTGTATCCCTAAATACACCAATGATTAATTTAGTAAACATAAGTATGTGAATATTTATAACAGTCATGATTATTATCTTCTCTGTTGGTGTATAGAAGGACAGAATCTGTTTATTGGGAAGGCGGTACAGAAGGCATACCTGGAGGTGACAGAGGAGGGAGCGGAGGGAGCCGCGGGATCTGGTGATGATGCTTTAGCTCTTATTTTATCCTAATTACATTATCTATTTCATATTCACACTCTGTCTATATCTCCCCACGCTTCATTCATCTCCTGCGGTTTCTCATTTTAATTTTCTTTTATCAGTGTTTCTTCATTTCACCTTGAATTTTTTTCTCTGACCTTCCCTTCCTTTTTAATCTATAAGCGCTTTTGTGTTTCACTGCATTGGATTGTTCAGAGGATGTTCTATATTGTTAAATGTTTAAAGCACCCCCTGCTGTTCAACACGTGTCATTAAATTGAAGGTCTGTGAGAGAAAGATGACCGAGTCATGGTTTCTTACAGGTATGATCGCGTTGACCAGGACGCTGGTGTTGTATCCTCAGGTCATGGCCGATCATCCTTTCTTCTTCATCATCAGAAGCAGAAAAACAGGTACATGTTGTGGCCACTGTATCAAATACATAGAAATAAAAAGTGTGTAATGTGAATTCATTAAATTATAAATTATTTTTTCATAGGGTCAATCCTTTTCATGGGCCGGGTCATGACCCCTGAAGTCATCGAGCCCTTTGACAGCAACTTTGACATGTAAAACACTAAACCGAGTATCTTCTACAAACCACAAGTTAAATCATCACAAGTTTGTTAACTCATTACCTTGCGTGGTTTTCTAAACACATGAGAAACTATTATATACACAGAATATTTATATAATAAAAGTGATTGTGTTTTGATACTCATAAGCTTTAACCACACCGGGAAATACAAAGCTGTAAATATTTCAAGTATTTGTAACCGTTCCATCACATCTTTTATTCCACACCAGCATTATTCACATCTGTAATCTTAAATCTGTATATTTGCTATTGTGTTCTGTAGAGAAATGTTAATATTTATTGCAGGATGTGTGCAGTTCTCTAAATGGATCTTTAATTTTTCTCTGTTTTCGGTTTTGTACATGGCTCAAGTACTGCTCACATACTAATATGCCTTACGATATAAATATGAGTTTTTCATTTAATGAAAGGTTGCGAATGTACAGGTAGTGAAGCGCTGTTGCCATGGAAACTCAGGCGGACTGGAGAGACTGCATTTGGTATGATGGTAAAAATACCAGCTGTATTCTCTATTTCAGAAATAAAGATGAATGTCTTCAATGAGTGCTCTGTCAGTTTTTTAACGACCGCAGGGTTGAAATCTCCTAGGATAATTTAATACTGAAATGGTTTTGATGCCTTAAATAACCTTTATTAAACATTATAACAATATGTTTACAGTATACAGTTGTGATGACAAGACAATGACTGATTACTGGTAAATATTTACCCTGTAAACATGAAATGACAGCATCAATTAAAATTCTTTAATAACTTATTGATTAAATTCAATTGAAGTGTTAACAACACAATTTCTCCTTTATAAGAAGTTGTGCAAAAAGAGAGATGTGTACCAAAGAAACGATGCAGGCCGTGATGAAGAGCATCTGTATTTGAGCACACCATCTGCTTTCTGCATGATTTATAACTACTAGTTCAAAACTCACTTAATAAACCTATGCTGAAAATTATTCACTGGAGCTAAAAGTGTGACAACTAGCATCCCTGATATACTGTCCAAACATCTAAGACCTTGGGATTAAAATCTAAATATAACTCTAAAATAAACAGCATTTTGGGATGTTTTGAAAAGATTTTGCTATGATGTAAAGTAAATAAGACATATTTTAGATTCTGCACCGTTTCTACCTTAGATTGCTCAGTTTAGTGGAAGCGCACAACATTCTCAAATAATTAAGAGACACTGTAGATTGGATCATTCTTTAAACTATAGTTTACATAGTTAATCATGGTAACCACAAAAATATTAAACAGCACTAAATTAATATCTATGCTGGACTCTTATTGACTGTCTTTATTTATTATTTTATTATTTCATCAATTAATCTATTTCAAAATATTTTAAAATAAAATTGTATTTTTAATTAAAGAAATTAATATGTTAAAAGAACTATATTTTTGTCTTTAAAACAATAAAACATACACCAAGTTACTACACTTTTTTATATAAATAGATTTTTGTATAAGGGGATATCTAATAAAACATAAAATAATGTATAAAACAAGTTTACTGTTTATAATAACTGTGCGACATTTTCCTAAAGTCATTGATGTGCAACCTTAGACACAGAGCGCGCGCACCCGCTGCCCTATTTGACCCCAGTGCGCAGATCAGTGAACCTGCCGCCGCTGCGCGCATGCGCAGAACTCACAGTCACCTGTCGCACTCAAATACGGCTCTTATTCCTTCATCAATGGGAAAGCGCGTTATATTCTTCCTAAATAACAATCTATACTGCGTGTCGATGCCAAAAGGATACATAAGAACCGACGGACATGTCCGAAAGGTAAGAAAATATCACCAAAACAGCTTGTTTATTGTTTCAGATAGGAAACTAGTTAGTTAGTTTTTCTTTTATTTAAAAACGGTCAGCAATTCTGTTTCATTCATATAATATATGCTTTTGGCATTATTACTGGGAATTACTACCTGGACGTTAAGATCGATGTTAAAAACAAATTTATTCATGGGACTGGCAATGGAGTTTGAATTGTTAAAAATAACAATAGATTGATATTTATATTAAAAACACGATTATGAACCATCAGCAGTTTATCATTAAAACCATTATAAAATGTCTGTATGTTCTGTCATTTGGGTCTTATTCCATTTGGGTCTTATTCCAGTGGTTTCTATCCACCAGATGACATCCAACCAGTATTACCAGCAATAGCGCTATTAATATTAAACATGAACATTGTAATATAAATAATGTAATTTGTTAATATTTTATATCTCATATGAAATGGTTTGATATAATAGGCCAGTTTGCTCAGGTGACAGGTGCTTTAATCTGGATCAGGGTGCAGAGTTCAGAGTAATCCACACCAGAACCTCGGCCTAGCGGATGTGAGGACGCCCGGGCTCTCATTACACACTGGGCCATTCTCTTAAAAACTACTGACTTCACTACCTAGACAGCAAATAGATAGTGAAGTCAGTAGGGTGTGTGCAACATTTTTGGGCATTAGATACACTGAAAAAAATGTCACTGTAGAAAGTGAACTATAACCTAATGTGCTTTATGTTGCAACCTATAAGTTATACGGTTTTATTTTACCTTCTGATCAATGACAAAGCAAACACTTAATAATATTTTTAACACATATACTATTTTACAAAACAATAAAATTATACAATTTCTATTACTTCAAAATTGTGTACAGTAAATTGTAATTGTAAAAAACATATCAGACCATCATAATGAACCATCATGTAGAATTATTGGTAAGCATAAAATCATCAGTGCTTAAGTAACTACATCAGCTTACTTTAAAAATAGCATTTTTTTCATATATCTGATCTGTGAGCTATAATTTACTGTGTATAATGTATAAAAGTGCTGCAAGTTTCTGATGCCCAAAATGCTTTTTAGGTACTCAGCTTATAAGATATCCATAAACGAGCACGACACATTCCCAAAGATGAACAAAGATCAATATATTACTGTTTATCAGACCATCACATCAATTTAAATTTCTTTATATTTTCCTATGTATTGAATTGTACACGTGAACTGTGTTAATCATGATGCCTATAAAATATGTTAATGAATCTCTCTCTCTCTCTCTCTCTCTCTCTCTCTCTCTCTCTCTCTCTCTCTCTCTCTCTCTCTCTCTCTCTCTCTCTCTCTCTCTCTCTCTCTCTCTCTCTCTCTCTCTCTCTCTCTCTCTCTCTCTCTCTCTCTCTCTCTCTCTCTCTCTCTCTCTCTCTCTCTCTCTCAGTTCCTCTGGAGTGATCACCAGCAGTGAAAGTTTTCCAAAGTCTCAGTCTCACTTCTCTGAGTTGAGTGACACACACACTCCTCTCTCTCTGGAACTGACTCCAGACTCCGGCATTGTTGCCACACCAGTAAGTACCTGCTTCTCTATATAACCGTGTGTCTGGACTGTTGTTATGTTTATGTTAACCCTCCGATGCATAGCGTCCACTTCTTTTAAACCATTTAGGGTGTGATGTTACCATGTGTGATTGCATTACCTTTAACTCTTACACATAATGACCGAAAAGTAAACATTTGTCATTCTAAACAAATGTATCATAATTGTACAACAACTTACTTTGATTAGCTCAGTCGTTGCAAAGACTGGTTTGATTGACAGCTCATGTGTCCGTATGGTGCTTTAAATGTCGTCCCATGTAGCTGCCGTCCAGTCGGTTCAGGTTCGCTTCATGGCACTGGTTAGATGAGCATGATGTCCGTGGAGACCAGCTCGCCTGTCCAAGGGTCAGAGAGGGTAAGAAGTCATTCACTCATTTATCATCATCATCACACTATTGCATCTATATCAATGACATCATCAAACAGGTCCTGCTGAAGAGGAGCTGTCTGTTAACAGCGCAGACGTATTTCTCAGAGGCGGCAGGAGGAAAAGGAGAGAGGAGGGAGGACAGAAATGGGAGGAGAGACTCCAGGAGAACTGGGAGAACTGTGTGGTGAGCCAAAGGACATAATGTTGGAAACATCAATGTCATTTATCACCTTTACTATCCATCCGTCAACTAGCAAACAGATCTTTAAACTTCAGATCACTCAAGAAGACTATATAAAGTGAGGGTTCATATCAGGTTTACTCTTCTGTCCCTGTGACTCTAGGTACTGAACTTGTCTTATCAGGACCTGGGAGATCCATACCAGCTGGAGAACTTCACTCGTATTCTGAAGAGATTAATTCGAGTGGAACGTCTTCAGCTTGTGGATAACGCTCTGAAAGATCTCAGTTCTGTCAGACTGCCAAGGTATAAAACTGCACTCCACGTTATATACCGACTGACAAATGTTGATTCTTAATACTGAACGTTAGTTGTAATTGCATACAGATCGGGTTTGTGATCTGATCATGTAACCTGTTACAGTTACAAGCAACAGTTGAGCATGATGTAGCATTAATAATAACATATATTCTCTCTTCAGAGAAAGTGACCTGGACACCATCCCATTATATGGCAATAGTTGTTTTGTAACTGTATGTGTCTGGCTGTGTAAAAATACATGTAGTGTAACGTTAGCTGAGTGCTGTAATGTTATATGATGAGTTTATTTTACAGTAAGTAGGAAACCGTTAATTATGTATCACCATCAGGGTCAGTCCTACAAAGATTTTACTTTCACTAATTTTAGACATACCTGCTGAAGTTAGTTTGCAGTTAAATATGTTATACGTCACAATCCATCCAACTGGATTTCTGTGTAAGACAAAATGTTTTAACAGTAAAAATTTTCTGACTGAATTTGTTTTTTCCACTAAAGGAAACTTTAACTTTTTAAAGGTGTAATTCTTTTTAATACTTAAACATAAAACTGCAGATTTCCTTTACAATAATTAAATTAACTGCTCGGGGTGTCGTGGAATATTGACATAACTGTAAATATCAAAAAACATGATTATAAATTATAATACATCGTAAATAATTAAGCACACATTAAAAATCTTTTTTAGGACAAACTCAAGATCAGAGTGACTAATAACATTAATGATTTCTTTTATAAAAACATTTCAATACATATAATAAAAAATTCATGTATTTTGGTCAAAATAATCATGTAGTGAAAATCTAATCTCATTATAATCTTAGCGTTGTGAATCAGGTTAAGATAAGGAGACATAATATTTTATGTATTTTATATTTTATTATATATTTTATATTTTTATTTTTAACCTAAAAAAAACTATAGGATTCTACATTACATTACAGTTGTCACAAACTAAATCGGACTGAATGGTTTGTTGTTCCAGATGTACAATTCTAAATCTTCATCAGAACCATTTGACGTCCATCCGTCAGCTGCCAAAGATTCCTGAGATCCAGCACTTGTGCCTGTCTGAAAACAGTATTTCCTCTCTGGGTGAGTTGTGTCTGTTGAGGAACACGCCGCTTCAGTCTCTGACCCTGAAACACAACCCCTGCCATTTCCTGGAGCACTACCGCTCACGGTGAGACCAACAGATTTATCCTCACGTTATTTATAGAACATCACTGAGCTTTTAATAACTCCATGTCACAAATCGTGGAAGTGGATGGATTAAAACTAATCAGCTAATTTAATCTTTTAATGAATCCACAAAGCCGTACAGGGGTCATCTGTCTCCAAAATTACATTATGTCCCGGGTTAATAGCTGCATGAGATGATGATATCATAATTCAGTGAATAAAGAACTGGCTCGAGATGTGCTCGGTCATCATAATTTTTAGAACGAGAATCATTGAATGTGTGTCCGAGAGACTCACCTTGAGATCTGTCTCGTGTTTCTTCTGCAGTGTGTTCTCCTGTTTGCCAAACCTTCAAGTTCTGGATGGCATCCCAAAGCTACCGGAAGATTGTGTGCCTCCTCCATCACCGGCAGCGTCCAGATTTTGTGTTATTCTCTGACATCCAAACGGCACAGACAGGAACACGATGCAACTCTGAAACTCAAGCCTCGAGGGCAGAAACCAAAGCCAAGATCCAGTCCAATGTACTGTAAAAGTCCATAATGCACTTTTGTCTTTTAATGCTGAAGTACATTTTCATGATTTATTAAAGCTATTTTTGCACGTCTGTTTCACAGTTTATCAATTCAATAGCACAAAGAAATACATCTGCATTGACTTAAAGAGGAAAAGCCAAAATATAAATCAATAAAGATGTCATACTTTTTGTGCTAATTAGTCTCTGGTCTTAAAAATATATGTGTTTTTTGTGGAGGAAAGGTCATGTGAATTTAGTATAACATATATGTCTCTAGAAAACTAAATATGCAATTGGTTGATATTATCAAAGTAGTTTATCAGCACGGATGACTAAACATCAAATATATTATAGCACTAGTATTATATTTAGGTCTGTTCAGGTCACACAGTGTCTGCTGCAGGTCTTTCAGTTCATTCTGTGGCTCAATGACCAGCCAACCCAGATCTTTAATCTCACACCTTATCCTGAAGACTGTTTTGACAGAGGAATCTGTTCTCGGGTGTTATTGCCCGATGCCCAACTGACATGGTGTGAAAAGAGGGCAGAGAGATTAAATCAGATACAGTCATGTGACACTGATGATGTCACGGCAGGTTCTCATGTGGTCATCGGAAAAATCGAATTCACAGTTTGTCCAGTTTCAGGTCATAGAACAATTTGGGTTAATGCCGACAAAAATATGAGCAGCTTCACAAAAACTGGCACAATTTAATGGCCTGCCACGACCCCATAGACCTCGCCTCGTCCTTTCAACGGTGATCACTAATTCATATGCGCTTCGGTATTCTGTGTTAATTTTGGTGTCAATTTCAACTCCTCTGAAACCTGAGGCGAGGAGACGAGAGAAGAGGAGAAACGAGAGATCTAACAAAATTATACAGCTTATTAAATCTGTGAGAAGCGGCTTTGTTTGTCATCAGACCGTAGCCTCCCCACGGAGAACAGCTTCTGCAAATATTCATTACACATGCCTGCAAGAACAACACAAACACAAATATATGAATACACACTCAGACTACAGATATCACTGTGACATTATCCAACAGCAGGAACACAGACCAAGTTAAAAGTGTATATTAAGTGTATATAAACTGTAACAATAGACAATTTGTGACTAAAAGCATCTAAAATAAATGAACACAGTTATATTTGATCATCTTTAAAAGTAGTCACACTTTGCCTAGAATTGATAAAATCATACTCTTGACATTTTATCATCCAGTTTCTTGAGGTCTCAACCTGAAAAGCTTTTAAACAGAACTGAAGAACTTATATCTATGCTGGACACTTATTGACTGATTTTAATTCATTATTTGATCCAAGTAATCTATTTAAAAAATAATTTTAAATCAAACAAGTTGACGAACCAACTTTAGGATGAGATCTTCTGGATGTGGCTTGCTTTCAGGGATCTGTGTCCTGGATCTCATCAGCATCTGAAAAACTCCTGGATAAATACATCTGTGTTATTCTGCTCTGGGTTCATTATCATATTTATGTACATAGTGAAGAGATTCACATCTTTCTCTACTCAAGGTCAACAAACAAGAAAAATCAGGGCAGCCTCCAGTCTTACTGTCTGTGCAGGATTAAAAGAAAAAGATAAATATATTAAACCCATCACCAATTTTTATTCTGCTCACGTCATTATCAACAAGACGGCACATACACAGTTGTTGCATTTCTCTGTAAATAACTTTCAGAACGGTTATATTTTACTGTTACAAAAAACATATACACATTTATAGATATATTTATTTTAAATATAACGTATTAAACAAAGGGGAACTCAAGTTGGTTTCACAAAAATTACATCAGCTAATCAATCAAAAAATCTTGTGTGTCTGGAAAATAAAAAAGGCAAAACATGATAATGTAAAAAGACAAAGTAAATAAAAGACACAATAAATACAATATTTCAATATTGTAGTGATTCAACATACATTTAGAAAAAAACGGAATAAGCAAATTCATTTGCCAATTGTGTCAAACTGTTTTTACTCCTCAAATTTTTTATCTGAATCGACATCTGTATCGATTCTCTTTCAATGTGCCGATATGTTCTCTACTGCAAGACTTTTACAATAAATCTAAGGTCCAGTAACATATAATACTAGTACTAGTTTATACTAAAATACTAGTTGGTAGATGTGAATTGACATGTTAGAAAAGCAAATGTTCCCATAAGGAACAAGATCTGTAACCGAATGATGTTGGCAAGAGACGGACAAACTCTCTTCTGTATCGTAAGGCACTTAAAAATAGAAAAATGTAAAAAATGTACATGTATTGCAGTGTGATCAGTTTGTAACTGAATGTTTTTGGTTCACGTCTAGGCAGCGGTACATTAAACACTAATTCTATAAGATAAATAAAAACATCACAACATTTAAAATTGTCGTCAGCAACACTTGCGTGCTTGAATTACACGTAAACATTCATGTAGTGACATGTATTGATCAAATATAATGTCAAATCTCACTGATGTGGCATTAATATATTCCTAAATGACATATTTAAAAGTATTAACACCATAAGTTTAAGTGAAACATGGCCAGTGGGTGTGGCTAGTGTTTGCCAAGGCGGGGCCAGTTGAGGATTTAATGCTGATTGGTCACTGCTGCTTGTTCTTTAAAATCTCTTATTTGTGTGAATCTCAAAATAAGAAACAATCAGGTAATATTTAATTAAAAAAGCAGATTCCTAATTTTTGTTTAAAATATGATAAAGATTTTACTTAACAGTTGTAAGATATGTATTTTAAAATCTAAGATCATGTCTTTTAAAAATAGTATTACACCAAAGACATGTAGCCGCAAGGAAAACATGATTAAATATTGTCGAATGAAATGTGTCTTTCAGTGCTAATCTGTAACATGTAGTCAAATGTACGTAACAGCATTCAAATGAAACATGTTCATTGTTACACATAAAGAGAGAACAGTATAAGCAGACAGCAGGACGTCTGGTCTGTTAGTGGTCAGCACTGTTTTCATTCATCTCAGTTTTAGAATGATGCAGATCAGATCAGACGCAGACCAGAAACATGTTCATCAGAGCAACTCAACAGAACTGCTGCCAGGTTTAATGTTCAAGAAGATCTGAATCCTCACGAGTTCACATTTCTGCCCTGCCATTGGCTGCTTTACCCTCCTCTTCCTCCTCGTCCTCTTCATAGTTCTCCTCGTTGGGATCTTGGGCAGGCTGTTTATCTCCCTTCACCTCTGCATTCTGATGTCCAGCCTCTTCCTGTACAGACACAAAGAAAACGATTTTAAGAGCAGCTTTTGACAGCAACTTTTGCATAATTTAAAGTTAAACAAATCAATAGATTTGTACTGTAAAGACGCCACATTTGACCAATAGAGACACATCAACATGTCCAACATTTTGGATTGATCTACATTTCTGTAGCTGTTGTCACTCACAGTAAAAATTAAAAACCGTTTTGTTTTATAAACCTCAAATTCCCAAAGAAATGTGATAATCTTTCACAGGTTAAGAACGTGTTTTTAAGCTCTTGTAATTAGCTCTTTAATGTTGTGTTAGCTAACACTTTTAGGTTAGTAATTATAATTTTGGCTACACATGACAAGTAACTATCAACTTTCTATCTAGTGTTCACAGTCCGGCTTTGACTGTTCCAATATGGCGGACAAATTACATATAGTATAGCAGCTTAAAGAAAAAGACACTAATGAGACATCTATGTTTATGGGTACGTCTATTGTAAAACTGCCGATACTACAAAAAGTGTTAAGATAAATAAACAGATACATTGTCAATAAAGTCACAAAAGTCATAAATAACAAAAGTCATACGGGCTTGAAGCAACATGAGAAGTAAAACATGTCAGGTTGTCTTTAAAATTCTACAATTCTATATTTTACTTGATGTTTCTAAAAACTAATGAAAAAATTAATGATAGATCAAAAGGAGAGTATATGGACTTTAGTCAGTCATGAGATGTCATGGCAGTAATCAGAAACCAGGAATTGATCTGATTCACCCGACTGTACCGCTGACCGGTGCCCGTCTACTGTTACACACAGACAGCTTGTACAATAGAAGAAGTGCAAACATACACACATAAACACAACACAAATATCTGTGATACTAAGAGCATGAAACTACTGTTGAACAAACGGTTCACTGCTTATGACAAGAAGAAACTTTCAGTAATAAGTAATAAACACACATTATATAAGGCTTAACAGATGTGAAGGGCACAGACATATAAAAATAAAAATAATAAGATTATATGACAGATTATATTAGATTATATGACAGGTCTTTATATTATATAAGAGTTGAGAGAGGACATTTTTTAGCTTTGTTTTTTGACGCACACACTTCTACTTGATGTAATAATAATTTGATATCTTTCACCCTTTTATGCCACTAGTAAGCAACAGATACTAATATCCTGAGGTCTCATATGCACATAAACAAAGAAGTATATTTCATTATTTGTACCTGTTCTCCATTCTCTTCATTATACGGGTCTCCCTCCTCCTCTCTCACCGCATCTCGCTTCTGGTTTTCCATCAGCTCATCCTGAGCCTGCTAAGGTCAAAAGAGCATCAGGTTAACAAAAAATTTAATGACAGTGTGTTTCATCTTGTCTGAATGTTGTTTAGTGACCTCATCATCCGTGTCCTCCTGGTACTGCTCATCAAGAGTGTCTTCCTGTTGGTCTGGGTTTCCGGCCATCTGCATAAAACACACAAACCCTTCTTAAACAGTGACATGATAGCTCCGCCCACAGTGAAAATACACTGGACCAAAAATCATTATTCTATACACAGTTATATGTAATGTCTCTCACCACTAGCTGTTCATCATCAGGCGATTGGTGTTGATTGTCTTTGGCCAGGTGTATGTCAGGGTGGCCGACGGGTACCGCCTCTTCCTCCTCATCTACCTCATGATGCCGCTGCTGTTCCGCCTCCTCAAACTCATCCTCACCCTGGTTGTTAGGGTCGTCTTCTGGGTCAACATCTGCTTCTACAGGGTGCTAAAGCGGTGACATACCAAAACAAACAGGCTTTATAACACAGAACCTTATTTATAACTGAAAAAGTAACATTATTGAATAAAGTTATACAGTATTAATGCATGTATATGTGTTGAACAGAAGATGACACACCTTTATCTCATGAAGGGGAACATGCTCCTCTCCACCAATCCTCAGATCATCTTGATGTATGTTCCTCTCTAGAAATAACGGAGACATAAAATGTCACATGGATATGGAGTTAGGCAGTGAATGTGTCAGAAATGACATCAGATCCGATAGTAACATCACAAGTGACCTCTGACCTTTCTCCTCATTGATATGTGGCTCTTCCTCTTCCGGGATTACATCAGCACCCATGTTCTCATAATGTGACCTCTTCCTGATAAATACAAAACATGACAGAATTAATTTCACACGAATACTGTTAGTGTCCTGATCAATCCTGTGTTAACACATTTCTGATTAAAAAGTCATTCGTAAGAACATTTAAGGATTACATACACCACAAGGAGAAAATAAATTATGCTTGAAAAAAGTGAGAAAAGAGAGGAAAAGACAAAGAAAGATGAGAATAAAATAAGACGAAAAGGAAAGACGGTTACACAAAATGAAAAAAGAAAAGAAACAAAGGAGAGGTGAAGAGATTAGAAGAGAAGAGATCTCTCTCACCTGATCATGTCCTGCTTTAGTTGTTGTTCTTTAAGATCAGCTTCTTTGTTCTGCTGTTCCTCTCTCTCTCTCTCCAGACGCAGTCGCTCGTCTCTCTCTTTCTGCTGCTGTATCTGCTGTCTCTGCAGGGCCTCCTGACGCAGGTGCAGCTGTCTGCGCTCCTCTGACAGCTGCGCAGCCAGACGCTGCTGCTCCTGCTGCTGTTCGTATGCAGACTTCACCCGCCCCACCTGCGCGTGATGCACCTGAGCCTCAGCTGGCGCCACCTGGGGGTGAGAGTGTATGATGTCATACATTAACAGAAAAAAATGTTTTTAGATCACTAGGTAGGCAGCTCACTAGCTCTTAGTACACGCAGTCAGTGTTGTTTTCTATGTGAATCATGTCTATAATTGTAATCACCGCTTGAGCATGTTCATCCCGCTCTACTGCGATCTCATCTGGTTGGTTGGCCCGTGGCTCCTCCGCCTCATTATGGGCCATATCAAACTCCTCCTCTAGTTTCTGAGGCTGTCCCGCCTGCTCCATCTCCTCCTCCGCGAGCTCTCTTCGCCTCTCTTCTGCTCCTCCTACATCTCCATCCTCATCCACATGGTGAGACTGGGACGGCTGGGGCTTTTCCACTTCCTGTTTCACCTCCTGATTGACAGAACCACACAAGATGCACTTATGAGTAATGCAGGATTTCTAGTTAACATAATAGTTAAACAGATAGTTTGCCCAAAAATAATAATTCTTTCATTAATTATTCACTCTCATGTATCTCAAACCTGTATATCTTTCTTCCTTATGCATAACACAACAGAAGATATTTAAAAAAATGTTGGTAACCAAAACCACTTCTCAGACATTTCTCAAAACATCTTCTTTTATGTTCTACAAGAGAAAGAGTCATATACAGGTTTTTAAAAACATGAGGGTCAATAAATGTTGACAGAATTTTTATTTTTTTGTCTTTAAGTCATTAAAACTACACAGCATAATGTAGTGTTTTGTATTGTTCAAAACAAAAGAATAAAGTAAACATAATAAAACAATAAGTTTGTCTTGTGTCTTGTTTAGTGAAAGAAAATGCTGAATATTAAATAATTCCTATTATATTAACAAATCTGTAGATGTTCAGCATTTGGACACCTAACAGGATAGTTTACCCCCAAAATGACACGATTTTGAGTTTTGCTCATTCTTCTAAAAAATCTCTAGCTCTAAAGGTCTATTCACACCAAAGAATGATGGTAATAACTATAAAGTTTTATAAATCTTTCTAAACATTAGGAAACAGCACATCAGTAACTATAACAATAAAGATGCAGAGTAGCAAAAGTATTGTTTTTTATCTGATGAATAATAAAATATTGACAGCCAATCAAAATCCATTTCAATTTAAAAGGCTCATGCATTAAAAAATGTGAAACTGCATCAAAGCTTAGAACAAACATAACGTTATTATCCAAAGGTGTAAATGCATATAGTGGCCTTAATACCTGTTGATGTGTTTCCTGATTATGTTGTTCAGGGTTATCAGCTTGTCTGTTCTGGATCTGCTGTACAGGCTGTCTTAGACTGGGCATCCTATTCAGAGTCTCTTTCAGCTGTTTATATTCATTCACCTGAACCTGGAAACCACACAGACCCATCAGAACAAACACACATCAGAACAAATGGACCGGGACTGCACACACACACACACACACACACACACACACACCTGGGCTGCTGCTAGCGCACTCTTGTGGTCCTCGAGTGTCAACACAAGCTGGTCATGGGAAGAT
Organism: Beaufortia kweichowensis; assembly: GCA_019155185.1. Classification (NCBI taxonomy): domain Eukaryota; kingdom Metazoa; phylum Chordata; class Actinopteri; order Cypriniformes; family Gastromyzontidae; genus Beaufortia; species Beaufortia kweichowensis. Next base: position 1,897,404 of record CM032802.1, read on the forward strand.
TTCAAGTTTTTGTGTTGTTGCTAAAAGAGAAATAATATAAAATGTCAAAACACATATATATACACCCTGGCCTGATATGTCTTAACAAATAAAAATACAATAAAACTTTGAAAGATGATAAACAGGAATAACAACGACAAACTGAACACTAGACAAAATATATAAATACTATGGTGTTATTGAGATGCATAACATAATTTAACATGGTAAAATAATGAGATGGTGGCTAAAGGAGAATCTTTTTTGCATCACATGCCCCATTTTTGCATCATTTTGCATGTTCTGTTTTTGAAGTTTGTGTATTTGCTGAATAAACCGCAGTACTGGTATCACAATGAGGCATTACCCTGTTATCCTGTAGCTGGACATAGATGTCCTGATGAGCTTTTCTCAACTGTTTGTTTTCCTCACGTAGGTTATAAACATTTTCTGAAGAAAGAAATACAAACATGAACGGCAGCTTGTAATTACTGAATACAGACAACAGATGGCATCAGAAATCCTTACGAGTATCTGGTAGGACACTGACCAGGTAGGTAGTACAGGTGAAACAGGATACTAGTGTGTTGTGGATGGTTGCAAGAACGTTGCTATGTGGTTGCTAAAGAGTTTTCTGGTTGCAAAAATGTCTATTTTGATATTCATGTCTCGCAATATTAGTCTAAATGTGATAACTAGGGTTTGAATACATTTCTAAACGTAGTGTTAGTGCTAATAATGCTCATTTTACACAAAATAATTAGTGTGCAAAGATGCATGTGAATAATAAGAAACACCCTGATACCTTTGAGATTAGAAATTTCAGACTCTTTGGCCTGATGAAGTTCATTTAGTTTTTGTTTGTGTTCATCTACTGCCTTGTTGTGCTCGTCCCCTTGCAGCTGATGTCGCTCTTGTAGTTCATAATACTGTTTTTTAAGATCCTCATGTTGATTCTAATGAATACATATAAATACACACAAAACAAAGGATTACAGAAGATCTGTTTGTTACAGTAAAACTGTGTTATATGTCTGAAGGTCTTTTACCAAAAGGGATATTATGATTATAACTTATCCATTTTTTAATAATAAAAATGTAGAAACCTGACCTTTAATATCTGATGCTGAGAATGCAGAGCATTAAACCTGACGCTGCCATCTTGCTGTAAACAAACAAATAAAACACAAACAGATGTGGTCAGAACTTATGAGCACTGCATCATGATACCGCTAAAGGTCACGCCAGAGCACCACAGGCAGAGACATGTGAGCCAATCACACAGCAGGAAACAGATGGGCATCGGCTGCAGGGCAAATACATGTCAACAGCATGATACAAAGACTGAAAAAAGTTCTCAGTTTCATCTGGCTGTGGAAGATAGAAACACTCTCCTAAAGGGATAGTTCACCCCAAAATAAAAATGTTCAAAACCAGCACTTTATTTAAGAATATATTTTGAGAAATGTCTGTGTGGTTTTGTGTTCATACAATGAGAGTCAATGTTGTTTGGCTACAAACATTCTTCAAAATATCTTCCTTTGTGTTTTGCAAAAGAAAGAAAGTCATACAGGTTTGAAGTGACACGACTCACCAAAAATGTGTGGCTTAGAGGACTTACCTTCTCTTTGTTGATAGACTGTTGGGCTTCTAGTTTGTACACAAGATAATCTGTGAGGAACAAAGGCAATACAAGTAAAGGACAATGTACACCAGTTGTAGAATAAACCCTGACAGAATGATCAGGTCTTGTACTACAATAATTTAGTTTGAGTAAATTATTGCACATGATATTAATATTGAAATACTGACATTCAGCTGAGAAAGTCTATGTGTTTGGATTGACACAAGTGGTTGTTTTACCTAAAAAGTTCCACAATTTATTGAAATTTTAGAAGTGCAACAAAGTGCTTTTTTATAAACTTTGTACAGTGAAATAAATAAACAGGATCTATTCCTAACAAGGCAATAAAAAATTTCACCTCTATTTCTTAGATTGGAAAAAAGAAATGAGAGATCTTCTTTCGCTATCTATCAGAATATCGTTCGTAAATTTAGGCAACCAGATTGCAAAACTACAATGTCTGTTGTCAATTTCACAAAAAAAACATGCATTTAACACATCCATGCACAAATGCAATGACATCAACACACATTTTGTTGCTTAAATCAAACCACAGTTGCTTATGGTTGTGTTCATCATAGATGCTCTGGAATGCTGCAAGTCATTTCCTCCTCACCCATTTACAATAATTTGGGTGTAAATTCACTTGCCTTCTTTGGCTTTTTTATGTTCCAGACGCTCTTTCTGAAGAGATTTCTCCAACCTGGAGCGATGCTCATAAACAACTGGAAAAAAGAGATAAAGAGATTGGTTAAAGTAACCAGCCTTTTACCAACGCTATTTGTGAACACTACATCCACTTTGTGAACCAGTGACCACATCAGGCCTTTTTTAATTTCTCTGATGGCATCAGAAGCAAAGGTTTACCCATCTGCCCTCAATGTGCAATGACTTTTAAATGTAACATAAGCAGTGAATGTGATACAACTAGCCTTCTTGAACCTCAAATGTCACTGGAAATGAAGCCTGACAGGACCCTCCCTTCACATTTCTCTGTGTTTGTCCCACCATTAGCGTGATGTCATGTGTGGGGCGATTCTGTCCTCTCGTCTCTTCTCAAATCCTCCCAGTAAAATTAAAAAGACACACCAAACGCATCCAATAAAAATAATGATAAAATGAAACCATATGAAATGAAAAGCATTCCATCAAATGATGAAGACTTTTTGTAGAAATGACTAAGGTACTAAGCATAAAAAAAATCAGCAAACACCTATTATCTCATATGACAAATGGATGACTTACAAAAATACATTTAAGACACAGTTTATACACAAACTGTGTATAAATTAAATATAAAATACATGAATAAATAGTGTGTAAATAAACAGAAATCAGCTCGCACACACAGACACATAACACAAGACTTTTAAAAAAAAGCCATTAAATATAGTAAAGAATGAGACAAGCAAAGATACTCCACATGGCAAAGCCACAAAACGGGGTAAATCTATCACTGCCAACTGTTTTATTTAGATTTGTTTCCTTTGTATTGAATCTGAAGACAAGGGCCATTTCTTCTCTTCCTGACTGCAGTTATAACACACCCACATGGGGGAATATATCGAGCCAGAACACACAAACACTGAAACCCATCTCTGTACAGAGGCACAAAAGAGCGGAAGAGTGTGATTTTAGGCACACGTTTAAAGCAACGTGGTAGCCAACAAAGCTTTTTCATAAAAATAATTATCTCCAGACACAGCTGCTAGGAAACACTGGAGTAAAAAACCCAAACTGCTCATTAATCTAAACTTTAGCATACGCTAGCAACACCAAGGTCATGGGTTCGATCCCAGGGATTGCACATAACTTTTTCAGGAAAAATGTTATTATAATGCAATGTAAGTCGCTTTGGATAAAACGTCTGCCAAATGCATGAATGTAATGTAAATATAAATATACAAATTGAATCATGACACATCCCCATCCTACTAACCATAAGAAACATTCAATCTATAAACTATTTGCAGCTTTATAAGTGTGTTTACATGCACAAAATATGTGGATATTTATTGAAAAATTTGCTTATTAAAAGTTTGTGTTTACAATACATGCAAACCAATAAACCAGCTATGCAAAAAAAAAAACAGGATTGCATGGGATTTTGAGATTTGTCAGGTTTCTCGCAGGCAGTGAAGTAACCACCTATTGTCTACATAGTAATTTAAAAATAAGTTGTATTATTGTATCACTTCTTATGTTTGTAGTACCTGCAAATGCAACGAGTCTTCAATTTTACCCTTCTATATCATCTATGTGAGTCGAGAGCAGATTTTTATGACCTGTATGTAAGACTATACATGTAAACACACACACTATACAGTATGAATTACAGAAAAAGCTGTCAGCCCATCATCCTGTAAATCCTGTTTTCTTTTTCAGGTGACTGTGCCTCAGTCATCTGCCCCTTTCACACATTTCACAACACTTTCTGGAAATCTCTAGAAAAGTCACAGATACCATTCAAGCAACAGCATATACTATACATGATCTGAACACACTTTACACACTGTAAAAAACATTATAGTCTTTATGAAAATCAACTAAACTACAGTAGGTGAAGAAGCAACATCAGCAGAGCAAGAACAGAAATGCCTCTTACAGAGATCTCAGCACATTTAACCTTACAGTACATATCAGTTCCTCCATATTCCTCAAATTTCAGAAATGCCATTCAGGATAATGGTAAACATGAAGAGAAAGCATTTATTTAATGCTTTTATCTAAAGTGGTTTACAGTACACTTATCACAGGTCCAGTTCTCATTGAGTAATGTGAGGTTAAGTGCTTTGTTCAGTAAAATAATGATGATGGCTTCAGGATCAGATCTGGATGAGAGCCATTTTTTCAACAATCAGCATAATATATAGAGATTACTACAAGTAAACCATTCGTAGGCTGAATCTTAGAAAAGTGTAAACATTGTGGCCCTATTATTACTGTTCACGAGTCATGACCTGACAAGCACTTAACAACAACATTAGTTCAGCCAGTGCCACAACTACCACTAACTAACCAAAAATATATTTAATAAAACAAAACAATTCAACATTATGAAAAGTGCTACAGAAATACATTGAAATTCATTGCACAGTACTGCGTACAATACACAGAAAAGACAGAAATCTCAACAAAACCTGCACCAGACACAACCAAAGGCCATTAATAAAAAACTTCAATTAGATTTGTCCACAAATCCAGTACTACTAATAATTTGTTACATGTAGTGTATTGTGTCTGCGTTACTGTCTTGTGCTGTCTGTTTGCACTTTATGTATATAGGGTTTTTTGTACTATAGCACCTTGATCCTGGAGAAACGTTGTTTCGTTTCACTATGTACTTGAATATGGCTGAAATGACAATAAACTCCACTTTGACTTTGACTTTTGACTTTGATTTTATTATGTTCAAATACCTTTAAACCTAACAAAAGAATATACTATACAGGCCTACTGTAAGTGGATGTTAATTATTTCATGAAGTTTCATTAGATTCTTTATTTCAGACGAGAAAAGAATGTAAAGAATCTTTTTGATGTGTCCAGATGAACTGAAGCACTTCTGTTTATCTTTACTAATCATTCTGCATGAATGGACCTGTTTTACTGCACCACTGCATTTACTGTGCTAGAGGTGACACGCGCTAAACAAAACTTATTATGTTACTATAGTGTACATGCCAAAAAATCTGTTGTCACGCTCACATTTACTGTCACCTAACTGAGCCATATCAGTCAGGAGAGCTTCTGAATGAACTATATGCAATGCAATCAACTTTTGAATACCAGTTTATCATTTTAGCCACTATTTTTCATTTGCAAAGCTGCAGAAACAAAGTAATGAAATTAATACACAGTGGAAAAACTTCTTTCAGCATTATTATTTGTTATTATGGAAAAACATCTTTCAGCATTATTATTTGCATTCTTTCATGTTATGTGAATTTATAATGCCATGTTATGCAAACCTATGAGCTGCTGGATAGACAAACTTCCTATCATAAGTGTCAAGATAAGCTCTATTCTATTGTATCTAATCTATTCTATTCCATTCTATTCAGACATATCAGACATTTACAGCTTTGTACAAAATAGAAATATGTCATCAGGTTAAAGAAATCTGTGCATTGTTGTAACATGCTTTCGAGTGGTTAAATCAACAAGTTTCTGATTACCAGTCAACTCTTTAATCAACTGGTAACAGCATCGCACACAAAGCATCGTGATCACTTAATGCAAACACACAATGCATCAAAGTTTGCGATGTTTCATCCCTTAACAACAATATTTCAAGCCTAATACAGCAACGTTTCAACTTAACTCTCTGCAACAATGTTTCAACCCTCTGTAACAAACCTTTAACCCTTTAACCCTCAATGTTTTAATGTTCTGCAAGTTTTACACCTTCTGTGTCAATGTTTCAACCCTCTGTAACAAACCTTTAACCCTTTTAACCCTCAATGTTTTAATATCCTGCAAAGTTTACACCTTCTGTGTCAATGTTTCAACCCTTTGCTTCAATGTTTTAATTCTCTGCAACAATGTTTCAACACTCTGTAACAAACAACAAACTTTGTAACAGACTTTGTAACAATGTTTCACTGATCAGTATCGTGACGTCAGCAGGCGTGTTTTACCTTGAAGCTGTGCAGACAGAGACTCCTGGTGCTGCTGGTATTTTAATGCCATAGCTTCTGTCCTCTTTAACTGTTTGTGCATCTCATAAGACACCATCCCACCATAAATCATCCCGAAAACCACCGTGACCAGTAAAAGAGACTGGAAAATCTTTTTCTGCTTCCTGGAGCACACGCCGTTACCCATGATCGCCGTCCTCCTGGAGTCCACAGAAAGTTCCCTGGGAATGAGTTCTTCCTTACTCTTCAGTCCTGACACAACCCCGATATTCCTCATGAAAAATTATATTCCTGTCCAGATGCTCTGAAAGCATAATGCACCAATGTCCGTATTGTCCGTCTCGAGTTTTCTTTTGTAAAGTTTCCAGAGATGAATTTGACTTGAATTCGGGCCTCGTACACGGTCGAAGTTTTGTCGCGTTACTTACATTATGGAAATAAGGCTTTTTAACTCGTTAATATGTTTAAAGTAAAGTTTTAGAGGCCTAATCGCACCTTTCGTTACGTGTCACCTAAAGCTGCAGTAAAACATCCAGCGCTGGAGCTGAAGGAAGTCCCGCCCCTCAAAGACATTCGATTGTTGTGATTGGTCAAAATTTGCGTCAATCAGACGGGCTTCGATCTAACGGGAGGAGGGGGTGTGTGTCTACCGAGTGTCCCAAAACTGCCCACAACATTAAAAACATTTATTAAAACATTTCACTCCTTTTTTATGTTTACTCGTTTTACCATTTATATGGAACTAAACTATGGAAACAGATTTGGTGTTGTTCAGTTGGTCATTGTTTGTGTGCGTGCGTGTGTGTGAGACAGAAAAAATAAAAATATAAAAAGAGAAGGAAGATGAAGAGAGAGAGACAGACAGAAAGAGAGAGAGAGAGAGAGAGAGAGAGAGAGAGAGAGAGAGAGAGAGAGAGAGAGAGAGAGAGAGAGAGAGACAGAGAGAGAGAGACAGAGAGAGAGAGAGAGACAGAGAGAGAGAGAGAGAGAGAGAGAGAGAGAGAGAGAGAGAGAGAGAGAGAGAGAGAGAGAGAGAGAGAGAGAGATGTGCACATTCATGATGGGAAACAGAAACTGTCTCTTCTGCTTTATTCACAAAGAATAAAACAACTCTTTGACTGTTTAGTCAGACGCAGCAGGAGACATATCAGCTGGGAATATTATACACTATACAAATCCCTTTTGTTTAGTTCAGCTGGTTAAAATGAATCTTTTTTTACTTAAACCTCATAGTTAAAGCTAAAGTATGTATTTTTGGTGCAGATGCTTTTACAATAGTAAGGATACAATAAAGCAATACATCCAGGAAGGTAATAAAATAAGTAGAGTTATAAAGTATAAGAAATCAAACTATTTTTACAGCTGTTGCAGGAGGAAGAGAGAGATATTAGGAGAGAACTAACAAATAAAGGTCAGTTTTCTATGTTTGACGTACTTTGCACCTGTGTGAGATACTGTTACATGCTTTATATCAAAGGGTGTTTAATACTCAGTTTGCACAAGGGAAAAGATGACAACTCCCATTGAATGATATCCGGAAGGGATATTTGCATAATTGCATGACCCTACACGTTTGTGTTAAAACATTTTGATTAGTTTAACATGTTTAAAGGATGCAATAGACCTGATTCATAACATTACCTGTAACTGCATATGAAATCAATTATAGGTTACTCAAACACAGATGACAACACGCTATATCGTGATGTAAAATCATTCATATAACGAGCTAGTGTTTAGAAGTATGTAGGTGAACAAGCTGTGTGTGAAAATACTCTGAAGACATACCTGTAAGGGCGACATATTTGCGAATGGATTTGTCGCCATCTGCTGGATGTGTTGAGGAATTATCACTCAATACATTATTTAATAATAATTAATTTCATATGTATAATTTGCTGATTTTACTTTCTTAATAAATTGATGAGACAGTTTTTTGCCAACAATTATATTTATTTTTCAATTAACTTGGTGCGCCCGGAGTACGTCACGTGATCGCAATATGGCGTTGCCATGATGGAGCGACGCTGACTTTAAAAAACCTGATGGATAATCACGTCATTATTAAAACTCTCATCTGTAGGAAGATACAGTAACCAAATCAAAACCTACAGTAAATGTTGAAACATCACATGCACGAACAATATGTGTGTACTGGTTTTTAGATGACCTTCAAGTCATGGTTGGATATAACCAACTGATTGTAGCGCAAAGACATTTATCAACAGGTGAGACAAGGTGACATACCTTTTTTGACAAACCTTTTTGCTACAGGCTGTTACTTTAGTTTGACGTTCCATGTAATGTGTTAATGTGGTAGATATTGCTCGGTTTGCCTTTTTTTATTTGTAGTGACATAAATTTAATGTATTTCAACTTGTGTTGAAAGAGATGCAAGTTACCATGCTATTTCAATTCAATGTGGACTATATTTTATATTTCAAAAAATATAGGGGTTAAAACGTGAATGAATGAATTATTTTGCTTCCAGACAACTTGGATTTAGGATATTTCCCACATCCAACCCGGAACTACCTTACGTGAAACGTTAAAACAAAGTTTAAAGTATTTTTACAGCACAAAATAATACGCAACAACATCTTTAGTATAAGTTTCATTAATAATTTATATTAATATATAAATACTGGTTATGCGCTCTTTAATGTGCCGGATGTTTGACTGAAACGAGGTGGGAGAATGAAACATGTATGTTCGCATGTCCGGCAAGAAAACATTAAGTCTTTAATCTTTTGTGTTATTTATCAGTTTTTATTTTATTTTCTTAATTGAGAAGAAATGCAAAGAATTTCAAACTTTTTTGTGAAATTTTTGGTATTTTAGGTTATTTAATATTATTTCTTATTGTTTAAACATGCTGGCCTAAAAATAACATTTTATATCAGTATCATTTACCCCTCAAGAAAAAAGACAGTAATGCCAAGATAAAAATATAATCCCTGTGTAAGTGTCTTTGTAGACACAATAATTTACATGTAATTATTTAGTAGACACACAGTGATTAATATAACAGTATAAAAAAAATTGTTATAAGAGATTAAATGAATTCTTCACATGTTTGTCTTCAGCTAAAAGAACCAGTCAGACAATAGCAGAGGAAAAGAAAGTTTCCGCCCATTTCTTTATGTATATGCCATCGCTCACAGTTCAGTTTCATTGGACACTATGGCATGTAGCGTTGTACTGCTGCTGGTTTGTTTTACTGTGAGCCCAGCCGTGGGTTTCTATGGCGGGTCTATGACTTTTACACCTGGAAACAGATATCCAGATGGATTGGTGGAGGTAAGCGCAGGGTGCAGGTCATTCTCATAATTTGTGTTAATTTTTTTTTTTTTCTATTTTGATGCTTTTGTCAAAAAAGTTTAGACTTATTGTTGATCCGGAAAAAAAACATTGCTTGTTGTCCCAAGGGTTAGACTTAACATGGATTAAATCTTAGTAAAGGTTTTTGTCTAGTTTAGTCAAGAATTATTAATATTATTTTGGGGGAATTAAAAAAATAAATCATACTGTATATTTTCATATTGTATATTTTTAAAGTCCTATTTTGTAATTGTTGTGTGAACAAGTGAACATTATACTGGACTGCTGTGGTGTTTATCATTTTCATTCAACTATTTCACATTTATAAGAACAAAGCATATTGTTTTATATGTTGACAGAACCTGGTTGGTAAGGCAATGATCATGAGGATTATTATACTGTATATGCAACATTTTAATAAATTCATTACCTACAACGTTTGTCTGCCTTTTTCACATTTTACCTGTTATACTTGAAATTTTACGAATAGTTTTGTACTTAATTGTGTTACTGTAAAACATTGCAAAAAGAAAAAGCTATTAAATGGCTACTTAATAACAGGCAACAACGTAACACAGCCAACATGCGTGAAATAACAGTTTATTTCCTGGTTGATAATGTTTGTGAATTCTCAATAGCTTTTCTGTAGTTCAGAAATTGAACTTTGTATAAAAAAATATATTTATTAAAAATTATCTTTTAAAAATGATTGACAGTGTGACAACTAGCCCTATCTTTTCTCTTTGCATGTGGCAGGTGCATTTTCACTTCAGAGAGTCCAGCAGGGGACCTTGTGTTTCTCATTCCAGCTGGATCTGTGAGAATGTGCCATGTGGTGATTTCATCTATACGGGACCTGAAGTGACAGATCAAGACCGTTCAGATGAAAGTCTGTGGTGTCAGTCAGAGCTTCACATCATCACTAATGTCAGCAGTAATGCTCCTCTCATTCTCAGGTGAAATCAATCATTTGTGATAATAAGTTGTTTTTATTTTATTTTTTTCACATTTGGTTATTTTTACATATTTAATGTAAAAGGAATTATGTGAGATCGATGTAAAAAACAACCCACATGAAAAAATACTGTGTCTACTTTAGTATTTACTATAGTACACTGTAGTAAATTGTGGTACTGTATGCTGTACTTTATTATTAGTGTATACAGCAGTATACTGTAGTATTAAACTTTAATATTTACTATGGTAAGGTTGGAAAACACCACAGTATCTAAGAATTGTATTATTGTTTACTATAGCAAATACTTTTACTAAATATTACAAATACTAAATTCTCATAAATTCCTGATTTTACTCTTATATTATGACACCATACACCTAAAACCCCCAAAATTGACACATAATAACACTAAAATTAGGACATACAAAAACAAAAACATTTTTAGTCAATGTAAGTTCTGTGTTTCCTTCAATAATTTAAACTGTATTATTATTAATACATTTATAGATTAATGCATTTTTCTCATTTAATCAAATCTCTTACAGTAACTCTGGTTGTTGCTGGGCAGATAATGTTCATGCTGTTGGTGGATGGACACAACGCACTCATGTTGACACGGGACGACGGTCAGACACTCAATCTTCAAACAGATCCCCTGTTTCAGCAGCAATACCCAATATAAGGCATGTGCTTTTCAAAATTATACTATCAAAATATATTTTAATGTTATATAGATGACATGTATGTCATTGTCTATGTCTTTAAAACCACAATAGCTTCATTTTGCCTTTGATATCTGTTATCAGGATTCCTCAGAACTGTTTCCAGAGCCTTCACTTGCTGGCACATGACCCTGATGGAGATGTTGTGAGATGTAAATTTAATGATGCTAACTGCTCGTCGTGTCATGAGCATCCAAACATACATCTGGATGAGGTGCAATAATGCTTTCTAATCACTTCTTCTAAAATGGCTAAAAAAATGAATATGAGCAGGAAAATCATTTTGTATAGTATCTAGTTGTTTTACAGTAAAACTGTCACTGTGTAAAAATGAGTTGCTGGGCATAGTGTCATTACATCAAAATATTTCATTGCTGAACCCTGCAAAGTTTATTTGTACTATTGTTAGTGCATGACAGATAGTTAATGCTATTTATTTTGATCGTCTAGGACTCGTGCACTTTGCACAGAAGCGGTTTATTAGATCTAGGTCTGCATGTGTTCGAGCTCATGCTGGAGGATTATCCTGTTTTAGAAATAAATGTGACCAGCAGTGATGGAGTCTCTTCAGCCAAAAAAGCTTTTAATCTGACCGTCAACCCAGACCCAACTGCTCTCAGTCAAGTGCCTCTGCAGTTTGGAGTAGAAAGTAAGTGACAATTGCGTCATTACCACCATGCAAATACAGTTTGCATAAAATAGCAATTACCAGAGTTCAAAACTTTGTAAAAGTCATTACAGTTCCAAATTTAAAAGACTGTACACTAGACATATATCTGTTGAGTCCACAGATAATATGAATAATACGAATCGTGTCCAGCAGAATAACAGATGATTTTTCACGGTCAGACATTTGTGTTTAAAGGACCAGACCAACTGGTTTGTGAAAGAATAACAGATTCTATTGTTCATTATATTGTGGTATGGAATCGAAAGCAAAAGTGAGCGTGTGCTGCAATTGCAAACATATTTGTGAAAAGTAAAACGCTGTGATAATACATCTGTGGGATATTGGACACAAAGGTCTACTGTATTTCACTAAATATCTAGATTAAATGATGAAGTACGTAAGATGATCATGACACCAGCGTGAATGTTCTTAAAGGACAATTTGACCAAAAATAACAATCTGATTTTCATTCATGAATTGTGTAAGCTGCTAGGTAATTGCATTTCAAATCTTTCCAGTTTCTGCACCAGTTCAGAGTTGTGTTCCAGGTGTGGACAAACCCAGTTTCCTCACACCAACTCCCATACACGGAGATGTACATCATGCTGCTGTGGGACATGTTCATAAGATCTCACTGCGAGCCCAGAGCTCAGACAGCAGGTCTGAAATATGTCTGATGTTGCTTAAAACCAAACTCAACAGAGCATGTTTATTTTGAAGAAACGATTGTGGCACTAAATATATCTTAATAATATAGGCCATGAATTATAAAATCATTATCAGCGGGGGGCCATTGGAAATTTATAGCACAGTAAGAGGTCAGATGTACAATTTATCTGTCATTCAAACACACAAACACATGATTGACCTGTCAGAATCAAATACAAAAATAAATGTGACCCTGTCTGTGAAAACAGACTAAAAATCTATAGTCTAAAAATCTAAATCTGAAATAAAAAGTTTGAGTTCACCTATAAATTCCACTATGATTTCAATCTTTGACATAGTTTTACTCTGTCAATATTAAATATATCAAGGTTATATTTTCACCAAACGGTCTTTACATTATTTAGGATGGTTTTATGTTAAAAACTGTAAATCACATAAAAACGACTTTAGCTGGGTTTTTACAGGCAGTGTCACAAATGATATTTACAACCCAGTGCTAATTCATTTACCCTGAACCCAAAGTGTAGCTGTAAATTCCTTAAACATCTTTATTTAGTCAGATTTATTATATATTATTGTATCTCAACACGCTAAGTATACATTACAGTTTGAGATAACGTTATGTGTCTTTTGCAGCATCTTGGACTTTCAGGTCAGTGGCCCTTATAATATGTCTAAAACCTTAAGAGATGAGAGTCATGGAGTTACCGTGGCAACATTGACCTGGACGCCACAGGAAAAAGATTTGTACCGTCACGTACCTGTGTGTTTCACAGCAGAGATGCTTCACAGGTATAAGGAGGTCTATCTTGAAGCCTATTGGTTGTTGATGTGTAGTTTCTGTGGAGCTCATGTCTGTTTTTCTTTATCAGTCAGTCGGAGATGAGGTGCATCGTTGTGGTTGTGGCCAAATCAAGGGTTCTGTCGGGTAAGAGAGATTCCTCAGATATTAAGGTTATGTAAAATACACTTGATTGATAATGCCAAAAATGAAACATGTATTAAGGTGAAGCAGAAGTGCTCTGTAAGAGTGACAGCATCAGCATCGTGGTGAATAAAAGCTCAATGGAGGGAATCGATCAGAACTGGCTTCAGCTGAGAGACCCCGCCTGCTCGCTTACATCCAATGAAACTCACATCCTCGGCACTATGTCCCTTAACACCTGCGGCACTACAGTGGAGGTATGGTAACATAATTATTTTATATTAAAAGGTATTTAAACATTTGTTAGGTTTTTGTACAATAAGTGCAGCCCAGTCAGTAGCCTTTAAAATGATTACAAAACAGTGAAAATACTAGAAAATTGACATTATGTTTGCAATGACAGATCAAACAACGATGCCACTAAAGAACCATTCAGCCAACAGTTCTTAAAAGATCCATTTCTTTCTTTTTTTATAGTTTAAAGAACCTTTTCTACTACAAAGAACCTTTTGTAAAACAGAAAGCTTATCTGGATGTTGAATGTTCTTTATGTAACCATTCAGCCAAAAATACTTCTTCTATGGTATCATGAAGCACCTTTATTTTTAAGAGCCTATTGAAGGTATAAAGAAAGTCAAGCATTGCGCTTACATGAAATATGTTTATGTCTACATCTTTTTTAAATCAGGACTCTGGAGATTTCATGGTCTTCCAAAACGAGATCAACTCCTTTGAGACCCCCAATGCCGTGATCACCAGACGAAATCAAGTCAAGATCGGCTTTTCCTGCCAGTATCCCAAACTAGCCAGTGTCTCCAGCCACTACGTCAACCATAAATCCGACTACATCTTCACTGAATCCAGCTTTGGCACTTTCGGTTACTCCTTTGAAGTTTTCTCAGACAACAGCTTCAGTAGTCGGGTAGATCCAAAACTGTATCCAGTGGAGGTTAAATTGATGGAGATGATGTACATGGGCATTGAAGCCCATTCTGCTCTTCCAGAGGTCAAACTCTTTATTGAGTCCTGCAGAGCCACTCCAGAGGACAACCCATATAGTGCCATCTATTATGACATCATTAAAGACGGGTGAGACTAAATTATATTTTCACTTTTTGCAAATGAAAGTGGAAATGGGCAGTCCAACGTTATGAATGTGACATTTTCAGTCAAAACATGAAATATAAATTCTCACAGAATCAATACATTGAATCAGCTGTTTATATTTTACTAAACACTGTTGATAGAGTCCAGACAACCGAAAAATATCAGTCTGTGCATGAGTTTTTTATAAAATGAAAATATACATGCATTTTAAATGTGACTGCAAATAACAAATTGATACACAAACCAGAAGCAATAATATCCAACAACTGGGGAAGAGATGACTCATTAATTACTATTATTCATTAACAGGAGCTACTAATTATAGAGGAGTATATTATCCCATAACCAAAGGGATAAAGTATAACCGTTATACACAAAGCTTGTGATAGGAAATGCTCAAAACATTCCAAAATAAAACCTACTGTTTGCTCTAGATTACGTTTCTAAGCTAATAAAAAGGTTTCAGGTTTGGTTTTATGAAGAAAGCGAGAGGTTTCTTTAAAAATCACACAGTTCGCCTTCGAGCCTTTTTGTTGTAGATCTCACAAAGGCTTTTAACATCATTTTCAATGTACAGTCACACCTTCTGGCGCCATACTACTGTAAGAAATATTATCTGTTATTTAAAAGCAGGGTTGCCGTGACGGTCAAAGCTCTTAATCTGCAGAAACTTGATCTGTTGCTGAGTGCTTATGATACAATACAAACAATGATTAATAGAAATAATATATAATTATTCATTTCACGGAAGGCATTGTTTAATAAAAAAGCAATAAATATTTGTGGCCCTCTCAGAATCGCATTATGAGATTAAGAGCATAAAAGTAGTCATAGACAAAAAAATTTAAAAAAATGTATATAAATGTCATTTATATTTATCACTGTAAATAATGCATTACATATACAGATCATGCAAATACAGTACTCAAATTTTATTTTATAATAGTGAAATTAAGCATTTCAAATACTGAAATTAATGATTTTATGTACACTTTTTATTATTTACACATGCAGTTTGCTTCCTAAAGATTCATTTTGATCTGGTTTTACTCAGTCAATATTAAAGATATAAAGGTTATATTTTTACATACATTATAAACAATAATTTTGTGTTAAAACCATAATATCACAATAAATGACTTTAACTGGATTTTTACAGACAGGGTCACATATTGTTTTTAATTTTCTCTTTAACAACCTTTCAACACAAACTTTCAAGTAATAAAATGCTCTCTCAAGACGTAATCCGCTCATCTCTTGATATATTTTATTATAGGTGTATCATGGACGAAACAGTCAAGGTTTATCCAAGCGATTCCATGAAGTATGACTTTGAAATCCAAGCTTTCAAGTTCACAGGAGGTTTTGATGAGGTACATCATATTTATATAACAATGATGTGATGTGAGTGGGATTTTTGACCTCAGTAGAGTAAAATTGTGTCGACAGGTATACATCAGCTGCTCTGTGATTCTGTGTGCGGAGAAAAGCTCAAACTCCAGATGTGCTCAAGGCTGTCTCGGCCAAACCTCACGCAGACGTAGACGAGATTTAAACCAAGAAACTGCAAGACATTTCATCATGCAAGGTCCCCTGCGTGTGTCCAGAGAGACTCAGCATGTGGCGGAGGGTATGTTGATACAGTTTAACAGAGATAACCACTTTTAATCTTGGGTGTGCCGTGTCATTTAGTATAATTGTTCTTTTATTTTTAAAGCATCAAATTATGGAGGAGCTGTGCACATCAGCACAAGCACCGGGGTCTTTGCAGGACTCTTCATCATCACCATTATTGCGCTGGTGGGGCTGATGGTATATAATGCCAAAAAAACAAGAGCAATTGACCGTATGCATCTATTGTCCACTTTCTAAGATCTTGTAGATGTCAGTGTGAATAAACACACAAACAATCTATAATCCACCCAGTAAATACGTGAAGTTTCAAGTTGTTCCAGTTTGCTGTTTTGGATGATGAACAATAGATTAATACAACAATGACCTTTTGAATGCCTGTTATTGTCTTTTTATTTTCACTGTTGACCCTATTGTCTTACTTTCTTTTCTCTTTGTGAATAAAATGTTTAATTGAAAATAACCTATATATGTATTGTTAGGTGGCATTTTTTACACATACACCGAAACAGTTCTGAAACAACGACTTAAATGTCTAAATAACACAACATGAAATTAACATGACAAAAACCCGTACAATATCCTTCAGTAAAGCAACTTCTTGCGATGTCATTGATTATTCAGAAGGTTACCGTACAAAGAAACATAAGCACAATAAAGCATGATTTAACATGAAACACAACTGCAGTTAAATTAATACAAATATTTACATTACTGCATTTTCTGGAAAAACAAATCTGTAATCTGTTCAATCAATTTAGCGGTTGAAATGCTTCCAATAAAGATCTTGAGAACAATCTAGCATTCCTGTGCTATTATACCTGCGTCAGTTTTTGGAAACAAACTTCCTGATGTCTAAAATAAAATGACAGACGCCGCAGGGCAAGATGTGACTAATGAGGAAGAAGACAGTATATGTCCTTATGTGACATTAAATTTTGATCACTTGCATAAGTGTAGTTTCTCTTTAAGACTTCAGATAAAAGAATATATAGAACAGAAGACAAATTTGTATGATTTATTTGGTTGCAGTATATAAGAGTTTGTAAACAGGTTTGTAATCAGACACTGACAGCTTTTATGAAGTGAATACAACATTTCTGTAATGTTTAAATGTTTCAATACAGTATTACCATGTTTGGGTCAAATATAGACATTTTCTAGGTTAAATATTTTACCCAACCATGACAACCCAACCATTTTTAAAGTGAAATGCATTCGCTAACATGAACTAACAATGAGCTTTATAGCACAGCATTTATTAATCTTTGTTAATGTTAGGTAATCCCAATTCAATTGTTCATGTTAATTCATTGTGCATTAACTAATGTTAACAGATACAACTTTTGTTTTTAAAATGTATTAGCAAATGCTAAAATTAACATGAAGAAAGATTAATAAATGCTGTAGAAGTATTGTTCATTTTTGTTTTCTGTTGGCTAAGTTATTTATTAATGTTAACAAATACAATCTTATTGTAAACTGATACCAAATATTTTTATAGATGATACACTAATTTCAGTCCAAACATAATTTTTGCCTTATTGTGGATTCAGTTATTATCATATGTTGTAAAACCAATTTCTGACAGGTGTTTTGAATGGACAGCATTCTGTTAAAGCAATGTAAAAATGTTTGTAAACAAACAGCGTATTTGTAAGCAAGCAGAAAAACATATTGCAGTGATTGAGAAGAAAAAGGTATCTGATTCTCTAATTCTTTTATCATTTACTCACTTTCATGTCATGTCAAACCAGTAACACTTTCTTTCTTTGGCAGAGCACAAAAAAGATATTTGAAGAAGTTTGGGAACCAAAACAACACTGACCCCCATTGACTTCCACAGTATGGACACAAAACTTCAGAGATATTTCTCAAAAGATGAAGATAAGGAGTGATACAGGTTTGGAATGACATGAGGATGTGAATGATAAATTCTGAATTATCAGACTTTGACGGAGTTGCTTTTGTGCATACAGTATGCTTTTGGGAGGTCAACCTCTTGATGGATGTAGACATGTGTATTGTGACTGTCACGCAAATGCACTTTAATAAGTTTCAACCATTACAAAATGAGATATCTTAAGCTGACTAGGGGACAAAGAAACAATCACAGTACAGTTTCCATTATTCTGTCATTTCAAGAACAAACAAACAGAAACATCAGTGACAATCTGTCAACTTGTTGGCATGTAAAATCCTGAATGAGTATTGTTCATTAAAAACACACGCTGTCCTGTAACATGTATCATTTAACACGCTGAATAAACAGTTGCATGTCAACAAAAGTCAAGTACTTTGCATTAGTAAGAATAACTGTGAACCTTGACAGTCTTAGAAGTAAGGTGTCAGCTTTAGTCTCGTATGAAGATGAGCTATAGTTACAAGGTACTTAATGATGCCGTAGAAAAACCATTCCAGCTGTTTGGTTCCATAAAGAACCTTTAATATCCAGAGAACCTTTCTGTTTTATTTTGTAGTGGAAAAGGTTCTTTAGACTATCAGAATTGTTTGTTTAAGATCATTTGACTGAAGGGTTCTTTAGGAAGCCAAAAATATTTCTTCTATGGCATCACTGTGAAGAACCCCATGACACATTTATTTTTAAGGGTATTCTTCTGAATTACTTAAATAACTCAAATGTCCTGTTTTTGTTTTTTGTTATTATAGGCCTTAGCCAAAGCTTTTAAACAAAAAATACAATAGAGAGTTGGCACACTTTCTTATAATCAAAGTTTGACTAAAATATCAATTTTGTAAAAGCATCATATTATAATATATATATAATATATAATATATAAATCAGAAAGTTCACCGGTGCCAACCAGCTGAATGACTCCTGGCTCAACATGATGTTGAAACTTACGAAATAATAATGTAATCTTCAAGCTGTGTTTATAGTAGGGACAACTATCTTGAGATAAATGCTTTTCATATAGATTTGGATAATGTAATGCAGAACCACATGTACATTTGTCACGAAAGCAAAATGTTAAAATAAGGAAATTCATTTAACATCTTTCAACATTTTGTGCTCTATCAAGCATGAAAACAAAACATAATGTATAAATCAAAAGACAAAATGAAAGTGTTTTATACAGATTTCTGTTTTTTTAGTACTGTTTTTTTAGTACTCATGTATCGTTTCCTCATAGCACCATGTATCTGCTCTATCATTACTGATCTTAACTTTTGGTATTTTTAGACCGGGTCTGTGATACTGTGTTATGTCTACACAAATGTTTTCAGTCGTTCATTCATGCAATAAGAGTTCATTTAATTAGAGTTAGGTTTGAAGTATGGGACTGGGGAAATACCCATAAGCTGATAATTTAATTAATTTAATTTTACTTATGGAAACATGTAGTAGTTTTTGTTAAGAATAAATATAGCTCTATGTATTGTTGATATTGTTTTGTTGCAATTGGTCCAAAACAAAATATCTTATAACATTATTTGTCTGGAACTGTTCAGCTCATCAAATGAGCCTTTTAGTAAAACATCAGTAGGAACATTTAACACAGCTTGATGATTTTTATTGTTTATTTGATTTCATCATGTAATTTAATCCATCATGCAAAGTTTACAATATAAAATTTAATAGATCATTAAACTAGTCATGCTAGCCGAGTCTAAATGAGTTTTGGTTATGGGTAAGTCTTGATTTATTTTCAAGGTTCACAACTTTCTTTAATTTAAGTGGCAGTTTTATCAAACTGTTCACACTGTGTTTGCTTTCCTTATAAATATAAACATTTTAATTTCATTACAGGAACACTCATGTAACTCTTACGGTATATGCAGTTATGGGAAATGCTGCATCTGTTGCATTTCTAGTCTGAATTCATTTTATTTGTTCATCTAGTCTGACTGGTTCATTTTTTTTATTCCCATTCCAACGCTATTGTCGAATGAAGCAACAATAACACATGAATTTAAACATACTGACAAGGATAGATGTGAGAACAATACCTGCTGGAAACTTGAAATATAATTGATGTTTCCTGCTTACGTTGACTTATCAGAAGACTAAATATTATGGCTTTATTTGTCTGTATGAACTTTTTGCAGGAACCAAACTTACACCATACACTCTTTAAAATAAAGATGCTACAAAGAGTTCTTCACAGCGATGCCATAAAATAACTATTTTTGGTTCCCCAAAATACCTTTCAGTCAAAGAATCATTTCTTTTTTCTAAAAGCTTAAAGAACGTTTTTTCAAACAGAGAACCTTTTGTGAGTGTGAAAGGTTCTTTATGGGTTTCATACAGCAAAAGGGGTTCTTCTGTAGCATCATAAAGCATCTTTATTTTTAAGAGTGTAAAGTCTTAAAGAAACTATCCATATAATTCACATGTCACGAAGCAAATAAACAGATGTGATGTATACTGTGGCCCTGTCTGTAAAATCCAGGCTAAAATCCAGTTTTTGATTTTGAGATACAGAACTCTTAAATTGATACAGAACTTTTAAATTGAAGATATCAAGGAGGTTATATTTTCAGTGAATGTTCTTTACATTATGTAGAACACAGCGGGTTTTCACAGACTGAATCACGACTGTGAAGTTTATAGATTTAAGGATCTAATTTTAAAATGAAACAAATTTTCTTTGCTTCAATCATTTACATACCTAAATACTTCACATAGTCCAGTTTACTAATCTAGTTTAATCCAGCTTTAATGAATTTGTTTGTCTTGCTCAACGGGTTCATTTTGTCACATGCATATACCCAACAAGCAATGGAAAACCCTGAGTATTTTTGGATCGAGCGTCAAAGCGCTAAAGATAACCCTAACCTAACCCTGATGAAAACAATATATACTGTGGTTTTATTGTGGTTAATTGAACAGACAATGCCAATCATTCTCTACTGCTGTATAGTCTTATTTTCCTTTTTCTGGAAACTTCTGATAATTTATAGATCGTTTCCTCCATCAGGTGCTTTATAAAAAAACGTCGGGTGCTGGATATTTGCAATAGATCTGAGCTCTGATCATCATGTATCTGACATCTCTATTCCTGAGTCTGCAGGTGCTGGTCACCACCATCACAGCCTCACACTTCTATGGAGGTTTGATGACTTTTAACTCAAAGATGAACATTGATGGATCATACGAGGTAGAAACTGCTTTCTTTGAATTGAATTAGATCTTAATTTTAACACCAAGATTTTATTTGTTGGGTTAATGATAGTAATATTTTAAGTCTCTGATTTAATAAAACATGGATTTTACAGGTGGAACTTAGATTTAAAGCGACCTACCATCACTGTAACCCAAATGAGTACTGGGCATGCAGCTCTGGAGACTGCGGCTTTGAGAACAATTTTGTGATTGGTCAAGTAGATTCGAGTATCAACGGGGGAACCTGGTGTCAGTCTGAGGGAATCATAACAAGGACAGTTTACTACAACAACCCATTTGACTTGCTGTAAGTATATACTGGACTTTATATTTACAGTAAAATTTAGGAGAGAAAGAGTTACTAAAGTATCTTATTGCTTTTATAAAACGCAAAATAAAATATTAAAACTTGAAAATAATATCAATGCCAGAAAAAATAATCGCTGAGAGATTGGTATATACAGTTGTGGACAAAAATATTGGCACCCTTGATGAATATTGCCTCTAAAAATGTCTCCTTTTGATCTTTATTTTAAAAATTCACAAAAATACAACGTTTCATTAAAGCAAAACTATTGAAAGTGGGGGAATATCACATCATGAATTTTTTTTTTTTAAATGCACGTTGGACACAATTATTGCCACCCCTAGAAATACTTATGAGGCAAATTTCTCTGAAGAATATTCCCGTTGATATTTACATTTTCTCAGCATACCAAGATATAAAACAGATTACAAGTGTATATTGATGTAATAAGTCTTTCAATGTATGTCAACAGCAAGCAAAGTTGCTGCTGGATCTATAACACAGTCACGATGGTTGGACCCTGGAGTCTTCTCACACATATTGACCTTGGAGTGAGATCGGACACTTCAGAGCCCAACAAGTCTCCAGTTACCACCACATTACCATTTCTTAGGTAAAATACTTTAACAATCATTCATGTTGTTTATGACTTCCTGTAGTTCAAAAATCATTAAATTGAAACATAATTAAATTAGACATGATTGTCATATTCATTTAAATGTTTGTTCTCAGAGTTCCTCAGAACTGTCCCAGAAGGTACAAACTCTTAGCTTTTGATCCTGATGGTGATCATGTCAGATGTAGATATGGACTCAGACACACTGATGAGTGTGGCATTTGCAATCAACCTGCTGGTTTTACTGTGGATCAGGTAAAAATAAAAAACAACTTTAAATTCTCCAACACACTAGTATTTTGTGACTGTTAATTATTTTAAATGGTTCTGTTCATATGTTGTCCAAAGCAAATGAAATACCATGTGGCAGCTAAATACTTTATTCTGAGGCAACAGATGTTCAGAGCATTTGTATATTTTTAGGAAAACTGCTCTTTGTCATATGTTTACACCTGGCTCCCTGGAGTTTACTCATTTGAGCTGGTAATGGAGGATTTCTCTACGCATGACATCGCTCTGTCCTACAACAACCAATTCTCAGAGACAAGAACAATTGGTGCCCTGAGATGTGGGATCCCAAACATCTACCAAACATCTACTACTGCTACTACAACCACGTCTGCACCGACAACGACCACGCCTGCAGCGACATCAACCACGACCACGCCTGCAGCGACAACTACCACGCCTGCAGCGACAACTACCACACCTGCAGCGACAACGACCACGCCTGCAGCGACAACTACCACACCTGCAGTGACAACGACCACGCCTGCAGCGACCACGACCACGTCTGCAGCGACCACGACCACACCTGCAACGACAACGACCACGTCTGCAGCGACCACGACCACATCTGCAGCGACCACGACCACGTCTGCAGCGACAACGACCACATCTGCACCAACTACAACCACCCTAACGACTTCAACCACACAAACACCAACTACAACCACACAAACATCGACTACCACAGAAACTACAACCACAGCTCCCACTTCATCACTAAGCAAAATTCCTCTTCAGTTTTCTCTTCAAGGTATTGCACATTTTTTAACGATATAAAAAAGCTTCTTACACGGCATCCTGTCCTCACATATATGTTGTTGTTTCAGTTGATGGTCCAGCACCATCTTGCACTGAGGGTGAATATCTGCCACGCTTCGTCCACCCAACACCTCATCATGGGGAACACCTCCAGGCTCGTGTGAATCAGGAGCTGGAAATAAGAATAAAAGCTGTTGCATCTTTTTCAAGGTATGCAGAATTCAGTATTCAGAAGATTAAGTAAGAGAAGAAACATAATAAGATATAGGACAACAGAATAGCATTTTACAGAAAATACAGACACAAGTAAATGTACAGTACAGTGAGCTACTATATACTGGGGATCAAACTTTCTATTTGGTTAGTAAGATTGACTAGGTTATGGACTATGATTTAATTTTGTTAAATTTACATAATTACTTAACATAGTTTAAATTTTTTTTTTACAAAAATTGGTCTTTGGGCACATAGAGATAGACGCCTTTGGTCGGTGCATTTTGTGCCATAAACATTACAAAATGGCTTGTTGTGGTAAACAACTTGTTTACCACAATAGAGAGAGAAGCTGAATGCTTACAGAGAAGCTGAATGTATTAAGTTTTTCTCCCAAAAGCAAGTATAGTTGCGAAGACCCACCAGCAATCCTGATGGCCTGCTATAGTCTGATCTCATCCAAATATTTTGGAATAATGTTGGAATAAGGTTTTCTAACACTGTCTTCTTATTTGGTTATTTAGCATCATTGATGTTATCTTTAGTGGACCGCTGTACAGCACCAAACACAAAACTACCACTGGCGAGTATGTGATTAACTGGACACCAACTGCAGAGAACTATGACCGACACTTTCCATTTTGCTTCATTGCAGAAGGACAATATGGGTATGTTTCATTCAGTAAAATCTTATTTCTGGCTTACATCATATCATGACTGTTAACTGTAATCTATCCACTTAAAGGTCTAACATTTACCAGTCTGAAATGAGATGCGTCATCGTAAAGGTGGAAGCAGAAGGTAGGATCATTTTATCAATTATTTTTTGATGAAGTACAAGATAAAATGTCAGAGTAATGATCGATAACCATAGAAATATTTTACTTAGATAAATATTTAACATTTTAATTTTTTTTATTTTCAGGACCTAAGGCACATGTAGCCTGCTTGCAAAACTCAATGTCTGTGGCAATTGAAAAGTCCACCATCTTAAAAATCAATGACAAACACTTGAGGCTTATAGATCCGTCTTGCTGGCTTCAATCAAATAACACCCATGTGTTCACCAGCATCCCTTTAAATTCTTGTGGCACTGAAATAGAGGTGAGATGCTCTAGTAGTTTCAAAATGAAAATCATTTTATTTTAAAGTTCAAACTAAAACTTTGTAAGCCTGCTGGGAATTATATTGTGGGACTTAGGAGCCTAACTTGAAACATTATTTCTTTACAGGAAAATGATGATGAGCTCATCTTCAAAAATAAAGTCATTTCTTCTGATGACCCCACAGACATAATAACCAGAAACCATGAACTAGAAATTGAACTTATGTGCAAGTACCAGAAGAGAAGCAACATTACATTTGAGTTTGATACTCACAGACCAGCGATCAGCTTCACAGAGAGAGGCTTTGGCTTATTCAGCTATGAGTTTGAGTTTTATCATTCTGCAAATTTCATCAACAAAATTGATCCAAACTCATACCCACTGGAGTATGAAGTGGGCGAGATGATCTACATGCAGATTCAGCCCGTCACTCCAGTCCAAAATACTGAGATCTTCCTCGAGTCCTGTGTAGCGGCACCCTACGATAATCCAAAATACCCAATCTCCTACCCCATCATCACAAATGGGTAAGATTCAGGAAACACTATGGTTTCTTATACAATTGTGTACAATCTCTTTAATGAAAAAGCTTGTTACACTTTAAATTTTAAAATGTCAAGTTGTTTTAAACAATGGTTTGGTCACATTTGGACAAACCCAACTTCATCCTAGAAAACTTAATGTCAATATGGTTGAACAGTATTTGGTTGGGTCAAATGTGGACAAACCCAACCAATTTTTGGTGAACCAAAAAATTATCTAAGAACTAAACCCAATGGTTAAGTTTGTCAATATCTTACCCAACCATGGCTTAAAATGACATATATATGCATTTTTAAAAACGTTTTTTTAAAGTTGTATATATATTGTTTCTAAATTGTAATCCCCTGAAATCCCAGTCCCCAGCCTAAAAATAAATCAAATGTGTTTTCTAATTTCAGATGCATAAAGGATGAAACTGTTCAGATTTTCTCTGACCATCAACCATACGTCCAGTTTGGGATAGAGGCCTTTAAATTCATTGGACTTCACGACCAGGTAAAGATGTCAAATATACTGCAATTAAGCATAAATCATAATAAATAAAACAAATAAAAAGCTTTTGTCTTTTCTCTACAGGTGTTTATCAGCTGCTCAATCATCATATGTGAGGCAAATAATCCCAGCACCCGCTGTTCTCAGGGCTGCACAAACAACCCGGTACCTCCCCCATCCCACCACCATCACAAAAGAGGGGCTTCAATTCAGACCGCCAGTCACTTCATCTCCCAGGGACCCCTGCGGCTAAAAAGTCGTATGTATTGATTTTTGCTTCTGACGTTCATGTCGATTGTGTAACATAACATGTTTGTAATGATTATCACCTTTATTCACATTTCAGAGGTCACTGTAAGCCAAGGTGTGAATCTGAACCTTGTTGTCATCGCTGCCTGTCTCCTAGCAGCGGTTGGCATGGTGTGCGGAGTGGTTGTCTACAGATCCAAGATGTCAAAGATCCGATACCAACCCTTGCCATCACATGAACTTTAAGCATGATGCTTTACATTTCTGTGTATTTGTTTCTTAAAACTCATTTATGTTTACAATACTTCAAAATCTATTTTATTGAATTAATGGCTGGTACATTAAAATATGATAAGCAGAAAAGAAATTAGTTGACCTTAGACATGAACTTTAAGTAAAAAAAGGGTTTATGAAAAAGAAAATAAACATTGTTTATTGATTGAATAAAAAATAAAGAAAAAAAATATATGGTGTAAAGTCTGTTTTTTGTAGTTGTACTGTATGATTGTGCAAAGCAAACTATAAACAGAACAGATTAACAGCTATAACAGAAAAGCTTGTGTTGCCAATTTAACTTACTCTTAAGGAAAATACATATCTTCAATAGCTGAAACTGACTATTGACAAGAACTAGAAGAGATTTAATATCTGACAGTAACTGTAAGTTACAGTTACAGTAAGACCATGTCATAATTAAAATCAATGTTTGGGAAGCCAACTTTCAGTACTGCTTTGTGCAAATAATAAAACATAGTGACAGTAAAATCATTCATTTCAGTATTTAAAATCATTAATTTTGGAATTATAGGTGAAAATTTGGTTATTATCTCTGTTACTGTTTGTCTGACTATGACTACTTTGATGCTCATAATCATTAGATTTTGAGACTTTCGCCTGGATTTCACAGACAGGGTCAAATATTGATGTGCATGCTATCTAAATGTTAGGGGTTAGTTTAACCAAAATCTTGAGGTAAACTTCTGGCTATTATAAGCTGTTTTAAGTAAAAGGTTTATAGTAGATTTGAACTACAGAGACATGAAAAACACATTCAGATGAAAATATAATGTGAACACAGCAAAACAGAAAACAGTTTTTAGGCTTGTAGAACCAGATCTACTGTTAAACCTCTACTACATACAACAAAAATCTTGTTCCTTCTCTTTCCTGTCGATTCTAAAACCTGGTTTAGAGATTCACTGTTAAAATAGAAGACAGTTTCTTTGGTATCATGTAAAGATGCATACAAATACTAACATAAAATCAAGATATATATTAATGAAAACACGAGCTGCAGATTAAATGAAAGAAAATTCAGCATTAGATACTGTAATCTAGGTTGCTTGTCTAGCTCTATTTTCATTTCTGTCTTTCAGATGCGTTGCTAAGACGTCATGTCAACTCAGGGTATTTTTAAATGACAAAACGAAAGAACAAAGACATTCTGACAATGGTAACAATGTCTACCTTTCAAGAGAAAAACTAATTATGCCAGTCGTGTAAAGCAAGACAAAGCCTTTATTTTTATAGTACATTTCCTACACAAAGATTTGACATGACTTGCATAGCAAGGTACAATGTTATTATTGTTACTATTATACAGTATGACTTTTATTTTCTGCAAATCACAAGTTTAAAATATAGCTAAAATATAATATAAAGCATAAAATAATTGTATAAATGGTAACAAATCTGCCATATATGAACATGTGTGTTTTAAATATATTGCAATATACCAGATTTCTGTTTGGGACAAA
This sequence comes from Beaufortia kweichowensis, assembly GCA_019155185.1. NCBI lineage: Eukaryota > Metazoa > Chordata > Actinopteri > Cypriniformes > Gastromyzontidae > Beaufortia > Beaufortia kweichowensis. The sequence continues at coordinate 1,925,108 of CM032802.1, forward strand.
TAGTTTTTTGGACTTCAAGAAGATCCTATAGTGTTCAAATAACTTTAATAACATGATCAATGTTACACATTTGAAATAAACCTAGAAATAATGCAGAATAATCTTACAGAGCAAATTCAGTGTCTATGTGTTCACTATAGTTGCAATTTTAATAATTACTCTCCTTAATATCTGTCATAATCTGATCTGATGTTATTGTCCAGTTGCAAATCATAGCTTTTAACCACTTTCAACACCACTAGATTTTTGACCGAATGACCACTAAGGCTAATGGAAATAATTCCACTGTATAGCTGAAACTGAAGCTGGAGGGGTTGCTATGTACAGCAGTACAGCTTTACTTAAAATGTCAACAGAATTCAATTGTGACAAAGAAATCTGAGACTTGACAACAAACCTGTCAAAACACATTGTAATGTATGAAATCTCTCTGGCATGGCCTTTCTTTAGATCCAGCAAAGGAGACCGCTATGTCCAAGACTTTCCCTTTTCGTGCCGAAAAGGAAAATGATCCTCACCCCGCCCTACCCATCCACAAGGGTTCCCTTCAAGTTTTTTAAAGATGGTTTGAATTCATTTCTTTAATTTCTTTCATCTTAATCTATTGTGAAGTTTTTTAGTGATGATGCCAGTGTCATTTTGTTGCTATTAACTGTAATTTTTTTAAGTATTGAGAAACCCATGTATTGTTACCCCATTTAGTTTGTGTGTATATGTAGACCTTGTGTTTCATCACATTTACATTTATGCATTTCGCAGACACTTTTGTCTACAGGAACTACAGGAAAGATTGGGGGGTTTTCCCTGTTTTTGATCAGTCTTTTATTTGGTTTACTGTGTGTGTGGATTGTTCACTTGTTCCTTATGGATGTGTTTTCCCTGTGTCTTGCTCTTTCCTCGTTTGGATTAATAATCTACATTTGCCCTTAGGTTCAGCCTTTTAACCTTGTGTTAAGTCAACAAAACATAAAATTTTTAATGGCTCTGTAAGCCGCTTGAAAGTTGAAATTAAATTGAATTATCAATAATATAGTTTTAAACACAATGTTTATTTTAATCGTAAATGTTTGCACTATTACGTTCATAGTTGTGGTTTTGTGATTACTTGTTTATGAAATCTCACGGGAATCTGGACAATCTGTAACATATTCATCACTATAAAATTACACTAATTCTCTTTAATCCTTTAATTGTCTATTAATTCTATAATTTTAATCAAATTTAGGCAGGTGTTATTTGTACTAAAAACAGCTGGTGACCTTATTCATCATTTCGGTGTAATTGATAGTGAAAGAATTTTCTAAAGACAGGTTTTACCTGATTAAGTCATCAACTAATTCATCAATGCAGCATTATTTCCGTCAATGTGGCACATATGCAATACTAAACAAAACAGCTTTTTTGTTTTATGAAATATCTAAAATGTCATATTAGATTGATACACTTCTATTCTGAGAATACCAATGCAAAGTTTTAGAGAAGGCATGTGTTGTCTAAAATAGATTTTCATCCTACGTCATTGTTATAGAGTACAAGAATCCAAAAAGGAAATCAGTAATGCAAAAAAAACATTACAATTATAAATCAGTATTTGTCACTATAACTGCACAACCATACGCTTTTATCCAATGCAACTCAACAGTGCATTCAGGATTTACTTATTATTAGCATTCTGTAAAAAATCAAATCTAAAGTTTGCAGTTCAGTTATAAGAACGCTGTAAAACCGTGTAACTGTGCAGAAAAAGGGCAGAAACTAGTTAAATCTCTAATTCCTGCTTGTGTTTATTGTCATATAGTTTGCAAGGTGTGTAAAGGCATTTGCTTTGAATCACAAACATTGGTCAGATCAGTGTCTAGTTTCACATCTTAACCATGTGATTTCTTGGAAGAGGCAAGGAAATGCCCTCTCATTTTTTGTGCGTTGTTCAGCAACACACAGGTCATCCGAATAAAAACCCTTCCCAGACCAGAATTTCTTCTTACCTGAGGTGTATAAAAGCAGGTGCACAGGTGCTTACGATAGGTAGAGCGAGCTGAAGAACACAGGTACCATGATGTCTTCAACACTGGTATTGAATCTTCTGCTTCTCGTGTCCTTTGCTTCAGCAGGACATTATTATGGAGGTTCACTGACCTTCACACCTAAAGGAATAAATCCAGATGGCAGTCTTAGGGTAAAATAATTTTCGTATTAGTCTTTTTTGATAAAGAGAAGTTTAGAATTTTTAAATTCATGCAAATACTAAGTACTGTATGATTGTACAATTTTATTTACTTACGGTACTTTTTTCCTTCAAAATCTGTGATGCAAAATGAAATTTTAACCAGGCAAAATTAAAAGCATATAGAAAATCATATAGAAATTAGGGCTGCACGATCTTGAATATGTTATATTCGATATGCAATTTATTTTTTTAAAGCTCATTTAAATGAATAAAATATATTTATTTTAAATTATATAACCAACATACGTTTCATATTTTACGGAAAAGAAAGTATCAGCTGGCTATAAAAGCTTTGCAGCTTGTTGATTGTCTTGCATCAGAGCACTCGCACGGCACGTGCATATATTCAAACTAACATCCATGTGCCAGATATTATATTATTCATTTCGACCAAAAATTTTGACCATACGTTACTTTTTAAAGTATTAAAAATAAATCACTCATTTATTGCAAACCATTGCTATATGCATATTTGTGATGTTTCGATATATTGTGCAGCCCTAATAGAAATCAAATCTTGATAATCTGTGAAAACCTTCCCAACCTGCATCACTAAATCAACTTTTTAATATCAGATTACTTTTTAAACATATGTAACCTCTTTTTAAAAAAATTAAAAGACAAAAGCGTAGACACACATAACTGTACCTGTTGTGAACCTGGGGTGTATTTTATTATCAAATATTTGTTTTCTCATAAGGTTGAATTTCGCATCAAGCAAACCTATGATGAGATCTCGTGTTATTATCAACCATATTACTGCGCCTCTGGGGACTGTGGCTATGAAAGCAGTCAGGTCGTTGGAAAGGTTGATCGCAGCTCTAACGGCAGAAGCGCTTACACTAACACTTGGTGTCAGAATGAAGCTGTTATCACAAGAAACATTCATGGAAATACACCATTTGATATGCAGTAAGTCTTCATTGTCTGTTTACCTCTTTAATAAGTACAGGCAGATGTTGTACTTTTAAAAGGTTATTAGTTTTAAATAAAAGATGTTTCCTGATCAGTTTTTTATTTTATTACAGGGATTATTCCTGCTGCTGGGTGCCCACAGTTAACTATGTTGATTCTTGGAGACTCTGGACGCATGTAGATCTTGGCATAAGAGCTGACACTAAGAAACCCAACCATTCACCTCTCACCACTATTTTACCACTTATACGGTAATGCCATCTTTTACAATCTTTAACATTTTTTTCATTAAGACTGAAATATTCATTTATAAGACTTAGAACAAATAATGTATAACAATTATTTTGTCATCAACTTAAAAACACTATGAACAAACACACATATAAATGTTATCAATATGTGCTAGGGGTGGGAGAAAAAATCGATGCATCGATGCATCGGGATTCTTTCTCTAACGATTCTGAATCGATTCTCAAAGATGTCAGAACTTGTTCATCCTGAATATAACTTTGTTAAAATAAAAGCAATAAAATTAAACTTCAAGATGGGAATACTGTCAAAGAGATTCTAACTATAAACAAAAAGCATAAAAACTCTTTATTTATTTAAAATGCAAATTTATCATATTTGCAAAAATTATATGAAGAATCGTTTTGGAATCGGATCGTGAGTCCCAGAATCGGATCGGATCGCGTAGTACCTAAAGATTCCCACCCCTAATATGTGCACACCATACGAATTAAACACAACTTTAGAGATTCTCTCACCATGGTCTACTAATACAGTATTTTGATTATTGAACATTTTAAAAGTATTTTCTCTTTGTTGTCTGAAGTGGACAAAACACAAATAAATCAGATAATGGGTAAATTCAAGTATAACAAGTTGCTTTGTGATTAACGTCTGTTTTGTATTATATTTTTTCAAATCATTAAGTGTCCCCCAAAACTGCCCTCGCACATACCACTTGGTGGCGTTTGACCCAGATGGTGATCAGGTCAGATGCAGATATGGACTTCAGCAGAATAATGAATGTTACAGGTGTGACCAACCAAGCGGTTTCAACTTAAATCAGGTAAAAAACAGTGTAAATATTTTGGGTGTCATATCACGTTAAGGTACCTGTTTTAATAAATGTGCATTTTAATTTCGTATCAGCTGGCCTGCACTTTAGAGTACACAAGTGCCTACAACACAGGAGTCTATGGATTTGAGCTGGTTCTAGAAGATTTCCCCAAGAAACACACCATCCTCGCCTACAGTGATGGCTCCCGGTCTTACAGGTGTCCTCTAAGCAGTTCAAGAAAAAAGCGTTCAGCATACAACACCACACCTGGAATCACCACGGCACCCACGACTATCCCATGGTGGAATCACCAAACAAATAATGTTCCTACAGCATCATGGTGGTCGATGTGGTATAACCAACAAACTACCACAGCTCCAACAAATATCCCAGGGAGACTGGAGACCACAACATCATCACCTCATCAACGTTCCTACGATCCCTTTAGCAAGATCCCACTGCAGTTCAGTTTTCTTGGTAAGGTCTTTACTGTTATTTGCAAGCTCATCATGTGAATTTTGAGTGTGTGTAGTTTATGAACCTTTCTTTTTTGGATATTATATTAGTTGACCCACCAGCTCCTTCCTGCACTGAGGGACTCTACCTTCCACACTTTTTGTCACCAACTCCACAAAACGGAGAACAAATCCATGCTATGCCACTCCGAGAGCTAGAAATTCGGGTTAAGGCCACAGCAGCTTATTCAACGTAAGGAGTCACTTCACACAGTTGTGTACACGTGTGCGGATAAGTATGTGCGAGTGCAGGCCAGAATTAGAAATTTGGCTAAAAAATGTCACTAAAATGTACAATGTGGAAAATATTATTGTAGGTTTAGATATATACATTATCACATTTTCTGTATAAATAAGTGCCAATTTAAAAAAATAAAAAAGTTTAATAAAAAAACATGAAAGAAAATGAAAAAGTATAAATAATACAAATACTGCAATAAAATAATGCAGCATCTATAAAATTATGCCTATTTAATAGATAAAACTGCTTACTTTTTCTTGCAAACCAAGTATTTTTTAATAACAATTAGTCCATTTTTTAAACATTATTCATTTACCAAAAAATACAACCAAAAGGTCAAATTTGCCCGAAAATCTAATTCACGGGGCAAATATTGACCTTTAGTAACTAAAAGTTCACTGAAGCAGATGTGTGTTTAATAAGTGTTCCATGATTTTTTATCCCCAGGATTAATGATGTCATCATTAGTGGTCCTCTGAACATTACTAAGCACCCTTTGAGCACTGGAGAGTACGCCATCAGATGGACACCAATGACTGATGATTTTGGAGAAAGTTTCCCTATATGTTTCATTGCGGAGGGCTCAGATGGGTGGGCATAACATTCTAAATCATTTTCTTACTGTGAGTAACCTTTGAGGTGAATTTCATAACTCTTCTCATGTATTTCCAGAATGAGCATTTATCAGTCTGAAATGAGATGCGTTATTGTCACCGTTGGACGCCACGACGGTTTGTAACTCTCATTTTTTACTGTTTTTGCATTCTTTTTTTCTCATAAGTGCATAATTGTGATTTAATTCATTCTTGATTACTTGTATTCACAGTTAATGCAAACGTGATTTGCAGTGGAACCAACATGGTCGTGGAAATTGAGGAGAAGAACTCTATTGGGCTCCACAAAGACTATCTGCGACTCAATGATCCAGCATGTACCTTGGACTCAAACGGCACTCATGTGTTGGCAAACATTTCCCTCAACGCTTGTGGTACTATAATTGAGGTGAATCTTTTCTTATAGGGTTGTTGTGCGAGTGATCACAATCTACTCATATTTGCCTTTACTTAAAAACATCTAACTGAACAATTCACGCTGTGATTTCTTTTACAGGAAGACGACCAGTACATCATTTTCAAAAATGAAATCGTCTCATCTGATGACCCAAACAGCATCATTACCAGAAAACACTTGGTGGAGATTGAGTTCTCCTGCCGTTATGAGAAGAGCAACAACATTTCAATGGAGTTCACCGCAAAGAGACACATAACCACCATCACGGAGAAAGGCTTCGGGACCCTCACTTACAGTTTCGGTCTCTTTTCAACATCAGAATACACGGCAATGATGAACTCATACCCGGCAGAATTTGAGCTTGGGGAAATGATATACATGCAGATCGAATCCCAGTCTTCCATCAACAACACTGAGCTTTTCATTGAGTCGTGTGTTGCGACACCATATAATGACCCCAGCTACCCAACACCCTACACAATCATCCAAAATGGGTAAGAATAGTTCAAGAAGGGCAGCTATTAGATATTCTATATTGCATCTATCACTCAATTATTTATTGATTTTATTTACTTCAGGTGTATCTTGGATGAAACGGTACAGTTTTACACAAGCCATCAACCAAACGTGCGCTTTGGCATGGAAGCCTTCAAATTTATTGGACTGCATGATCAGGTAAAAATGCTTAAAACAACAATGGTTATGGCTGAATACATGTCCTGATTTGCTTGCGAACATCTCAATCTCTCTCTTTTTTGTCTAGGTGTTCATCAGCTGTTCAGTAATCTTATGTGAGGCCAACAATCCAAACACCCGCTGTTCTCAGGGATGCACAAACACCACACTAGCTCCACCATCCCACCACCATCACAAAAGAGAAGCACCAATCCAGACCGCCAGTCACTTTATCTCCCAGGGACCCCTGCGGCTGAAGAGGAGCACGGAACGAGATGGTAGCCATTTTAGATACAGTTTAAACTCAATGATTAACTATGTTTCCTCATTTTTCATACAATTTATTAACGGTTGATTTTGTTTATTTCCAGTTTCCTCCACAGCACTGAACCTGAATCTAGTTTTCATCGCTGGATGTCTCTTAGCAGCGTTTGGCATGGTGTGTGCGGTTCTGATCTACAGAAGCAGAAGACCACAGATCAAATATCAACCTCTTCAATCAAATGAAATTTAATGGCTCCTCTCAGACTCCGAATTATTATACCTTGATTGTACTTGATTATACTGTGCTTTCTCAGGGCAGATCTTGACATTAAAAGTTTTTTGTAATAGCATTATTGTCTATAAATGAATGTTATGGTTATTTCTAAGTACTTGTTTCTGCTTTGATTATAGCCAATACAGTTGTATCCTTACATGACATTCTTTTTATTTCTGCATGATGATAAATAAAAATGTAACGAAATTAAACTGAGTATCTGGGAAATTCCAGCATTATGAAAGTGACATTTTTTTTGTCAAAGCTTGAAATATAGTTTTTTCACAAAACGTATTTATTGCCAATATATTGAATCATCTGTTTACATTTTACTAAAGACATCAGAAAAATATCAGTCTATGATGGAAATAGAAAAATGGAAATGGATTTTTATGGATATGACTAAAACGTTATATACTACTTTATTTTGTAGGATTTCTGTGAATTAAAATGCCCAAACCAGAAGCAATAATACCCAATAAATAAAGATGAGATGACTCTTCAAAGAACATAAAACTGTTATTTTATTTTAATTTTCATGCGTTCATTTTCATTCTGAAAACAGCACCTGACTATGAAAAATCATGATTTAAATGGGTATTTTAACCAGCAAATATTAACATTTAAGCTATCAGTATGATGAAAACCTTTTGATTTTTTCATGGTACTGTGAGTTTGACACTGGCATTGAATTGCCACTGCTTAATATACTAAGTTATTGTCATCTGTTGATGTAATTAATCTCAAATTAATCTCACTGAGGCTTAAACGTCAGAATTCCTGCCCGCCTCCTGTCAGTCAGTCAGTCGCGTGCGCGCGTGCGCACTGCCTATGTCAGTTAACGCTTATTTCAGCTGGTCAAGTCTCAGTTGCGCACCAAAACTGCTTATGTCAGTTACGCAATGCCATGTGTCAGTACGCACTTTCGCACTGCTTAGCTGTTAACGTTTGTAAACAAAATGTCCAATCATTTCCACTCAGCTGTATTGTGTTTTTTGTGTAAAAAATAGTTAAATGATATTCAAACTGTATTTATTATGAGAAATTTAATGTAAAAAAATTACATCTAAATTAAACTTACAAAAACCTTGTAGTTTGTGATTGTTTTTTAAATCAATAATTATAATGATATAATTATAATTGTGACATTTATAATTATGGTAATTATAAATGAAAGTAGGTTAAATATCTGTTGATACACAGGTATTTATATCAGCCCTACAGCGCTTGATTAGTGATGTCAGTCAATAGACAATAAAAAATGCATGTAATTTAGTCACCTTGGCATCCCAGTTTTGGCATTCTGCTTTACTTTTACACACAAAGGTAAAATAAATATTCCTGTGTAAACCAGATGTTAAACAAATATTTATAAAATAAATACTTTCTAAATGCACTCAAATGCTCCCAATCCTCAGTTTTGCTCTTTTACTGCACTATTGGTAAGCATTTAATGTATTGCCTAAACGGATTTGTATCGTATGTCAAGTCATTGTTATGGAGAAGTACTGGAATTCATGAGAAAATGCAAAAGAACAAACAAACCAGGAAAACTTTCTCATGTTCACTACAGTTTACCAATGCAGGCATTGCAGATATATTATTTGACATGAGATACGGGTTCACAGTTTACTTACATGTAACGTAAAACTAACCTCTCAATTTTGTGTGACTAATCATTATAGTGATTAAAAATCATTGTAAACCAAAAAATCATTGTTACCCGCAAGTGCAATTCAGCGTGTGTCCAACAGGTGGCAGGCAAGCATTATAATGCTTTTGTTGGTAAAACTTACATTATTTTTTAACAATTTTAGTTTTTTTGATGTATTAATGTGAGATATTTTTAACGTAAATACACAAACCATTCTATTTACTTTAAAAATGTCCATGGTTTTTAGTATTCTACCACTTTTCCATGCCTGGAAATTCAATTATAGGATTTACAATGAAACCCCTATGCAGAAATAAAGAGTTGGTTGATGTTCCTTGATTTAGGATAAAGTCCAAGGCAACATATAGAAGGTCTAAATTTATGCTAATTTATAGGTTTATAGGCATTATAGCATTTGATTATGCACATTGCTAGAGTACAGTTTAAATCATTACTCTTTCAGTCTTTCATTATAAATGTATAGATACCTGCTGGATATGTAACTTGGCCTTTAAATGGCATCGATTTTCTTACCTGACGCTCCATTCTAGGGCGCCACTTAACAAGCAGTTGTTCCAATCATTATGCGCTCCTGATTCACAGGACACGGCAGGGAGCTTCATTAATCCATCAAACTTGGTCATATACTCTATGGAGGAGATTGTATGTTGAAATTAGTATAGATTGTCTGCTTAGATTCATCACTGCAAAATGTTTCTGTCTGTATGTAAGGACTGATAATTTATGATGAATGCTTTTCATGCATCCCACAGACAATCTATACGAGGAGGAATGCTGTTCTGAATGTAAAATACATTATCTTATGTCTTCAGATGCAATGGTCTTCCAATAAAGACAGTACAAATCTTTCTTGGTTTCAAAGAGGACTAGTAGTTAATCACATTAAAAGTCAAAAATACATTTCTGATCTGTACTAGAGGTTTTCCAGGGACTAGGTAGGTAAATAGGATTGTAAACTTTCCCAAAAATATGCTTTAAATTAGCTGTGCCAAGAATACTTAATTCAAACTAAAACCTAAAGTCTGAATAAATAAGCTCTAAGAGGATCACAATGTAAAAATAAACATTTCCAAATCAGCTTGTTTCAAAAGTTGGATTGCATAAGACACATGCAACCTTCTAAACAATTCAAAGAAACACAAGCATAATTGACTTCATTTATTATAATAAATATATTGTATTTACACTAATAAATACACTTCATATGTACAATTCCACTATCATACTAAACTGTTGAAACTGTTGCCAGATATGCATCACCCAGAGTCCATTTCTTCAGTGAACAAACAGTGACGGGCCATCTGCAGAACTGACATATACTAAAAGTTTCCTGACACACTAACAACAATATCTTGAATGTGTACTTTTTCAGGAGAAGTACCAGAATCCTCCAACTGAAGAACAAATACCTGTTGTGTGACAAAAGTTGTAAACTTGAACTTGCTTATTTACTTATTTGCATGACAAATTGAAAATGTTTCCTAGAAAAATCTACATTTGTATGTGCTAAGTGATGTAGTGAAATTCTTTGCAACCAGTAAAACACACCTGATTATGATGTGTTGCTATGCTTTCAACTTAGGAGTAACCAGTAATAATACACTTTTCTTGGTATTTCCATCAAACACTGATGTATTTTACTAATACTTCCCATCAAAATGTTGGCAAGGTGATGCGGTGATCTCCACATCAAGAGCATTAAGACATCTTATGCCTTCAGGCCTACTGTCATATACATTCAGACAGAAAAACTAAAGCCCTGAGCTGCTGTCATCCTGACAGGCCAAATTATACATGAAACACAATCTTCATCCATTACACTTTTAAAAATGCTGGGTTATTTTTAATCCAAAGGTGGGACGAAACGAGACAAACTCAACCACTGGGTTAAATTAACCTTACAAATGTCCATATCTGACCCAACTTTGGTCTGAAATAACCCAGCATAGGGTTGGGTTTGTCTCATGGGTTAAAAACAACCCAGCAGTGTATAGAAAGCAAAACTTCAATCATACTCAAAGATTGATCACCAGATATCCCAGAATTCCAGCAATAAGTAAAACAGCAGTGAAAATGATGCCCGCAAACACTTTCATCAGATCAGTTTCTCCCTCAGCAGTTTCTTTGGGTTCCTCCTCGCAAATGGAAATAACACCAACAGATGAGTTTCCAACACTGACGGTGGATTTCAACTCGGCTCCCGCTTCTTGTTTCGCCTCCACGGCCCACGGGGCCACCTGGACCTTCATCTCCATCTCTTCCATCATCTGATCCACCTGCGCGATCTCAGTCTCCAGGTCTTTGAGGTCGGCGGTGTCGATGCTCGCGTCCGCTTCGTACTTCATGTTCTGCACGCTCATGGCTCGAGCCGCCACGGTCGTGGTGCTGCCGGTCATCCCCGTCTGGACGAGATGTCTCGTGGGCACCTTCAGCGGGAAATCCTGCCCGATCTCCAGCGATCTTTTCATGTCGACCTCCAGCAGCTCGACGCTGCTGGTGAAGATGACCCACAGGCGCTCGTATTCCGCGCGGTCATCTTTGCTGAGGTTCTTGTCTTTCAACAGAGCCGTCAGTTTAGTCCTGTTAGCCACGGCCAGCTCCTGCGCTTTCTTGCGGGTCTTTTTCAGCTCCTCTCGTAGATTTTGGGAATCCGACGTGCTCCCCAAAGCGATGACCAGATGCCTGTAGCAAGCCGTCACTTTGTTCAATGCGTCTAGCATGGTTTTGCATTCGTCTTTGCCCATGTTTGCTATGTAGCTGTGGATACGTTTCTTCCAGAAAACAAAGTCCAAGGGATTGTCAGCGTCGGATGCGCTTTATTGAAAATAACAACAGAAACAACACAGCTGATGCTGATGCTGACCCTGTTCTAGTTTCCACGGCAGCGCAATAGCCATACAAATCCAGTCATGGTCGCGAATTCTTCACCGTCCATGTTCCCTGCCGGTGACAGAGAGCAGTCGGGCTTATCACTAAATGGATCCCTAAACGGCTTTAGTTTGTCTGCCGGAGATTAGGCTTCGGTATGTCCGCGCTGTGGGCGTGTGGAGCGTGAATTTAAAACGCTCGACCCGCTTCGTTTCGCGAAATGTTAATGCGCGCCAGATGTCCATTTGGAAGATAACAGGTGTTTGTTTCAAAACTCCACATGAGACGTCTGCCTCATATGACGTCACGTGGGCATTCCGAGAGAGCGACGCAAACAATCGGTTCTGCTGAGGATGATACGTCAACAAATGTTCTGCGTTATCTTCCGCTGTTTGGGTGATGATGCTGATGCTGAATAAGGTGCAATCCGCTATTCGCTTGTGTTTGGTGATGCCTTTATACAATAAAGCTCGCTAGTGAAGAACCAGTCAGCACCTAATGTTCTCTAACACTAACCTGCTGGAAGATCAGTCAAACCTGTCGTGATTGGTTGGCCGATACCATTTAGTCCCAGTTCTGCGTAATATTATAGGTCTGAAAATTAGTTTTTAATATACTGACAGCTTTGCATATAATATTTTTAATTCATTTCAAATGTATTTATATAAAGCGTTTTACTATGTTGCTTTATACAGAAAAGAAAACAAAAGATGGTATTATTAGAAATTCTATTTTTGTTTTGTAAAAGATGGTAATCTACTAAAATGGTGCATTCTTTTCCTGAGACTTTAGGAAATTTGGTTAAGGAATATCATAGATGACATGTATATGTGCCTTGGCTTAAAGTGAATTTATATAATACCATGAAATATACCTTAGCATCATGTACAGAAAAAATAGTTGGACCATTATAATAAAAGCAAAAAATTACATTTATCTATTCTATTCTATTCTATTCTATTCTATTCTATTCTATTCTATTCTATTCTATTCTATTCTATTCTATTCTATAAATTATACATTATAAATTATGACAGTTTGCATCTGTATATGCATAAAGATTATACAGGGCAATGTTGTGAACTTGTGATACATTACAAAATAAACACATAAGACTCTTATTATGCACTTTGCATGATGTCTTTCAGCTGTAAATGTTAGTTTTGTAATATTGAGCAGAACAGGTGGCAGAGATCTAAGAGAACATGCAGTCCAATATTTAATCAGTTGATATTTATAAAATCATTACACTGATGGCATGGCTGTCTGACAGCTTTGTTAAATGCTTGTAAAAATCTGTTGTGGAAAATAGCTGTGCCTTTACTAATTTAGCTCGAGTGAGTTTGGAACACCTCACAACTTTATCCAGGATTGAAAGTGTTGATGCTGAGTGGCTTTACAGGGTTTATTCTGTTAACCAGCAGAGCTTACAGAGGCTTACATTTGGACTTTAATAGAGAGAGTCATTCTTGATTTAGATATGGCAAACTTGTCAGTATTAGACTATAGTTCTGTGCTTTCATTATGTGAATTATATTAAACCACAAGTCGCTGTTCGGTAGCAGAACACAGACATCTGGATGGCACCTGTTTATCTTGTGATGTGTGTACAGTCATCATTTAAACCCCATCTGTAAAAGCACAGGCCCAGTCAGTGTCCATTTATATATAGAGAGACAATTTATCCACTGTTTGAAGTGTCATATAGTGGTCATGTGGTGTAATTTATTATTATGCCATATAATAAGATCATATTTTAGGAGACAATTACTCTTTTAAATAAACAGAAAAGATCTTTCGGACAATCTGATGATCTTTATTAAATAATTAAAATTGTAACTAATTCAAAGCCGTAAATATCAGTGATATATGCAGTGAATCACATCTCCATCATTGTACAGTTTTTCAGGCTTTGTTTTCCATATGGGTCACTATCACTTAATCACCACTAGCAACCACTCGAGCATGTGTTACGTATAATAGCATCTCGTCTCAAAACATCTCATGCCAGAATGAGCCTCTCATTAACAGACACCAGCTCGTTTGATATAATGAAACCAGAGACAGATAGATTAGATTTAGTCTTATTTATCACAAATTATATTCATTTCACATATATAGACCAAGATTTCTTTCCACATATTTAAATCACATTTCCCAATTTACAGATGGCAAATGCAAAGCGACTTGGAGTGCATTCAAGCTATACCAATTCTTTTAAAATCAAGCCTCTCTTATGCATTTCCTACTCAATATGTACATTTTAGCACAACCTTAATCAATTGAGCTACAGTAATACCATTTTTCAATAGATGAATATTATGTTCAATATCATAAGGTGTATAAAGTAATTGGGATAAGCAGCTCTGAAATATTTTCTCTTGATAAAAAGAGAGCATGTGGAGCTTAGAATGCCAGATATATTTGAACAAAGGATTAGTCATGCATTAATAAGGAGTAAATATTGATTTTGTTTTCAGTTCAATTCAGACGCAGGTCTGTATAATGGCTGTGTAATGGTAAAGAAACTATCCTGCTATACCAGGAAGGTTGCAAGCAGGATTTCAGACAGACTTTAGCTTTGCTTCGGTTATGTCACCATTGTTCCCTCGAGCGAGATGCTTCCAGACTGCTCCCCGGTGACTTTGCCTGTAATTACCTCACTGTCAGACACTGTGAATAAAAAGATGCTGTTAAATAACAAAAAAGACCAGTAGTCAGATTTGATATTGCTCCATCTGTTTAAATCAGAGTTTTTTATATGCAGCAACTTTAACAATGAAGCTGATATTGTTTTACTATACAATAAGAGCCATGATGTGACTGAGATTGCACCTGCTGGGACACCACATAGGGAGAAAGAGCTCCACATTAACCTGCTGTGTTCATGCACTATAGAATATGCCAGTCTAACCATCACCCCATAGGGTAAAAAACAGCACGTCCCTGTGAGCCGCTGTGCCATCTGCACTGAGGGTAGAATATAGTATTCCTGTAATTAATTACCAATGTTTTTCAAGTGTAGGCCCTATATGCAGAATAACAAAACAGTACCATGTTTTTTGTTTTAGACATAGACAAAAATATTATTTTAAAAATAATCAAAGACGTAAAATATTTTGTGTGATTACAGTATACCATGGCAAATTAAATATAGTTAAAAGAAAGTTCATTTCATTTTCAATTTAGCTTTTCATCGCTGATGAAACTTAATGGAGATCTTCTGTGTTTCATGCATCTAATGTTTCATTACAGTATCAACTTTGCTTCCACTAGAATGAATCTGAAAATGATGTTTCTGTTTTACGGGGATGTAGTAGAGAGCGTAAGAAGATACAGATGAGCTGTGAACTTGGGGTTCTTGGTGCAATTACAATCAAAGCCTGCTCGTTTTGCTGAACAGATGATTATGGAAATGATGTAAGTGCCTTGACTTATTATACATTCAATCCATTCAAGCACAAAACTGTGCGAGTGTGAGATGTTACAGGTTGCAAGTGTGTAGGAAATGACTTCTATCTACAAGTAAAATGTCAAATAATGTGCAGAGATGTATAGACGCAATAATAAGAACCTAATCTTGACAGTCATACACATCTGATGATGGCAAAATGTTTTTATAAATGCTTGTTTTAATTCAACTCTTCTTTCATTTCAGCTGTGACCTGATCTGAACATCCAGAGCTATTGAGAAAACTGATATATGAAAAACTCTTAATTTTTGCTCAGGGAAAATGTTGGTTGATGCTTAATGGTTTTGTTCCAGTGGATGGAGTGGTAACCTGAAACACACACAGGGCACACAAGCTCTTACAGGGCAAATGAGTCCAAAGGATTTCCAATCATAAGCATTGAGGTTTGTTTTGGAGGTCATGTACTGCTCACAAAAAAAATCACAAATGAGATGTCTTTAAAATCTTGACTGTTTCTCTTCTCTTTCACTTCTGCTTCAGTCTCCAACCCAAGATGTTTAAACAACTGGAAATCTTCTTAATGTTTCACATCATGTTCAGATTGTAATATTTACAAAGAACATTTGAATATGAGATAAATAATCTTTCATCAGCGTCTTACAAAACCAAATGATCTACGCTATCCAAATTAATTTTATAATGCAATACTCTTGCATTTGTTAACAGTTCTTTTATTTGTTTGTTTATAGTTTTTAATATGAATTAATAATTAATAAAAAATTAATATGGATAAAAGTTCTTCTTACACAAGAAAAACAGAAATCTCTGCTATGTCTTTTAATATGAGAAAAAGCAAAAAACATTTCAGCAACCCTGTACAGAATTTCAAGTAGCTGAACTGTAAGAAAAGCACTTGTTCCCATTTGATGCATTTTAACATTTACAAACCTTAGATATAAATGAGAAATACAGTGCAGAAAGGCATACAGAGTTTGTATCTGTACATTAGATATATAGATGTATGTAAACGTGATAGTGAGGTTGATAATGCAGTGTAAGGTTGCTCTTTGTTGGATGGGTCACCAGTTCAAACCACAGGATGATCTGCACATGCTGTAATCCAGATTAGCAGGGTACTAAGGGCCTCTGGATTAACACTATAATGCTTTCTAATGCCTCTTTTATTGGAAGTGGCCATTTTCTCTTCTTCTTCTAGACTTTTTAAAAAATAGACAACATATTTAAACCAAAAATTAAACAATTTTATTTACTAATGTTTAAACATACGAGACATTTCTCACTTTAAGTGATCTGCCGTTCATATTGGGTATGGCATTGGATTTAATTAGCTTTTGGTTTACTTTCAGTCCAACACCATACATTGAATGACTATATGTATTTTTGTAGAGACATGGCCATAGCTGACAGTGTGGGAGAGACTATGAGCTTTATTTATAGTTTTTGAGAAAGCATTAAAAAGTGATGAGTTTTTTCAGCAGCATATGAGGAAAAAGTAAAACTGCACACCCGCCAGACAAAATAAATGAGTAAGAAAGCTCGTCTTTTTTATTGAATTATTGATGCCCCACTCCAGAAATTCAGAAACTGTGTAGTTCCCTGTGCGGTCACACACGCAAAACTTGACCTGATATAACCAGCAATTCACATTTCCATATAGCTCTGTCCTGAATTACTGTTTTAATGACTGGCCTCTAACCCAAAGTAAATCCTGTTTTTCATCCATTTACTGTATAACCTTGCCTGTGAACCCTTTTAAGAGTTGAAGGTTTCTGCAATCTCTATCTTCATGCTATGCCATCTAATATCTGCTATCCTCTGATCCTGATGACACCTGCACTTTCATTATACACCTCTGATGTACCATGACTTCTCTCCAGTAAAAAGGATCATCCGAACGGGAGACAGGGCATCTGTCAGCGTCGGTTTTAGCACTAATCCGATCCCATCTTCACCTGTAGATAGCCGAGAATTCGAGGTGAAAGTGAACAGCTCTGATTCTTCAGCCCTCCCACTTCTCATCTCATCATTGTAATCACATGACAGACAAAAGATCCTTGCAAGCAGATAGACAGACAGACATTAAAGTCATTATGAAATGCAATGACACAAAGAGTCATTACAATATTCAGATAGAATAATGAGATATGATATCTTTTATGTTATGCTGTATGTTCAAAACACTTTCCGTTTACGTTTAAAACAAAAAACAGTACCTTCATTTAACAACTGTTAAAACAATGTATGCATCTAAACCCGGCAGTTTAAAAGCCTTTAATAATTATCTGAAATATTAATTCAGAGGAAAACATGACGCAAGTGTCGCATCTCAAATTATTCATAGCAAAAATGAAACATCTCAAGATACTAAATGAAACTGCTGGACCCAAAATCTAAATCTTTACTTGTTTGTGAAAGAATTCACAAAAGTGTCCAAAGAGTCTGTGTTTAAGCTAGAGAGGTTTCTAAAGCTCTAAAATAATAAATAGCTGAGACGTTTTCTAAAGCCTAGTTTTTCATGTGGAGAGGTTTGTTGCATTAGTGAGATGTTAAATAATTCAGGTTTAGTCAAAGATGTTTTGTGCTGAGTGTTACAGCACAGCCACCTGTCAGGCCGTGTGTGTCTGAATCATTATGAGTCACTCATTATTACTGTTGACTGCTGGGCAAGTGTTGGACCAGGTGAGAAAATCATTAACATTTCAAGACACTCTAAATACCATAAGTGACTATAAATATTTTTGTAATGCAATTAAATTTTTTTGTTTAAATAATCATAAATGAAAGGTTGTGCAACAGTACTATTTCCAAATCGATTCCTTTGCATCTATATACACATCATATCATAGTGTGTTTTAGGAAGATCCTAAAACACTGTAAATACACTCGTGGATCGTGTTGTGTTAAGCCAAGCTGAATGTTTCTGAGCACAGAGACAGTCTGGGAAACAGAGCGAGCTCCTGCTTGTACAATTCAGCTTTTAATCTGCTTTAGGGTATTGCTGGTGTGTGACTGTTATTTCTTTATTTATTTATTGAGCAGACTGCAATAGTGAATAAACTGAATTGGGGGAAAGGTTTCAAAGGATGGAACAGGAAATCATTTACTATGAAACGGTTTAAATCTTTAGTGAAGCTGGATAGAAGATAAGCGTTATGAAGCACTTAAAACATCATGAGACTCATGAAGCCATGAAAGCTTCATAATGCATTGAATTAAATAAATTACATAAACATATTTGATCAGGTTTCACATGACTGTGACCTTTCATTTGATCAAATAGCTGCAAATGTTTTGCTTAAATGTTTAGAAGACTAAATCTATAGCGCCACCCAGTGGAAAATTCAGGTTAAACCCCAAAGACCCACATTTGTAAAGTTTATTTTACGGGGATATTACAGATACAAAAACGTCTAAAAACCATCTGAAACGTTGTATTAACACCCATAACAGTCCATATTCATCATAAATGCACACATGAAAATAAAATGATATAAATAAACTATTTTATGTTTTTAGAAGAGTCATCTCTTCTCCATTTGTTGGGTATTATTGCTTCTGGTTTGTGTATTTTAATTCGAAGTAATCCTACAGTATGTATGCTGCCTTTTAAAAACGTGTGTTCTTTTTTGTGGCATCCATAACGCATGTATATTTCCTTTTTTTTTTATAGATAATTCGTGTATAGACAATGTGCATAACTAAATGTACAACAGATTGTTCAGTATATTGGTAATGAATACATTCTCTGAGACTTTATATTTTTGACTGAAAATGTCACGTCCATAACACGGAATTGCCCACCACCTGTTTAAATTCTTGAAGACAGATTTTAGGCAAGCTTACCTTTGCAAACTGACAGAGAAGACAGCAAAGCACATGCGTGACCTCACTAGTGCAGCGCTGCAGTTCTCATTACTGGCCGATAGGGGTCAGAGATGCGGCGGCGCGTGTTCGCATCTGTCACTCATCACACAACAGAAGCAGCATAATGATCGCGCTGAACCCCGGAAGTGTGTGTAACCCTAGCTATTATTTTACATCTTCAGAATCACTGAAACATCCAGTGAAATGAAATTATTCCTTTATATGTGTTTATCACTCATCTGAGAATCAAAGCCGGTGGATAAAGATTGAATCTGGACGCGGTGAGTACATGAAACGAATCATCAACACGACTGTATGGCTTCGATTTATCAAACCGATTTCAGTGTGTTTTCTTTTGAGTTATTGAAAAGATCCAATAGCCAATGGGTTTATTACTGAAATAAGAGTTATAATAAAGTCAGGTCATGTATTTATTAATCAGATGGTGTTTTAGAATTAAGGGTGTGACGGAAGAGTAGATAAACACACAGGTCAATGTGTTGATATGTGGATGCCCAAAATGAAGACTAAACGCAAATAAATGTAAATATGTTTATTGTTTTAAACTGTACAAAACAAAAACAAACCACGTTTACTCTTAGTAGAAGAGTGATGTTTAGATCTGAGTTTGTGTAATGTGATTTTTAATTCATACACTAGCGCTGAGAGACTATGTAATAAAGGAGATAAAAGAAGATAACTCAAGGTTGGGTTCAGTGTTAAATGCCTATCTGTGTTTTATCTACAATGCAAATTGTAGTTATGTTTAACTTTGACATTGTCAAATGCTTTTTACCTTCATTGATATACATAAACCTTTCTGTGGCTTTGATTATAAAACTAGAATTCAGAGGAATATACTTCAATGTTTATTATTAGTTAAGAAGGGAAGAAAATATGATCGTAGATCTGACACTATTAATGTGTGTGTGTGTGTGTGTGTGTTCGTGTGTGTGTGTGTGTGTGTGTGTCCTGCAGGCTCCAGACTATAGATGTCTTTAAGTTTAGACCCAACAGGGATTGAGAGGATGTCACTGTGAGGGTCAAACTGCACCGTGAGTCATTTCTGCTGTTCATATTTGACCAATCCCTTATCCTTAGTATTAAACAATTGACACGTTTTTGTTGTGAACACAACTGATAGTTCGTGTTGAGGAGACCTGTGCTGTTTGAACAAGCATCTGCGCCATATTTATGGATCCAAATATGAAAATAGATCTGCTCTTTTGATTTGATCCAGTAATCTACAACCCTGGCAATCACACAGAACAACATCATAGCAACAGCATTTGCATGTGAAGTCACTACATCGTTACAATTTTCTGTAGAAAATATAGAAATCTAGTTACAGCTGCAGTAAAGAATATCTGATCAGCATGTTTTCTTTGATTCTCAAAGACTTTCTTCACTGAATGGCCAGTGTGTCCGTTTTTGGCACTTACACATGTCTGTTTTAAGGGCTGTTTGCTCTTGGTTTTCTGAATGATTTGCATCTCAATGCATCTCCATGTAAATGAGTCGCTGAGTTTCTGCACAAACCCAAAGCAGAAACTTCTGGCCAGTTTTAAAAACAAGACAGCAGACTCTAGATTGACAGAAATATGCCTAATTAATAATGTATATGAGATTATATTGCAAACGATTAAACCAAATTGGTAAAAAGTTTGTCTTGTTTGAATGTGTCTTGGCTGACAGATGTGTCTGAAGCCAATGGGAAATGATTCTCTCTCTCTCGCTCTCTCTCTCTCTCTCTCTCTCTCTCTCTCTCACTTTCTCTCGCTCTCTCTCTCCCTCTCGCTCTCTCTCCCTCTCTCTCTCAGGACAGAATGCAGTCTTCAGGACACCGGTTGAGGGATGTGGAGCAACATCAACCTCTCCTCAATGGAGGAGGAGAGGAGGAGGTGGCGTCTGACCGTGTCTGGTTCATTCAGGACAGCTGCGGGATGGTGTGCGCTTTCATTACCTGGTTTCTGGTGATGTACGCTGAGTTTGTGGTCAATTTTGTCATGCTGCTCCCCTCCAAAAGCTTCTGGTACTCTCTCATAAACGGCGTGGCCTTTAACTTCCTGGCCGTGCTGGCACTGACGTCACACCTGCGTACCATGCTGACAGATCCGGTAAGATGCTCTTGTAGACTCTGTTTTATTCTTTTACAGCTGAAGTATTTCTCATGTTGATGGAGTATGTTGTGTTTTAGGGAGCTGTTCCTAAAGGCAACGCCACTAAAGAATACATGGAAAGCTTGCAGCTGAAGCCGGGAGAAGTGATCTACAAATGTCCCAAATGCTGCAGTATTAAACCGGAGCGAGCGCACCACTGCAGGTAATAATGATATTGCAATACAATGACACATATTTGCTGGTTATCGTTTAATGCTTAATGTTTTAGATGAACTAGGGAGGAGCTTTGCATTGTAAATTGTAAATGTCAGACTGTGTCCATATAGTACACAGACGTCATTCATTTCACAATAAGGAAATCAGGTTACATTTACATATTCCCTAACATATTCCCTTCACATCAAGTTATTTGCATTTACAGCAAGCATCAGTGACGATGTTTGTCATCTGATTCTCTGACCGTCTGTTGTTGTAGTATCTGTAAGAGATGCATCAGGAAGATGGATCATCACTGCCCGTGGGTCAACAACTGTGTGGGCGAGAACAACCAGCGATTCTTCGTTCTCTTTACTGTAAGTGTTACAGAAACCACAGTATTGTATCATGCAGCTACTGTTTCTGGATCGGTTCAGTTCAGTTCTGCTGTTTTCATCATCTTCTTTGACACTGAATACTGAATACATCATCATCCATGCAGAGGTTTTTAAGATGTACACTTCATCATGTGTTCATAGTATTATTTTGACAACCATAAACGGCTTACAATTTATATCATAACTCCTGTTAAAATGATTATTGTGATCAGTAATAATTATGTATTGTTTGCAGTTAAAAAGTTACATTGCTTAATATTATTACAAGATAAAAAAGTTGAACTGTAAAACTGTACAATTTGATGTAATATTTAATGGGATATCACTGTTTTGTAGATGTACATAGCCACTATTTCTCTGCATGCGCTCTGTCTCAGTGGTTTCCACTTCTTCACCTGTGTTAAAGTCCAGTGGAACGGTGAGTAATAGATATCTGAGATTTATACTTCATACAATCTTCTCATGTACGGTCATTTAGGCTACAGCTAAACTAATCTGTCACTAAACTGAAAAATCTCAAAAAGCTCTTGTACTGCGCTTGAGTAAAATGTAAGATGCTTGTTTATTACTTTCAGCATCTGTAAAATGTCACGACAATGGAAAGGAAAGTCATTACGTTTATTAAATGGATAAACACAATGCGGTGGAGTTGTTGCTGCGGGTGACACAAAACTTGTTGCCATCAGATAACAACTCTGTCTGCTTTGAAGAAATGCAATCTGATGTACAAACTGATAATAATCTTGAACAATGCTATCAAACTGTAGAGCATCCAAAACAACTGCATCGTGAGTTAAACATGATTTTTAAAAGCCTTTTGCACTACAACATGAAAACATTATTTTCCGATTTATACACTTTGGAGAGCGTTTTCAAAAAAGCTTTTCAAAATCACTGTCCCAGTGTGGATATTTTAATGTTCTCTTAGATGCATGAAGTCGCTTTGGGACCGAAGAGCATTCATTATGCTTAGAGTAAGTAAGAGCTCATGTCTCTCTTCTTCTTCTTCTTCCCCGTATGCTGTAGAATGCAGTGATTTCTCTCCACCTGTGGCCGTCATGCTCCTGATTTTCTTGTGTTTGGAAGCGCTGCTGTTTCTCACCTTCACCGCTGTGATGTTTGGCACTCAGATTCACTCCATCTGTAACGATGAGACGGTGAGTTCACTTCTTTCACCCGACCTGCATGATGACATTATTTCTTAAATCTGGATTTCAGATATACACGTATCTGACTTCTAGTAATTTAGCAAATCCTGCTCGACCCCCACAGGAGATCGAGAGGTTGAAGAATGAAAAGCCCACGTGGGAAAGGCGGGTACGATGGGAGGGGATGAAGGCCGTTTTCGGCGGCCCGCCGTCTCTGCTCTGGTTTAACCCTTTTGCTGGACTCCGTCTCCGGCGCTTGCTCATGATCCGCGCTCGCAAGAACGGGTCAGAGTTCTCTGTTTGAGAGAAGAATGCTGTCTATAGAGGCACGCTTGTATGCCTATAACCCCACTCATGTCGGACATAGGAGTTCTTCCTTAATGCTGTTACAGGTTTGATGGTACCACAATAAAACCTGTAAAATGATTGACGTTGCCCCTGGAACAATGAGGCTACGACTCGACACGGCCTGTCTGTGTCCACACGTTATTACCTCGTAAGGCGGATCTTACTTGTTTTGCTTATGTTGTCTTTATGAACAAGCACACTCATGGATTTAGTTTCTTTTAAAGTGGACAAGTTTTGATGAGCAAAACCAGCTTGGAAATTGCGAAGCATCTGAAGGATGTCAATATTCATCATACAATCTAAAGAAATCACATCATGCTGTTTAAATAGAGCTACTGTGTGAAAAATCATTTTCTTCTCCTGTTAACATGTGATGGTTATTTACAATGATTATAAACCAAACAGAAAGTTGTAAAGGATTGTGTTTTGCCAAAAATGAATCTCATGAAAAGTTCGGCTCAAAATCAAGAGAAAATAAAGAGAGCCTGTTTTAAGACTATTAAGATTTTTGCAGTTTTGACATTGCAAGTGTCCTAATTGTTTACTCTAATGCAAAGAAAATCTTGTTCTTATTACATAAATTGAACATTTGTACATTTTTGATTTACAGTAATTATTTTGTCGCATTACAGTAATGGGAATTTGGTTGCACAAAGTGCTTGAATGTCATGACGATAATCTCAGAATGCTAAAAATCTTAATGGTCCTTAAAATTGGGATTTGTTTCATTCATTCAATACATATTTTTTCACTTTCTCTTGATTTTGGGGTGAAATATAACCTGGAGATTTCTTGAGATTCATCCAGTTAGGTATTAAGAGCTTGCAGCCAGCATCTCTCTCAACTAGTTTAATCATCTTAATCTTTAGCACATCTATCTAAGTGATGAAGTCATATTAAAATCATCTTATCTTCATGTATTGTAGAGATAACTAGAGCCTCATTCTGTATTCTTAAGATAAATGCCAGTCCTACAAACACTTAGCTTGATGGACGGTGTAACTGTATAAATCTTACATTGACCACAGGCTGTTCCGATAAATACAGACAAATCATGGTATACGTGATTAAAGTATGTCACATCAAGCACATGATACTGAGCCAGAAACTCTGATTTACATGGATTATAAGTTTCAAGTGAAGCAGTAAAACAAGGTGATGGACACGTTATTAAATGTTTTTCCTTGTAGACTTGTAGAAACAAATGCTGCTTAATTCACGGAGGCTGACTATCATGTTTTTACTTTATAATGTTGAATCTTGTTTTTGTTGTCATCACTTTTGTCCATAGGTTGCTTTTATCTTAGCTTAGAGAATCGGTTCATGGTGACCACTAAGTTTTTT
Source organism: Beaufortia kweichowensis (assembly GCA_019155185.1). Lineage (NCBI taxonomy): Eukaryota > Metazoa > Chordata > Actinopteri > Cypriniformes > Gastromyzontidae > Beaufortia > Beaufortia kweichowensis. The sequence continues at coordinate 1,949,690 of CM032802.1, forward strand.
ATTTGGAAAATGTTTTTATGTAATAAAGCTGGAACTGGTTTGGCAGCATCTTACTGCGGGAATCTCACAAAACCTGCTGCCACAAACATGTCAAACTGGTCATAGTTTACCACAAAAACACAAAACTAGATTTTGCTCAAACCTTATTGTCTAATGCTTATGTCAAAAAATGAAGGGTTAGGGTTAAATGGCACCAGTGCTTTGCATCATGTCATTGGATGGGTTTTAAACAGTGCTTTCTGTATAGCAGGGACTTCCTTCTTAAACACACCTGCCTGTACATTTCAAGTAATCTCGAAGACCTTGACTGGCTGGTTCAGGTGTGTTTGGCTAGAGTTTAACTGCAGGAAAATAGGTCTAAACAGGTCATTTTGAATTGCAAACGCCATTCGTTTCATTCGAGTAGACTTCGTTTTATTTAGCTTCTGGTGGGAAATATGACCAGAAGAGGTTTCGTGAGATTCAAACTTACCTTACTGAAATAGTAATAGTTTCTTAGAAAAGATTGTCATACAAGAGAACAAAATAATGTTGGTGCATGAGAGCTGTATTACGACTATAGAAGGTCCCAAGAGGCTTTATGATAGCCCTCCATTTTAACCAAATCAAAGGAAATGTGTATTAACACTTGTGGATATTATGTTTACAATACTGTGATGTGTTTTCAGGCATTAGTTTGAATATCTGGTGATGCTTTTATTCTTGTATCACAGCCAGTCAGAAATGCAGTTTTCCATATAAGATGAAAATGAACCAGTACTGACAAATGATTCTTGCGTATTTATGATGCCAGATACATGATTATATCAAATAAACCAGAACTAGTCTGCCACAAATTTGCAGCATTTTATTTATATTAGATTTATTTTGCGTGCCAATGTTATTTATCATTAAAAATACACATTCCTGGTAGAGATCTCATTATGAGAGGTAATATGACTGGTCACATAAACTATACTGGTGTTTTTTATTGTTTTGTTGGAGTTATTCATCTTCTGTAAAGGGAATGTGAACTATATGCAATTCCTGAAAATTATGGAATATGAGATGACATGCCTTTTATCAGCACATCCCTAAGAATGTATCTCATTCTTTTTTGTTTTATTTTTCAATGTGGAAGAGGAACAAATACTTGTAATTTTTTATGCATTAGATTAAATCTTGTTTTGCATTATGTACTATTGTACTGCAACAGTATTTGCCTGACCTCAGTTCTGTTGTCAAAATAGACGTAGACTCGTGATTTTAGATAAGACTTGATTATAAAACTGACTGTACATGCAAAAGGGTTTTGCTCTTAAATTTCCATCATGAATGTCAAACGAATACCATTAGGGAATCTTAATGCATCAGCGTGGTATCTGTGGTCATCATGTCATCAACAAAATATGGGATTTTTTTCCAACTTTTCCCTATATTAGACTATTGTAGTGCTACAGAGTTTAACTTACTGACCTGAACTCAGAATGTTCAATACAGGGTAACAGGCAGAAAGTAAAGGTTATAAAATTATGTCTGTAATAAATGTGTAAGCGAATATTGTTCTGATACTTTCATCAAGTGTCATAATGTTATGATGTCCTTTCTTATGTAAAGTTCTTTTACATAATAAAGTCATTAGATTTAAAAGCCATTGAAAGCTTGTCACTAGTTATGTCCATGACTACATTAGCTATTACTGGATGTGGTTTCAGAGACAGGGCTCAAGTTTAGTCCCAGACTAAAATGCATGTTTTAACTAAACACGGTCTAAACTGAAGAATTATTTTCAGTTTGATTCACAAATTCAAACAAAAGGCACATGTATTTTACAAACCTCAACATTTATTTAATTGTAGTTTCCTAGTACATAAAAGCTCAATGAAACGTCAGCAAGATGGCAAGTTTGAACATTGATAATTGTGAAAAAGATGATGATGATACATGTGGAATGATAACATTTCTCTTTGAATACTGCACTGGTCATTCCTCTTGAAACATCCAGCAGTCTGAATGTACTGAATTGTCCATTATAAGCTTTGAGGTTATGTGAGAGTCTCCTCACTTCTGATGTATTCTCCAATATCAGCCTGATGAAACACAACGATGGACATGGGATCAACTTTACGACACTCCTGTGTGGTCTTTGCTGCAACTCCAAAACCCTGAAATGAGATGAAGTTGGTGAGGGCACAAAAAAAATCATTAAAGAACCTGAAAAAAGAATCTTAACACATTACAATAAATTATAACAGCTTTAACTAAAACTACATAATGACATTAACAACATTTCAGGCTACACAACTCAAATGAGAGCGTTTTAACATTGTAGTATTATACTAGTATTTCTACCATGAGCATTGTTGAACAATGATCTCTTACCAGTGGTACATCCGCCATTGAATACACCACCACTCCCTGATACTGTGCTGTGTTTTCTGTGATTCTCCCCAGGCCAGACTTCATGATGTGATTGCCATACAAGAAAGACTGCTCCATCCCGGGCTTTACCCAAACCTTAAACTGTAATTACATATACAGGGTGCATTTCATTTAAAAAAGTAATTCATGGATTAGTTTCAATATGATTCGCAGTACAAGTTATACTGTATATATACACAATACATTACATTTAATGACAATTACAAAGACTTAAGACATCAAAAAACTGTATACCTTGGCATAGGGGGCGAGAAAATCAAGAGCTGTGATGTGCAGACGAAACTTCTGTGTCTTTGTGAACTTTCCAAAACATGTACCAACTGATACCAGTTTATCTCGGGAGATGTTTGTAGCCAACTTCAGGATTTTCTCACTAAGATGAAGAACACGATTTAGATGAATATTCTTATTTTTTTATACATTAACATTACATTAATCCAATAAAGACAGTACTTCTAATAGTTGATTCGTTTGTGTAGTACAATAAATATGAGCAGAATTTTTACCTCATATAATAAACTCGATCATTATGAAGTCTGAAACAGTAAGTCCCATCAGGTCGATCAACAAGAAGTCTGATATTCTCCCCAATGCTGAAAAACAAAACATATAAATTAAACATTAAAAATGTCAATACATTTTTAGAAACCTTAAAATCATAAATAAATAAAAGCCGTAAATAAGGACAACATTAAAACATGTCACAATACAGATCTTATTAACCTAATAAAACACTGGAAACGTCATAAAAATAAACACAGTATAAGAATAATACATTACTGAATACTTAATATAAAATGAAACAGCCAAAGTTTCCAAAATATACCAATTTAACCAACATAAATACAAAGTTCTACAATAAAAGTTCTACAATATAATGTCTAACTTGATGACATAATCTGGCAAATTTACTACATCCTTTATCGAAACATGCCACTTACTATTTAGAGAGTTTTTCAAACATTACTTTCGTTTCTTCGTCTGTTAAAGGACGCATGTTTACGCGTATTTTACAATATTTTTCTTCTGCACAGCCACGTAAATACCGCTTCCCAATGCACGTGTTAACTGTCGCGCAGCATCCCGTCGCACACTTCTGACGTCATCCTTTTAAATAAAGTTTATTGTTGCGTTTTGAATCAACAACACACCTTCGATCATGGCTACCGTAGACGTGGAAGATGAAAGTATCTTGGCGTCGATCTTTAAAGACAGCTTTCCAGAAAACTGGAGGGAGAATCCAGATTTCTCGGCGTATTTATCGGAGTTAAGCTCATACGGTGTGGAGATATTAACGCGTGAGCCCGAGCGTCTGTCTGAAGAGAGATTTCAGATCCTCCAGCAGACACGAGAACTGGCCTTCAGTAACTATAAAACCTTCATCAGGACTGCAGACTGCACACAGCAGATCTACACTGACTTCAGCAAGGTGGAGAACAGCGTCTCTAAACTACTGAACAAACTACCCAGCTTTGGAGAGAAATGCAGGTCTGTGTCTGATATGCGGAGATTCACTGACGTCATTGACACAGGTGTACAATGAGTCTTGTGTGCTGGATATTTTAGCACAATTTGCATGAAATTGCCCTGTATATAGTCTATTTATTAAATAGACTATATACAGGGTAATTCCATGCAAATGTCAACCTTACCATGAAAAAATATTTTTGTAAATAGGTTTTCATCATACAGATTTTTCATAGTCAGAATTGTCACATCCATAAACGGCCACATAAAAATTAAAATGCAATAATTTTTTATTGTTTTTTAAGAGTGATCTCTTCTCCATTTATTTGGTATTATTGCTTCTGGTTTGTGTATTTTACATGATATTCTACAAAGTTGCCTCTCAAAACGTGTGTTTTTTTGTCACATCCATAATGCATGTATATTTCACTCCTCCTAAATAGAAAGTTTGTGTATAGACTACTTTTTTTAATATCCGGACTCACAGGAGTTTATTAATATATATTGGTAATAAATACATTCTGTGGGAATTTGTATTTCAGGTTTTGACTGCACAAATCACATCCATAACGCTGGAATTGCCCTATAATACAGACAGGGGTGCTAGTGCAAAATTAAGATCAACTGTTTACCATTTAAACTATTACCTTTTTATGTTGTTGCATTCTGGATCTTATCTTATTCCAGTAGGATTTAATAGTGCTTTGTTGTTTTCCATCTGCCAGATAACATCCTACCAATAGAGTCCAACACATTACCAGTAAAGACCCACAGAGATCCTAATAAATTACATAAAACTGCCATTATAAACATTAGAATTCAATTTCATAATGCCATATGAATCTATTTAAATTTCTATGATGGTTTCTTTCAGCAGGTTGACAGATGTATAAATAGACAGTCTGTAAAATACTTCAAAAGAGTATTAGAACTTCTGTGTGAATATAGTTTGTGTGTTTGCAGAGGATTCATTAAAGCAGCGGAGGAGATCAGTGTTAGCAGACGCATGAACAGTCTGACACTGAATCGACACACTGAGATTCTGGAGATCCTGGAGATCCCTCAGCTGATGGACACGTGCGTTCGTAATGGATATTATGAAGAAGCGCTGGAGCTGGCAGCTTATGTGAAGAGACTGGAGAAAAAACATTCATCACTGCCTGTCATTCAGGTATGTCAGCTCACACTAATGCACTATGTTCCCAAATGTCCCAATTTCTTTGTAAATTTGATGTTTGTTCTCTTGTAGGGAATCGTACATGAGGTTCGACTCTCTGCTCAGCTCATGCTGAATCAGCTTCTCCAGCAACTGCGCAGCAATACTCAGCTCCCAGTGTGCCTGCGTGTGATTGGCTATCTGCGCAGAATGGATGTTTTTACTGAAGCCGAGCTGCGCGTCAAGTTCCTTCAAGCCCGTGGGAGCTGGCTGCGATCTATCCTCGCAGCAATCCCAGACGACGACCCTTATTTCCACATTACCAAGACCATAGAAACCTGCCGCGTCCATCTCTTCGACGTCATCACCCAGTATCGTGCCATATTCTCCGACGAGGACCCGTTGATGCCACCCGGAGGTCAGATGTTGAACGAGAGCGCCATCTTTCACGGCTGGGTGGTGCAGCAGGTGGCACAGTTTTTGGAGACTCTAGATCGTGATCTCCAGCGTGGGGTGGGCAGTCGACTGGACTCTCTTCTCGGTCAGTGTATGTATTTCGGCCTTTCCTTTAGCCGGGTCGGAGCGGATTTCCGTGGCCAGCTCGCTCCGATATTTCAGCGGGTTGCCATGGACACATTCCGCAAAGCTATTCAGGAAGCTGTGGACAAGTTCCAAGATGATATGAACCTGTATACTCTGATTTCTTTCCCTTCAATACTTGGAAGCACTATTCCACCGGTGGCTCCGAGCACCCAGCCGGGCACGCTGCAGCCCCCCATGGCCCTGCTGGACTTCCCACCGCTAGCCTGCTTCCTAAATAACGTCCTCACGGCCTTCAATGACTTAAGACTGTGTTGCCCTATCGGACTCGCCCAGGAAGTTAGCAGATGTGTTGAGGAAGCCCTTATTAAGGTAGATGTTGTTTTTGATGCAGTGTAGTTCTTTGACTTTGTCTGGTTTTGACTTGATGATTTTATGTTTTCTTGTACAGGTGACAAAGCTGATCCTGGTTTTTCACAGAGCTGAGGAATCAGCCTTCAGCAGCCGAGAGCGAGAGTTATTTGTACAGTTCTGCAGTACCTTCGCTGAAGATATGGTGCCTTTTCTAAACCGATGTCTACAGGTTCTCTTTCCTCCCGCTCAGCTCGCTCAGATACTGGGTAAACATACACAACATTGACACACTGTCTTAAATTTTAATGCAGAAGAACAATAACTGAACATGTGGAGGTCACTTATGACCCAGTATATTAATATATATTGTTATGTTAATATATAATGAAGAAAGGCCATGTCAAAAATTGAAACCAGTGTTTAGAAAGCCATATTGGTATGTGCAAAACATTAAACTGTAGTGTCAATAAAATCACTAATTTCTGTATTTTAAAGTAGTATTTACAGTATTATAAATGAAAGTTGTAAAGAAAGTCAAGGTCATATAATCTTTCACTTACAGCAATGAACATATTACATATTGTTATGGCTATGACTTCCTTAGAATTTAGCCTGGATTGCACAGACATATGTGAAGCTACTGAAATTTTCTGAAATGGTTAAAAGATATTATGTAATTGAAATAACCTGCTTTGTCTCTGAAAACTTTTTTCTTCCAAGGTCCAGTTCTTTTTCAGTCTTCATATTTTTCATTCAGTTCATTCTTATTTATTACAAAAGCAAAACCGGTTGCAAACAGTTCCATGTTGCATTGAGAAAAACTAATGAATGCATTGATTTGTATTCCAGGTGTCCCTCCAACCCAGGTTTATAAGTATGGCAGTATCGGCTGCATTAACACAGACATGGTTCTGGAGCCACTGGAGTTTGTTCTGCCCAAGAAGGAGCCTGTGAATGTTCTGGATCTCTGCACAGATCTAAACAGTCTGACTACAGCTGAATCTACAGTCAAACCTGTATCTTCTGAAGACCGGTTTACAGAAGAGCCTGAACCATCTGATCAACAGAAACCAGCAGACGAGTCTGTGTCAATGCCTGATGCTCAACCTTCTCAAACACAGGACATTTCAGCAGAAGATGTGACTACAGAGTCTGAAACTACTAAAGACTTTAGAAAGGATTTATCCACAACAGACATAAATATTGAGGAAATGTTATCAGAATAAAAATACACTTGCATTTATTACTGATTCTTGGTGCAGTTTTGATAATAACCATAAAATAACCATCTTGACAAACTTAACCCAAACTTAATCTTTATTAGCCAGTTTATTTGGTAAAAATGTAATTAAATATTGTTAATATTTAAACTGTGGGAAAATATTAAATAAATCATGAGGCGTAAACATGTTTTCTGTGGGTGACCTAAAATTATTTAAGTGTCTATGCTTATGTTTATATATTTTATAAACAGATGACAAAGCATACTTTTTAGCAAAACAATAAATCAAGTCAAGTGAGCTTTATTGTCATTTTTCAGAATGAGCTATTGTTTCTCTCAGGACCACGGTGTTACACATATGGACTTAAATAAAAGAAAAATTAAGTAGGATAGACATGTGTAAGACACTCCACGGTCCACAAGTTACATGTTATTACCTAAAATAGAGTTACACGTTTATAACTGAATAGACTGTTCGACAAAGGTTGCTGAACGTTAATATGATCAACCTGTTGTTACTCTGCTATGACTTCAGCATTAAAAATCAACTTCAGAACAGATAATTAAATGTACACCATGCAAAAACACCACAGCAAAGTAAAAAACAGCTTAAGAAAAGGTTTAGCAGTTGCTTGTTTTCTAATTTATGTCATTTGTGCATTTTTGTGATTGTGACTGTCATGATTTTCCAGATACTTGGGTTACTGTACCTGTCAATTGACTCATGTTTGCATTGCAATTTATGTCTATTTAATACTTTTTGTTTTATTATTATTTGAGATTTGGCTAACTGTTTTGAGGAGAACGACGCAAAATAAAGCTTTGTTTAAACTGCAGTGTTCTATTGATGTCGTATGTATTAAAATCAAGCAATGTTTTCAGATTTTCACAAAACCTGACTGATCAACAGACTAAGAAGCAGCACTAAGAAGTTTGCATAAATTTTCATTCTGTCTTTGCACAGAATATAAATTTTTGATTTAGATCACAACCTTAAATGTTAATTACATGTATTTACCAAATATTACAATACTTGCATATCACAAATTTAACAGGTATGTGGGTATAATACAGAAAACCTGCTTACAGAAAACATACAGCAAAATGTAAGGTCAAACATGGCCAAAGTAAGTAAACTAATGTGATTAGTATAATTTTAATAAAGAATCCAAATGAAGTCTGAAGCTTTAAGAGTCCAGAGAGGTTTTTCTACAGGTCTCAATTACTTTTTAACAAATTTTTTGCCTGCTGCATTAGGATTCAGTCGGCGTTTGCCTCCTCCGGTCTGTCCGTCCCGCAGGTGTAAGCTGGCTGACCGGCTGTAGATATCGTGCTCGGAGAACGGAGAGCTGCCGGCCAGATAGTCCGGGTCAAACACATCAGTCTTCTGTCGAGCTTTCCTAGAAAGCCTCTGCTGTGGGAAACGCTGGTCTTCTACCAGCTGAGGGTTGAATGCATGCTTTCCTCCTTGTGGCAAAGGTAGAGAATACTGCAGAAAAGAGGAGAAGGAGTTGAGAACAAATCACCGGTACATGATTACAGATTTAACATTAAGACACTATTATATGATGACTCTCACCCTCTTTCCTTTTGGATTCAGTACTTTAGGGTTTCTGGAAAAATGCATCTGCATGGAACCGTCTTGATTTATGGTGACGGCAACCTTCTTCAAAGTGTTGTTTCCACAGTTTGGACAGAAAGATTTGTTCATGTTTGCTGTTGTCCTGAAATATACATATTAGTATTATAGTGAATTACACATATTACTTGTGTGCAAGAATTGTAATAACTGTACTTAATTATACCCTTTTTTAGTTTCTGGACAAATGTGTTCCTATAGATACTTATATAGCATTACATTAGCAGTTCAAAAAGGCTACGGTTCAACACCCAGGGAATATACATGCTGATAAAATATATAGCTTGCCTCGCTTTGGCTAAAAGTGTAAATGTTAATAATGGCCTATCCCAATACTTATTTTACCTCAAGCAAATTACACCAAAGAGTACATGTCATGCAGTACACTGAATTGTGATTATCTTAATTCAGTACTCACTTAAAGCAGGCGTGACAGCGCAGAATGTAACTCCTGGTGTGTTTAATGAGCATCCCGTTCACTGACAGCACATGCAGTCCAATCTGAATCAAAACATTCTGCCAGAAAAACAGTGATACGTTTATTAAGGCTGTAAACAAAAAGTTAACATGAAACTAAAATGCACTTATTACATTTCTATAAACTTGAACAAATGTAATAGCTTTCTGCTGATGTAAGTAAAGCTGACCACAAGTACCTGCATGGCAAAATCAGTGGTCACACATCCCACTTTGACATCTGCTGGTGGTCCACAGTCACCAGCCTCCATCTTTACTTGTTTAATGTTGCTGGGAGTTATCCAACCCCCACCATCATCATCATCCTCCTCCTCCTCTTCCTCCTCATCACTTTGTTCTCCCTCTTCCTCATGTTCATCTCCATCAGTTCCATCATGGTCTTCAGATTCAGTCACATGACTGTCAGCTGACAGATCAACGGAGTGCAGTTTCTCTGTGACATTATTAAATCCATCTTTTACCGTGACCGTGTCTGCTGCCTACAGGGAAAGAACCATTAGTCAGTGATCACTTTCTTTCGACAGCCATTTAAAATCTGTCACCACATTTTCTCACCAGCAGTTCGAGCAGGTCAGACTCAATGCAGGGCAGAGGATTCCTCCAGAACTGAAAGCTGTTAAACTCTGAACTATCTCTGTCTTGTGACTCATTTGTTGCAGGTGAATTTTGGACAACAGCACCTTGTTTATCTGTGGACTTTTTTTGAAATGGAAGATATAAGGCTTAGATATCCAACAATTAAGAGAGATCATAGTCATCAAATGCAAAGGCATCTTAGGCAATTATTATTCACTGCAAAAGTGTTTTTAGTCTGTGATAATTGACACACGTTACAGATCTTATTAATGTAGTTTAGACATTTTAAGCTCTCAATGTTTCCTTAACATCATTCATGTTATAGTATAAATATAGTTTAAAGGTTCTTGTCATACTTTTAATGGAAGATGGAATCCAGCAATACCAACAGGAGCTTCTGGATGTATTTTTGTGCTGTTTATCCGAACCTGAAATCCAAACAGAAAGTGTCTAAATAAAGACAACACATGAATCTGTTTAATTTATAATTAATCTGATTAATTTAAACATCAATACCTTTTTCTCAGGCTCTTTCTTTAAATGATCAGTTCCCACATTCTCAGTTTCTAGTTGATAAGTCAGGGCTAAGACTTTGATATCTGTGGCTGACAGACTGGGGTAATCTCCTGTCTTTTTAGCAAATTCTGTAACTGTGATTAAAGGAGATCAGAGTTAAGATACACAACAAGTCACCAAAAACACACTTTTAGATTTAAAAATCCATGTTACAAATATTAGGAGACAAATATTTAGTAGTAGTGGTTGCTCTTTTTACCAAATCGTATGTACTCTGGGAAAGGTTCTTTAAAATTCAGTTTGTATGGCAGGAACGCTAAGCTCCTTTTAGTTTGTTTATCCCGAATTTCTTCAACAACATCTTTCAAGGTGTAGATGTTCTTTCCAATTTCCTAAAACAAAACAAAACAAAACAAAACAAAACATGAAACAACAGATTATTTCTTTCTGCATTTGCTCATTTATGCAAAACATGTACCATTACATCAACATTAAAATTAAATACAACAAAAAACCTTAATGTTGTAAACATTCACATAAATATTTCTCTTTAATATTATTAATATTTATGTTAATATGACATCTAAATATTAATAAAAAATGCAATCAATCATCCAGATATAATGAGGTAATATAATTTGCATGAACATATAAAGGATAAAAAACATAAAAACGTCCTTGACAAAAAAAAGGCATTTATGTAAAAATAACATTTATATAACAACGCAAAATACTTGTCATCACTATTGGACTATGTCAAATAGCCATGCTAGCACAATGGTACTTTGTAAACTTTGTTGTCTTAAGTTATAAACAGCTACGTGTTAGGTCATTAAATCATATTTAACTATTAAAATGTTATGATTTTATAAGCATTTATGAAAATACGAGTTCTACTTCAGTTCATAAATCCACTGCACATGCGCCAGAAAATAAACGTATACTTGGTCACTGTGATAAAACCCCATATATTTGTGCAGCAATTATTAACTCGTCAAATAATGAGCTAATGTCATTCACAGTAACTCACTTGCAGAGGAGCCTTTTTGAGAAAAGCGCCAGCATCTACCACAACATGCTCCACCATGGCGGTAGCCATCTTGATCGCAGCCGATTCCCGTTGATCTCGCGGGAAGACGCGCTAGTCCCGTGAGGATGACGTCATTTGTTGACGTTCTGGTAGTGGGGAAAGATGGCGGCGCGCTGGAGCAGTGAGAATGTGGTGGTGGAGTTTAGAGATGCACAGGTACACGCTTACTGCACCTGCACACATGCATTACAGGCATTTGGATGTTTGGATGTTTGAGCAGCGTTAAAGCAGTAAACATAAATGATTGTCGACTTCGTTGACAGTGAGAAATTGCATTAAAACCTTGAATGTATTGACTTTATTATTGTGTTGTGGCTTTACTGTTGTAGTCACAGTGTAACTTTGTGTTAGTTGTCATCGCTGTCATAAAAAAGTTGAAACAAGATCCAGAAAGATCTTGAAATCTTCTTACACTGTATGTCTCGTATTAGTTACTACAAATGCAGGTAAGCAGGGACCTCATCAAGTGTTGTGTTTAACTCCTAAACTATTTGCCTTCTGCTTTTAGTTTCAGTACTGCTTTCACAAGAAATTTGCCTGTTTTGTAAACTCATCAAAAATCAAAGAGATTAGATATTACCAGAGTAAATTTGGAGAAAATGAAAAGTCATTCTGTGGAAAGGAGAAAAGGGAAACTAACTAAGTAACGTCTGGTGCTGCATTGTCAGATTTGGTGACTGTTCACATTTCAGGATATACATTTAAAATGTTTAGATATCACCAGAGTAAATGCATGTCTGATGCAATGACATTTAAACTAGTGTCTCTTAAGTATCCAAATACTTTTTGTGGTCCCTGTATGTATAAATAAAATACAATAAATAAATAAAAAAAATCAAGGAATCTCTTTGCAGTTATGATTTTTTTGGTTGTGGATGATTTGTAGATTAATGGCAGATCTTTGTCTTTTTTCTAGGCTACTGCTATGTCAGTGGACTGTCTCGGCCTGCATGCTGTGCTGTCTGGGTGTGTACAGCTTCAGATAATATCACATCAGCATGTCAACATTCCTTAACATCTGTGTCAATATGAACACATCCTTATACTCCAATTTATTTACTCTTTTATTTTTATGTGATTTCTGTGGACAGGAGACGATTTTTATACGTTGTAAATCTGGAGACACCATCTGAAGCTCCACGTAAAATCAGCCGTCAGAGCAAATGGGACGTTGGGACGGTCCAGTGGAATCCACACAGAACTGAGGCCCATTTATTTGCTGCATCTGTATGAGAATATTACAAACCTCAATTGATTAATGACAGTGTACAGATATTAAGTTCTGTGTATATCATGAATTTTACATGTTGCAAAAAAGGTTATTTCGCTCTTATATTATTAAGTTTTTCTTCACATAGAGTAACCAGCGTGTCGATTTGTACGCGTGGCGTGATGGATCCGGCCAGCCACACACGTCTTTGCAAGGTCACACGCGTGTTATAAGGTAACATATGTGATTTTAACATACTACTAAAGCTACTCAATCATCATGCTTGATTGAAATGAAAAATTAAAACGTTGACCTCAAAATGTCTGTATTTTACAAAGTGTTAAAAATTTAAATTTTACTGGCATTTCAGTGATTTGGACTGGTCCTGGTTTGATCCAGAATTGCTTGTCACAAGTTCTGTGGACACGTACATCTACATATGGGACACAAGGTATAAAAAGAAAAAACACACATGCGGTTTGTACAACAGCAATTTTACAATTTCTCTGTTTGTTTTCAGGGACACAAGGAAACCGACTGCGGCATTGTCTGCTGTGGGTGAGTGTAAAGATGCTGTGATTTCTGACTTTACTGTATTTTTAGTAAATGCAATGTGAATTTTTTTTATAATTTTTTATCATTTGTTTGCTTGCACTTATCAGCCGGAGCTTCTCAGGTGAAATGGAACAAAAGGAATCATTACTGTTTGGCCTCCAGTCATGATGGTGATGTCAGAATCTGGGATAAGAGGGTGATTTATCTGCTACATGTTACACCATCTTATCCTATTGTCTAATAATACATACATTTTTTAAACAAACATTAGTACATAAAATCCTAAATAAAGCAATAAATACAATATTGCACCACTACTTAGAGCTAGGAAAATTTTTCTTTCTTGGCCAATAAAGAGAAATCTGACTCAGATATCTGTTGCAAAATAATGTTTTTAAAATGTTTCAGAAACCTAACACAGCAGTGGAGTATGTAGCAGCCCACCTATCAAAGATTCATGGTTTGGACTGGCACCCTGATAATGAATACATCCTGGCCACGTCTAGTCAAGACAACTCTGTTCGGGTGATTAGAGTTCTTATTATTGCTCACGTTTTATTGTATCTACAACATTTAACTAATACCAGATTCTGTGTCTGTATTCATTCACCCCAAAAGTTTTGGGATTACAGACAACCTCGGAAATACCTTGATATCTTGTCATGTCAGGTGCCTGTTTGGAAAGCCAGATACACGGTAATGGGAAACATTTTCAAAATTAAATAGCACAATAGCTTTTTCCTGTTAAAAGATAAATGTGATTTTTGAATGTATGTCTTTCTTCCTCTCCGATTAGCCTTTCTCTAATGGGTTGGTTACAGTGATGGTTCCTCAGCTCCGGCGAGAGAACAGTCTTCTCCTGTGGAGCACGCTGGAGCTTAACAGCCCCGTTCACGCTTTTGTGGGACATGATGATGTCGTGCTTGAGTTTCAATGGAGGCCGCAGAAAGAAGGTCAGAGATCATTCGAGAGTGATAGAAGCAAAAGAATTCATTTCATTTGTTTTTTTGTTAAGTCAACAAATTCAAACCTGTCTAAGTTACTTTCTTAATGATTGTCCGTGTCCGTGATTGTGCATGATTTATCTCTGCATGCATTCTAAAAAAACACAATGTTTGTCTAAATTGTCCAGTCACTATTTTGTTGAATATTCTGTTTCCTGTTTCTGTTTTTGATCTCAGGGAACACACTTGCGATTAACCAATAGCTTGACTGTGTTAGAATAGATATGTTTAAATTGAAAAATTACTCCAGTAATTAAAAAAATGCATTATTAATGGAAGAATTATGTTTAAAATATTAATTGAATCCTCTACAATATGTGGGATGATGTTTTTGAATGATTTTAATTAGATTAGATACACGGTGGATAAAAACACAACATGAAATGAACTGAGTACATTCTATTTCCATAAAGAAAACTTTACTAGATAACCAAAAACAAATATACATTTTATAAAAAAAACTTGACAAAACAAAATTTGTTAGCTGGGTTGGTTCTTTGTGTTCACTTTGTGTATTAAGAAGTAATGTGCAGTAAATGTAGACTCATTGTTTGCATTTTAGGTTCCAAAGACTGCCAGCTGGTCACATTGTCCAGAGATCAGACCCTGAGGATATGGAGAGTAGACCCTCAACTCCAAAAGGTAATGCCCATGATGCTGAATGAACTCTACACTTTAACATCAGCTGGTGACTGATGGTGTTGTGTGTTCTGCAGCTGTGCTGTGCGAATGACATCGTAGATGACTTGATGGAGGGTTTAACCCTCAATACAGAGACAGAGAAGACGCTGCGGTCTCAAGACTCTGAACCTCCTCTCAGTTCCGGACTGACAGCCGAGAACTCACAAGGTAAAAACTGCATGACTTTCATAAATGAGATGCATGCTTCTTGAAAGCTTAAATTTAGTCTACATTTGGTTTGATTCGTTTATAAAAATGTAGTTTATGTTGCTTATTCACAGATCAGTTTGAAGGGTCTGGCCTGACATCCGGTGGAAAAAATGATGTTTCAGGTTTACCCCAGACTTTACAACAAGAATTTTCTCTGGTCAACCTGCAGATTCGCAATGTCAACGTGGAGGTCAGTTACGTGTTTGTTAAAACCAACATAGAAAACCGCATTTTATAAAACTCTCCTATTCATAATGTCTTCTTCCAATAAATGAAACATTTCAAATAAAAAACATTTAGATTACTGGCTCAAATGCAATGTTCACTGTTCTTATAGATGGATGCCGTTAACTGCATTTGCTTCGTGTCAGCCGACTGCGGAGCAAACCAGGTCCGTCTCGTTGTGAAGTTTCCTGCCCAGTATCCCAACAATGCAGCTCCCTCTTTCCAGTTTGTACCTCCAACAAACATCTCGTCTTCTATGAAGACCAAAATACAGAAGGTTGAAACAATTACTTAGCGCACTATACACAAAGCTTGACTCAACATTTTTTACAAGATGTGAAAAATTTCTTTCTCAAGCAGTGTTTTGTTTTATTTGTAGATCTTGACAGATACATCGCTTCAGAAGGTGAAGAGAAACCAGAATTGTTTGGAGCCGTGTGTTAGACAGCTGGTGTCTTGTTTGGAGTCAGATATGGTGAGTGATTTTTAATCTTATTTTATTAGGAGGGGTGGTTGATAAGTCAAACAACACTATTAATGTTCTTCTTCAGCGTTAAGAGATTTAACACAACCAAAATGCACAATATTTTTGCTATTTACATCAAGCCCTGCCGTATCACAAAAAGAAGATAAACTTTCATAAAATCTCATAGACTTTCATTATAATAACCACTGTTTTCTGTTTCTATTTGAATGTCCAGGAGGATGGTACAAACCCCTTCGCGCTTACCAACCCAGTCACACCTGCCCTTCCCACTTTTCCTCGAGTGACCAACACCTACGGCTCGTACCAAGACGCCAACATCCCGTTTCCCCGCACCTCAGGGGCACGCTTCTGCGGGACAGGTTTACTGAGATGATACCTCACATCCTGTTATTTTCCTATCTGTTATTATTCAATGTTTGTTAACGTTTCTGTCCATTAGGTTCTTTGGTTTATTTCACACGGCCCATGACGATGCATCGTACGGTCCCTACGACTGAACCCACTCCCAGGTGAACTCTCCTGTCTGTTTTTAAACGATTCAAATCAGCCAAACTATGTTTTTTATTTAATTTTATATATTGTTAGTACATCAGTCATGAATTTGTTTTTCTCAACCGTTTCGTTTAGGCAATTGGACATGTATTATAAGACAGATGTGTGTGTTGTATGTTTGCAGGTCTCTGTCGGCTCTCTCTGCGTATCACAGCGGTGTGTTGACACCCATGAAGATGAGAACAGAGTCTCAGTCCACGCTAAGACTGTACAGCGGCAGTCCAACACGCACAGACAAAGATCAAGTCTCCATCTCATCCTTCTACTACAAAGAGCGAGTAAGACATTATCGCTAAGAAAACATATATGACTTTTTTGTAACATACTCTGTTCCTCCAGAACTGAATGACATGTTTTCTACAAACTCTTTTGTGTCCCCCACCATCTGCTTGTTCCGCCTGTGTTTAAAGTCACAGTTTTCTTGTTTCATTGTCACTGTTGTTCTGTGCTGTATTCTCATGGTCCCGCCCACTCACGTTGCTGTGATCTGTTTTATCCAATCAGAAGCCCCCTCTGTCTGCCCTTCGCCGCTGGTCTGTGCAGACTATTCATGACTGTCCGGTATTGACGTCCGCCCCTCCCTGCCTCTTATTCTTTCTATCATCAACTTCCTCTAAATTCCTTGTTTCTTGCTTTCCCACCTCTCTGGCTAACATTTAACACATCAGAGATCTTCATTTTATGCTTTAAAAATGTCTAATTTAGCAGGCGTTCAAATCTTAAAAATCTTATTATGAGGTTTGTATAAATGTGACCCTGTCTGTGACATTCAGGCTAAAGTCTCATTAAGTTTCATAAACTAGCTTGTGTTAATTGCTGCACATGATAGATTATAGGATAGATTTTAAGATATAGTACTCAAAAAATTTCATTTATAATACTAAATTAAATACTGAAATTAATGATTGTATTGACTATTTTGATTATTTTGCATGAAAAATACCAAAAGTTGGCTTTCTATAGACAGATTTCAATCTTTTACATAGTCTATCCAGATATCAAGGTTATATTTTCACAAAAAGATTTTTACATTTATTTAGAAAGCAGTTAGCTGGATTTTCACAGATTGGGTCACATAAAGAATCCGTTCTCATACTGTCAATTAAAATCATAATAATACATGCAAATAAATACACTACATACAGTATATATAAAATGCGTTTATTATAAAAAGTTATAAAAGCGTAATTTTGGTAAACCATTAATTTTTCTATTTTGAAAATAAATTATAATAATTCAAGCTTTTTCTCTTGTGCATTCAACAAAGTGAAACATTTATAAAAATTTAATTTTCAAATAATTAAATATTACTTTCCATATAATGATATAATATAATTTATTGTTCTTTTTAAATGGGGTTTTATAACACTCATCTTGTTTGTTTTCAAATCTAAAACATATAAAAATTAAGTTAATCAATGTAGTTATTAATATATTTAGATTTATTACTACAAAAAGTTATGAATGTAAAGGTGATTAATCGTGTTGTTTGTGATCTGCTGGGGTTCAGAAGTCACGCCGGTGGAAAGGCAAGCGAGAGGGATCAGACTACAGCAACAGACCCATCAAACTGGCTGGTAAAGTCATCATCCAGGAAATCTCCTGTCTGCTTCCTGTTCACAAAGCCCTCGGGGAGACATACGTGTAAGTTCTGTTCTCTGACATCTAACGAGTATATAATATCTTTGATATTATATCGCTCTGTACAGTCATATACAGCGCTGACTGTCAGTATTGTAACACTCTTTTACTCATTAGATTTTATCTCTGTGTTCACGCCTGTGTCTTTTATTTCTTTTTCAGGCTAAATGTTAATGACATACAGGACACGTGTCAGAAGAATGGAGCAGCGGCTCTGGCTGTGGGCCGCAGGGATTTAGCAAAGGTGATTCTGAATAAAAAATACTTTCAATACTGAAAAATATTGTAAACAACATAGAATACATGGTATTATTGCCCTTTTTCTGTAAGACGTACATTAATATAGCCTAACATAAACTTAACATATTTTTATATGTTTGTAATCTTATCTTAATTCATAGTGTGTATCAAGTTTTCATTATATTAAATGCGAAAGTAATTTTAAGTAGGATTGTAGTCGGTTTTTAATTAGAAAAATGATTGAAATGATGACAAATACATCAAAATATAACCTTTTTAAGACATGGATGGCCTTTAGAAATACTTGACATTTCACCTGAAGACTTGTACTTACATTAGTGCTTTATGAGAAGATGTGAAATATGAACAAAATTAAATATGAATATGAAACTCATCAGGTGGAAGTCAGCCTTCGATTGATAACTTAATCATATTGTTGTACAGGTTTTTGTGTATTTTATTTCTTTAACACCTATTATACAGAAATGTCCTCTGCTATGAAGTGAATGAGAGCTTTGAAATGATGTCTACATCAATCTGTTTTGCATGATTTATTTTCTGTAAGGTGTGGGCTCTTGCCTCTTCTGCTACGAATCGTGACCTCAGTCCTGACCCTGACCCTGATGCCGGCACACCCTGGGCCAAACATCCTTTTGGCCGACACCTGTTGGACACATTGTGAGTTTGTGAAGTGCCACCAGCATGTGTTACACAGCATGACATATGACTACAGTTAATGAATCTATTCTCTTGCATGACCTTTGACACTGTTTTTTCACAGGCTGGAGCACTACAGTCAAATGAGTGATGTCCAGAGTCTGGCCATGTTGTGTAGCGTGTTCAGAGGTCACAACACTCCTCAAGAATACTTCACTTTATACGGACATCAGCAACCACGACCGGTCATCTTAACACCTCACCATTCTCGCTACGTATGTTTGTAGACATATATCACATATTTTACATTGTGTCATTTTCTTCTATTTTGAATTACTTTCTTATATCCCAGTATAAACATTTGATTTCTTTTTTATTTAGCCCAGTTTCACCTCCAGTTCTGTAACATCAGGGTCGTGTTCAAGTACCTCAGATTCTGTAGCCACTCCTTGGACCATGGGTAAGATAACACAGATTCTTGACTTTTATCATTTTACAGTACCAATATAATTTTTGGGTTGAAAATAAACAAAAATCAGTTTCTAAAAAAAAAAAGTAAACTTAATTTTTTTTCAAAATTTTCTCTTTATTTTACCCCAGTTCACAATGGTAAGTTTACAATAATGATTTATAAATTAAGCTGTCAAGTAAAATTTTGTGGGAAATGTCAGCGTGACATCATTTGACTTAAAGGAACCTGCAAAACAGAGATGGTACAGAGATGTACTTTGACCAAATTTTAGACTTCTTGATGTGTTCATGGTGTATTTCTGTATCTCTATTGGTAAGAGCATGGCGCTAGTAATGCCAAGATCATGTGATTAATCCCAGGTATTAAACATACTAAACATACAAAAAATTTTAAATAAAAAAAATTATATTAAAATGTATATATAAATGCATAAATGTAAATGTACAAAAAAAATGTAAAACAATAAATGAACTCTTTTCATTTATATTTCCATACCCTTTGATCTGAATGGTTGATCTGTACAGTTTCAGGTGGTCGTGAGTCAGAACATGCACCGCCCTGGGGAGATTCGTCTCCTGATGACTATCGCTATGCAAACCAGATTTACACCGACCCACGAGAACGAGAAAAAGAACAACATGACATGAACAAACGGTAAGAGTCCTGTCCCACCAGTGACCTTAGCATGTCTTCAGACGATTAATGCAGGATGTAACTGTGTTCTTTTCGTCCACAGATTATTGGATCCCTCCAATTCCTTCCAGTTTGATGACTTCAAAAAATGTTACGGTGAGATCCTGCACCGCTGGGGTTTGAAGGAAAAGAGGGCAGATGTTCTCAAGTTTGTTTCTTGTCCTCCAGAGCCACACAAAGGCATAGGTACGTTACAGAAATGTACCAGGATCAGTAAGCTGTATCCGTACAATCTGTGGTATAACTTTTCTTTTCTTTCATATGTAGAGTTTGGCGTTTACTGCTGTCACTGTCGCAGTCAGGCCCGGGGCACCCAGTGTGCCGTCTGTAAGCGATTCACCTTCCAATGCGCCATCTGTCACGTGGCTGTCCGTGGATCTTCCAACTTCTGTCTGAGCTGTGGCCACGGAGGACACACCAGTCACATGATGGACTGGTTTCGCTCTCAAGACGTCTGCCCTACCGGCTGCGGCTGCCACTGCCTTCTGCAAAGCACTTTCTGAACTTTAACAATTCTGAAGACTTAAAGGAATAGTGCACACAAAACATGAAAATTCTGTCATTGTTTAGTGGTGTTTTCACTTTTCTGTATGACTGTTACACAAAAAGCTGAAGGACTTTTACTTTTATAATGAGTCCCTATGGGGACTGGGGCTTTTAAGGCTTTAAAAAAAACATAAAAGTGCTGCAAAAGTATATTAATTGTAGTACTTGTCTGTGGTATGGCTTCAGAAGATTTGAATTATAATGCATGAGTCACATGTACCACTTTTATGGTGCTTTTGCGTTTTTAAGGGTTAAAATCTTCAGTCTCCATTCACTAAAAGTTATGACAGAATAGATTTTTGTTAGATTTTTTGTGAGCTGTTCCTTTAAGAGATTTTTTAAGAGACAGTTTGATAATTTTTCAGAATATGCCTCAAAACTCTTTGTACTGTAACAACTCCTCTGTGTAAAGATTATTTATTAGTTTCAGACTAACAACACCAGACTGTTCATTCTGTTTTATGGAGGAGCCTCAAACATTAACCTTACAATAGGTCAAACCAGCCTAGTTTGTGAGTTAACTTGTTAAATAGTGCTGTTTTATGCACATTTCTACATGAGTAGATGATTGATTTGCTCTACAAGGTGCCAACAAACTTCATCTGTGAAGCATTTGTTAAAAGGGACGAAAAATTATAGTTGCTGATTTTTTTGGTTTTGAAACATTTTTTTTGAATGTTTTTTTCAGTTGAAACGACCATGTAAAGATGGGAAAAGTCTTATGGATGAACCAGCATGTACAGTATATGTGCCATAAGAATATAAATACATCTGACAGGACCGTTATCAGTATGCCAATTGATTTGTTGTAGAAATGCTGCAGGAAATCTTTCTGCAATTTCTTTATTGAATGTCCTTATAACAAAATAAACATGTTAATTCACATTACTACCTCGTAAATCAACAGGCAAAATTCATAGTGCGTTTTTAAACTTAAATAATAGCAAATAAAGCTAAGAAGAATGTAAAAGACCTGTTTACCTTGATTTTCTTCTCAGCACTACAGAAACACATCGATTTGAGTTCTTTATTCTAATATCCATTTATGAGAGACCTTTATTGAAGTAGGTGTTTTGTTTATGAAGTAGGTATGGACTGGATTGATTTTGGGTTGTTGAGCCATCTGACCTGCCTGTGACCCTGTTTATTTTACATCATACAGAGCAAAAATTACACAGCAAACAGAACCGAACTTCTGCCATAATGCAGTCAAATATATTCATACAATAAGTTTGTCTCCACACTTACTTGCACAAAAACAACATACAGAGATATTTCTGTTCAGTTTACTATATGCATGATTAGATTTAACATGGGGTAAATATTACGATTAACTTTAAAACTGAATAGTAAATTAAATACAATTTTAACATTTATTTATTAACATTTATTGACATGCAGGTTTCAGATGATAAAAATATGGAACAAAGATTATGGTAGTCAGTAGTTTTTATGAGGTCCAAGTTTAGATTGATTGATTTATTGCAAATATTGCCATCAAAATGGCATTCAATTAACACTCAGAAATATACATTTTAAGATGGGCATAGACATAAAAGAAAGATTAAAGAATAATAAAGAAATAAAACATTTGACATTTTCACAGAGGAAGTAACAAAATATTATAATAAATAATATTTATCAAACATATCTAACAGCATTCCATATTTTTAGTTTTTGACAAGGTTTTTAAATATTGTCCCAAATAATTCTCACATGCTACAAACAAGGGGAAGATTAAAAAAACATATATTTTATGAGGTCAAAGTTCATGGTTACCTGTGAAGTGAGCGTAATTTTAAACACATAATATATTATTTGACACTGTATATATTGTCTTATTTGACAATATATTATATTAACACATAAATATTAATATAGTCGTGCAGACGTTGCTTGGTAACCTTACTACTTAACTTTATATTAATTTATAATTCACACCTCACACATAATAATATTTGTTTATTGGACCCAGTCCTGCGTTTATTTACCGACGACCGTCGTTCAGCCAATCAGTTATGAGTCCGTCACGTTACGTAATTAATATTGATGAACTACGCCGTCGCCGTAGCGGTATCGCCACATACTCCAGCCGGTCAGCGCAACGGGAGCGAGCGCAGCCCAGTTCAGCTGTTGTGGCCGAAGATGGCGGCGTGTGAACGCGTTCGGCTGCTTCTGCTCCTCATGTCGCTCTCTCTTCTGTCCGTACACGCACTCAAACCTCCACCGGGCTTCGGGAACGCGCATCCTCCGGCTGCCGCCGTGCACCAGCAGCTGAAAGCGGCGATACCAAATCCCGCCGCTGCCGCCGCGTCCTCCGGGTCTCAAGCCAGAAGATCCACCGGCTGGAAGCTGGCAGAAGAGCAGGCCTGCCGGGACGACGTGACCCGCCTCTGTCCCAAACACACCTGGACCAATAACCTGTCTGTTCTAGAATGCCTGCAGGACCGGAAGGAGGTGAGACGGATGCTTTTTTGTCATATTCATTGCTAATATTATTATGAACATCATGTCCAGTTCAGGATGAGAAGAATCAGTACTTTTTTTATCTCATGCTGGCATCCAGAATTAAAAGTGATATGAAAAATCAGATTTTGCATATCTTTTGCTGTGTTGTTTAATTTCTGTATATCCATTTTTTAATCCATTACATTTAAGTTGACATTACAATAACAATTGTGTTTGAAATATGACTGGGCAATTCCAGCGTTATGGACTTGACATTGCACATAAATACACAAACCAGAAGCAATGATACCCAACCAATAGAGAAGAGATGACTCTTCAAAGAACATAAAGTTTATGTTTTTTTATTTTAATTTTTATATATATTTTTTGTATAATATGGACTGTTATTTACTGATAAACCTTATCATTCATTTTTTCAAGCTTGATAACCTTTGATCATGTGTCTGTTGTATGTGTCTTTAACATCACCTTTTATGATTTACAGATCAGGTGTGACATTAAGTGTGGTTTTCAGGAGTGAATTATGGCTAAAATGCATCATTCATTAGCTCGTAAATCGTTTTACAGGATTAAAATCTTTACTAACTGGATTTGTTTTTGTCATTTGCTGTGTTGTTGACACAGTGACCTAGTTGTGTGAATAAGAATGATATTATTACAAACGTTTGTCTTTGCCAAAGACTTTGATTGGTGATGACAGTCTGTAGATAAAGAATTAACAGTAAATCTGTTGTATTGTACAGTAGTCAAACGTATGTTTTGTCTGTCTGTGATTGAAGAGAGATGTTTTCTGAATCGTTTTTGATGAAACACAAGCTGTTTTAGTGTTAGTCCAGCTGCCTCATTTAAACATTGCACCTGTGACATCCTCAAAATCTCACAATCATCATTCAATATATCTTTTACATTTTCACTTGTGTTTTATCATCATTCAACATTTAGCTTTTATCCGCTGTAAGGCATTAGAGAACCATGTTTGACATTTCCAAGACTTGAGTTTTGTTCCTTGCTATTGTATCACCACTTAAGACTTAACATAAGTCACTTTTGGGGTGATTTTTGTACATTTTCAACTTATGCCTTCACTGTGCACAAAACATGCATTTCTTTCTCTGTGTTTCTTTTTCGTCTTTGGTTGAATTATTGACTCATTGTGTTGTTTTACTAAATGCATGGTCTGTAGCTTGACCGTAGGTCTTGCAGGAGTCTGAAGAAATGTGATATGACTGTATGCGTTTAGATGGTCCTCAAACATTTATTTTGCTCTGTTTAAACTATCTTCTTCCTGGTGCACCACTTTTCATTTGGCCATCACAAGGGCAAAGGTTCATTTTTAGCTTGACATTGCATTTTATCTTCACTTCCTCCCTCAGCTTGACACATCCAAAATGTAAAGCTAGCTTATGCAAAAGTGAAGCTCTCATTACAGTTACAACTTTAAAGCCTTATTAAAAGTGCTTCTCTCTATCGTTAGTAATTCTCAGACTCTGGCTTTCTCATTAGTGTTCAAACGAGTTCCTGCTCTTTAGTCTGTGATAACTCATTTTAACACCTGAGGGACCTTTCAGATCACACTCTGTCTGAAACACTGCTATTACGTGTGACACGTTTGATTTGTTTCATACTTCAATATGCAATTGGATTTCCGTGCCTTAGTTCATCCATTCCTGCCTTTGAACATTGGTGAAATGTGGTTGGTTAATTTTTTACTGATGTTTATTCAGTAGTCATAAACCATTGTGTTAATTGGTCTTTCAGGTATGTTCAAATGTGCAAGTGCAGAAATGTGCACTTTGGTGTTTTGTAGCCAAGCGAAAAAGTCTAAATTTGTTTAAAAAGAAATAAATGCTGGGTTGTTTTAATCCAAGGTTGGGTAAAATGTAAAAAGTATTCACGTTTGACCGAACCATTGGTTGAAACATACCATTAAAGGTTTATTTTAACCCGGCAAATGGGTTTGTGCGTATTTTATCCAACTTAAGTTGAAACAACCCACCATTATGATTTTTTTTGGACATGGTACTATGTTTATACATGATATTAAATAGGCCTACCATTGGGTAATTTACCATGTAAATAAAGGGAATTTTTTCTCGTAGACAAAAAAAACAAAATCTTCTATAGACTTACATTGATAAAGGAGTCATATCTAGAGACTAGAATATCATAGAGACTTGTGGAGGACGTGCTAAAAACACTCAGGTTCAGAAAGTAAAACTCTAGTTCAATCCACCGTGGTGATAATCGGTTGTTTGGTACATATTGTAAGATCTCTTGTAAAACCGCAGATCCAGCACAAGCACCCGTGCCAGCAATAGCCCGCCGGTTCTGGCATACGCACCGGAGAGAAGATAGTAATTACACTAGCATGAATCAAACAGCAAGACAAGCTGTGAGCTCATCTCATACCCGCTTCCTCTTGTACCTCATGCCAAGTTTATTCGGTGGCAAACGGCTGCCTCGGCAGTCTTCACCCAGTCTCTAATTATTGGGATAATTGGTTTGCAGAGAGTCTGTGACAGCTGTTGTCTTCTGAAGAGGTAAATGATGTCCATAAATCTCTCTCTCTCGCGTCTCCCTGAGGTCAGTCCCCTCCAGGTCGTCTCTTCCAGTGAACCCTGCCGAACGCTGGAGGCGTAAGGTGAGGTGGTCTCGGCTCAGCTGTGTCGCGTCTGTTTCACTTTCATTTGCATTTTAGCAGGTTGCTGTACTGGTGTGACGCCATTGTAAACAAAGCAGCTAGCGTGACTGATGTGAGATGCTCCCGTGGGATGCAGGGGTTTGAGAAGAAAGGGCAGGATAAAGAGCGTAACTCTTAATCAAACATTTATTTAATGTGCCAGAATGAACTAGCTTTTCTTTGGTGTGATGCTAATAGCAATTTTATTTAGGCGAGCGTCTTTATCTGACAGCTTAGTGATGGTTCGTTTATACTATTTGTTGTTCTGTTTATGTGTGACTGTTGTGTTATCAGCTCAGATTGAAGATCTGTGCAGAAATGTCAATGTGCCGCACTAATAAAGGTGGAAGAAATAGTCAGTGTTAAAGCTGCAGATGGGAAGGCCACTTGCGATTGATATTGATTTAATGTTGATAGAAATTGTTTACCTTTTCATTTTCAATAAATGTTTTTTTTGTAAAGGAACATGAGAAATGATTTCAATAAGGAAAATGTCAGTCAGTGTTTTTATTTATTTATGTTTGCATTACGGTAATTGTTTGACTGAAATATGTGAATAATAGTCTTGACAGTAATAGGCTTCATTGTCTTCTAAGCAAAATATAATTTTTTTATATGAAATATGACCAGGACGTGTTCTTGACAGGTTTCATGTGATACACTGGTTGGTGGTGTTTGAGGGTCAGCGTTAAAATAATTTCATTCATTTTGACTAATGGAGCAGTAATGCTGTAATAGATGACAGCTATTATTAATTTTCCAGAAGAAAAGCTATCAGATATCAGTGTTGACTGCCAGTAGCAAATGTTTTTCTGGCTTAAAACAGGCCTAAGAGACATTGGTTATGTGGTTATTCTCCAGCAAACATTTTCTCAGACAAAGACGTTGGGATGTTTCAAAGACCGAAGGGATGTTTGACCCTTCGGTAAGAACAGAGCAGGTCTTTTTATTAAACTTTTTTGTAATTGAAGGATGTCCACACAATGTTTTCTTTTTGTTGGTTAATGTGACACTGTAATTATTATTTTTATGGTTTTTCATTGACATTACAAAGTTTTCAATAAACCTACAGGCTGTCACATGAATGATTCAGTGATGACATCAGCGAAGAACGTCTGTTCATGTGCACCTCTCATCTCAGAAACAGATGTAAAGCTCGTAACGCAGTGAATGATTTACTGAAGTTGATCAGTAAAGGTGGTCTTGTGATTAAACATGTGAGTATTGTCAGTATGACAGACAGTGTCAAAATTATGCCAATAAAAGTACAGTGGTACTTACCATTGTAGTTACATGTTTTTTTAAAGCTGATGCAATTAAGTATGAGTATGAGTAAATAATGCAGACAAATGTATTTTTGTTATAGAAAGCAGAAAAAATAAGGTTGAAGTGATGGTACACTATTTATTTGCTCTCTTGTCATTTCAAACCTGTATAACTTCTTTCTTCTGCACAACACAAAAGAGATATTTTGAAGAATATTGTTAACTAAAAATGAACACAAAACCACTGATATTTTTCAAAATGTCTTCTGTTATGTTACACAGAAAAAATAAATATATACAGGTTTGGAATGACACAAGGGTAAATAAATGATATAAGATGTTTATTTTTGCCTGAACTATCCCTTTAACGTTTTAGACAAAATCATCTGTCTGAGTTGCTAACATTGGAAATGATTTAGTATTTATTAAGTTTATTTTTTGTTTTATAGTGTTTATTTTCTTTGTGAGGGTTTGTACGGCTGTGGGTGAAGGTTGTTTATCAGAATGACATTCAATTTGCTGTGTATTATCCGTTCAGTTTATACTCAACAATGGCAACATTTTTCTTTTGCCACATAATATTACTAAAGCTTCAGTAGCTCACTCAGAATAAAGGTAAGCTTACTGTCAAATCCCTTACTCTTGTTCTGCATTATCATCATTCACAGCATTCACACTCACACCTTGTTTTTACTTTTGTTCTGCTTTATAGAAACTGTAACCTGCTACAAAGCAAACCTGGGTTTGTCCTGTTGCTGGCTTCTTGATCTTCATACTCTTGCTATGATTGCTTTTGCTTAACCAATCAACAACATGCCAACAGCAACAAACACTGTTAAAACAACCAAACAACTACTGTGACACTGGCTTGAATCTGCATTGATTAGGCAAAAATACCCAAGTATGTAACGCAAGCATCACCATGAACCCTAGGTAGGGGACATCAGCAAGTAATTCAGTACATGTCCTGCTACAGTGTAAATCATGCAGTGATTTTTCTGGGTAAACTGATTTATGATTTTCACACAATGGATAATAAAATGTCAGAAAAATGTCATTTTGACTTGGGTCAGATAGCAATCATCTACAGTACTGGCAACCTCTCAAAACACCTTAGCAACTGCATATTAATTCCTTGGCAGCCAACCACTTAGCAGTTTTGCACAGAGAAGCCACATTCCCTTAAGAAATACATAAATATCACATTCAAATTCATATTGCTAATGCTAACAGCGACAATTCTATCAGCCTTAAGGCACATCCATGCTTTAACAGGTGTCTGCAGTTGCGATATCAAGGGTTACCTGTTTTTTAGCAGGGTAAAGATTAGGTGCCTGATTTTAGGTGAGTTCAGCTCCTGGTGTTTAATGTTATGGTCTTAGAGCTGTTTGTCTGTGTATTCTATGCATTAAAAAGTGTTCTGTCTTAATCAAATCACTGACTAAATGAAACATCACCTTCATTTCAGGTCTCAGCTTGACAAAATCTTTTTCATGGTAATGATGCTTCGTCTGTGTCTTATCATCATCTCATTTGTTTTATTTGTTTTGACAAATCTGAACATGTTGCTGTCCATGGTGCTGTACAGGTGATCACACACACACACACATGCACACACACACACACACACAGAGGAGGAGGGATTTCTTTCTAATTTCTGTCCTTCACGACTGCTGTGTTTTACCAGCACAAGAGGATGAAAAGTGAATTCAGTATTAGCCATAATTTACTGTTTGTTTGTAACATCTCTGTTTGAAACTATATTACAAGTTATTTCACATATTTATCTTTATATCAAAATGACATTTCTCACAAAATTCTGCTTAAGTACTTTTTATGTACTTGCTCATAACTTATATAAAAATAAATGTTTTTGTTTAAATTATGTTTTAGATCAAACTATTTGTATTACACATTGTTTAGCTCTTGTAGGCCTGTTCTATCGCAGTCAATTGTACTAAATAAAATGAATAAACCTCGCTAAGATTCCTGACTAATAAATCTATCCAAAGAAAACATCCAAACAATTTTCAAACTAAATTCCTGACACTAGAAAACAGATTTTTGACCTGTGATTTATTGTGTAAGGGTTATACAGTATACAAACTTTATCACATTACATTGCACATATGTTTGCACTGCCCTGCAGACAAATAGAAACATCATGTTCAGGCTTTGGCTGATTGTTCTGGGTGTGGTCCCTGCGCTCAGATATCATTCTGTTTCTATTTACGGTATGTAGATCTGCTATGATATACTCGTCTGTCCTTCTGTTCTGTCCTCTTTAAGAAATGTTGGTGAACACCAGTGTCACTCAAAATTGTATTATTAATTAATTGCAAGAACGTTAAACATGCATCGAGTTTTGCCTGTTTGACCACAACATTGTCGTCTCTTGACCGTTGATAATTGTATTCTCATGGTCTGTGAGTCACTCGGATCTTGTGGGTTATGGACTGTGGTTATTGACAGTTTGCACTGTGTGATGTAAACCAGACAGAATGAGGAAAAACAGACCCGACTGCAGAGACGGTGAATATTCTCAATGGGAAAAATGAAATTTGACTAGAGTTGCATTAGTTTGTGGTATAATACAATTGATTTCGTTGCAAGAGGCTGTGTCTCTTCATTGCATTGAATAAACTGTCATCAGGTAGTAAAAGTGAGATGTTTTTGTTAAGGCCTTTACTGAGCTTATGCGCTAAGTGTGTCCTTTCACTGAAAAACATATTCTCTCTAAACTAAACATTTCTAGTCTCTAAACATAAGGACAGAAATCCAACTTTGTCTAATTTTATCTCATGTTTCTCTTATCTCTAATTTAATCTCTTGTGTATGTTTGTTTTTTCTTTGTGATCGGTCAGACATACTTTAATTTAGTACTTTTATTTAATACTTTTATTTAATTTATTTTTTGCATCTTTTTATTTCAACACTGCTGAGAAATGAATCGTATTGGTTATTATCTGGTATTAATACTGTATGGTCAATATGGGCATCATTGTTAACTATTACAGTATTGCCAAAGCATGCAAAATGTATAAAACAAGATGAAGTAAATATAGAAGTAAAGGAAAAACTCTCTCTTTCTCATTGTTTGACAGGAGACCGAGATCGCTGTGGATTGCAATCATGTAAGTGTTACAACAGATCTGTCTTCAGTCATAACGTCAGTGACTTATCCGCTTCACCGGCCTGCACATCTTTTTGTTTTATGCACCTGTTTACAAGACCTCTATGAAATCTTCATACTTTCATACATTCTCTGTATGAATTCATTCTCTCTCTATATTATCTTTACAAAAGCGTGCATCTGTAGGGTTTACAGACCAGAAACATCATCGAGTAATTTCAGCAGAATACTGCTCTAATGACTGTCTAATGACGGCTGCAGCCTGCAATTAATTTGGCGAGGTCTCGAGAGAAGTATCTGATGTGAACAGCTTCACTTGTCTCCACAGCTTTGATGTTCTCATTAGACTAGTGCAGAGGTCTTCTTTCTCAAATCTGAAACTAAGAACATTTAGAAAGATGATTCAGGTCTGACTCACCCGTCTCATTATTTCGGGTTTGTAGTTGAGTAATAATTATGATAAAGGCTTGATTTTGACATTTTTGAAACTGGAAGCAAAGCACGTTTATCAGCGCTTTTAGAGGTCGTGTCAATATTAGTTTGCAGACTTTTTACTGAGATTAGGAGAGTGTACCATCAGTAAGCACCTTTATATTAAATAAGATATTATCTTGATGAAATTTCGATACCTGTCTTTCTATAGGTCTGCCTGTATATCTATCTACCTGCATATTTGTATGTCTATTTATCTGTTTTTGTGTCTGAATATCTATTTGTGTATCTGTCTGTCTAAATATCTATATGTCTATCCGTCTGTCTGCTTGGTTATCTGTTTGTATATCTGTCTCTCTGTCCGTCTCTGTGTCTGTCTATCAGTGTATCTGTCTGTCTGTTTATCCATCTGTCTATCCATCTCTTTATCTTTCTGTATATGCATGTGTCTATCCATCAGTCTTTCTCTCTGAATATTTAGATCTGTCTGTCCATATGTCTATTTCTCTATTTGTCTGTATATCTGTCTGTTTATCTATCTGTATGTTCATCTCTTTTTCCATCTGTATGTGTATATCAGATATGTTATTCAGTGACTGTCTTCACAAATTTATGCTGTCTAAATCTAGGATATGTTAGAATTAAATGTCTTAAATATCTTTATTTTGGCAGCTCTTGTGGAACTACAAGCTGAATCTCACTACGGATCCGAAGTTTGAGTCCGTGGCTCTTGAAGTGTGTACAAGCACCATGTTAGAGGTCAGTTTCTTTTGCGATGAGCTGTTTAACATTTGCTCTTCCATTATCCAACAAATAAATCATGCTTCCTTTGGCAACGGTGTGTCTGTCCAAATGCAGCAGAAACACCTCGCCAGCAAAAGAAATGATGTCTGCATTTGTAATGCCGTGTGGTTTTATGTTCGATAATATCATTACAATCCCAACAGAGCAGTGCAGTGTTTCTCACCTGCCTTTCTAAGTGCAATTTAATTAGAGTTATAACAATGTATTTGAGATTGGGAATATGAATTCTACATCTCGCAGATAATTAAAAGACATTTAATCTGTTTCTCAGCTGAAAGAGTGTGCGGATGAGGAAAGAGGAAAGGGATATCTGATGTCCTGCCTTGTGGATCATCGTAACAACATCACTGAACGTCAGTGTCATCAATACATCACGAAGATGACCAGCATCATCTTCAGCGACTATCGGCTCATTTGCGGATTTATGGACAAATGCAGAGAAGACATCAACACGCTGCAGTGTGGGAGTATCTCTATCGGAGAAAAAGTATGTTTGCATACCAGAAATAGTCTAGATTGTTTTGACTTCCAGCCCAGTTAAAGCCACAAGCGTTCAGACAGCTCAAGAATATCCCAACGGGAAACCAAAGGATGCTGGCCTGGTACCAGATGCCTCTGTCATTCCTGAAATGTTCACATTTCTTCAGGCATGTTGATCACCGCGCTTTCCTCATTCCCCTGAGGTGCACGTGTTTGCTCTGCTGATATTAAAACTTAAAATGGTTTAAACAATGAAAGTTGGTAAAGTGAAATTACCTACATAAATAAATACTGTAGTATACTTTAGCATATGTCTCTCTTATAAGGTTTTATGTGAGCTATTTTGAATCATTTTGAATAGTGTTTCTATGATATACTGAATGGGCTTTATATTTAGATATTTAGACATCTCAACATCCTTAAATGGTGTTGAAAAAATATTACAGGTCAGAAACTTGACGATCGTACATTTGGTCCAGAACGGTTAGCAGCCATTAACTATATTGTGAGACCGTGTAAACCGTAAATATTTTCATGCCAAAAATATATTTCAGAATGTGAGTGTCTAATTTTTACACATTTAGTAAAAGATATGATTTTTAATTCCTCTAACCATTTGTTGCAGTTTTGCAGCTGTGATTCTTTGAAGGTTAAAAACAGTTTTGTATTTGGCTGGATGCCTCAGATGCGTTTATAAAAATAAACAACATACTTCCTGTCTTGTCATTTTGTGGATAATGAGCTGTACAGTAGCCAGAAAGTGGAAATCCAGCTACTTTATATGCTCCACATTTCTCCATATATCACTAGTTATTCTGTGACAGCAAAAGTCCTGTGTCTTTAAATTTCATAAAAATAACTAAAATAAATATATGAGAAGATGTTGGTGGTTTAGTGGTTTATTTTTAGTTTTCTCCTTTCACAAACCACAGGGGTGTTAAACCTTTCAACAGCATGACATCTACAATTACAAGTGTGCGTTTAGCTATTTTGGTTTGTGTCTCTTTACTTTTCTTTTTTGTGTGTTTCGTGTATTCACACAGTCTCTGTTGTGTGTGTGTGTTTGCATTCTCAGGACCTGCATTCTCAGGGCGAGGCGATCGCGTGTCTGGAGAGAGCTCTCGTCAGAGAGGCGGAGCTACAGGAACAGGCTCATCCAATCAAGAGCGAATGTAAGAAGGCCATCATGCGAGTGGCCGAACTGTCCGCCGAAGACTTCCACCTCGACCGTTACCTTTACTTCTCCTGTCGAGATGACCGGGAACACTTCTGTGAAAATGTGCGTGGCACACAAACACTTTGTCTCTTCTCCATCTTACTCATTTGTGTATCCGCTGTATGCATCTCATCACATGGGACGAACTTAACGTAATCTTACAGTACTATGTGGGAAATTTCCCTCGCTGAAGTGAATGTGACAGCTGTCTGTCAGGTGCTGTGAGTCAGATGGACAGGATTAGACACACAGTTGCTTTATGTGGGAGGAGATGTGGGTTGATTTGTCACACGTGCAAAGATGAAGTGTTAAATATCTCCCCAAAGACCTGATCTGACATTTCAATCCTTCTCTCTTTTACAGACTCAAGTGGGAGAGGGCAGAGTCTACAAATGTCTGTTTAATCATAAATTTGAGGATGCCATGTCTGAAAAGGTGCGTCACATGTCATTAACACTATATTTTAATACACTGACTTTAAAGAAACACATGGACACATGTCATCAGTTACGTCTTTTAGTTTGTAAAAACATAAACAAGTTATGTGTATGTTAATATACTTCACTGTGTATTGAAGACAAAATAATTTCTTACCAAGTGATTTTTGTCGTGTATAAATATCTAAAATACTTAAATCAAGATATGTTTTCTTGATAATCAAAATGATATAAGATATTAACTCTTGTTTTCTAAAAAAAAATAGAGTTCATGACTAAAACAAGCAAAATATCTGTCAGTGGTGTAAGAAAAATAAACGTGAATTAATAACTGAATAAAGAGGTGAAATTGTTTACTTTTCTACCACCATTGGCAGATATTTTTATTGTTTTAAGCATGAAGTCACTTAAATTTGATTAATGCTTTCAGTAGACAAAACACAATATTTTACTCTTAAAGAAAATGTATTTTGATTTAAGGCTTTTTAGGGATTGCAAAACAAAACAAAAATAAAAAGTAATAATTTATTTTTTGCAGTATAAACCTGTAAATTCTGCATTATATACATAAGACTACCAGAAATAGACACGGTAAACTTCATGCATGCAAAGTTCGTATTATGAAGATTACAAGGACTCAGATATTTTGGGATTCAGTAGCCTTACAGCTTAAATAGCACACATTTACACACAGTCTTGTCCCATAGACTTTCATTATAGACTTTTACAAGTTTTAACTTGTTTTTAACCAAGAGGAGGACCAATTGTAACAAAATTCCCAAGTTTGTTTCTCAATGTAGTAAATGTGAAGTCTAACGGTATGTTCAGGAAATGTTTGACTGTATCAGGGCTGTAGTTTAAAGAATCCACAGGAATGTTACTGATGTGTGTAAAACGTCTGTAAGCTCAATCAGCATCTCTGTCCACAGTGCAGAAACGCCCTGACCACTCGACAGAAGCTCATTGCTCAGGATTATAAAGTCAGTTATTCTCTCGCCAAGGCCTGTAAGGCTGACCTACGCAAATACCACTGTAACCCGGACAGCAGCATGCCCCGGGCGAGAGAGGCCAGACTCTCTTACCTTCTCCTTTGTCTGGAGTCTGCCGTTCACAGAGGTTTGCAGATACCTACATTACCTTGACCTTGAGCTTTATTAACTCATGTTCAGCTTGAAACTAAAGCTGTAATAGGTTTTTGTACGCAAAAAAATGTCAAACTTAATAGGTTAAAAGTTTGTTTCCAGGAAATTAACAAAAACTTGTTGACTTAAGTGTGATAATTATGCATTCTGTTTCACATCCTATTTTGAAAATAATAAAGAAACAGGAACCAAGTAAAACCAAAACTCATAGTTTAACCATTTCTAGCAAAACTGTGGTTATACAAAAATTTACACTTGCCCAAAAGATTGTTACTGTACTTTTACTATAGTAAATCCATGGTCCATTTTCTACTTGTGACTTTATATAGTGTATATAGGCACAAAATTCTCAGTTTATACACAATATTTCTAGCAAAACTGTTCCATTAAAATGGAAATTTGCCAAAAGAAACATGGTTACTGTACTTTTACTATAGTAAAACTGTATTTAATATTATACTTGTGACATTATATAGTGTATATAGACATGAAATTCATAGTTTAATTACAATACTTTTACTAAAATGGTGGTAATACAGATTGAAAGTTTGCCAAAAAACATGGTTACTAGACATTTACTATAGTAAAACCATGGTTCATTTTCCTACTTGTGACTTTATATAGTGTATATAGACATGAAATTCATAGTTTAAAAATAATATTTCTAGCAAAATTATGATTATACAAATAGAAATTTGCCAAACAACATGGTTACTTTACTTGTACTATAGTAAAACTGTGGTTAATTTTCCTACTTGTGACATTGTGTTTACAGGCATAAAATTTCTAGGCTGTAATCTTGCATTTCCATTCATGCATTTTTAACACGTTTATTGCAGTTATAAAGAAATATTATTAAAGTCAAGTTATTTGGATAGCTAGTTGATGCACACATTTTACTTTTCAGATTCATTTCTTGTATACTGTTTCATCAGATAGCGTAACCCGAATGTTTCCTAAACCCCTGTAATATCATTTTTCCTCTTGTTTATCGATTTGCTACCCGCGGGCCACTTAATACGTTCGTTTTTTGTCTTAGGCCGTACGGTGACCGGAGACTGTCAGGGTGAGATGCTGGACTACAGACGGATGCTGATGGAGGATTTTTCTCTGAGTCCTGAGATTGTGTTGCACTGCAGGGGAGAGATTGAAGCTCATTGCTCCGGACTGCACCGTAAGGGCCGAACCCTTCACTGTCTCATGAGAGTGGCCCGCGGGGACAAGGGCACGGTGGATAATCTCTGTCAGACAGCGGTAAGAGTCCGTCTGTGTCTGTCTGTGCTTTTATCCCTGCCGGTTGTTTCTTACAACACTTGAAATCGTCAAATATACTTTAAAAAGCAAATATACTTGCTGATGTTGATGTGATAATGGTTTGGTAATGTGGACCACATCATGAATTGTTTTATACTTTGTGCATGTAAAACAATCCTAATTTTGACAAATTTCCCTCTGACCATTAATATTAAACCGTTCTTTGCTGCTGAATGTATCTTAAGAACTTCTTACTATGTTAAATGAGAAGCGACATGTCCTTACAAGATGCTGGTTTGCTGTCATGTCCAATAAGATTTTCTCTGTCTTATCACTTTGTGAAACTAAAATACATTATTGTAAGTTTACAAAACCAACCTGCTAAAATGAGCCACATAATCTGTTCACTGAGATGTTATCTGGATCTTGTTTAAAATAACCTTTATGTATACAGATATACAGTAGAATACAATATTTATAGCACATTTAAAAACTACCACGGTTGACCGAAGTGCTGTACAATAAATAAAAATAAAACTACGCGAAGAAGACAACATAAATATGATGCACAAATAAAGAAACAGCTCAGCATCAGAATGTCTTTGTCATCTGAACACAACCTAAATTTCATTTCTAAAGATGAAAGTAAATATTCATGGTGTACACTTTCTATGCATTTAAATAGAACTGGAAATGTTTATTTGTTGCTAAAGGAACACGATATGGCCGTGTGTGTCTCTCTCCTGTAGCTCCAGACTCTGATCCAGTCTGCAGATCCCGGTGCTGATTATCGGATCGATCGAGCTTTAAATGAAGCCTGTGAATCTGTGATCCAGACGGCCTGTAAACACATCCGCAGCGGAGACCCCATGTGAGTCATCCGTGTGTGTCTGCAATCATGTATTATACAAGGAAAATGAAGAACTGTAGTCTGTTTAAAGGATTTATTGGTATCATTAGTGCCGTACTGAACTGGGCTGGTATTGGAAGGCAGAAAAATATCAATTTCAAAGTCTGTAGTGAATCCAGTTTAGAATATGATGTCACTTCATTTTAAGTTTAGGCAGGTGTCCTGTAAGAAGTCCAGTCACAAGTGTCCAAATGCTTTTTATATTGGCAAACATTATGAGAATGTTGTGGAAATGTTTTGGCTCAGATCAAAAACATCCCAGTATTTTGTGGACATGTGTTTTTGTGCGCAGGATTCTCTCTTGTCTAATGGAGCACCTCTACACAGAGAAGATGGTTCAGGATTGTGAGCATCGTCTTCTAGAGCTTCAGTACTTCATATCAAGAGATTGGAAGTAATATAACCTTTGCTTTTTTACATGATTTATGCTTTTCAGTTCATGTTCATCACTGTCGTAGCTTATCAATCTAAATATAAAGTCAGTTATCAAATAGCCTGACGCTCATGTGCAGTTCGAATTGTGTTGCTTTATGTTTCGTTCATCTGTTGGGTTTGAGACAGATGTCCAAACAGGGTCATTATAGTAAAACCATTAGCTGGTCATAACTTCATTCACAGCTCATTACATTCAAGTGCTTTTTAATTACAGCAGTTAAAAGCAACAATTTGGTTTGATGGCATTGTGACAGTTTTGTTTGTTCTGTTCTGTATTGTGGCCAAACAAGTTTTGCTTCTTTCATTTTTGGGTAAACTATCGAACTATCAATTTAAGCATTACAGAGGAGGATATTGAGCGTGATGTTAAAGCCAAAATCAACTTATAAAAGTGTCAATATAAGAATTTTTGTTTGTATTTCTGGTTTGTATCAATTGTTACACGACTGACGTTTTGTCCTGTGTGTTTGTCTGTAGACTTGATCCTATCTTATATCGTAAATGTCAGAACGACGCGTCCAGACTGTGTTACACACCGGGCTGGAATGAGAGCAGTGAGCTGATGCCTCCTGGAGCTGTTTTCTCCTGTCTGTACCGTCACGCTTACCGCACGGAAGAGCAGGGCAGACGGGTAAGAATCATACATGTGTAAGCTGTCACAGATAGTTGACAATGCTTTTATGGTTCGCTAACTATAGACTTGCAACAAAGCACATCGAACAACATTTTCTAAAAATATTTAATGGTATGAACCTTGCAAACCCAGTTTGTCACAAACAGTTTCGTTTCGTATAGATTAAGCTGGCCATTGCACAGAAGCCAGTCAAGAGCTGTTGATTTCAGTAAGCTCTTGACAATGGGTCTGTAGGTGGATATGTGAGGCTAAGACATCAATTATGGGTCTAGTCAGGTCATTTTTAGCTCATACTGTCTAATTTTGAACTAGGAAGTATTTTTACTCTGAGTTTCATGGTGTTCTAGATGGTTCTAGATTCAGGGAAAGAAAGACAAGTGTACTAAGATGGCTTGCTTCAAAATCACGTTTGTGTGCAAATATAAATAGGTCTGATATTCTGTGTTAAATCTTGTTGTTGTGCGTGCAGCTCACGAGAGACTGTAAGGTGGAGGTACAGAGAATTCTTCATCAGAGAGCTTTAGATGTGAAGCTGGATCCTGAACTTCAGAAACGCTGCATGATCGACCTGGGGAAATGGTGCAGCGAGAAGACCGACACCGGACAGGTGAGAGATTTTAGGATTGAGTTTTTACATTCTCAACCATCTCAGTAGGGTATATCTCTAGATCTCTGTGTTTAATATGAGGTTTGGTTTGTTCTGTGTTTTTAGGAGCTGGAGTGTCTGCAGGACCATCTTGAAGAGCTGGTGTCAAACTGCAGAGACATTGTGGGAAATCTGACAGAACTGGAGTCTGAGGTACATTTACAGAATCTCTGATGTGAACACGGTTATAATGGACGAGAACATTAAAGAAATAGCTTTTGTCTTACTTCATTAAATCCGTGTGCTTTACTTTATTCTTCATCTACAAACTGCAGTTCATTCAGTTTTAAGCATTATATTTAGCATCTTTATTTATTTATAAACTTAACAAATTTAGGTTCTAACTTGTTTTAATGACAATAATTTGCTTTAAGATGAAACTTTAATTGATTTATTTAAATATCCAACATTAAACCGGGTGATGATGTCATTGTGACATTTCGATTGGTATTTACAAATTTTGCTTTGCATTGCTGTTGCTATTTTCTTTTTTATTATAATTTAAGGCCTGTATTTAGAGATCTGTCGTGTCAGATGTGTTTTTTTGTTTTTCAGGACATTCAGATTGAAGCTCTTCTGATCCGAGCGTGTGAACCCGTCATTCAGAATCACTGCCATGTAAGTACTGACCACTCATACTGTAACCGTCACATGTATTGGGTTTATTCTCATAATTTGCTCAAATCTTTTCCTCTAGGATGTGGCTGATAATC
Organism: Beaufortia kweichowensis; assembly: GCA_019155185.1. Classification (NCBI taxonomy): domain Eukaryota; kingdom Metazoa; phylum Chordata; class Actinopteri; order Cypriniformes; family Gastromyzontidae; genus Beaufortia; species Beaufortia kweichowensis. The sequence continues at coordinate 1,988,971 of CM032802.1, forward strand.
AGATAGATACAGGGAATCTTCTGGAATGCCTGGTTGAGAACAAACATCAAAAAGAAATGAATGATAAATGTGCTGTAGGCGTCACACATTTCCAACTGGTACGCAAATGGATTTAGATTTTATAGAAACATAAATGTTGCTTTTATGAAATATATAAACATTGGAAAGCTGTTAGTTTGTGGATCCTGTGACACTTACGACTGGAGTGACAGCTGATGAAAATTCAGCATTGCATCACAGGAATAAATTATATTTTTAACTATATTAATATAAAAAACATTATTTTATATTGTAATAACATTTTGCAATATTACTGTTTATTTCTGTATTTTTGATCAAATAAATGCAGCCTTGATGAGTGTATGAGACTTCTTTAAAAAACATTACAAGTCCTTTTGAGTGGCAGTGTATGTTAAATGTCAAGCATGTTTTTACGTCTTCTTTACAGATTCAGATGAAAGATTTCCGCTTCTCCTACAAGTTTAAAATGGCGTGTAAGGAGGACGTGCTCAAACTGTGTCCCAACATCAAGAAGAAGTGAGTTTCTAAGCTTTGGGTTCCCTTAAGAATTTCAGATGTTATCATTACCTGAAGAGACTTCATTATTTTGCACAACAGTCATGCCTCAAATGTTTAATAAATGAGGACTGCAACTATTGTCTTACTCTTCATGAGTACGTTTTATTTGTTGTGGTAGTAGACCTTAGGAATCAACTTTTTACAACAAAAATTACATTTGAATTACATTCGTGTCTTGTTTGTGTTTGTTCACCTCAGGGCAGACGTGGTCATCTGTCTGAGCACCACCGTGAGGAACGACACGCTGCAGGACGTGAAAGATCAGCGTGTTTCTCTCAAATGTCGTAAACAGCTGAGGGTGGAGGAGCTGGAGATGGTGAATATACTCGAGTTCAATCAGGAAGATTTCTGTCGTCTGCGTCTGTGATGTGCTGTTAAATACCATAGACAAATGTCTCTCTGTCTGGAAAAATCATCCTTTTTCAAACTTGGCATTTACAGTTAAATTAACAATAATTTTTACTGAACTATTCATGTAAGTGCTTTTAAAGAATACTGTGTGAACTGTTCACTTTCACAAACTAAAAATCAGTTGAAATGACTGTCTGTGGTATTTGACATTTATGACATTAAAGTAGTTCTCAACAAAAAGTTTTGAAGTGTAAAAGTGTGAAGAATATAAGAATATTTATTTCTAGATTCTAAACAATTTTTTTTATCAACATAGAAAAACAAAAGAATAGTCTCTGTCTCTCTCTCTCTCTCTCTCTCTCACTGTCTCTCTCTCTCTCTCTCTCTCTCTCTCTCTCTCTCTCTCTCTCTCTCTCACTGTCTCTCTCTCTCACTGTCTCTCTCTCTCTCACTCTCTCTCTCTCTCTCTCTCTCTCTCTCTCCTCTCTTCTCACTCTCTCTCTCTCTCTCTCTCTCTCTCTCTCTCTCTCTCTCTCTCTCTCTCTCATCTCTCTCTCTGCAGTCAGAAGACATTCGTCTGGAGCCTGAACTGAATGAAGCGTGTAGGAAGGATATAAACAAGTTCTGCTCTTCTGTTCCCTATGGTAATGCTCAGGTAAGATCTTTAAGGCAGTGTTGAATCTAAATGAATCTTCTTTTCACTTCTCTTTCCCAAACACTGCTCACTGACAGATGCTGCCAGTAGTTATTTTGTTGCTACAAATTGCTGTTCTGTACTTCTCAAACTTTCTTCTCTTCATCTCAGACCATCGAGTGCCTCAAGGAGAACAAGAAGCAGCTGTCTCAGACCTGTCATCAAAAGATCTTTAAACTTCAGGAAACTGAAATGATGGACCCAGAACTGGACTATCAGCTCATGCGGGTGTGTAAGCAGATGATTAAGGTGAGATGTTCTGGCCCTTTGGTGAAGTTCTCTTCAGACACAGAGTGAGGTTTGTCCTGTAACCTAAAGTTTCTTGAAATAGAAAAGTGTAATGAATAGTGTAATGAGTTCAATAGGATGATCATGGTGCTAAAAGTGAAGAACTTAATAAATTACTCCTGATATTAGGAAACAGTCCTAGGTGTTACAATCAAAAGTCATCACCTTGTCTTTTCTTACTGAAACCAAAACATGTAAACTTGACATTTAGAAAGGAATTACTCGCTTTTAACTTCATTAGTCCTCTTTAATATCACATTAAATGAAACATCTGGAGCTGAACTGGTAAAGAATGGGTTTGATGCATTTATTGAAAAAAATCGCATGTATCGCTTGATCACACTTTACATAGCTTTGGATAAAGTTGTCTATAAAATTTGTAGTGAAAATGTAAATGTTTAACAATATTACGTTTATTAACAATATTAAGTCTATGTCTTTGTGGACTTTCTAGTGTTACTATTTGTGTTTTAAATGGAAAACTAGCTACACTGTGTATTGGGTGATATTTGCGTGACATGGTATGTAAAACAGTACAATGTGCAACATTTCTTTTTGTTGTTGTTTTAGCGGTTTTGCACAGAGTCGGATGCTAAAAACATGCTGCAGTGTCTGAAACAGAACAAGAACAGTGAACTGATGGATCCAAAGTGTAAACAGATGATCACCAAGAGACAGATCACACAGAACACAGGTACAGATCACACACACCTCCAGGACAACTTTATTAAAGGAATAGTTCATTCAAAATGACAAATCTGGCTTTCTTTCTTCTGTAGAACACAAAAAAAGATGTTGGTAATCAAACAACATTGACCCCCATTGACTTTCATTATATAAACATTTCTCAAAATATCCGAGTCATCATGAATATCTCTGTTTAATACATTTCTAAAGGTTTGTTTTTAAAACAAATCATTTTTCCCACTTTAACTATATAGACCATCGTACCCTTTAAGTGTTATTTGATTGCTTTTTAAGCTTTACGATTTAATGTCTTGGCTGTTTTTGTGTATTCAGACTACAGATTGAACCCTGTGTTAAGGAAGGCTTGTAAAGCAGACATCCCCAAGTTCTGTCAGAACATTCTCAACAAAGCCAGCGATGCAAATGAGCTAGAAGGTCAAGTCATATCCTGCCTTAAACTCAAGTATGCTGACCAGGTGTGTGTGAATATCAGCAACACATATAGACTAAATTTGCATAGAAACGTATGCATGCATCTGTGCAAATACAGGACGTACAGTGTTCTGGAATAATCTGTGATCATGTAATCGGTTTAAAACTAATAGGTATGAGTGTTTTTCTCAGCGTTTGTCTTCAGACTGTGAAGATCAGATCAGAGTGATACTGCAGGAATCTGCACTGGACTATCGGCTGGATCCACAGCTACAGGCTCACTGCAATAATGAGGTGAAGAAACACACCGGCTACACTACAAATCTCTGTCTAATGTGTAAAAAAACTGCTTTTTATTTTTTAAGACAGCATCCAGACCAAAATAAATACAGAAAAATGACTGCATTGAAATAATATTTACACGTCACATTAAAATATTTGGACATTGAAGTTGTTGTAATATCATATCAGCAAACAAATAATGCTAAAGCTTTAACTCACATCACATTTCCAGTGTTTCCATAAAACAAAAAATATATTGTATAAAACTAAATATTAGATACTTTGGAAAATGTTTTTATCCAAGTAAACCCAAATTAAGTCTTAAGGTTTATAAGAATTAAATCTTAAACATCTTTAAACATCATGTATTTTTGAAAGACTAAATCTGGCTCTCGCCATGAACATAGCCATAAAAGCTGGCATATACATTAAAAAGCAAAAGAAGGAAAGAAAGAATAAGAAAAAAAGAAATAAAGGAAAGAAAAAAAGAGCACATTTAAACATTTAGTATTATTATTTTAGTTCTGATTTACATTTTAACTGTTCAACAAGCATCAACGAATAGCGTTTTAAGATTACACATGGATATTTGCATCCTTCTGAACAAAGCCCTTTATTTATATTCTTCATGATACACAAGCTTACTGGAAGCAAGAAATGATGTGAAATACAAACAGCCTGTGTGTGTTTGTGTGTTAGATCACACGGTTGTGTGCAGAGGAAGCCACGGCGCAGGAACAGACGGGTCAGGTGGAGGAATGTTTGAAGAATAACCTGCTGAAGATTAAACAGGAGGAGTGCAAGACGGTACAAAACACAGAGCCTTAAATCACTACACAACACTGCTACACACCACTGGTATCTTTTTACCCACATCATGTTTCTATGAGAACTAACAAAATGCAGGTAAACAAACTTTATGTAAGATTTTAGGTTAACATTTGTTGTATAAATAATTGTGTAAGAGGTTGGACATTTAAACTTATGACCCACATTTTACAGAAAATTAATCTGACAAGTTGCTGTATTGACCATATACAAATTAAAATTAGGATAATTAACTTTATTACGTGACGCTCTGGAATATTTAATTCGCAAGAAAGAAATATGCGTAATTAATAACATTTATGAGATTAAACCAAAATGCATGTTTATCTTGTTTGAATGTTGTGTCTTCACTTACAGTCGTGTCTAAAGCCGATAGGAAATGGAATTGTATTTGTTACAAATACATTTTAAATCATTACTTTTCGTGTCCAATATATTCATGTGGCAAACTGTGTGACACTTTACATAGATTTTGCATTGTAAAAGAATCCTCTTAGCCACAGTAAAATCACTACAAAAAACACACTTCTGGAGTATATTTCTTCAGTACTGTGTTAATTTTCTTTCTCATATAGGAGGTGTTGAACATGTTAAAAGAAAGTAAAGCAGATATATTTGTGGATCCTGTGCTGCACACTGCCTGTGCGCTGGATTTAAAACATCACTGCGCAGCCATCACACCTGGAAGAGGCAGACGTGAGTCTTTCATCAAGTCCTGTCCTTCTTTATTTTTTATTGAATGTTTACTTACAATATTCACAAGTGTGTCACTAATAGGATTTTTTCTTGTATCTCTGACTTCACGTGTTTGGGAATGTTTTGCAGAAATGTCCTGTTTAATGGATGCTCTGCTGGACAAGCAGGTGCGTTTACAGCCCGACTGTAAGAGAAGATTACAGGATCGCATAGACATGTGGAGCTATGCGGCTAAGGTTTGTACATGTGCAGGTATACACGAACATATTTGCCTAAATGCCCAAAGAAATTCTTATGTTGTTGTCCATTCTTCTTGAGAAAGATGAGAAATCATTATTGAAAAATATTGACTTCCTTTCAAGGACTTGAGATGTTTAGTCAGTTTGGTGGACATTATTTGGTTATTTCTCCGAAAAATAATGCTTTAATAAAATGCTTACATCAGTTGTAACTTTGTGTAGGTGGCACCAGCTGAAGGTTTCTCAGACCTCGCTGTGCAAGTGATGACATCACCATCAAAGAATTACATCCTGTTAATGATAACGCTGGCTGTGTCCATCCTCTTCCTCGTGGGGCTTTTGTGTGGCCGCATCACCAAACGTGTGACCAGAGAGCTGAAGGACAGGTAGAGTGAGGATTCTCCTCCATCCGCATCCCGTCTCATCCTCATCTTCTGCCCTCGCTCTTCTCAGTACTTACACTTGCTAAGACTTTGGGAACTGTCGGTGGATGTTCTGCGGACTGACGCCAGATCTGGAACCCACTGGAGCCCAACTAGCCTCTGAAATTCAGCTGAATCTAAACATTGGACTTCTGAACGCTTCTTGTTTTGGGACTTTATGCCTTGATTTAAATCGGTTGTTTTCAAGGTTTACTACTTGACTCTACTCATATGGTCATGTGTCAATGCAGTATTTTATCACAGTATGATTTTTCCATTCTTTGAATGTATAGGGCTTTAATCAGTGGCTTAATCGAAAGTTCACAAGCCATTTTAATATTTTTGTTTCGTGGATCATAACTATAATTTTTGGTTTTTAATCTTTAAATCACAAGTGTGGGGTAGACTTTTAGTGGGATTGTTTTGGTAATGGCAAGGTCAGGTGTTTTTAAAAAAGTCTTCATTGGTCAAATGAAACATAAATTGTAATCTTAGATCAGAAGAAAGATGTCTGTCATCTTAGAGGATTGAATCTTACAGAAACATGTCCAGGTCTTTTTATCTATATATAGTTTTACATGAAAAATCCTGTATTAGGACTATTAATATTACTTTTATGACAATTAAGTATATTTGCCTCATTGAATTCATGCGTTTTAATGTATATTTATTTCTTTATTTTCACTGTTTTATATGTACAGAAAAGATCAATAACTATAATACAATGAATTATATTATGGTTTTGAGAATTGTGGGGAGAAAGGTGCTTAATTGTCATGAAAACAATGTCTTAATGCCAAAAAGCACAATAGGACTAAATTATTTTTCTTTCTTTAATATTTATTTTTTTTCAGCTTCTTTCTTTTGTTTTTGTGGTGAAATGTGACCTGGATATGTTCCCTGTAAGGTTGAGAAGCACTTAAAATGTTCGGTAAGGCCTGTGTTTACATCTTTAAGATGTGCTTAAACTTATAAAAGTTATGACAAACATTCATGACAGTTTTATTGTCCAGGGCCAAGCTTCCTTTGGACCAACTTAAAATGTCACACTATATCCTGTTGGATGTATTTCTTCAGAGGTACGTTGAATGTTAACAGGGCGATTGCACTTTTTGATGTTTTATTGTCTTTGGCTTAAGCCTTATTTATTGTTTACAACCTAACTGTGCTTAGCTTGGTTTTTATGTCTTCATAGACATTTTGAAACTTATTTGTTCACATTTTTGCCTTTTTAACTCATGTCAGTGAACAGAAACTTTTTCATAACAGGGAAGTTTGTTGAAACTATATCTTGGGAAAACCCACTGTGCCGTTGATCATCTCCAGTTTTGGTTTATTTTGATTTGTTACTAAGGTAATATGAAAGTAACTGTGATGTTTATATGTCTAACACCCACCAGAGGTCTGTAACATACAATATGATGTAACTAGCATGTTTTTGTGCATAGAATAACAACTCTTTCTTTTCTATATTGCCTTTGTAAGCAAAAGATACTGTGGATGCCAAGAGATCTTTGTCAAATGATGAATCTCACAAGAACATAACCAGGTCACATTTCATTTTGTTATCTTAAAAAAAGTGGAAAAAAGAAATGATTTATTGCATAGCTATTCTGTGAAATTAGGCTTTCTTTTAGGATTATTAAGAGTTTATGCATTGTGGCCTTAAAACTGCAACACATTTTCCACTGATTCTCAATATTGTTATTCTCATTATTATTATTATTATTATTAGTGTAAAGCTTATAGTATTATTTAACTTTTGAGTCTTTATGTAAAATACTAATTTCTTTAGTGGAAAGGTAGGTAAAACTAAAAGTAGATTTGTATTACTGTAATACAGTAATTGTGTAGTCAGCATAAATTAAACTATAAAAGTCAGTACAATAAATACTGTGATGCATACAATACAAAATATGGTAATAGTACCAAAAATTATTTAAAATTTTAGGTAAAATGTAACCAGGTTATGTTCTTGAAAGGGTTTCATGAGATTCAGCATGTCACTATCAGCTGTTTTTATTTTTTGACATGAGCTATAAAAACAATATTCTGAATTTACATCTGTATATCATCTCTCTCTAGAAGAGCATGTAAAGCTGTATAAAAGACAATTTGTTCACTATACGTGTATGAACAGATTCAGAAATATCCCAGACTTCAGCATTTGGGAACAGATTTGTACATTTTAATATTTTGCTAGACAAATATGTCAGCTTAGGAGGAATACAGACATACTGCTTACCTCTGAGAACTGATCACATTAATGTTATTCTGAAAATATAGAGCTGATGTGCAAACTACAGACCACGTCCACACTTTCAGATTGATTGAAACTTGGACAGTAAAATTCTACTGATCATATGATCATGTTTGACTATAAATTGTAGATAATTTCAAGTATATTTCTTCTAATTATTTTTTGGAGAGGGTGATCATGATATTACTGATTTACGTTGCTTTCATTTGTTATTTTTCTTACCGTTTTTCATTAAACAGATGTCTAGCAGTACAGTATATATGGTCTTTTTTTTCTTTTACACATCAAAGTGAGTCTGTTTTAAGTTTGATTTGGTCTAAACCCTGTGATGCTCAAAGAGTTTTGGAGAGAATGCAGAATGTTTTGTCTCCGCATGGATTATTAAGACTTTTACAACTAGTGTGCTTGCTTTCTCTTTGCGGAAAACATTGTTTAAATGATTCGTTAGTTGTTTTTATACAGTATGCCTTTTTGCATTATAAACTATTCATGTTACCAGAGATTTTAGATTTATGGAAACATTTAGTATTCCATATAAATGAAAGGTATACGGTTATGAGTATTGATGAGTCCCTTTTGAAAGCATCTTTTGAAGACACATGCAAGAGGAAAAAGTTCATCACAGGAGTTTTTTTTCTGTGATTTGGTTCTTGAAGCCAGTCATAATTTCATCACTTAAAAGCTTTTTTCAATGGCCTTTCACTGCTTTTCCTGAAGACCCAACAATCTTCAGGCTTTGCAAGGCACAACTGATTTTTGTTAACTACAAATTGACTAAATGTTATGGCTGTGATATTTTCTCTGTTTTTTCATTCTGCCATGTAAAAATACGACAAATCAGCTGTTTGGTTTTCTTTAATTCTGTACAGATTATGTGCTCATCAGTTTAATAAAAATTGTAGATTTTTGTAGAACTTTTTTGTTTTGTGATTTTGTTTTTATTTATACACAACCCTGAAAAAACTGTTGATGGTTGTTTCTCCTTGCGTCGATTCAAATGACAAAAGCATTTTCAATAACAGAGGATTTGTAAAAGCTTCTTCACCACCTGAAAGCACAAATGAAGTTTGAGATTAAGTTTGATACTCCAGGGATGGTTTTGTTAATACGTGCATGTTTATTTATCTCAAAGCTGCAGTTGTCAAAAGAAAACTGACATATTTTAACTTCTTATTTTAACATCTTATTTTACAGAAAAGACTGAGCAAACATGCCACAGAGGATTTATGAAGACAAATATCAAAGACAAGTTTATTTTTATATTTACCTGCTTTTAGCCAAAGAAACAGTTTTATGAAATTGTGTGTTTATTTCATTTTATTCATTGTAAACCTGTGAAAGTGATTTGATGAAGAATCTGAAGTGATGTTTTTATCTCATCATTTCAAGTTTCTTATAAAGTATGTGTGATGTATTTACTGCCATCTAGTGGTCTTGTAAGTGAAGTGCTTTTGCTTACATGGAGTAATAATAAGGTAAGATTTGTGACGGACGAACAGGCAAAGATAAATTACATCTATCTAAAATGGTTTAGATATAAATAACTCAGCTGGACAGACATAAACGTCAGCTAATTAATCATTACCACATTGGTGATTAGCACTAACTGCTTTATGGACAAGTTGTATGGGTTGTGCTAAAAGATGTGCCTTACATTTTTTAAGATCTTTACCTTTCTGTCAGCACTTTTAAAAACCAAAATTTATGTTTTCATATAATGAAACATGCCGTTTGCAGTACATATTTTACTCAATATTTTTAATGATTTTTTTTTAAATGTACAGGAAAACAAAAAAATAAGAATACAAACCAAAATTAAAATTTGGGTATAAAATATTGCTTTAATAAAAACAACTTAAAAAAAGTTTAAAGACAATAAATGTGCTTAGCCATTGAATTTAACCCCGCCCCCACGCAAAGCACGTACAGACGCAGAATGATTGACAGCCAGAAAGGGCTTATGATTGGTTACAAGAGTTTTGGCGCGTATAGGTACCTCATGTTCAACAGGTGGAGACAGGTGGATTCTCAAGACACCTGTTTATGTTATGTTTGTTAGGTAAAAGAGTAATTTTGTGGTAAATGTCACAAAGTAATTAAATAACAAAACCCATTCTCCACACTTAAAGTTTTTCTGTTTTCCTGCATCTCCTTATATGGCGTGGATCTGCTCTTCCAGTGACTGTAAACAAAGATTATCGAAAGAAGTGTGTCATTCATTTATCAGATGGTCATAAATATGGATTTAATTATGGACCTGTTACTCATGTGGCTCCACAAGACATGGAATATAATGCCCCTGCATGGACTATACAGATTTATATGGAGAAGTCCCACTTTGTATGATGTTTTTTGGAGTTTTGAGGAGTTTTACAGAAGTCATTCGGGAACAACATGATGCGTGAGAATGGTGAGAGAATTATTGATTTCGTGAACTATGGATGTTGTTTATCCAAAGCAGTATGGCTGTGTTGTTTAATTTTATTAGTTTGTTTAGGTGTTACGGCGTTTGCTATTATTTATAGTTTAGTTGTATGTTTGTAACAAATGTATTTATGTAGCGCTTTTAACAATGTTACATTGTTTCAAAGCAGCATTTCTATGAAGAAGAAAACCAAAAACAGGAGTTATTAAATGGATGGAGAACATCCAGAGTAAAATTCAGTACATGATATTATTGGATGTTATTATTGCTGAGAAATGCCTTTAATCATACACTCTTAAAAAATGGTGCTATATAGCCCTAAAAGTGGTTCTTTATCGTAATAATATAGGGGAACCCTTTTAGTGCTATATAACACCTCAAATAGTGATATGTAGGACCATTAAAGGTTCCATATAGTACATTAACCACTCCAAAGAACCACTGAGGAACCACTGAAGAACCATACAGGGGCTTAACAGGTTCTTTATATGCTAGTGGTGCTATATAGCGCCTCTATTTCACCAGAAAAGCTGATGTATAGAACTTAAAGTGGTGCTATATAGCACTTACTGTGGTTCCCCTATGGTTACGAGCAAAGAACCACTGAAGCACCTTTTTTAGAGTGTAAAAGACTCATGTTATTGACGTCCTGTTTAAATTTGGTCACATTTTCTATTCAAACTGAGAGAGTGAGTAGTTCTTGTGTTGTCCAGGAGGTGGCAGTGTGTGTACAGATTTTTACTTATTTCATCTTTTGAAATAAAAAACAGCTCGTGCAATTCCTGATTATTCTCTCTCTGACCGTATAGTTTATAGTTCAGCCCAGTGGTCTACCAGTAAAATTGCTTTTTTTCTGGATACATACAACCGCAAAGACCTTGAACTAATACCATTTTCTCAACACGATTTTTCTACTCACTCTCAAAGGGCTGATATATTTTTTAGAAAAATCTTTCGTGCCTTATGTAATCTTTTTCTTATTCGTTTTTACAAATTTCATTTCTTGGCTATAAGCCGATTATCTCCGTATTTATTTAGTTATTTAAACCCTCAACCTATCATTCTCAATTCTCGTGTAATATTTGTATTTTTATCATTTTTTTCTTGGTACATTTGTAGCAGTATTCCCCATAAACAGTAGCCAACAATAATTTGGGTCATACTTTACATTACAGTGTTCATGTTATCGTGTTTTTACAAAACTACTGAATTAAATTAAGAAATAAATTGCTAATATGTCATTTGTTTGTGAAGCAGCTCGTACTGTATATTTTGTATAAATTTAAATTTTATTAATACTGCGTTCAATAATTGGCACTCGTGAGATGTCACAAAGATACTGTGATGTAAAGTGTTAAGATATAGTGTGTGTGTGTGTGTGTGTGTGTGTGTGAGGGGCAGATAAACACATCGGGCTTCTCTGGGCTTTTGTCCTGAGGTCATGCACTTGACCCTTTTGTCTGAACTCCTGAACAGCTGCTCTGACACTGTCTGCTCTCCAGATATGAGAAATATTGCTAATAATAACCATCGACTTTTAAATGGTTAAAGATGACGTGATTTATTAAAAAAAATTAGATTTTTCTTAAATGAAAGGTGTAAATGGGTTATTTATTTTTTGCCTAGAATTAGTAAATTATTTACCTTTAAATATGCAATACAGCAAAATATTTTGCGTTTGATTTTCATTTTAGATGCTGTCACCGGTTTTTAAATGTTAAACTTTTATATTTCGTTAATATTTCTTAACGAATTATTGGTAGTAGGATGCAACGGAAACTCAACCTATAAGCCGCTAAATGTTTTTAATATTGTGTTAAAAACATTAAAATCGTCGGAAACCGTGAATTTAATATCTTCATCAAGAGAGCTCACCTTAAGTCTATACACGAGTGATTTAATCAAAGACATTGATTAACATTTAACAGTATAAGACGGTTTTATCAGTAATAATGGAAGGGTGAACATTAAAATACACACGTGTAAAATACACATTAAAGATACCAGTGTGGCCGTGACCTGTATTAAACTTTTTAGCAGATATATTAAGTAAAATATGCGAAACATAATTTATGGTTATATTATACTAAAGATTTTGATTAATTTAATTATGTGTAAAACGGAGTAAAGCAGAATTGTTTTCTGTTTTGCCCATAAGTAGCAATTCCAGTGTAAACCGGACTTCTTAACATTATTGAGATAAATTTAATGCTCATATTCATTTTAACATTCTAACATCCGTTAGCAATAATAATAATATTATTAATAATAATAATAATATTAAGAATTTGAATATTACAGTATCACAACATTTTCTTTTAAATTTGCATGTTGAAATTGCTTAATTTATAGTGAATCAAAGGCTTGTTGTTAAATATTATACGATATGTAAGAAGCTTTTTTTATATAATAACCTTAAATATGCGTTGAACATGTCGCAGAGGTTAAATAGCATGTAAATAAGATTACAAGGTAGAAACAGACAATTTTACCCTCATGAATTATTTTTTTCTTAGCTATGAATTTCCAAACTGATCTTCCTTCCTTTTCGATCATAAATCAAAATATTATAGCGAAACAATAAAACTAATTTAAATGTGCCTTCTTTTTTTTCTTTAGACTTTCAGTCAATGCTCTTTCCATTTAAATTGCATTAGAAACATCGGGAAACTTATATGATAAAAAAAGAAAATATACAGTGATTTATCTGTTAAATGTAGGACGTTGAATAGCACACTGAGTCAATTACATTAAAGCAGCTGAATTAAGGGCGCATGATTTCCGGTCAGCGTCTCAAGTTCATGTTCACAGCACGTGCAGGCCTATGGTAATGTAAAAATGAATGAAAAAACGCATTCTTTCTGGTTTTATTCATTTTTAAACTACCCACATTAAATGATTAAATGATAAACATTATCATATAAATCAACATTTAAAAAGCATTCTTAGTGTGGATAAATGTAACCTTACACATGAACAGAAATCTCCCTGTTAAAATATATTTACATTTGCTAGATATTATGTGGATTTACCTTAATAACAGAAGAGAGAAGAGAAGGGCTTGTGGTGGTCCTGTCTGCTGATTTTTGAGAGATTTGAGGAGCAGACGCTGTGAGACAGGGTGTAGGTCTGCTGTTTGAGGTTAAGGTCATGAGGTCAGCAGACAGACAGCAGTCAGGGCTTTCCACTGCACAACACATTGGATGTCATATGGAGGGCAGAAATTGGGTGGCATAAATAAATATTTATAATTCCATAATTATATGTATAAAATGCTTTCTTTCTTTTTCTTTTTTTATATTATTTCTTTTTTCTTTCTTTCTATCTTTCATTCATTCATTCATTTATTTGTTCTTTCTTTTAAATATGTAGAGGTTTTAATATTAATTTTGTCAGGCTCAGATAAATGATCAAATATTATGGTTATCATGACCTTTCTATCTATCTTTCTTGCTTTTCTTTCTTTCTTTCTTTCTTTCTTTCTATGCCACAAACTTGTAATACCTAGTAATGTATTTGAGAAAAATAAAACAATATATTGTTTATTAAAATCTGAGCATTTTGTATTGCTTGACAATTATCAATTAATCAGCAATAAATACTAATGATATATTTTAGTGCAAGTAACGGATTATATTAGTTCACTGTGTATATACCGTATATGGGGTGTTATTAGGTTAATAACATAGCTGGTGTTAAAAATTAAAGACCATATTCCCATCATAATAAAAGCTGGATTAACCAAAGACTACCTGTACAGAGAGGATCTTTGGTCAGATTCATCTTGACTGGCCTTGAGCATATAGAGATGGTTAATTATCAATGAGAGGATTAGCATTTGTTGTGCCTGTGTTTTTATGTGATTTGAATGAGTTTGTAAGTCGTTTTTACAGATTTTAAGGCTCTGTCTTAAACCCCAGGCTTTCTCTCCAAAATCCCAAATAGAGGACCGTGGTTGCCATATCAACCGGCCACCTGACGTGTTACTGTGGCAACAGCAGTATTAGACAGAAACCGCTTATTAGATGTCCCATCTAAGGGTACGAAGGAGGGGGTGGAGATGGGGTTAAGGTGGAGGGGGGTGTGTAGGGGGCACATCTATTAAATAGGAATAAAACAAGAAATACAACAGAAGAGTAGGAATATACTGAATAAGAAAGACTTTGCTTTTTAACAAGAGGATATTAATACTTAATAAAACTACTAACCTTTTAACCAGTTTACTGTCTTTGTACAGCAGTCAGAGTCTTACTGATGTGGAGAGGTGTGACATTTGTGTCCTAAGAAAAAGGCTGTGATGAAGTGTACTCGAGGGTCAGTGGGGTAACGTAATAACAGAGGCATAAGTGTCTTTCTGACAAAGCTCTCACACCCGCAGTCACACACACACACACACACACACACACACACACATATTGGTCAGAATTAACAGTGTATTCTCTGTGCCAACTTGTATTACAAGATTGCTGAACATTTAGATATTCATTCGACAGTAGCAACAGTATTGATGTACATTATTTCTGGAGCTCATTGTGCTGGTTGTGTTCTCAGAGGTGATAATCTTCATCAACATTTTTTATAGACTAATATTTATTTGTAATCTGAAATGAATGTAGCTTATGATATTTTTGATTGGTTATGGATATTACTTTTACAACTTACTACATTTTACCAGAATCGTATGAAAATTTACTGAGAAAAAAGAAGTCTATATCTATATACAGTATATCTATATCTATCTAAATGTTTAAAAGATCTGTGATTTATAATTTTAGAAGTCTATTTTAGCAGCATTGATGTGTGCATTATATGTTAATCGATAAAATCTTGAAGAAAAATAATTTATAGCAAAAAATATATAGACATGTTTATGAATCTCATGAAAATTCATAGTGGTAAAATATATAGACTTATAGTTAAATAAATACTGGCAAACCATGAAAAACATTATTGACACATAATGCACATGCAATTGCTGCTAAAAAGCCAGATGAAGAATTAACATATCTAGTGTTTGTGTGTGCGCACGTGTGTGTGTTTAGCATGTTGTGGTAATTAACCCGCATTAGATTAATCTATGAGGGTGGCATTTGTATCACAATGAAAACAGTGACCCCCAGCATTGCCATGGGGCAAACAGACATATAGAGGTCTGGCAGCAGGCCAGACACACAAACACGTGCGCACACATCCAAAAACACACATGCATATACAAAAACAAGGAATGTAAATATAAGAATTACATTTACATAAAAGCTTTCACTCTGTAATTTTATTTCTAATCAGATGGCAACAAAATATATAACAGTAATATCATTTACAGTTTACATAACATTACATTTTACATTTATTCCTTTAGCAGATGCTTTAATCCAAATGAGGAGCATTCAACATTTTACCTTAAGATTCTACATCTCATGAGAATTATACATTTGTTATAGTGGTTGATACTCATATTCTGAAGGCAACTTTCCAAAATATAGAAATCTGGGGTAAACATTCCCACTTGGTTTAACTAAATAATTCCTTTTCCGAAGACTTAAATCCAGTGGATTCACCATCTATTGAAACGTTACCCTTGATAATAGCGACTGGATTTAAAGCTGTTGTGTTCTGTTATCCTTACAACCTCTGAAAATCCTCAACACAGGTTTTCCACATTGCAAATATAAATAGGATTTCCCAGCAGACCTTTTTTATTCCACTTCTTTTAGCATCTTCATTTTTTTCAGCTAAGAAATAGTGTTTATGCAAAGTGACTTGCATGTGGCCCACATTCCTGTTGAAAAATACCTCCCACAAGCCGTCTGACAATGATGGCTGCTTCTGATGTGATCGCAGAGCAGAAAATATTGTTTGACAAACAACAGTATCCATTATGAGTCATGAAATTACAGATTTACTTTAACAAGAACAAGTGATGCTGTAGTTACCCACATTCATGTAAACCTCCATTGGCTTAACCATATACATTTACACATTGTGAAGACTGATTCATATGAATAATTTAAGTGAATTTTTTTATTTACCTGTATCTTATTAAATATTTAAGATAACCAGCTTGCAAAATCAAAGATTATATCTCAGATTTTAACATGTTGTGATTTCTAGGACATGTAACGTGTAGCAAATAATAAAAATAGAACTTTCAACTAATCCAGAGATCTTTATTATAGAACACACAATTATATAAAAACCAAAGACTACACAATAGAAAATGATCTATATCTATAGATCTATATCTATTATTTTCTAATGTAAATATCTTGTAATATCACGTTATTTCTGTTTTTATATGTTCTATATATTTATACATATACCTGTATTATGACCATTTGTAATTATAGTTGAATCACGATTGTAATTTATTAAATCATTTGTTCTTGTATTATTATTATTATTATTATTATTATTATTATTATTATTATTATTATTGTGGACCATAATAGAAGTCTGAAACTAAAAACAATATTACTATTATAGATCTTTGGATAAAATTGATCAGAAAAGCCAAAGCCAGATTTTGCTGATAAATACTTTAAATACTAAATAAATCGGCTGTATTGCAGTCTGCACTGATATTAACATTAAATACAATTAAGTTAAACATTACAGTGATTAAATGCACATGCAGTAAAATAAAGGTTGTATTCTATAGCAGTTGTAAATCCTCAGCCATAAGGGGGCGCAACAGAAACACCTGCCCCTCCATCACCCCTGCACACAGCTTATATGCCCCGTTAAAGTTGATCATTAAAAACATTTATATAGATTGGCACAGTCCTAGAAATGTGTTTTTAAGATTAACATATTATTAACAATAATATGCATCATTGACAAGCATCATTGAGCATTGGCAACACTGGCAGAAGTCTTTTCATAAATGTAATCACCGTTTTGCTAAATATCTATTTGTTCATTGGATGCAGTATGGGTGTTGCAGGATTGTGAACTTGCACATCGTGTTTATGCAAAGGAAATAAACATACAGTAAACCCTAATTTTGTGGTAGGACCAACCCAAATCCCATGTCCTTCTCTGATCCTGCAATCTGAGTCGTGTTTCCCTGCAGCTTGAATGCAGGAATCAAAATTTGTATTGAGCAGTTCAGTTCATTTGTATTTGCAGATTTCTGCTTTATTTTTTACGGTAAATGAAACCATTTTATTGGCTTGACAATGACTGTGAAAACTATTCGCTCATCTGTTAAATTAATTGTGAATAAATAATAATAATGACATGCAAATCTATAGATTACTGCATTGACATTCTGACATAAGCTAGGTTTTTTGTATATTGTTTTATTATATATTTATTTTAAATAGATATTTTGTATACAGTTTATATTTGCTCATTTAAATGCAATACCCAAAGTTGAGGTTTATTTGCATGTAACAAACGAATTTACAGACGATCGGGGTTCACAACAAGAAATAAATTGAAATTTCAGAAAATTTGTTTTCAGAAGAAGATATTGTAAAAATGAATTTGCTTGATACGATTTTTAATCATTATCATTCAATGCATACTGATAAAATAAGTTTACGTTTCAAGTATTGAAGTTTGAGGAAGTCATGTCCATCCCTGCAACAACTCTTACATACGAAGACGAAATTCATGTGCATATTAACAAGCGAATCGATGTTTTATGCAACGCAGTGTCAGATTTATGACAAAACGGAAACGATGACCATAACAGCGCAAGAGCCATTCAAGCACGCGCGTGCACGAACATACACACACATACACACACACACACACACATATTCACAAAGAGCACAAAAGAATTATCATGACAAAAGACACAAGTAGAGTGAAAAACACTTCAACACTCACTCCTTTCATGTAGAAGTTTTAATGGAAACAATTTTGTTCTTGCTCGTGCACAGATGAAACAGGTTTAACATATGTCATGTGTTGGGCTACTGGAAAAATGTTGATGCAATTTTTATTGAGATGTTGATTGTATGCAATATACCAATGCTTTTTACTGGACTCTTAAAGCATTCAGTATTTTGTATTTATGTTTTGTCCTGTCAAATGTTATAGCTAAGTGTAAACTATACGTTCTGTTAATTGCGATTTTATTTAACAACAGCAATAATAATATTAATAATATTTCAGAAGATTTTGTAAATATTTTTATTTATAGCAAGGCTTTGAGAGAGAAAAACAGAATCAACAATATAAATCGATGAAAAGCAGTTATCACTTTGACAGGATTTCATAAAAATATTTTTATACATCTTTGCGCAGTCTATTAATTCCAGCCATGCGTACTTGAAACCTCTAACATAATGCTTATTCCTCAATATTACTATTCATAATTTACACATTTACGTTTGTAATATACAATATTGTATATAGTTGCATTTATGTAAATTATTTTAATTTACATAGTTTAATCGATACTGTATATTATTCACAAATTGACTTTACGCAGTGCTTCCCAGTGAAATACCTCCACTTTCAATACCCAGGACAGTGATGTTTTTATTAATGTTTGATTTTATGCATTATTAAAGAATGCATGATTTATAATAATAACTTATAGCAACAACAATGCGTTTCCTTGCATAATGACTTCGTGATTTCGTAATTACCTGTCCTCGTCAAATTAATATAGAATATTGCATAAATACGATTGTTCTGGCATCTTATCTCAAAGGCACTTTCTGTTGTTATCCTTTTTTTAAATGCTGTTTACGTACAAATATCAAATTGGCCTATAGTCTAATTCCATCACTCCCCAGCCCCCCTCCTCCCCGCATCCCTCCTCCTCCTCTCCCATCCTGGAATCTTATTGATCCAGGAGGAGCTAATTATCTCTTCCCCTCGTGACTGTGTAATCAGCACATGCGCAGTCTGTTAATTCCAGCCATTTTTTTGCAGGAAAGTAATTAGCAGGAATAAAGACCGGACTGATTTTTTTTTCACTCTCTCCTCCTTCCTCGAACCGAGCCGAGGCGCGTCCGTCGTCTGTATTGCAACCAAAAACAAAACCCTTCTAAATGCTTTAAGAAACAGTGAAATACCTCTTTTAACTTCACCACCATGATGTCTAGAGCAAAGTGAGCGCATGCATCTGTGCGAATGGGATCTATAAGCGCGTTTACTGGAATACAAAGCAACGCATCCAAATGTAAGTTTGTGTCTAATGACTGATCTTCACGTTTACTGTCCGTTCGCTATTCACGTTACGCATTTCTCATCGTGTTTACGTACTGACTAATACGTTAGTCAACTACATAACGCATGATTGTTTAGTAGAGCTGCTTGTTTTTTATGTCATAACTAAATCTTTACGGTGTCATTTGTAGTCTCGAATGCAAAGCGCGTCACTTTCATTGATCTTTAGAGTTCGGATTGAAGTTAGAAATGCTTCTCTCGTGCTCTCCTACCTGTTTTCTCCAAGAGTTGTTGCACAAGAAAAAGTGAGAAAACGAAATGGATTAAGGTGTCCTTAGTAGATTTGACCATTCCTGTTGTTGTTAGGCGGTTCTGAAACACATCAAGCTTCATTTTACCGAATGCATCAGTATTGACACGCTCTACGGGAGGCGCCCGTTAATCCCCGTGCAGCGCAAATCCGCCCGTGCAACGTTACAAAGTATCCGACTGATGCGTCTCTGTGCGTCTTCCGTGTTCCGCTGTGCACACATGTATTAAACTTGCGTGTTCTGTAACCTCTTGTTTCTGTGGTTTAACGGATAGATAAGCTGCAACAACAAGTATATAAAAACAAGATTTGGAAAAGTGTCCCTAATGCGCTGGGCATGTTTGGTCAAGCCTGCTTTGACTTATTCCTCAAAGTGTTTGTGTATGTGTGTGTGTGTTTACCTGATAGATATACGTGGAAGTTAAATAAATCTTTAAAAAGTGTTCAAAAACGTATTTGAATGCAGAGAGTTTCATTTTAAAGGTTGAGGATAGTTTTGCATTATGGTTAGTAAAATGTTTTATATCAATATATGATGCTTTGTATAAAACAATAGAAGGTTACGTCTTTATTTAACTAAGCAAACGTTTTCATTGCATGGATGTGTTTGTGTGTAGCATTTTTGTTTCTTTTGTTGTTATAAATATATTTGTACAATAAACAATATTTTGGCTTTAAGAAGTAGCCAGACTTATATATTTACCACCACTTAAAAACAAGGTTGGATAATGAAAAGCTATTCATGGATTCTTTTCTTTTTGTCTTTCATTTTCTTTGTTTAGAGACCTGTCAGATTGATTCATTAACTTGTGTAATGTTAGATAACTTTAATATGAATAACATAAGTGTAATTTTAGATTTACATATAGGTTTCTAGCTATTAATCCAGTGTCTGGCTTGGCTAGATAAAATGTGTGTACTGCTGCGTGAAAATAAACACTTTGTGCTTGTGCAGGAGGAGCAGATATAAATAGAGCACGGGCTCTTTGAGAAAGCTTGTACACACACACTCACATACACACACTGGTGTGGGGTGAAAGAGGATTGGCTCACAGGTCAGAGGTCGTGGAGTTAGGCTAAAGGGTGAAAGGACGAAGATGGGATGAAAGAAACCAGGGTGAGAAGATAAAACTGGGCTCCGCTGGGCAGCGTTGTCAAACACAGAGTTGAACGGCCAATGAGAGTCCTCGAATGTGAGGGCTTTTTAATCTTATTAAGGATTTGTTTGTATTAACATTTATATTAATACCACCAACATAATGTTATGCTAAATATACATTATTTTATTATCTTATATAAATTAAGAATGGCAATGAATTATAAATCATTACATTTAATGGTGTGTTTAGGTGTATATTTGTTTAGATAAGATAGATTCATACTACACCTTGCCGTTGCCTGTGAAGATCCGGTGGACATCGCTGCTGTGTTTGTAAATCTGGTGTTGTAAAATCAGAATAATAATTGTGTGTTTGTTTGTGTGTATGTGTGCGCACACTTGCCTTCAGGGTTTGACTTTTTCTGTTTATCATAATAATAGCTGAGGTTGTGTAGAAGTGAGGCACATGGGCTGATCAGTCACCAAGGCCTCACACACAAACACACTCGCACAATAACGCGCACACACACACACACACTCACACACAACTAGAGAACAATGCATGGGGGCCCAGCCTGTCAGTTCAGATTCTGCTCTCCATCCACGCCTTAAACAGACTGTGCGTGTGTGTGTGTGTGTGTGTGTGTGTGTGTGTGTGTGTGTGTGTGTGTGTGTGTGTGTGTGTGTGTGTGTGTTTGTGTGTGTGTGTGTGTGTGTGAGAGAGAGAGAGAATAGAGCATGATCAGTGGATGACTTACCTCTGTGCAGCTGTCATCTCTCTCCAGAATTCACTGCAAATATTGAAGTACATTACACTCTCTGTCTGCCTCCATCCAGACAGGAGGAGGTGTGTGTGCTGTTTGCCATGCCTGTTAAATGTATAGATTGAAGCTATAGTTTATAAAAGGTGCATAAACTGCAATCATGCAAAGGTCAGTGGGATTGTTAAACACAGTTTCTTGGAAATGGACTATAAGTGGAGAGCGAGACACAACTTGAGAGTCCTTTTAAAAAGAAATGTAATTTGTGAAAGAAATGGATGTTGTTTATTGCAAAAGATGGACAGAGCTGTGGATAATTCTTAGATCTTTGTATTTTCAATATTTGTATTAGCATTTTGGTAATGACATAATAGCAATATTGTGCTGTGTGATATGCCACAGTATAGTTCCTTCAAATTTATTTTTCAAAAGATTTGTCTAATTGTTGTTTAATGTGTGTAACTGAAGATTTTAAGACCTCACATTAAATAGTAAATGTAAAGAATATTTACATGAACTGCACTTAAAATAAACGCTTTCTGTTATACACGTACACACACTGTAATATGAAATCTTTTATTATAAAAGTGTTTTGTTATTTGTATAAAGCCAGGCAGCGCTGCTGTTGTTTTGCATGTAATTCAGCTCTTCAGCATTTTAATCATCATCTTGCTGTTGAAAGGAGTTAATCTTGCAAAAAATGTTTTTTCCTCCCAATCTTTCTCATTTCACAGTGCATATACTTGTGTAATGAATACAGAATATTTACATGAATAATCCTTACAGATAATTGCTTTAGAGCACGCCGCCACTTTCCATTTGATGTGTACGAGTGAAGAATATTTGACTGTGGAGGAGCAGTGTGTGTGTGTCCTGAGGTGTTTCACGCACATTGACAGTGGCGTACGATGAAGTAAAACGAGTAAGAACTCTTTCAGTGTAGCATTGATCTTATAATCCCGCCGGATCCTGCTGCAGTTGAAATCAATACGTTTACACCACACTCAGACTCAGAAACTGAAATGTGTGTGCGTGTACAGTCACTGCTCTACTGTACGTCTACTGTACGTCTCTACTGTACTGTAAGTCTCTAGCATGCTGACCTCAGGTTGTGACAGATTGTATATCAGATTGTCATTTGCCTTTGCATGTCGGAAACCTGGAATCATAGATAAATAAGCAAGAAATGAGAAAGGAAGGAATAAACAAATGTAATATATATTTAAAGGAGACAGCTGTCACAATCCTGTCTTAACATCAGTGTTATCTTTTGACCCTTGACCCTGCATGTTTGTTCATCACTTCCTTGAATGTCAATGAAGGGAAGCACATCAGCATTTTCTAAAATTCATGTTTTGTATTATGCTTTGACTTTGAAACCTTCTTTCAAGACCACAGCTTTCTTTGAAAATGATGTTTTAAGAGCACAATTTTCCAAGAAAATGATTCTGAAGTCAACCCCCCCCACTCTTGCCCTCTCTGTCTTTCACTCTTTTATTCTTTCTCTCCATTTCTCTCTCTTTCTTTTGAAGTTTGCCTCTTGAATGGGCTTGTGTCTCTAATGGAAATGGGGCATTAAATCAAAGATCAAAGACAAGCACACAGCAGAGAGGACAGCTGTCTAAATACAGTGGGAGAAAATGTGTATGTGTTTGCGTGAGAGAGGGTGTGGGCTTAGCCAGTTTAACTTTGGTGTGATGCGATACTGTCATTTTACAATGTAACCCTTGTAACAGTTTTAAATTTTGCGTGTTCATGGTGCGCACACGTGCCTTTCAGGTTTTGCCTGTTTCTTAATTTAACTGTGTAATTTTTATAATTCATATAGCATATTTAATAGCATTTTTGTGCTTTTTCATTTATAAGTGGCATTTGGATAAAAGCATCTGCTAAATGAATAAAATGTAAAAAAAAAAAAGTTTAACCTGAATCCCAGGTAGTTATAAAAAAAATATTTTCCTAGTCCGTATTTATTATATATATATTTTTTTTTCTAGTGAAACAAAAGATTGTATTATGATATTGTAATACTTATATCCTATAGTATATTAAACCTGAATCTGAGGTAGTTTGTAAAATATTTTTTATGTTTATGTCTTTTTTTAATTGAAATATGAAAATTGTAATGTAATGTTTTAAGACTTATAACGATATCAATACTTATTAAGACATAATAATAATCATATTGTAGTCTTAAGTATATTTTTTACATGTTTAATTGACATTGTTGTATGTTTTTGAACCTCATGTTATGAAAGCTTGATTTGGCCATGTGCCTCTGTGTTAGTAGGCATATATTTTATAAGGATTATTTGTGCCGTACAGTCATATTTATGCATTATTATGTTTGTTATGATACGATCACATTAGCTTTTAAAGCCTGAAGCAGAGCTGAATCAGCAGTCTTTGTTTTGAAACTTCTCAGTTCCTCTACGGTACACCCTGTATATACATTAAACCACACTTACAGCTTCATACTATTAAGCAAAATGGTTTCATAACCTCAGTTGAGTGCAGTGCGACTTTCTTTATAATTGTTGTTGTCCTTTTGTCATTAGTGTTTGGGTCAACATCAGGGTTACCGTTGTTTTCTCATCCTACATCTTGGTCCTAATCCCACACACACGCTTGCAAAGAGTAATTGGTTTAAGATGTGTCTTGATTCCAGCTGTGTGCCCCCTATCAGGTATCCCAGAGAGATGAGTAATTAACCTAACTGCTAATGAGATACATCACTAATTACACCACACACACACACATGCGCACAGTTAAACACAGCCAATAAGAGCGTGCATGCATCGATCTGTACAGGAAGTCTAGTTTGTGTGTCAGCATGCGGGTTTGTTTATGAATATGTATTTTCAATACTGGATTTGCATTTGTGGTCGCTGAAATAGACAGATAAGAGCCGTTCATCATTTTGCACATTAAATTTGGCCCTTTAAGCTCGTGGAGGACCAGTTTGATCTTAAATCAACGGATACATCCTTTAGCCTGGTGTGCTAGCATCCCACATTGGCTTCCAGTAAGATGCTTAGCATTCACACTATTGATTTTCCCATTAGCACTTTAGCCCCCTCCAGTAGTGAGGATCAGAGAGAGCTCAATATAACAGCTTGAATCGGAGTTCAAGAATCTGCACTCTTCAACCTAGAAACGCTGCAATTAGCCCCCCAACTCCTAACCGCAAACCCAACGGTCCCTTAAGACGCTTTTTACGCACATACTTGTTTTTACACTATTTAGGTGACTTAACTGTTGGTAAACCCAATAGTGGCTTTAATTATTTACCATCAGCCCACAGTATCACCACACTGTTTGCTTTGGTAAAGCGTATACGGATACGCTGGTCTCTGGGGAGCGTTGCGTAAAAATGCTTTTCTGAACTGGTTTTTACTTGGCAATAATGCAAATTGCAATTATTTTAGACACCTAATAGACGCTGAACCCTGTTGTGAAAGGCTGCTTAATATAATTCAGTTTAATTCACTTCAGCTGCTTCTTGATCAAGGCCTGTGAGGGCTGTGTCTCTTGAGAAACCTGGGACTAGGCTCAATAGGGAACCTATTCCAGAGGCACTGTTACAGGGCAATCCCCCGTAGACACGGCCCTGTGTTCTGCTTAGTTGCCTAAAGGGAAATATAATGCAGATGGAGGGGGAAGGGGAGACAGAGACAGACAGAGACATTTAATTGAGCAGATCTTGGTGATTCCAGGAATTGTCTCTCATGTAATATTCAGCTCTCTGTAATACAGCTTGGCAAAGAGCTATTGATCACTGTCTAGACCTCTCTGCTCACCGTCCCCACATCTCTTCTCTCTAAAGAGTGACAGTAATGTTTGTTATGTTGCTGCAATTAAAATGCGGCATGTTTTGCTGTAGTTGTAATGTTTGACTGTGCCTGTGTCTGATTTTGATCATAATGTACAGTACATTACCTCAAACATTTATTTGAACACTAAAGCCACATGTGAAGATATGTGTGAATGTCTTTGTATTACATAACAAATGATCAAACCTTATCTTAGCAAATCATTAAATGTTTATTTAAAGACATGTCATTGCACATGGGCACTTTCTGGTTGTCAAATATTGCTAAACGTGTACAGTTGGTGTGATAAACTATTCCTGTGGTTACTCTAAAGTGTGGGGAACTGACTTTATATATTCAATAAAATTACCTGGATACAAGGTACTGAAATAAATGTAAAAATAATAATTTTGTAGTATTTGCATTTGCAGTATTAAAAAGTGTCAAAATATTCTTGAGGTCACTGTAGGTTGTAAAATTCAAGTGGTTTTAATTTGACTTTTCCCTTTCTCTCTCTCTCTCTCTTTCTCTAGGCCAGGGTGGGATGAATGTGCTCAGTAGCTCAGAGGATGGAGTGTTGTGACTCTGTCCCCATCGATGGAGCCTCCGGGCCCCACACACAACAGCCTCCCGGGCTCTGCAGAACACTGGCCCCCAGTCCATTCTTACTGGCCAGGGATCAAGCCATTCATCTGAGCACAGTGACTCTGTCCAAACAGGGTGGACTTGTGGGCTGTACTGAGGAGGAGGGACTTGGGTATGAGGAAGGAATTCGAGAAAAGCAAGTTGATGAATGTTCTACCAGAGAGATGATAGATGAAGGTGTGAGGGAAAAGCACAATGAAGAAGAGGATGATGTGAATCCTATTGGAAAGATCTTGTACCAGAATGATGGCTCTGCCTATGTGACTGAGAATGAGAGTCAGCTTTCACAAGAAATTCCCTCATCCTTTTCCCTAGGTGCCCCACCCTCCATCATTAGCACCTGTTACATTTCCTCTTCTCAAACACCTGCTCCACATGTTTTCCATGTCTTCCACATGCATCACCTCGACAACAGTGAAAGTTTAGCTCTGATGACCCGCCAATCCAAAGATAATGACGTGGCAGGGTTGTCAGAAACAGAGGTGACACGGTCCGGTCTAACTAAACCCATTCTGATGTGCTTTCTGTGCCGGCTGTCTTTTGGCCGTTCACACTCGTTTAGGGCTCATGCTTTACGACAACACAGCATTATCGTCAGCGATGAAGAACAGCATCTGCTCTCGTTAAAACACACCTCTGCCATATTACAGCATGCCGGGCCAGGCGACCGGCCACTTCTCTGTTTCCTAGAACCAAAAAGGAATTGTGAGTCTGTGGTACCACCAGACTCTGCACCACCAGCCTCAGAGGACACAGCGAAACGAAAAAAAGAGATCGAAGACGCTGAGACCTCTGAACCAAGACTCCCTCTCCTGCCCTCTCCACCCAGAACCTCCCCTGCTACCTCAGTACCAAGCCCTGCCAAAGACCCCTCAACCCTGGGCAGAGAGGCCAAACAGAGAGGCAAGGAGGATGAGATATGGAAAAATGGAGAAAGTGGTGAGGAAGGAGAGAGGAGAATGTGTATAGAGGTAGGTGGCACTGTGGAGAACAGTGAACACAGTATTAGCAGCAGTAGCAGACAAGAGCACAATACTGAAGCTGCTCTGTCAAACCAAAGCATTTTCAAACCTCCAAACTCTGCAACAATAGCAACCAGCTTTATGAACAACACCAAAACCCTTACAGACTCTGAGACAGAGTGTGGAACAAGCTTTAACTGCCACGACCCTGCACCTGCTTCCTTTGTTGTGGTAAACCCGCCCACTGTCAATACTACAGAACAACTTGCCAACCAAGAGAGTGCCACAGCAACAGAACCAAATGACCAGTTAGAGAATGGTAGTGCCATAGCAATGGAACCAACCACTAGGTTGTCTGATGATGACAGACTTCCACCCAATAATCACAGTCATTCCGCAGCCCCAACACTCAGTCCCACCCTTATCCACAGCGGTCAGTCCGTTCTTGAAGAAGGGCATTCGGACACGGCCTCTAGAGGAAGGTTGGTAGTGGCTGGTGATGGAGGCTTTGTTGCTGTTGGAGATGACGTTCAAGGATCTTACGCTTACAGTGTGCAGGCCTCAATGGCACACACCAGAAATTCCTGCAAGACGTTAAAGTGTCCAAAATGCAACTGGCACTACAAGTACCAGCAAACTCTGGAGGCCCATATGAAGGAGAAACACCCGGAGACAGAGTCTGGACAGTGCCCGTACTGCAGCAGTGGACAAAGCCACCCACGCTTGGCAAGAGGTGAGACTTACTCATGTGGATACAAGCCCTTTCGCTGCCAGGTATGCCAGTATTCCACCACCACCAAGGGCAACCTGAGCATCCACATGCAGTCGGACAAACACCTAAACAACATGCAGAGCTTGCAGACGCAGTCACACGCACACACCCCAGCAGCCCAGCCTAGTCCTGTGTCCCATTCGCATCCTACCATTGCTCACCCAACCCAGGCCAGCTCCCCCTCTCCATCCAAACTTCGGGGACGTGCATCATGGCGGTGTGAAGTCTGTGACTATGAAACCAACGTGGCAAGGAACCTGCGTATCCACATGACTAGTGAGAAGCACACACACAACGTGCTTCTTTTACAGCAGAACCTGGCACACATGCAACGCCAGCGCAAGCACAATGCGACCGAGCTTTACCGCCACTGCCAACCTCAGACCAAACTGCCTGACTCCAATGCTCTTCTTTCCAACAGCGAGACCTCCACCCAGAAGCTGTTTGAATGCATCCTATGTGGCTGCTTTTCTTGTGACACCCTAGAGGAACTAAGTCAACACCTGACCACGCAGCGTTCGTTGCCCAACACCTACTGGAGGAGCACAACAGGCGACACCCATCATTGCCGACTTTGCCATTACGCCACACCTCTGCGAGCTAACTTCCAGCTGCACTGCCAGACGGACAAACACATACAGCGTTACCAGCTAGCCGCACATCTCCGAGAGGCCAGTAGTCACCATGGAAACATTGAGGAAGAGGAGGAATGGCGTCTTAGATGTGTTGCCGCTGGAAACCAGGTGCAGCTCAGGTGCAATGCATGCGACTATGAAGCCACCAGCTTGGAGAAACTGAAGCTACATACTATGAACTCCAGACATGAGGCCAGCTTTAGACTATACAAGGTAAATCTCACAAGTGACAAATGTGTTCACACTGATAAAATAGGTTTTGGGTTAAGGTTTGCCTTCATCTGTAGCTGGTTCCTACACATTGAGATGATACTCTTCTGTCCATCACATCGCATAACACATTTTCTCAACAATATTGAGGACAGAAATCAAATTGGAAGTGCATTTCTGATATTTGGACTAAAACTTTAAGACTACCCAAATATTATCAAGTTTAGGGCAATTTCAGCTGCCAATACTTGCATTTTGTTATTCCTGTCAGTATAAATACACAAAAGCCCCAGCTGCCCTGGCTAAGACCGCTATATCCCCAAGGCCTGCAAGACTTTCTTTGGTAATTGAGATAGATTGTATGTTATTTTTCCCTCTTGCTAATGTGGTCCATTAACTCAGCACATCTCTAATCAGTTTAGAGTTCTGTAAAACAAGTGGACTGTTGTTTCTCACTGTGAGCGTATGTGTTTGTCATTTGTGATATGATCTGTTCTGTTGCTCTGCTAGAGTCCAGACTGAGGAAAAGGATTATTAGTGTCATCTAAAGAGTTAATATGTGCAGAGCATGATAAGTAACATCTACATAGGTGTTTTTATTGATCCTGTATTGATCTGTATTGTGCCATTCACATTAGAGGAAGCCAAATATTGATCATTTATGACCGGTCAATATTTTGGCTTGCGCTAATGTACTCGGACATGTTATTTACTGGTGTTGAAATGTGAACAGGATGAAGAGAATGGGAGTGTTGTATTTCTCTTTTTTCCCCTCATGATTGGACAGATTGCAAACCAGATGCACACTGAGAGTGATGTTTTGTGTCAGTTTTTGCAGAAGCTGGATGGAGTTGAGTCTGAAGGTGTCTTGCTGCACTGCGCGTTGTGCGATTTCTCCACACGCAACAGCATTTCTTTAGTGCAGCACTCACATTCACTAAGCCATCAGAGAGGGGAGGGGCTACTCCGAATCCAGCGAATCCAGAAGGGTCTGCAGGACGAGGAGGAGCTCGGTGCCATCTTTACAGTCCAAAAAAACCCTGCTCAAGAAAATGGTACGACACACATACACAAATTTAGGCTTTTTAAATATTGTCCACGACAGTGTTGCAATAAGGTAAAATTAGTGTGTTGTTAGTTGAAAAAAAAAATACAACTTTGCAAGGCACATAGACCCCCATAGAAACAATATGTTGATAACAGCTTTTGATACTAGATTAATGTTAGAGACCAAGTGAGAAGTATTAAAAAACAAATCAAAAGACTAACAGTCCCTTGAGTGTTGTGTTGTGTTCAGATGCTCGCGGCTCTAAAACACACACAGAACAACAGATGGGGGAGGGACTAACAGACACCCAGAAAGAAGAGAAAGAAAGAGGGCAGATATTTACACTGGGGTAATTGAGAGAAGCGGGTGGTAGAGACAATTAGCATTAGTTCAGACCCAGAATAAGCTCAACTAATGAACTAAACCTGCTACCCCGCCTGTGTTTGTGTGTGTATGTGAGCGAGAGAGAGACATAGAAAAAGAAAGCGAGCGTGTGTGTGCTTTTTGTTCAGAATGGTGGGAATTGATTTTGTTAATTGACTTGCCAATAATCACGTTTGTAACATCTTCACTGGCCTGAAAGAGAAAGAGGCTAAGCGAGAGGGTTAGCCAGTCAATGCAGCCAATAAAGTCACCACCCACTAATGAGGCATGAGTTAATTAACATTCTCCAATTAAGGCTTTAAAGAAAAGACACAGAGACAGAATACAGATGCAGATTCCTAAAGACTGACAGGCTTTATGTCATATTCACTCTTGAGATATGATGTTTTGCCAGTTGTATTTCTTTTTAATGTCATTTTACGATGCTTAAAGGAATAGTTTCTCATTTACTCATTCTGATGTCATTGCAGATGTATATGACTCCTTTTTATTCAGTTGATCACAAATGAATAATTTTATTGAAATGGCATCATGTTATCTTCTTATGAGATCCAAAATGTTTATGCTCCAAGAAAACATTGATTCATCATTAAAGAAATCTAAATGTGTTAATGTCTTCTGAAGCAAAATGATATGTTTGGGAAAGAAAATGAATATTATTTTTGCTTATTTAGCAAAATTTAAATATAAACAAGCACATTATAAATTCACATTGATAACTTGAGATCGCATTGATTTGTTTATCGTGTTATTTCAATATTTGTATGAAAATAGAAAATAATTTTTTTTACTAAAATTTACAATTTATAAATAAAATTATTTGTCTTCATCTGAAGAAAGAAAGTCATATACATCATATTTGGTTGAGCTATTTTTTTAATGTCACAAATTGATCTGCAAAAAAAAAACAATGCAGAAAGATGACCTGGTGAAATAATAGACCTCAATCTTTATTCGGATTGTATGTTAGTTTACTTTGTACAATAAAGATTTTGGGTATTGTGTTAGGTCATCACATGATGTCTAATGTAAAGTCTTTTGGCAAAACCAATTGAGAATCACTTGCTGTAAGAATAGTTTCACAGTCAGTTTGTCTTGTCCAATCAATGTTAACAGTGAATGAGGAGGTATTTCAGTGTGAATTTGAACCTGTAGGAAAGTCAGATCAGCGTTGCTTCCGACCTGCTGGAGCGCCGCAGCTTGAATGGCTTCTTATTGATCTCTTTAGCAACACCAGGGCATTCCCTAATTTATAATCAATGTTGGATCAATGTCGCTGAGCATTTGTATATTGATCTCTGAGACGAGAAGGAAGTGCTGATGAAGTGTGTGTTGAGTGTGCGTCTGGAGTGTGTTAGCATGTGCGTGTGCATCTGATCACTTCATTACTGCTCCAAGTGACCTCACCGCGCTGACTCCGGCCATCTGTTTTGTCCAAGATGTCCGAGCTGATTCACGAGCATCTTGCGTGTTCAAAAGATTCATGACATAAGTGGATTTTTGAGTTTGATTTTCAAGAAAAGTATTTTCTTTATGAAGGTTTTTAATGATTGTTGATACATTTGTTGTGTTAATGTTAAATACAATTTAACCATTTTACGTTGTTATTTTCATATTTTCATTAGTCATGTTTTGTTTCTTTCCTTTAAAAAATAGTGTTACTTTATAAGGCACCTTTTTCTTTACATATATCTCAATTGCAGATTTTAAATGGAATTTGAAATAAAAATAAATTTTGTTTCATTTATTTCAGCCTGTGAATAAAATTGATAAAGAATATACAATTTATATTAGAATTTACAAATTGTTCTTTTTTTTTAGAAATTAACAATTTACATGCAGTATGCTTAGTTTTGTTTCAGTTTTCCAATGTCCATTTCTAGGCTTAATTTCCCCGAGAGAGACTCAACAATAGCTGATTTTTTTTTTTGTTGGTCAGGTTCATTGCGGTGCGTGTGACTTTGAGAGAATGACTGAGCGAGAGATCTCAACGGGGCGGTCGTAACTAGAGCGGATTTGACAGTTTCAGGTTATGTGTTCTGTGTTTATGGGTGTGTTGGTTTGATAGGAAATCAATAGCGTGTCTGTCAGGATAATTGGTGTTCAGATGGCCTCTCTCCCTCTCTATCTCACCCTCTGTCATAATCACCTCCTCAAAGAACCAGCAGAAGATACCTCGCCCTCCCTTTGATTGGTCTGTTATGACAACCCTCGTGCAGTTTTTTTGTTTTGTCTTTCTTCCCCCTTCTCTAATACCCCCGGCCACCCCCTCCTGCCTAAAACGCACCCAAATCAACTCCATTCCTCTCGTCCCTTCCCCCACATAGCGGAACAATTACTCTGCTAAGAAAGCAGAAAGGCAGAAAGCGAGAGAGCAGAGGATGGGCGAGGGAGGGGGTTGAGAGGGGTATCTGGTTTAGTGTGTCCCGAGGCTGTGTGTTTTTTACCTACGCTTCAGCCGAGGCTTTTAGATGCTGCGAAAGGACATCGGTGCATCATTGCCCTTTTTGAAGAGAAATGCCGCTTTCCACCTTTCTGCACTTACTTTAAGCTGTTTTACAGCTCGTTTGACAGATTGCATTAAATAAAAACTCAGTAAACACTATCAGAGTGTTATAAATAAATATTAACATGCATGTTTTGATTTTGTGCAATTGATCTATTTTATTTAAATATTTTTGGCACAAAGGCAACAATTAACACAAAAGACACAAACTAAGAACAATATGGAGAGCTATTGTATGAAGATCATTTTTTAAGCCTGTCATGGCTGTATTGTTCACCAATTTGTGCTTTGAAATGGACTCTTTGTGCGTGACCCTCCTGACCTCTGCTGCATTATCTCCCTCCTGTGACTTCTCAAATCCCTGCAGGTCAAATGAAGCTCTGCTGACTGTAGCTCATCCTTCCTGTTCATTTTATTCACTCCCATATCTCCAAGCACTGCATTTCAGATTTGTGTAAATCTATTGAAAGTTGTATATATAACTGGCTACAGTGTTGTGAGTCTTTGTGTTAATGTGTTTGAGCAGGTTGGATGGGTCCTTCAGGGCTAGTGTAGACTGACCCCTATAGGTTATAATGTGATCCTGCATTATACAATGAGGATTCAAAATCGAATTTAAACGTGGAAATAAACAGAGTTTGGGTATTTTAAATGTTTTTTAAATGTTGTGACAGTAATTTGTACATAAAGTCAGATTTTTTGCATCAATTGAAATGACAACAAATCGTGCTGGGATAACATGGTGGGACGAGGTGTTTTGCACAAACGCATGCTGTCATTAAAGCAAAAGACATACCAAATAAAATGCCAAATATCAAGGAATATGAACAAAATCTTTCCATTGGGTCATATGAGGGTTTCTACTGCAAAGTAAAGCACTGATTTTGGATCCTTTATCTTTTTAAAGGAGAACATAAGGGTCCAGACTCTCCCGCTGAGGTTACGACTAACAAGGAAGAGAAAGCAGGGAAAAAACCAGGTGCTTGAAATAATCTTATTCGTTTAACGTGCAATTAAACATCCTGAAAAACAAAATTGTTCTACATAAGTCAATGATTGTAAAAAAAAAAAAAAAACATGTCTCACATATAAATTGTCTTTGTATGTCTCTTGCTCATAGAAGGATTCATTCAGACGGAGGTGGAGAAAAGTGACTTGTCTTTGACTCCCAAACGTCCCTCATCTGGATCTGGCGAGTCGGACGAGACGTTGCCCTGTAAACGGCCACGTGTACACGAAGAGGTTTGAGAAATCATACTTTATATTAACAAAAAATACCAAGCATGCAAATATGATATTACAATTTTGAACATGAAAGAAAAGCAGCTATCCACTGGCCAACATATACTTTGTCAATACTGTTGGTTGACTACAAATATTAAATCATAAAAAAACATTTTTTTAACATGTATTTGATTAGTACATAATAGTCATTCTAGTTGTGATTAATTAAATGTTTCATGTGAAATTATGTAAAGATAAAAAGTAGATGTGTCCAAACTTTATCAAAGTTACACGATCTTAAACCATCATGTGCTGTTACAGTATTTTCATAAGGGACAAACCAGGGACAAAACATTGAGCAGTTGGTTGTATAAAGGGACAGGATGCTGTTGACCTCTGTATATAAATGATCTCTTTCCTGTTTTTCTCCCTCAGATGCGTCAGTGTCCGTTCTGTCGGTTCCGTCACACAGACATCGAGCGTTTGAGGAGTCATGTGATGAACCAGCATGCCGTTCAGCCGGCTCTCCGCTGCCCGCTGTGCCAGGACACGCTGCACAGTGTTGCCCTCTTGCGTACCCACCTCACACATCTGCACAGCGTTACTGCAGACTGCACGCAAAAACTCATCAGCACGGTGAGACAAAAAACACAACAAAGATTTAAGTATAAATCTAACAATATAATGATTATCAAGCTTTAAATAACACAGAAATCACAATTGGCCAAGCCAATAATTAGATGATATGTGGCTGTTTTGAGTTTAAAGGGATAGTTCACCCAAAATTTATTTTTGTGATCGTTAAGTCCAAACCTGTATGACTTTCTTTCTTCTGTAAAACACAAAGAAAGATATTTTGAAGAATGTTTGTAACCAAACAACACTGGCCCCCATTGACTGAACAGAAAACCTCTGAGACATTTCTTAAAATATCTTCTTTTGTGTTATACAGAAAAAATACAGGTTAATAATGAGGGTGAATAAATGATGACAGAATTTATATTTTTATATAACTATCCAGTTTCATAGGCATTGGATGATAACTTTGATAACGCTTGAACAAACATCAGAAGTGGTTCTGCCTTGTGTTAGTGTTATCTGTTTTAAAATATTTTTTTATCGATTTTAGGTAAATACTGTGTAAAACATTGTGCTAATTAAAATACAGAAAATTTAGTAATCATTAAATTGAATTGCACTGTATCATCATTATATGGCCCACCCTACTCTCTGTTAATGGACATGATGTATTTTAGTGTATCATCAATCATCATCACCTACTTTAGTGTAAAAATTGTTGTTATATTAGAATTGTCTGTGTTTGTGTATAGAGAAGTGTTTAGATCAGTGATTCCAGGGCGAGGGAGATTGGTCGTCTCGCTCTCCGAGACCAGTAACGACACTAAATGGGGGGAAGGGAGACGTAGCTGCCTCGGATCCAATGAATATTAAAATTTGATTTTTTTTTATGTGTAGAATATAAATTGATACTAATGCACCCGGTGCTTTTTTGAACCCCAAGTCGACATGTCTCACCGTCTCCAAAATGTGCACATTTCTGCCAATTCAGTCGGTTAGCGCCAAGCATTTTTTGGTTTGCTTTTTAGTCAGTTTCCTCATTCACGTATTCTCTCCTGTCCGCAGTCTCTCTTGATTTCTCTCTTCGGCAGTTCGACTTCTCCTCCCCCTCCACCATCCGAACTGCAATACAGTAATGAAAATAATTGTGCTTCATTAGTTGTGAGCCAGCGCTAGGTGATTTTCGCTATGAACCGTGCCTGATAATTATGTTCTAAATTAAACGTGACCTTGAGAGAACTCGCGCGCTCGTCTGCCGTCCCGTTTAATGCGGCACTTTCCTGAAATGGTGTGCTTTGTGATGGAAATAGCAGCCATTTTGTTTGGTTGCACTCCCCCCCTCATTCTCTTTTATAGTTGCATTGATTTACACATTTTAATGTTGAGTGGCTACAGAAGGAGAGAGGGAAAAGAAGATAAATAAAGTGGCTTTTTTTATCCAAAGTTGGTTGTGTTGTGCTAATTGTGTTGTCTTGAACCAAAGAGAGCGTACGTTCATACTTAACCTCTGAACTGCTTTAAGTGTCAGTTCATGACCACGATACCATTCTGCCATCTGAAGTTAAGGGTCTTTTCTTTTGCACAGCGCATAGTTAATGTGCACGTATGTAGCGAGAGCACGCCGTAATGGCCAATCATCTTCACAGATAACAATCAAATAACTTAATAATGAGATTTTGTGGATTAATTAATCCGCAAAATGGATTAATCAAACCTATTATGAATTCTTTTCTCTTGTGATCAGGTGATTGCTTCGGATGTGCTGCCAGAGAAAATGTTTCTACCAGTGCAGAATTCAGATTCCCTGCAGACAATGAGCAGTCTAAACACTAATGAAACAAAGAGATTGGACGGTATGTATAGTATGATTGAGAATGTAGTATAATTGTTTTGATTTTTCGATTAATCATTAACGATTAATCATTAATGATTAATCATTAAGTTTTTTATAATTACAAAATACTCCTATTTTAAATGTCATTCTTTAATTTCTACAGTTACATTTTACATTACATTTTTACATTTAGCAGACGCTTTTATCCAAAGCAACTTACAAGTTACCAGTGGCACACTGGGAGCGATTAGGAGTGAGGTGTCTTGCTCAAGGGCACCTCAGTTGTTTTCCTGCTGGTACTGGGAATCGAACCAGCAACCATAGTTTAACTCTCTAACCACTAGGCTACAACACTAAGTTAACTTTGTTCTCACATCCATTCTTTTTTTTCTCTGTTTTTCAGAGATTTCAACAGATACTGAACCTGAAAGAGGTTCCACGCCTCAAGAAACATCAAAAATCCATAAGCAACCTTCAGAAGATGCAGAATCCACAAAGGAGAACAATGCTGCTTTTCCATGCTGGCAGAAAGGCTGTAACAAAGTCTTTACATCCTCAAGTGCACTCCAAACTCACTTCAACCAGCTCCATGGCCCGAAATCTCCAACGGCAATATCTGACAGACACATTTACAAGTACCGGTGCAATCAGTGCAGTCTAGCTTTTAAGACACCAGAAAAGTTGCAACAGCATTCTCAGTACCATGCTATCAGAGCTGCGACCATGTGCTGCCTCTGTCAACGTAGCTTTCGTACACTGCAAGCGCTTCGGAAACACCTTGAGACAAACCACTTGGAGCTAAGTGAAACCCAGATACAGCAGCTTTACGGTGGTTTAATGATGAATGGTGAGTCCTTAGGATCCAGAGATCAAGCTTTTGGTGAAGAAGAGGAATCACCAGAGGAAATTGAGATGAAAGATGATGAGGAATGTGAGTTGGAGGAGAAACTAAGCCCTACTGACCATGATTCAAGTTTGGTTAAAGACAATGCTGAATGTGACTCCAAACAGCCTGTTCTTCCACTTCGAAAAGGCCCAAATATCACAATGGAGAAATTTCTGGATCCTTCGAGACCTTTTAAATGTACAGTTTGTAAAGAATCGTTTACCCAAAAGAATATTCTCTTAGTTCATTATAACTCAGTGTCACACCTTCATAAACTAAAACGGTCTATGCAGGACACACCAGCAGGCTTGCAAGAACCCATTAACAGTACAGACCATAAACCATTTAAGTGTACCATTTGCAATGTAGCATACACCCAGAGTTCAACTTTAGAGATTCATATGCGTTCTGTCCTGCACCAAACCAAAGCTCGTGCATCCAAACTTGATTCATCTTGTTCCAGCTCAGAATCTGCTAGCCCCCTTTCTGGCAAAGCTGTGACATCCATGAACAACGCTGGCCTAAGTCACAAACAAAACCCTGAACACAATAGCGCACCTGCAAATGCAGATACCAGCAAACCTTCAACATCTGAAGTCAAGAATAAGTTGGTAGACCTGATTGATTCTGCTAGTAAGCAACAACAGATGTCATTGCAGCAGCCATTACAGCAGCAGTTAGCCCAAGCTCATCTCCAGCAAGAGCTCCAAAAAAAGGCTGCCCTTCTCCAGTCCCATTTATTCAATCCTGCACTTTTACACCCCTTTCCAATGGCAACAGAGGCTCTTCTTCCCATGCAGCAGCAGTTGCTTTTACCATTTCTTATTCCAGGAGGAGAGTTCCATGTGAATCCAGCTGAGCTAAATCTAAAAGATTCTGGGCTCAACTTGAGCACATTAAAGCCTACTGTAAATGAGAATACTGCAGAGTCATCCAAAAAGAGAGATCAAACCCCTCCCTCTAAAGATCTTGCAGAAAATGCTGCCATTCGTCCTGAAGTGAATGAACAGAAAGCATTCAGTCATTCACAGTGTGAGAAGAACACAGTTGGTCTAAACAATAAAGAAGAAGTGGATGATCTGAATAGCAATGAAACAACAGAATTGAAAGACTTAACTGAAGAGGTGTCATGCAATAGACAGGTAAATGACTTCCTTCCACCCAGAATAGCCCATGATGCACCTGGAAATGCTTCGAGAGCTTTGCTTGAGAACATCGGGTTTGAGTTAGTTATGCAGTTCAATGAAAATAAGCAGCGATATCAGAAAAATCTGTCTGAGCCATTACCAAATGACGTTGGGGATGTATCTAATGAAAAAGAGGTGGATGATTCAGAGAATGCCAAGAAGCTAGAGTGTGAGTCTTGTGGTAAGATTTTTTCAAATGCACTGATACTGAAGAGCCATAAAGAGCAGATTCATCGTTCCATATTTCCTATCAAGTCATTGGAGAAATTTGCCAAAGACTACAGGGAGCAATATGACAAACTGTTCCCCTTGACACCTACATCCCCCGAGGCTTCTCCTGTGTCTTCCCCATCTCCATCACCACCTGCTCATCCTCAGACTTCAGTGCAGCAGCCACAACAACCACCAGTGCAACCAATTATTCCTGCTTCTACACTCAGTGCTACTCCTCCGACTGTCTCCATTCCCCAAATTAAAGCTCCATTAGCCCCAATTCCTTTACCCGTGGAGCTGCCACTCTTCTCTCCACTCCTGATGCCTCCATTACCTTTGCAGGCTCTGACTTCTCAGGTCCCTGTTCATCTTCCCACAGTAGAGTCTGGCCTGACTCCTGATTTGACTCAACTCTATCAACATCAGTTAACTTCGGCCATGTTACAACAACAAAATAAAAGGCCTCGAACCCGAATCACAGATGACCAGCTGAGAATCCTGCGCCAGTATTTTGATATTAACAACTCCCCAAATGAAGATCAGATCCATGACATGGCAAACAAATCTGGTTTGCCACAGAAAGTCATAAAGCACTGGTTTCGAAACACACTGTTCAAAGAACGCCAACGCAACAAGGATTCCCCATACAACTTTAGTAACCCTCCCATCACAACACTGGAAGATGTGGATTCCAAGCCACCCTCTCCTGATCCACCAAGGCAAGAGTGTTATGGAGGAAGGAGATCTTCGAGAACAAGGTTTACTGATTACCAGATAAGAGTATTGCAGGATTTCTTTGATGCCAATGCATATCCAAAAGATGATGAATTTGAGCAACTGTCTAACCTTCTCGATCTGTCCACCCGTGTGATTGTGGTATGGTTTCAAAACTCTCGCCAAAAAGCTAGAAAGAACTATGAGAATCAGGGAGAGGGAGTAAAGGATAGTAGAGATCTGTCCAACGACCGCTATTTTCGAACTTCCAACAACAGTTTCCAGTGTAAGAAATGCAGCATGGTATTTCAGCGCATTTTTGATCTTATTAATCATCAGAAAAAACATTGTTACAAAGATGAAGATGAGGAAATAGATGATGACATGAATGAAACTGTGGTGGATTGTAAGATTGAGAGTTTTAGTCCAACATCTGAACCTGTCACACAAGCAGCCACCTCCTCAAGCCCCTCCAGTTCATCTGGGTCAAGCATTCATGTAAAGTCAACTGATTCTGAGCATTTGCAAACAAAAAATGTCATTGAAGAGCTTAAACAAAAAAGTGAAGCGTCATCTGACCTCAAACAAGCTGCAAGTATCAGTGAAGAATTAGAAAAAGACATGCAGCAGCCAAAGTCTCATTGTGAAGAGAAACAAAATGCAAGCACAGAGATTCATACTCAGTCACTTCCTAAACAATCTCAAACAAGCCCAGTTCCATCACAGAGCTCACAGAAAATGTTTAGTCCTTTAGAGGTTTCTTCATCTGAACAACCAAAACAGCAGAAGCCAGCCCAAGAAATTAGCCCTTACCAATGCATACAGTGTAAATTGAGCTTCCCTTCTTTTGAACATTGGCAAGAGCACCAGCAAATGCACTTCTTTACTCAAAGCTATTTTCCTACCCCACAGTTCCTTGACCGCCCTGTAGACATGCCTTTTATGCTGTTTGATCCTACTAATCCCCTACTGGCACAGCATTTGCTATCAGGTGCAATTCCTCAGATAGCAGCAAATCCACCTGCAATGACCGCCATTCCCGATTCCACCATAAACTCTCTGAAAAGGAAACTTGAAGAGAAAGCAGGATCCAGTTCCATGGAAAATGATTGGGAAAATAATGGAGATGAACCCCAGCGAGACAAACGCATGAGGACCACCATTACACCAGAGCAGCTTGAGGTTTTATATCAGAAATATCTTTTAGACTCCAATCCAACACGCAAGATGCTTGACCATATCTCCAATGAGGTGGGCCTCAAGAAAAGAGTAGTTCAGGTCTGGTTCCAGAATACCCGAGCACGTGAGAGGAAAGGTCAGTTTCGGGCTCTGGGTCCAACTCAGATTCATCGCCGCTGCCCATTCTGCAGAGCTCTGTTCAAAGCACAGACTGCTCTTGCTGCTCACATACGTTCACGTCACTGGCATGAAGCAAGAAATGCAGGCTATAGTTTGGCAATATCTGGTATGACTCAAGAAGGCTCTCATATCAAAGCTGATTCATTTGATTTTGTGAATTATTCTCAGTTTTCAACAGTTGATCATCTAGATTCTCCAACAAGTAAAAGTATGGATCTGTCCTCACATCAACAGCGTCTAAGTCCCAAGACTATGAAAGGTGAAGGAATAGAAGATTTTGAGATGCCTTCCATGTCAGTCTGTCAGCCTTTTGAACAAAGCAAAATGAAAAACTGTGAATCTACCCCAAACACAAGCTTTGACCATACAACTGATGAAGCAAATGACTCTTCAGAAGTTAAACATGGCAGTATTGACCACATGTCACCCAACAACGAAAGAGAGGCTTCTTCAGAAAATGATGAGAAGATGTCTTCTGGACTAGTTAGCCCAGCAATGAGTTTTAATGCTAAAGATTTTGATAATGATTTAGTCTTGGATTACAGTGAAAATTCCAGTTTGGCCGATCCAGCTTCACCATGCCCTGGCAGCTCCAACAGTCAAGGCTTTGACAGTGAAAGACAGAATCAAAAACGCTACCGTACTCAAATGACAAACTTGCAGGTGAAAATTCTCAAAGCCTGTTTCAGTGATTATAAAACTCCAACAATGCTTGAGTGTGAAGCCTTAGGTAATGACATCGGCCTTGCCAAGAGGGTTGTTCAGGTGTGGTTTCAGAATGCTAGAGCCAAGGAGAAAAAGGCCAAGCTTAGCCTTGCCAAGCAATTTGGTACAGAGAGTACTTCTATTGACCGACCTAAAACAGAGTGCACTTTGTGCTCAGTTAAATACAGCGGATTCTTGTCTGTTCGTGACCATGTCTTCTCCCAACAACACCTTGCTAAGGTTAAGGAGGCCCTTGGTGGCCAGATGGAGAGGGACAAAGAATATTTAGGTTCAGTATCTGCCCGCCAGCTGATGGCTCAGCAAGAGATGGATCAGCTGAAGAAGGCCAGTGATGTTCTTGGACTTCAAAGGCAGTCATCCATGTTATCAAGTCTGCAGACACCTGCAAGCATACCAGGTGGTAGCACTGCAATGGCAGCAAGTTTTCCTACAATTAAAACAGGTATGCTGTACTTTTTCTTTATTAAAATATTATTTGCCAAAAATTACTTTAATATTAGTGTCTTAAAGTTAAAGGTGTTTCCAGTTTACACATATACACACACACACACACACACACAGTGTGGGTAATCACTAATTATTTGATTTGTTTTTGGAAGGTGCCAGTGAGCCTCCTGTTAATGAAGTGACCCGCAAGCCTGCCTCGACGTCCCCTTCCGCCATATCAGCTATGGATGACAAAGATGTAGTTAGCACAACCAACTCTGTCTTGACCCCAAAGACCACACAACAAGAACTGCAACCACAGTTTCCCAAAGAAAACAACACAGAGAGTAAAAAGATGAAAGAGATGCCAGAAGTATCAACTCCAAATACTGCAAGGGAACATGCCATGGATCCAGGTCAGCTACAAGCTCTTCACGCAGCGATGAAAACTGAGCAAGCTGCTCTGCTCCCTAGTCCCCTCCTGCCCTATATGATGCCTGGCTTCCCTCCACTTTTTTCTCCCCATATCCCAACACCGATGCCTGGTGGGCTCCTACAGCCAATGTTTGGCATAGATGGCATGTTCCCATACGGCCCAGTCTTGCCACAGGCTCTCATGGGGCTGTCCCCAGGCTCCATTCTCCAGCAATATCAACAAAATCTGCAGGGTGCATTGATGCAACAAAGACTGCAGCTGCAACAAAAACAGTCGCAGCAAACAGAGAAACCAAAACCTAGCAAAATCTCTGCCCGCCTTCATGCAGAAGACAACAGAGGACCTGATTCATCTAAACATGACAAGAAACAAGGTATACCCAATGGCACAGATTCCACCTCGATCAAAACAAAGCAGCCACTACTGGATGATGGTGTTCTTCGAAGCCACTGTATCGTCTCCAAAGCAGCGTCTAGAGAGGAGGGAAAGAACAGTCAAGCGTATGACTGTCTTGCTTGCGAGGTGTCTTTCACAGGGGATGCAGAGCTCATCGAGCACCTGGAGAACCCTCAGCATAGACAAAGAGTGGCAGAGAGACTGAATTCCAAAGAGCATGCTTCTCAATTACCTCACATCAGTCCCTCATCTACCTCTCCGCCAGACCCATCCAGTGAACAAAGATCTTCAACCGCCCAGTCCACTTTAGGG
Source organism: Beaufortia kweichowensis (assembly GCA_019155185.1). Taxonomy (NCBI): domain Eukaryota; kingdom Metazoa; phylum Chordata; class Actinopteri; order Cypriniformes; family Gastromyzontidae; genus Beaufortia; species Beaufortia kweichowensis. The sequence continues at coordinate 2,031,719 of CM032802.1, forward strand.
TCTCCGACAAGTCCCCAAAGCTCTTCCTTAACTTCAGCTTTACCCGAGACTGCCCAAAGCTCACTGGCCTCTCTCTCACATCACAGTCTTTCGCCTTCAACTGTTACCTCAAGCCTGACAAGCCTCACAAAGACTTGTCAACCTGCAGACTCTGCAGATGGGTGTTGCGACAGCGACGAGTCGCAGGAGGGACAGGACTCGACGTAATATAATGGAGGGAAGAGGTTTAATGCTTTCCATAACCATTGTCTTTATGGAATCTTCACGATGGAAGCAGGAGGAAAGTAACGTAGAGTAAACTAAAGGAAAGGTGTGACCCACAGCTTGTTTGACAGACTGTTTTAATAGACTGAATCCTGTAGGATCTGACTTGCATTACCAGTGCTTGTAACCAAAAACAAGTGTCAGTAGAATGTTTTTTTCCATTTCAATATGCTGGTTTTTAACTAAAACTTGAGTATATGTAAAACTGTTTGGAAACTAAAGGGTGCACAGCTAAAGACTGATGAAGAACCTAAGATGGTTTCATTATGACCTAACTAACCAAAAGTCTGTTTAAACAGACCCTCACAAAACACCCACACTATTTTTGCCCTGTTAAGTGTTAAAATATTATATTATTGGCTTAATGAAGTGATGTAATGTATTTTAATGTTGTCTTCTCTCAGGTCAACAGCTCTCGATTTCGTTCTGTTTCAAGACATACCAATAGAAAATATATGAAGCCCAAAAGAAACACGTAACGAATGAAAATGTCAAATTCTGATTTGCTGAAAATTGCAACTAAGCTTATAGGTGTTTTTGGTGGACACATTTATGTGTCCGAACACGAAGCATACAGTTGTAAATTGTGGAAAAGAATGATTTAGTTTCTTCTTTCTTTTTAAAAAATGACAAAAAAACATTGTGTTAATGATAGATACATGTCTGAACATTTTGGTGTTGCGTAGATTGTTGAATTCAAATTGTATGGTAGGTTTAAAACAAATTCCTTGTATATTTAACTTTTGTATGGTCCCAGTCAAAGACACTTGAGGCTGTTTAGCCGTGCTCATGTTAAAACATAGCATTTACCCTGTAATGCTGTTGAAAATTCTCACTGTACAAGCGACCTCCTCTCCTGCACTGAGCCAAGTTCAAAGACCCTATCTGTGTATGAATTAGATGGATACGCATCTATGAGATATTTTCTATTTTTGTTGTCATTCAAACAGAACACTTCAATTGTGCACTTATTTTAATTTTTTTTGCCTTTAATACTGTAATTTCAGTAGTACTTCATTTTCTTCACGCCACACGTTACTTTATTTTCCTAACATTTCTGCACTTGCCGTAAATAACAATAACCACGACGATATTATGAAACAATAATAACTTACAGTATTGCTTTAAAGGAAAATCCAAAGATAAAGTAGTCTTACCATTGGTGCATACAAAGGATGGGGGAAAAAAAAAACTTTATACTTGAGAAAATATTACTGTTTTTAAGGAATGGAAATCTTTTTAGATGATGGAGCCAGCTACAAGAATACTGTTTTATTAGAACATTTGTGACCTCATATATGAAACAACCAGAGAACCAAAAAGAAAAGCAGAAAAAGGAAACCGCTCTGAGGATATGGGACAGCACTGATGTGCAGCCATTGTTGTTTGTATTATAGAGGTGAAGATGATGCTTCTCTATGTCCGGTCCTTGTTTTCGTCTGGTTTGATTTCTTTTCGTACAGTTCGTTCTACTAAATGTACTGGGTCTAATTGTCGAGGATATAGAGTGTGCTGCTAATGTAGGTTTGTACTAAGATGCATGCTTGATTTTGCTTTTCGCTGAAGCTTTAATGACAACCGTCAGTAGCCACAAGCCCGTCCTCGTCTCACTGCAGCTCTGTCCACACATGACTGAAGACTGTGATTTCCATGAACTACATTATGTCCTTCTAGCCAACCAATGTTGAAAACCAATGATGTTATATTTATACAAAGTTTGCATTCCAAATATCACATTGTCATTTCGATTGTTTGTTTTGTTTTGTTGTATTCTGCTTCTGAGGGGACTGTAAGCTCTCGCTCCTGACGAGAGTTACTCGATGTGTTCTTGGAAATGTTGTTGTTATTATTACTGTAGCGATCGCCAAATAATGTATGTTCATGATGCACTTGGGTTTATTCATGTGACTCACTGGGCTAATGTCTCACGTTCTCTTATATACAAGCATTCAAAGTGAATAAAATCTGTTTTCTTTTAATAAATCAGCATGTCTTCGTGGTCCTCAACAATCTTTCAGGCCCGGAAAGCCTCTCTGTGAAGGTAATATTTTTTGACTCGCTTGTCTGATGAATTGAAGGTTGCGGGTAACGTCATATTTTTGCCAAAATGCACACTGAATTTGTTGCGATCGAAGATGTGTGATTTGATAATGTGTGTTTCTGCTACGTCCTTAATCAGATTGCACGCGCCCTGTACTCTGCTGAGCCGGTGTAAAGGAGACGGGCAGTCAGCCAAAGTGCTGGAAATCAATGGAGGTTAAACGAGACAAAATCAATGCAGTGAGTTCAAACTGAGATTCAAGTTCACGTGTATGAGCGAGCCAGGCCGTGACCACCGTAAACATCGAGAGGGATGCGTCTCCTACGATATTCATATCAGAGGTCAATCAATATGGGTTTTTAATGACAGGCTCTTGAACTGGTACAGTTACCCAAATGCTTTTTAGATATTGGTTACATCTGTGTTGATGTTACACGTAGCATTTTGTCTTAACACTGTCAGAAAAAATGGTCAAACTTTGAACCCTTTAAGGCAGTACCCTTTCAAAAAGGTTCTGATATGTACAATTTGGTACCGATATGTATACATTTAATACCAAAATGTACCTTTGAGGTACTAATATGCACTTTTAGGAGCAAAACCACTTTTTTCTGACAGTGTATGTTGTGTCTGCACTGCAACCCATCCACAGGAAAATCTTTTGACTATTGTTACATAAACATGGTATGAATGTCAATATGATAAAACAGTCTTTTTTTGATTTAATTTAAATAATGGTGCTACAAACGGTTTTTCACTGCAACACCATACAAGAACCATTTTTGGTTCCCCAAAGAACCATTTCTTTCTTCCCTTTTTATGATCTTTTGTGAATCACCTTGTTTTTTAATCACCCTTTGTGAAACAGGTTCTGCAGGTTTTAACGGTTCTTTATGGAGCCATACAGCCAAAAATGGGTTCTTCTATGGCATCGTCCATCATCTTTATTTTTAAGAGTGTATTCGCAACGCGCTGTAAGAATTTTTATTGCACCTGATTAGATGGATAACATCTACGTTAGGGCTGTCACAATATCCGGATAATTACTACATGATTATCATGGTCAAAAACATTGATGATAATATTATTGCCATATTTTATTTTTTTTTTGCTAAATCAATAATGCTCATCATTTTTAATTTTGTGACTCTTAAAACCAGATTTTAATTTGTAATATTATATTACTACACACTATCCATTATCATGGTTTTTGATATCATGGTTATTGTGAATACCCGAATATTGTTACACCCCTAGTCCACAAACAATATAATGGAACATAATGGATGAATGTTTATACAAAGTCAATATGAATGAAGTGTTTTAGTACAACATTCTTGTTACATTAAACTAACCTGTATAGACTTAAAGTGAGCATGTCTATTAGTTGAATTATAATGGTTTTATTTTATAGGTGGTGTGGGTGGATGGAGAGCGACTGATTGCGTCGTACTGGTAGATGAGGTCTAAATTACATCACGCCTCTCAATCATTTCTGCACGTCTCATTATGAGAGATACAGGAGGGTGATGGGCACATCTCAGCTGGGTGTCTAAAGAAGAATGGTCAAAGCTGTTCATGGCCAGTGTTTTAAAATGAGATTTGACATGGAATGTCTTTATTATGAGGCTTCACGGAGTAAGAGAAGGTCTGGCTTGGGATTTAGAGATTTGATTTTTTTATTTTACAAGTGGTATTCCGAACCTTTAACCCAAAGAGCTTTACCTTCACTTACAGTGCACATCATAATTCTGTCTAAGCTGTGAGGTAAATCACAGCATAAATGAATCAATACGCACTAATTGTTTTTTATTGTACAATTAGTAGTTCACGGAAAACAGAAACCATTTCCCACTAATGACCGCCGCATCTGCGCATCCCCTCATCAAGCCGCCCAGGTCCCGATGATTCTATAGAACGATGCGGGTTCGAGTGGGGGCCGCACGTCATTGGCTGACGCGGAAGGTTAATTGACTTTGCGTTTAACATGCTAAATTATTCCAGTTTGCCTGCATGGCATTAGGGGCTGCAGGACTCCCCCCTCAACGGAGGTCAGACCGGACCAGTCATTAATTAAACTTGTGACATTTAGCTAGATGAGTTTCCTCTGAGTGAGGATGATATTATTAATATTAACGGCCCTGTGTGAATAGAAGCTGTAACCGAGCGTGTTTTTTATTGCGTCGGATAGATTGAATCTTTCTCAAGCAGGAGATTCGGAAATGAAAAGGATATGGAGATTCTGCCTCGTGTGTAGTTGAATGTGATGCGTCAGGCCTTTTGTGTGCAAAACCTTGTGATTCGGATTAGGCGCTTTTTAGAGTTTCTAAAAGACAAAAACAACATGCTTTCTTGTCTTGTGCATTGCAACGATGCAGCAGGCCGGTCCTGTGGCGCTAATGGAGAATCATTTGTGTAATTTATGTAGGCCTAATAGATGCAAATGCAATGGCGTCATTGCTTTTGCATGTCAACGCATTAACGTGGAGATCATCTGTAAAAATTGCATTAAAAGGGAAGCCCACCCGTGCATCATAAACAAAGTGGATTGCGGTGTGCCGCCGTACCTTCCCCGAGACCCTTCCCCCATCTGATTGGTTTTAATACTGGGCAGCACAGGGCTGCGGTGAGCGTTTCAGCTCCTCTTGTGTTCTGATAGATGGGCCCTGCTGATACATGATCTATGATGTATGCGGAGAAAGGCCAGCTCATCTTTATTCATGAGCTCAGAGCCGTGATTTCCTCTTAAAGAGACAGTCGCTGCACAAATGCATTACTGATGTTGTTGTGATTTTAAAATATCACTGTGGGTTTTTCAGTGTAAAGAAAGGAACGTGTTTGACGACTAGATGAAAGTTAAATGGATATTGTTCGCTTCAGACTTCATCAGTGCTTTTCACAGAAGATTAGCTGTAGTGGCATTATCATTATTTTTCAGTTGAATCATTAAGAGATTCACAGACTGTGTGTCATGTTGGTTCTCTCCACTGAAGCAGGTCGAGGTGACTATAATGATCTCCCAGAATCTGAAATGGAAGCAACTGTAGTAGTGCCCCGCTTCCAAATCATTAAAAGCAACACTATGATTCTTAAGACACCGTGGTGCTTTAGCATGAGAGCTCGGAGAGATTGGAAGAGCAAAATCTGCAGCACAAACTTGCCATTTTCTATCTGTATTTCATTTCAAATCCTCATTAGATGCAAAACCGCAGGATGTCACCTGTTATCTTTCTATTTCTGGAAATAGGCTACACTGTTTCTGTTTTCTCCTGCGCGCCATTAAAGCATCTTTCCCGCAGCAGACGTTTAGAGGCGAAACCTGCTAGCTATCTGTCTCTGAAATGACTTTTTAATGGCCGACCAGATTTGCTCATCTATCACAGGTCTGCGGCGCTCTCGATTCACAGATAAACTCAAATAAATTCGGTTGCTAATGTTCACGTGGACGCCGTTGCCCTGCTCCATATGCGCTTTCTTACACGGAATGGCAGGCAAATTCATCTGTGCGAGTTTTTCTCCTGCAGAATCGTTCCCTCAACAAAGACGGGTTAAAAAATGTAAACCAGGCCAGTCTCGCCTCCAAAACATTTCTCACTTCAGGCTAGAGGATGCTGTATTTTGCATTTGAATGCAATATGTTTATTATTTTAAATAGGCTATACAGAAAAGTTAAAATACAGTATTTGTGCATGTGTTCCATGCGTAATATAAATTGTCATCATTTACTTTGTGTGTTACTAAACTGATCTGATTGAATTAAATTGATCTGAATACATTATGACCCTCCATTAAAGGGAAATTCAGTCATCATTTATTCCCCCTTATGTCATTCTTAACCTGTATATGACTCTTTCTTCTGGAAGACAGAGAAAAGAGGATATTTTACAAAATCTCTCTGTGCTTTTGTGTTCTTACAATGGACGTCAATTGGGTTGTATGTTTGTATATTTACCAAATCGTTTTTTTTGTGTTCTGCAGAGGAAAGAAAGTCATACAGATTTGGAATGATGTGAAGGTGAGTAAATGATGAAAGATTCAACTGTCCCTTTAATAGTTTAGACTTGGGTTAAGTAAAAACCTCTTTTTTACTCTTTATTGATATTTTCTTTATTGATTTTCTACTGATGTAACTACTGATATGTATGTAGTACTTTCTGGTTTCATCTTGTAAGTAACATTTTATTTTGAAATGTATAAAGTGAATTTGTACAGTGAATCAGAGAACGGCACATCCAAACGTGCCGAGTAAGACACTTTTATTCCTTTGTGGTTTGTGCCGTCAGTTGGACACGGTCGCTCTGTAATATTTGGGGTGAGCATATGTTTGTGAAGGGCAGGAACTGAGCTATCATGTTAGTGGAGAGGAGGTGTGGAGGGGGAGCTTTTTAAGAATCAAGCCTGTGAAATGAGATGCTAATCAGAGGCAGCAGGGGCATAACCGAGCTGCGCGTGGCTGCCGCAAAAATCTCGCACTGATATGATAAATTATGCTAAATCTTTGACCCCCTGACCCTGAGGAGTCTGGCGCATGAAGGGAAGGTTAGTTATATGGTTTCGGGACCCTCACCCGGGCTCGGGACAGGTGGTGCGGTGGATTGTGTCACAACATCTGTGTTTGAGAGAGTGAAGCAGGACTTTAAGTAGAAGGTGGCACAGGTGGAGATGATACACGGATGATGGCAGGAGGTGTAGTAAGGTTAGGAGAGGTACAGCGATGGAGAGGAGGGGTCTATCCAAGGGCGGCTCTTGTGAAGTCATTAGCATAAGAAAAGTATGCAGTGTAGTGGTTGCGCCGAGCTGCCCGCACTTGATAACAACAAGAAGCGTGCCAGACAAACACACACTTAATCGTACATGACATCTCACCAGGTGGTGGCCAACACCACATGTCTTTCGCTCATTCTAGTTTTTTCTCCTTTTTTCTCCTTCTTAAAAGAAGGATAAATCCTTGAAGTATGGTTCGTCATTCAGTAAGGCTTTGGTGACTTGCTCTGTACAAAAGCTTGGATTAGGACCCGCGCTGCTTTCTGGTTTATTGTTTACCACGTCAAAGAAACGCACCACGTCCGAGTTTGCAGTGGCAGAGCTAATATGCGAATATTTTAAAACAATTTTATATTAGAGCCCCCTGCATACCCGCTCTGTCACTTCTTCATTATATATGATGGATAGCCCAATTTAAAAAGCTGCTGAGGGAGTCTAATTTAGGCATGAGATTTTTAACGAGATTAAACATTTCACATTCATAGCGGGTAATCGATGCAGACGTTTCTATCATACATAGAGCTCACTGCTCCAGTGTTTACATACAGATTTAAATATATCCGTCAGAGAGTAATTACATTACAGTCACACAAGAGAATGACCATTCTTGGCTTTGGAGGGTCGGACACTTTTATTTACTAGCAGTATAGATGTAAAATCTTAAATAAGCGTGAGAGGTCAATGTGCTGAAGGACGTTTTTTACAATATTTTAATGGCTTGTGTTTGCCCTTCCTTTACTTTTCCCATTTCATTTTTGTTTGCCTTCCTGTTCTATTTTGTTTTTCTTTACTTTCCTGGTTTTGTTTTACTTTTGTTTCTTGTCCTGTTACATTTCATTTTTGTTTCCTCATTGTTTATTTCTCTTCCTGTTGTTTCATTTTGGTTTGCCTTCCTGTTCATTTTTGTTTTTCTTTACATTTCCTGTTTTCCTCTTCCTGTTGTTTCATTTTTGATTCCTTTCCTATTGTGTTTCAGGTTTGTTTGCCTTCCTGTACTTTTTTGTTTTCCTTTTCCTGTTTTGTTTTCATTTTTCTTTGCCTTCCTGTTATATCTGTTTTCCTTTCCTGATTTTTCTATTTTTCTGTCCCTTTCCTTTACTGTTTTCATCTTATTTTCCTTCCTTCCCCTTCGTCCTGTTTCTTTTTTTGTTTCCTGTTTCACTCTCCTCTTCTTTCCTTTTTCTACTTGTCCTTCTCACCTCCTTCCCACTTTTCTTCTCCAACTGTGTTTGTCATTATGTAGGCCGTAATGGAAATTTTTTAATTTTCCTAATCTCCTCTCGGCTCTGCATGCAGTCCTCTCCTTTTCTTTTCTGGATAATATTGCGGTGGTCCTCTGGTGTTCTGTTGGCTGGGGCATGATTTATTTGAGTTATGTGTGGATGTCCAGTGTAGAATGGCCTATTGTGTTGAACACAAAGAGGAAGGCCAGTCTCTGCGGCCGGGCAGATGGCACATCCTGGAATCAGAGACAATAGTCCTCACCCAGAGTTCTATTAAAAGAACCCAAAGAGCTGCATACTAATCATGCATATATTAAACTGGTGGCCGTCAGTGGACTTTACACTCTCTTAAACAAAACGTGAAAATCTGCTTTGTGCCTTAAAATGATCCTCACAGGGGTTCTTTTTAATCACAAAACATTGGCAAAGAACATCTTCATACAAGTGGTAAGGCAATATATTTATATAAATGCTATTAAAAATAACATTGGCTTTTTGTATTATCTTCACAGATGCATTTTCTTATTATTTATAAAAAATATTTACGTTGTTATTTTATTGAAAAGATTATTTACCACAACATTCCATGTTTATTTTATCATGAAAATAACCCAACATACACCCTTTTTTAATGTGACTGTATGGTGTGTGTTTTTTATTTAATGTAAAGTGAAGTAGCTCTTTAAGATACAATCTTCATTTTGAAACAACACCCTCATTTCTGGTGAAAGCCGTCCTCTCCCCCCACGCGTCCCTCTGCAGGTGCACGAGCAATTTAATGAGATGCAAATGAGATATGCATACAGCCAATCTCATGTGCCATGATTAAGCGCAGGATATTAACCACTCTCTCTCTCTCTCTTGCTCTCTTTTCATCTAGTAAATCCCATCCTCTGCTCTGTCACTTCATTACAGGACTGCTGCAGCAGAAATATCCAGAGGAGAGAAAAAAACGAGTCCTCCATTTTAGTAGCGGGAGAATTTAGAAGATGATCCTTCCAGATGATCTGCACTTTCCGCTCTTTGGTACTAAAGATCTGTACAGAAGGAGCATATCCTCCATTTTCTCCACCATCACCCCCTCACAGTTGCCTTATTCTCTCTTTCCTTTCCTTGCGCCCCCTTTGTGTTTGTGGCTTTTTGGCATAATCCATTTACATAATAAAGATGAGGTAAAATTAAGATCCCCACAGGAGTAAAACCAGGAATCCCAGCGATACCAACCTCATTAATAAGCACGATTAGCATATCCGTACGCAATCGTCCACAATCGGGATACGTAAAAAACGGCACTGTAAAATTTAACAGCCCATTTCGCAAGCTTGTTAACGTCTAATTTGCGCTTGTTCGCAAAGGTTACGCTGAAAACAATGCCTGTTACTTTAACAAATCCTCAGTCGCTTCCAGGTGCCAGTGTGAAGCGTGCCAATGCCAAGCACAGAGGTCCGTCCCTTCTCAGAGAAAGAAAAGAAGAGGTGGAGAGTAAATCTGCATTATTTATACTCCTGTACAATGTCAAACGCATCCAGCGAGGGACTGAATTCTCTCACTCACCCTCAGAGCCGCATTATCATCTCATCTGAAGTCAGATTCAGCAGGACGTCTCAAGGGTCCAGAGCAGGTATCCAAGCACAAACTCAAGCACAAAGCTCGTGCCAAGAAATGACCTTCTTTCTTTGCACATGCAAAGCTTTAGTAGCTTCATAAGATGTGAACTTCTCAATGTAAGTATCTCATAAACCTCTTCAGTGTCACACTACGCATTAGTGAACTTTACTTCTTGGATGCGTTTGTGCAAACCGCACAAAGTATGAAAGTTTATTCTGTGTTTTGCCAGTAGATAGAATTGCAATTGAATTGATCTGTTGAGTCATCCCATGATAAGGCAGGGCCTCTTTAGCTCCACCCTCTCCATTGATATCCTTCTGTCCACCATCTTTAATAATTCTCAATGATTTTGTTTGTCTGATTTGTCCTCTCTTCATCCTTTTGCAGACCCCATCTAACATGCAGCAAACTTTATCAGGCTTGGCAGAGACCCGGCAGGGATGCGGAGCGCTGGCATCCACCGACATTCCTTCAGTCTGTTTCGCCCATCACTTTTGTTCTCACAAGTGTTCCTGCCACATTCCTCCTCACCAAATCTGTCACACCAATTAACCCAACAAACTCGGCGAGTGTTAATTAAGCCGTGTTTGTCAATCTTGTTTTTGTGTGTTGTCCCTGGGGCTCTTTGTCTTTGCCAAGTGGCATGCGTCTGGGGCCGGTTGCCGCAGAAACATGCTGGCACTCTGCCATTCCCGAACCACCGCCAACTTCCCAGCGGCATAAGGCAGAGCGGAAACCCTGGCACGCTGCCGAACATTCCTGCGTGCCAACGGGAATAACGAGACGAGTCGCATATCTCCATTATGACGAAGCAGATGCTCCGGTGCCCGCGTCGAGTGGCATCGGCATCTGGGGCATGTGTTGCTGCGAACAGCCCGCTTGTTATTTTCTCCCTGGAGGGCACGGAGAATGGTGCCGACTTGCAGCCTGGCACCTTCAGGAGAGCGAAACGCAGGTGCAGGAATCGAATACGCCTGCGTTTTCTTTAAATGGTAAACGGCTAAATTGTGTTCATTAAGAGATGTGACATCTGTTTGTTTGCAGGTCAGCGCATCCATACTCACACTCGCTGTGAACGGACAGATCTCCAAAGAGCTTCAACTTTTGCATGCAACGCTCGTCAGTCGCCGGAAACATTTCATTTGAAGAATTGGCAGCAGGGCGATCCCTCTCTTTTCTTCTGGAATCTGTCTCTCCTCCTCTCTCCTCTGTAATGCCACCCTGCCTCCACGCCCTCTTTGGCACCGGCGCTGAGTGGATGGCACAGTGCCAACCTCGCTAAACCACCGTGTTCATTCGCCACGCGGCGTTGTGCCCCCCTCCCCCTCGAACTCTTTACCCTATTTCTCTTTTCATCTCTCATTCTGTCTCTGTACTTCAGATCTAGACTCTCTTTCATGTCTTTCATTCCGATGTGTGACGCACTATATTTAAGCTCCTCGCAAACAAAACCGTATTCACGCCCGTGTGCGTGCTGTAACCTGCCACAGTAACTTTTGAAGGTGTTTTCTTGTTTCTTCAGGTCTTTTATTCTTCACAAGTGCACTTTTATGTCCCCTGCAAGACCCCATCGGTCTGTTCGCTGGGCCCCTACAAGTTGTTTTTCCTTCTGTTTTCTGTTCTATTCTTTCATTTAGAGAATGTGAGCGTGGAGCGTTTCGCAACAGGAGATCGCTGCCATGCAAATCGGGCGGATTTGCATATCGTTTAGTGCCATGTATATGCAAATGCTCTGTGGAATTTGTCAGTTTTCATCTTATGTTTGTCTTGATACCTCTGTTCTTTCAAATGCTATAATCTCTCGCCTGTTCTCTCTGTTCGTTTACTCTTCACCTCTCCCTCTCAAAAGGTTTGTAAAGGGGAAATGGCACAACGTCACGCTCGCTGAAGAGTGCTGCGATTATTTCAGGGTAAAGCGGTTCACCCTATGGGCACGTCTGCCTCGCCGGGCATCGACTCCTACACGGATGTGTGACACACACAGTGATGGTGGAAAAACCTGTTTTATGTAGATTATGGCTTTGGTCTCCATTTGTAAACCATAAAATCATGCAAAAATGTATTTGTGTAGGGAAGAGGTCAAACATAAGTGTCTTTACAATCATGCAACAAACTAACCATTGTTGGTGAGATACACTTTCTTTATTGTGATTGGTTGTTTAATTAATGGCAAATTAATATGAAATTCAAAGGCTCGTTTCACAATAAGAGATCTCTAAAAGATCTTTTTCAGTTATGGAAGTTGGATAACCATACAGCTAGGTTATATATCAGTTTGACATAAATTAATGCATTTTAAACGCTACTGTTACTATCAAAATAGACACTCGACAGAAAATAACACATCATGACAAAATTAGAAAAATGAGAGGTCGTGCGAAATCTTGAATATAGATGAATCCATGAGAGTATTGAAACACAATTTAAAATTCCAGGCATGATTTATTATGGTAATTTAATAATCATCAGTTTGATGATTTATATTCAGTGATTCAAGACAACAATGTCTTTTAAATGCCTAATGAGGTCATTATATTGTGTGCTCATTTCTGCAGTATTTTGGTAAATCTGATAATGCTGTAAGCGTGTGGGGCTCTCAGCTCTGTTAACACAGTTTACCAGATTTAAGGCCATTTCACAGATTTTTAAAGAAGTCCAATTTACAAGGTCCCTACACAGTGTTCACTGCTCCCTAGACACTCAGCGGGACTCATGTGTAGATGTTCACTACACAAAAGAAAATGAGTTCATTTAAAATTCCCTGCAATGTCATCAAACACAGACTTAAAACATGATATAATGTATCCAGGGCTATTTATATTAAATATTTATTATTGTATATTCAAATTAATATAAATGGTATCATTTGTCATACTTGAAACACCTACATTTAGTGATAAATGACTGTCGCGATGTTTAATATAAAATTGTGATTAGATTAATGTAAAATGTGCTTTGCATATATTGTGTTGTAATGGGTGCACTTTAACTGCAGATAGTGACCACTCCTAAAAACAAATATATTTTAAACTTGTGTAGTATTGACATGGTGTGCAGTGACTGATGGGTTAAATTCTTGTAAATTAACACATTAATGTACACTTGTTCTCTTTGTTGTTTGCAGTGCCCTTTGGAGTAAGCACATACTCTGTGTTGAAAATCTCACTTCAGATGGCTGATGTTCACTTCAAAGTGCAATAACCGGGTGATTGGAATGTACCTGGATTCTGTGTAACGCAAGTATACCTATAATGCACCAGTCAAAACTGAAAAAGATACAAATATATTGAATCAACTGTTTATATTTTGCCAAAGCCCTGTTGATGGAGTCTAGACCTTGTAGAATTTCTGTGAATTAAAATGCACAAATCAAAAGCAATAATACCCAACAAATGAAGAAGAGATGACTCGATAAAAAACATAAAATAGTTATTTTATTTTAATTTTCATGTGTTCATTTATGAGGAATATGGACTGTTATGGATGTGATGACTCTGAAAACAACACTTTATCTGACTATGAAAAAATCATGATTTAAACACAAACAAATGCTTTAAAAACTTTGAGAGAGACCTCACATGGGACATCTGAGCTATCATTATGCTGGAAACCTTTTTTGTAAAAACATGAAAAAAACGTTTGCATGGAATTGCCCATCTTTCAATCCATCCCGGTGCATATGAGTGAGGTGTGTTTTAAATATGGCGATGGAGAAAATTGCATTGCTCAGTCAGATGGTGCATGAATACAAACACACACACACACGCTCCCTGCACACACATTAAGGTGAATAACAGTAATGGGAGGCCAGTTGGCCACGTTGGAATATAAATCACATTTCCCATCAGCCTCTGCTCCGACCCTTGACCTCCACTCTGATATGGTGTTGAAGAAAATGTATACGTGTGAGAGAGTGTGTGAGTGTCGCTCGGTCGATAGCTACAGGATTCCTGCTCTTCTGCACTACATTATTCTCACATCTGTCCATTAGAAGGGCCGCAGAGAGTAAATCTCCTCACACACACACAACCTTGCGAAAGACAGAGAGGTGTGATATTGCTGTCAGATCACCGTGGAATAAAACTTACCATGCATGTCACGGGGCTGTCAGGTAGCGTTGCCATGGTGATCAACAGTGGGTGTCTTTATTATGGGGTAGTATCATGTTTGTCTGATCCTCGTGGACGCGTGCTGGCATGTTTGCTCATTCGTTTCTCTCCTCTACCGTTTCCTCACAGGGCGAGAACATCTCTAATTTTATTTATTACTTCATAGAACAAATGCTGAATATCTGATTCCATTTGCGGTGGGAATACTTCAGGGCACTTTTGTTTATTGAGCTAATGGCTGAAGATTAGGAGCTTCTCTGTCAAAATTTATTCTGCTTCCAGCTATATTGTCTGTGAAGTCGAATGAATATCATTAAATCTGTGAAATAACAACAACAACAAAAACATTCCCAAAGAAAAATGAAACAGCATTGCTTATTCATCAGCCATTATCTAAATCACATGATGCTTTCTGGCGGAACGGAGAGAAAAAGTTCAATATTACCAGCTAATCTAAAGCACCACTACAAAATTCCATCTGGACTGTATTAATGCCCTACATATTTACATGTTATTAAAATTGTACAATAGAATAGAAAGGCAAAAAAGACAGGTGCATTAAGATGAAAAGAGGAAATTGTTAGAATTGACATAATTAGTATATTTCGCAATAACCATGTGGAAGTCAAAATGTTTTTCTTTCTTATATTCTGATTACTTCAATCCATTATTAAATATTGTCATCTATTTACCTTTTATTTATGTTTTCTTCTGTATAACTTCTGTATATAGGTTATGCGTGACCTGTTCCTTTTGGCAAGTCATGATTAAAACATTTCCAACAAAGGTACAAACAGGAACCTGGACATGTGTAGTAATTATTGTACATGTATTTTAGTTTGTTCTTCTTGATTATCAAATCTCTTTATTCCTAAATCAAATACAGACATTTTCTTTTATTGTACTGCAGCAAAAGCTTTGATCTTTTATTCGTCTGGCTGCCTGTTTGTGAGAGCATTGCTGATGAGCACAGGCCTAAAATAATAACCAGAGAAAGAATAAAATAACTTAACTAAATACTACAGAACTCTGCTATTCTAACTGTTAAATAGACGTTTGATCTGTTTAATAAATGTTTGATCTTTATTCACTGTCTCAACCTCTGACAAATCTTGAATCGTTCATGCAGGCATAAAAGAAATACGTGTTTTATAAGGAAACCCCCCAAATAAACTTATACACTCAACCACAAGCAAAAATACAGAAATGATGGAGTCCCTAGAGGGCAAATTACATTGTGTTTGAATGTGTGTGTCTGTGAGATGCTGCGAAATGAAATTCAGCCTATAGGGAGTCAGACACGCGCTGCAAGTGAAGAGAGAGAACAAAGGATTCTGCATCTCCTCATTCCCCTTGTTCCCTGTTCTGTTAGTCTTAGTCTATTCATTTTTATATACCCTTTTTATCAGCCATTCGACCTCTCCAGTTTTTCGAGCTTTTCTTGCTTGAGTTTCTAATAGCATCTCTTGAAAAACAAGGATATGAATACATAAACACAAACACATAGTGTCATAACAAATAGTCACAAATAATGTCTGGTATTTTGTGTCTTGTGTCTCCGCAGACTGTGAGATGTGTTACTGATGCTGCACTCACTGTCAGACACTGACCTCCAGAGGACATTCAGAAAACTGCAGTCTGGAGAGCATCTGCAGGTATTATTTACACACAGACCCTGACAAATAAGCCAAACATAAACATGTCAAATGTTGGACACCTAGAAAATCCGGTTTATTTTGTGTTAAAATATTTCTTTTTGTCTCAGAACACGAACTAAAAGTATTTATTAATCTTTCTTCATCCTCCTCATGAAGATGCACTACAGCATCATCAGCACCACTGCAGTACATGAAATGACCTTCACACTTCAAATGTATTTATGTGACAGACAGGTTTAATAATATTTGAGTTTACAATGCATTCAGAAAATAGCTGTAAATATATAACTTTAATTTAAATTAACCTCTGATAAAATGAAGAATAATAGCAGATGAATATTATGTTAGATTTTAATGCAAAATATTGCATGTACTGAATCAACCAGGTGTTGAATATTATTATTGTTGTATTAATTTGTTTATATATTTATATTTATACTATACATATTATATATATGTATGCAAATTTGGATTAAAATAATACATATAATCCATCTAGTTAATTATGTTAAAATATAATGTATGTTGTGAGAGCAAAATATAATAATAATCTCTGCAAATAATTTATAATTATATTATTTTATTGCTCCCACAACATAATTTGCAATCAGCATAAGCGCAAGGAGACATAATTGATATATATTGTATCTCTGCATTTCTTCCTTCCAGCTCCGTCACTTTAAAACCTCATCTAAAACCTCATCTCTCTCTCTTTCTCTCTCTCTCTCTCTCCTGCACTATCTCTCTCTTACTGTCTCTCTTTCTGTCACCTTCTCTCTCTTTTTCCCCTTCGTGTGTCCTTCCTGAAAGGCAGCAGTAATGTGATTTCAGTAATGTAATTTGTCTGCGTGTGTGTGTCAGTGTGCAGACAGTGGGGAGAAACTGGATCCAGGCTGGGTGATTTATGATGTTCGTTCCACCGTTTTTCTAAAACACGTTTCTCTTCATTTATTTTTAATCTTCAGAGAGATTAGTTCTCCCTGTCACCTGCTATACAGCGTCTGAACAGGCCGTTAATGAGAGAGAGAGAGAGAGAGAGAGAGAGAGAGAGAATCCAGAATGAATAGTAAATATTGCACAAGAACATCAGATTTCACACAAGATTACAGGTAAAATCTTGGTTGAGACCAGCAGCACCGGGCAGATGTATCATGTGGTTGTGTCAGACTTAAAGCAGCCAATTGAAATCAGTCCCTGCATTTCCATGGCAACACACACACTCCACGTAAATGCTTTAAATAGCTTTATTACTTTACTCATCTTCTTATTTTCTTTCAGTACCTCACTATCCTACGTTCCATCGTTACCTGTTTAATTTTTTTTAGTATTTCTGATGTTCTTGTGTGAAATATGCCATTTTTTGTTTAATTAGTTGTGTTTGCTAAAGCAGACAAACCCATTATCATGAACCATAGTCAGGCTAGACATCATATTTAAGTCTTCAGAAATGTTTGATAGTCAACTGAATAAGATCTATTTAATTTTCTTTAAAAAAAAACAACCCTAAGCATTAAATATAGTGTAACACATCCTAAATGATTTCTGCAGTGGACATGAATGATTTTCAATTCTTTTCAAAGTAATCTGAATGATGATTTTTCACACACCACAAATCCTTTAGATTTACTTATTGACTAAAGGCCTCCGGCCATAAGTTGTCAAGCTAATTTCAACACTGTGGAGGCTGACATTGCACAGACAAGTATCACTCGCATTTATTAAAAAAATCTTAGTTATGTTTTTCATGTTTTTGATACCCTATTAGTTTTTAATTCAGAGGTCTTTTTCCCTGTGAATTGCATTAGCGCTCATTTTCTTTCTCTCTCTGTAATCCGCCCTTCACTCAGCAGCCCATGAGCTTTAAATAAAGACTTGATCAGATCATACGATGAGGTCAGTGGTGGGGTGGGGGGTCCTTTCTATTGATCTGCTGTCTGTTAGACTTGTTCTGCCGTCTAAACATTATTGATTACAGTGTCCTCAAGCACAAGCCCTCTGTTCAATTTTCATTTTAAAGCTATTTGTTCCTCTTTAGAAAGGCTTTAGTCCACTTGTAAGTCAATACACATGAAAGAAATGATAGTAACACATTGTTTTACATCACACACTGCACGTGTGTGTGTGTGTGTGTGTCCGTCTGTGTGTATCTAAACTTCAAGTTCAAAGTCTGTTTTAAATGTGGTTATAGGCAACTCTAATATTAATAATGCATTTTAATAATAAATAAATAATAATGCTTATGTTATAAATAATATTAGCTACAGGTTGTATTATCTTATTACAATTTAATTGCAATGCAGTTTATTTAAATCAAGTAATTATTTGTAGTAACACAAGAAAATATCCCTGGATGTTTCAAATGTCTTTTGATGTGTATGAATTATTACTTACATATTACTGTCAGCAAATTACATCTATTATTCATAATTGCATCTATAATTTAATACATATACCATAACATTATTAATAGAGGAGTAAAGTTTACCACATTTACAGGGATGGGGTAAATGTTTAGTTTAGTTTAGTAAAAGTTTACTTCAGTTTAATTTAATTCTCATTTTTGCTTATTGACAAATAAATAGATATAAAAATTTGATCCAAAATCACACCTTACCATATTATGGTATAGAGCACCACGTGTTTATAATTTCTGAGTGTTTTCTGATTTCTGAATTTAGTTGTAATAATAAAATCTTCTGTTTTTGCAGAAATTGTCTTTTCTATTTGGTTTTTTACGTAAAATCTCCCTTTACAAGCTCATGTCTATAGTTCTGTAGATCTGATTGGCTCTCACACTGTCGGTTTGGGGGAACGCGTGCCTTATTAGCTCTTGGATTGGTCCAACTGCTCAAGAAGGCCCGCCCCTCTGCAGTCAACAGCGCTGATTGGTCAAACCTCCACCGAAGGCGCTGAGTTTTCAAAAGGTTTTTAATTTTAAGGTTTGTTTATTTATGTATTTAATACGAAAACGGATTCATTTAAGATTTTATTCGTCATAGTATTTGTTAAAAATGAAAACGTTAATAAAATATAGCCAGTAGAGAAGCGTTATGAAAGGCAGCGCGAGCGGCTTGTGTAACCCGTTCACTTACCAGTCAGTCACTGGTTTTGTTTTCTCGAGCCAGTATCAGATTTTTATTGATAAGTGAGTCGTGCATGTTTTGTGTGTAAAGTGACAAAATGTCTGATATGTCTGAGTTGTTGAGAGAGCTAATGTTGGGTCATGAAGATCCGGACGCGTTCTTCTGTCTCTGTCTATCACTGCTGGGAGAAACAGACACTCAAACACGGTTTCTGGACCTTATCGAGCCTCTTTCACCCGAACACGAACACCTTCACAATCAGCTGACTGACATCTTTCTGGATTATTTCTCAAAGGTAATGTCATAAATTGCTTTGTCAAACAAACTTAATGAAGTTCTAAATGGGTGAAATCCGTCCATCGGTGTTGTGCACGCGGACAGTATCGTCGTGTTTCCTGTAGATGGCAGCCTGCCTAAATAATCCCCCAAAAAAACAGTATTTATGGTATTGTGAGGTCTCTTTCAAGGTCTTTAAAGCATTTGTTTATATTAAAATCATGATTTTTCATAGCCAGGTAAAGTTTTAGAAAGGTCACATCCATAACAGTGGAAAGAACATGAAATAACTATTTCATGTCCTTTGAAGAGTCATTTCTTCTTCATTTATTGTGTATTATTGTTTCTGGTTTGTGTGTTTTAAATAACAGAAATCCTACAAAGTGTGTTGACTCTAAAAATTGTGTCCTTTTTTGTCACATCCATACTGTATAAATATTTAAAAAATTATTATTAATGTATAACTTGTATATGCACTGATATTTCTTATTTTGAGAGTATTTCAAGTTTTGACTAAAAATGTCAAATCCATAATGTCAGAATATTCTTTTTTGCATACTGTACAATATTACATTAGTACTAGTTATCTAGTTCTTGTGTTATGTATGATGTCTTAGTTAATTCGGTTTTTGGTCATTTAGGTGATGCATTGGGTGTTGTAAAGATTGAGAATTTGTTTGTTTTGCAGAATAAAGATGACGAGTTAGAATTGGCCTTAACAATCTCTCTACATGAAAGTAAACAAGATGTGAGTTCAGACCATGAACTCAAAAACAAACTGCCCTTATCAAAATGTACCAAAGACATCACATGTGCCATAAATCAGGACAGTCCCACAGTTCTGTTGAGTGGGAACAATGATGTCAGCGAAATCACTGACCACTCAAAAATATCGACAAGGTCACAAAGACGTCGACGACGTAAAAGCAGCATTTGTTGAAGAACCCATCCAGCCCAAGACCTGTTCTGCTGTGGCTCAGACGGGACCTCCGTGTGCGGGACAACCCTGCTCTGATTGGCTGTCTGGAGCTTGGTGCGCCAATCATACCTGTGTTCCTGTGGAATGAGGTGGAGGAAGAGGGTCCGGGGGTCACCGTTGCTGCAGGTGGAGCATCTAAATACTGGCTGCATCAGGCACTCGTGAGTCTGAACGTCTCTCTTGAGCAGCGTGGAAGTCATCTGATGACCTGTAAGGTGGAGTCTTCATGTTTGGAGACGCTGACGGAGCTGATAGCGGAGACGGGGGCAGGATCAGTTGTGGCAACTGCCCTGTATGAGCCCTGGCTGAAGGAACGAGACGACAGCGTGTGGGAGACACTGGAAAAACAAGGAATTAAGTGTCACGTCTACCACTCTTACTGCCTAAGAGACCCATACACGGTCACCACGCAGGGTGTTGGACTACGAGGTGGGTGCAGTTTGGGACGGAAGGTTTAAAGTTACCATTTTTTAAACCTTATGTCTTTTGTGTTTGCAACAAACCTTCTCTTTAATTTGTTAAGGTATTGGCTCTGTGTCACATTTCATGAGCTGCTGTCAACAGCATCCCGGCAGTAGATTGTGTGCTCCTCTAGATGCCCCCGGCACCCTGCCTGCTCCTTCAACATGGCCTCAGGGATGCTCGCTCATTCACCTCGGTCTGGCACGCATGCCACGCAGGAAAGATGGCACAGAGGTGAGATGTCCAAAACACCAGTGAGAAAATCTAGTACTGTTATGATTCTCTATGTATTAAAGCCAAAAAAGATTTTTGGT
Source organism: Beaufortia kweichowensis (assembly GCA_019155185.1). Classification (NCBI taxonomy): domain Eukaryota; kingdom Metazoa; phylum Chordata; class Actinopteri; order Cypriniformes; family Gastromyzontidae; genus Beaufortia; species Beaufortia kweichowensis. Next base: position 2,052,500 of record CM032802.1, read on the forward strand.
TTGGTTCACATTCTTTTGTGCAACCAGTAAAAAGATGTTAACTACCTTTATAGTAAGTCTTTATGTTGGCATTTACATATTATGGTACTGACAGATCGACTGGGCTGTGAACATTCGGAGCTCATGGGATTTCAGTGAGGAAGGAGCACATGCTCGTCTTGAGGTCTTCCTACGAGATGGTGAGATACATTTCCAGCTATGCCGCAATCTCGGGACACATTTAATGCAGCAGTCCTACAAGCCAGGGCTGTAATGATATATCAATGTATAGCATATTAAAATTTTAAGATATGTATCTTACAATTTTACTGATTGTTTTATATTAGTTGACATAGTTTTATGTTAAAATTCAGTTTTTTTCAAAGCCAGACCCATTTAATTTTTATTAATTTACATACAGAATGTTCAGTTAAACCTTAAATTTCAACAAAATAACAAATGTTATTGGAAATTGTTAAAAGTTTTGAAAAAATTTCACTCGTTTCAGTTTTAACATTTTGTTCAAAAAAGGTGTGTACAAGTATGAGAAGGAGTCCAGTCGTGCAGATGCCCCCAACACCAGCTCTCTGTCTCCGTATCTTCACTTCGGGCAGCTGAGCCCACGCTGGGTGTTATGGGATGCCCGGACGGCTCGCTGCAGACCTCTGAAATTTCAGCGGAAACTGGCCTGGCGGGATCTGGCTTACTGGCAGCTGTGTCTTTATCCAGACCTGCCCTGGGAGTCAATCCGACCACCATACAGGGCAAGATTCCCATTTATTCACGTTTGCTTAATGTTTGTTCTTGAGTGCTTCTCAGCTTATTTGTTGTTGAGGTAGTGGCCAGAGCCGTTGTGCATGGTCAAGCAGCACTAAAACTGTATAAATCTTTCAGCCAGTTTTAATCTTTTAACCCATTTATAGGCTCTGCGCTGGAGTTCAGATCGTGCCCATCTGAGAGCATGGCAGCGAGGAGTCACAGGATACCCGCTGGTAGATGCAGCAATGAGACAACTGTGGCGGACCGGCTGGATGAACAACTACATGAGACACGTGGTGGCTTCCTTCCTCATTGCCTATCTGCATATTCCCTGGCAGGAAGGATATCGCTGGTTTCAGGTGAGACAGACTATTTGGATGTTTTGGATTTAGTGCTGAATATGTGTATTATGTTATTACTTCTGGTTTATGTATGCAGGTTTATGCAACTCTCTCTCTGTGTCTCTCTCTCTCGGTGTCTCTCTCTCTCTCTCTCTCTCTCTCTCTCTCGGTGTCTCTCTCTCTCTCTCTCTGTAGGACACGCTGGTAGATGCTGATGTTGCTATAGATTCCATGATGTGGCAGAATGGAGGAATGTGTGGTCTGGATCATTGGAACTTCGTCATGCACCCTGTTGTTGCTGCCATGACCTGTGACCCCTATGGCAAATATGTGCGTCAGTGGTGTTCTGAACTGAAGGAACTTCCTGATGAACTCATCCATAAACCCTGGAAGTGCCCGGCATCATTGCTGCGAAGGGCAGGTCTGTTTTTTTGATTCTGATCTCAAAATGATCTCTCGTGTATGACACTTTCTTCAGTGAAACACGAAGAAAAGAAGTGGTTTTGTGTCCCTACAATGGAAGTCAGTAGGAAGCAGTGTAGTTTTAAAGAAAGAAATTTAAACAGGTTTGGAATGACATGAGAGTGAATAAATATTTTGTGAAATACATTTTCATTGTTAACTATCCCTTCAAATGAAAAATACAGAGTGCACTTAATATCACATGGAAACCTCAAAGTATTTAGTCACAATCAATTTTATGAATGCCATTTGATGTACAGTAGATTTTAACTATCAAAAACGTCATCTGTTCGTCTTTGTTCACAGGTGTGATCTTAGGAGAGAATTATCCAGAGCGTATTGTTGTTGATCTTGAAGAGCGGCGTGCACAGTCTCTGCAGGATGTTGCATCTGTAAGAAGGCGCTTCAAAGAGTATGTAGACCAGCGATCAGGCTGTGATCTGGTCCCACTGCCTCCCAGACTTGTACATGAAGTTCTAGGTAGTACAGAGGACATTGTGAGGCGTGAAGGAACTGGATTTCTCCTCCCGGTAATCACACGCATGGAGTTTAAACATCAGTCTGAGGGTCCAAATGATCAAAGTAACCCGTACAACGCTGTGTTGAAGGGTTACGTCAGCCGCAAACGTGATGAAACCATTGCCTTTCTGAACAAGCGAGACTTTACGGCCAGCGTGATGAATGAGAGCGCACAGCGTAGAGAGAGGTTAGAGAGAGACTGCTGTCTCCTGGAGGGTCTGCCTCGGCCAACAGCTCCACAGGGATGGGCCAGACGGACCCCAACCAGAGACACTTACAGTAAAGTACCTGGAGGTGTCGCTGTTCTCCACAGATAACACGTTGACTGTGTCTGTGCCTACAGTAGAGGTGCTTCTCAATTCTCATCTGTGCATCCTCAATTCCTTTCCTTGCTTCCTTTCCTCACATCTTAGCTCCGCCCCCTTAAGATGCAAGAGAAGGATAAATCATATATATAAGTAAAATATATAGTTTTTTATAAATTTGCTATATATTGTTTATTCTCTATAATTAAATATCAGAAGCTTTTATATAAAAAACAATAAAGTTTGATGCATGTTCATAGCCCCAGTACATTAAAAAGGCAATATTAATATAAATAAAATATAATGCAAATATAAATAAAACTACAAAATTACAAAATCACGCTTGAAAAGGCTGATACATCAAGGCTGAACATACAACTTAATGATGAATGTGTTAGAATATGATGTGTAGATGTGACAATGTAATAAAAGTAGAGAATTAATATGTGTTTCAGTCGATAAAACACGTCTGCAGAACACTTCTGCTTTTAACATTTATTCATTTAGCAGACCCTTTTATCCAATTTGAGTATTTAGAAGCACCATACTGTCTCAGACAATGATATTTCACTCAGGAATTATGGTGGTTAATTTTTCAGAATGAGGGATATTTATTGAAACTTTATTTACTTTGGTTTGTTCAATAATCTACAAATGCTAGCATTGTTTATTAAAAAGGGTAAGAGAACTGAATACTACTTGTGCTATAGACATGAATAATCCTCAAATCATGTGTCTTGTTTAGAAGAGGTGTGCTGTTATTTTGTAAACTATTGGATGTGTGACTTGTGCTAATAAAATGAGTAAAAACAAATCCCAAAGAGAAATATTGAGTCAGTAGTGGTTGTAGTGGAAAGAATATCAGAGTGTCTTTTTGATTTAAACATAATTTATAATCTGTATTCAAAATTTGCACAACTGTGATGTGACTTTTTTATTCTCAAGACTTTTGCCACATATCAAAACATACAGTAGAGAACAGGACATTACAAGGAGAAAATAGGCATTGCTAGATTACACTAGATTGAATCAAACATACCTTCCCTGCACGAGATCTTTGTGGCTTTAAGAATTACCTTATAGCTAATGAAAGAAATTTCTTCACAACAGACATGACTTTTAAACAGTTTATTGGTGTTAATAGCTTTAGCAGTCTGAGTCCAACACAGAAACCAAGTATTTTACCATGTAAAATATCAGCCATCTTACACTCGCAGGCTCAACAATAAGGATTTTCAGGGCAGTAATACAGATTTTTCACTTAACCTGCCAACAGGCCCAAATATAATTTAGCAACATTTTTATTTGTTACAAGAAAATATTTGGATATTTTAAAAATGTCTAAGTAAAAGCTTTAAATGGACATTAACACTATCATTGAAAAGTCATACTAAGGTACAGGTATATTTAAAAACAATCAGTCATTATCATAATTTTGACAAATCCACATCTATGTTAGATCTAGTCAAAAGAAACACAGTTTCATAAACTCTCTCACACTAGCCCTGGGCCATTACTGTTGAGCCCTGACTCAAAATAACACTGACAGAGTCTTCAGTCACCCAGATAGAGAATTACTCCATTATTTCCATTCATTTTATTTCTTGGCTTATTTCAAACAATGGCAAGCTTTCACAGAAACTCTTACACTGGCTGTGTGTGTTTGATCTTCAGATCTCTCTGGCAACATAAAGAATATAACTGGGTTAGTCCAGTCAGATTACTTGTTGCATAGTGTTGTGTCCGTATGGTCCTTCATTCGCTGATTGTGTGTTGATGTGGTAAGAATGTCTAAATTAAATCAACTACAAACAGAAATGCACATGTAAATTCACACATGCCAGCAGCAGGATCTAGTCCTCTATAGATTTAATGTATCTCTCATAAGAAGCTTCATCCATAAGTGTATCCAGTTCCTCGGGTATAGATACGGTCATCTTCATCAGCCAGCCTGCCAACAAAACACACACTTTAATGACATTCACTAGAGGAATATTTCTGGAATCACATGTATAATGTTATTGCAGCACGATTGATAACAAAGCATGTGTCGTGTTTGGTAATAATATTTGAATAATAGCTTTGTGCAATAAACAAAACAAACATAAAAGTAGTTATTTCCTAAACTTTTTTTAAAATTTAGGATGAACTACTTTTATGGCACCTGAATGCTGAATAACTTTTTTGTTTCACAGAAAAAGACAAAACTAGTGAAAATGGGAACCTGTGAGCATGAAGGTTTAAGGTAAACTTCCAGTTTGAGTCGAGACAAGTTTAGAGAACACATCACTGGTCTCACCGTCTTTATAGCAGGACTTGTTCACCAGCCCTGGGTTGTCCGCTAGAGCATCATTAACCTCCGTTACCTCACCGGTCAGAGGAGAGTACAACTCACTCGCTGCTTTAACACTTTCCAGAGCACCAAATTCATCTGCACATACAATAATCAGTGCACAAATAAGTCAAATGTTTGCTTAATTAAATGCAACAAATCATGATGTGAATGTTTTAAAGAAGGTTTTATTTTTAAAAGTTGTACCTGATTGTGATAGTTTTGTGCCCATTTCAGGAAGCCCACAGTACACAACGTCCCCCAGCGCCTCCTGACAGCATCAGATCAACACTGTGAGTACACGCTTTATACAAACACTGGCCTGACAATGACCGATCTGAACCCACCTGAGCAAAGTTACTAATGCCCACTGTCGCCACACCACTGTCCACACGAACCCACTCGTGCTTGTCTGTGAACCTCAGTGCTGTAGACCAAGATATACAGAGAAGATTCTCATAGCTTTATTAATATTCTGAATATTTTTTATTTACAGTATTTTACTGTCTTTGCTAAGCATCTGCACCACTACACTAAGACAAATTGTTGTTAACCCAAAATTTGGTCCAAGTAATTTTAATTTTGAAAATAGTTTTTAATTTAGTTTTTTAATAAAAGAAATTAATATGTTTGCACTATTGCACTCTACAAAAGTAATTTCCAACATTGAAATTAAAAGATTTTTGGCAATATTGTATGTAAAAATTTGACTATTCCTCTCTTGGGTTTGGTGAGAACATGCAGATTTTGTTACACATAAAATCTATGAAACGCAAAACAAAAACGCAACTTTTTAGAGTGCACAAACGTTTTAAACTACAAAATACAAGCATGCACTTATTTTATAATATATCGTTACGCAACGTTAATTGTTTTTTTAGGGTAATTTCAACCGCAATCTAGATGGACAGCACTTGTCACTTATTATTGAAAAGCTCTCTTAAATCTAAGTTTGATCACGTGTCACCTGTAAACACTCCTAAGTGTTTTACCTGCACAGAACGGAGAGCTGCTGCTGAAGGGTCTGTTATACCAGCTTCTCTCCAGCAGTCTGACAGAGATCAGAGGATTTCTGTGTGATAGTCGAGACAGAGACGAGGTCAAACTAACAGCAGCACATCGAACTATACTGCACATCGCCATTATTCCTCTGACGCGTATTTTCACGGACGCCCGCGCGCTCCGATGATGTCATTACGCACGTATGCTTGTGACATCGTTTGATCAATATCAAGGTTTTTGAAAATCTAGATTAAATATTAATTTAACACTATGTGATATAATATGCTATTTGTCTTATTGTAATCATAATCTGTAATATTTAGGACTTTTATTTATTTTATTTACAAAATACTTTATTTATAAATGCAAGTATTTGCATTTAAATAGCATTCAAATTAAAAAACAATTAATATGACATTAACAAGGATTAATTATAGGAAGTGTTTTTTGTAAAATTAAAATTCATTTTATTTGAACAGTGCAGAAAAATATAAACAAAATTGTAAATTAAACACCTTCCATTGTTTAAAATTTGTGAATAAAAACTGAAGTTAAAAGAATAAATAATGTACTTGACAATTTATTACCATTAAATCTTGTAGATGATGATGAGGATGATAGCGCGCTCCCGACTGCGCGCAGGTGCGCCTCCTGATGCTGCAGGTACACGCGCGCAGGTAAATCATCATCTGACGGGACAGAAGATGGACGTTTATCCTTCACTACTCTGGGATAACTTACATTAGTCTGATTATCTCGCGTCAAAGGATTTTATTTAACCGATAAGAGCTTTAATAATAATATCTGACAGTTTTTTATCGGAGATTTTTCATCGATCTGCCTAAAATGAAACTCATGATTTTATGATCGTTGAAGGACGAGATGAACGAACAGCGGCACATTAAACTTTTTTCACTCTGGACAATTCTCATCTTCAGATTATTTCTGCTCGAAGGTGGGTATCATTTAAAATCTGAACCTTTTTTTTTTACAAAATGTAGACTATAATGTTTATTCCTCTAAATGAGCCTTGATAGTATAACAAAATACAGCTAAAGTTTTTACCATAAACTGTTATAAAAGTGAGCTGTTTAAAAGAGGATGTTATTATTTTATCATACGTAATTCATATACTATTATTATTTATTTTGTTTTGTTTTTTATTAGGTTTTTGCAGTAGACTAGTAATAATAACTGCAATAATATTTTGAGTGATAGGCTCCTATTGCCATTAAAGAAAATATTTTTAATTTATTTATATTTAATTAACATTAGAAGCTGAATTTTTTATTTTGTTGGCCTCTATACCAAAAATTATTCTTTTTTATTTATATCTCTCTTATGTTTACATTTACATTTAGGTATTTAGCTGACGCTTTTATCCAAAGCCACTTACAAATATTAGGAGACAATATTTTAGTATGTTGGCTACTTGTGCAAGAGTTTCCCAGAAATAATTTTTTTTAAATGCAATACAGACTAAACTTGATTCATAAATTGTATTTTGATTTTGACAGGATTAATTTGCCAGGAATCCAGGCCAGAAAATAAACTGCCCAGGTAAGATCTAATATGTTATTTTTGAGCTTTTCTGAAACATGTTGGCTATACATTGACATGTGCAACTAATCACAGTCCTAAATTGAGAGGAAAGTAGTGTCAAGTGCTGTTGAGAGGACAAGATTGATTTCAGTTGTTGGTGAAACTTATCACTTCAGATATTAGTTGCTTCTACCTTTCGGAAATAAGGGAGTCAGGTAATCCAGCAACTAAGAAGTTAAGTGTTTAGTCTGACGTTTTGCAGTGTAAACCAGTAAACCAGTTCCTTGAAAATCATGCGATCTGTCAGTGTGACTGCATCTGAGAGGCATCTTAAGTGTTTCTGAACCTTTAGTCTCACAGTCGCTGTGCTTGTAATACTGCTCTCTTTGTACCTGTTTTAAAAGGAGGGTTAATGCGCTGCGCCAGAAACGGGATCTCTTCCGTGAAGAGGTGAGTATACTTAAGAGAAAGCGACAAGGGAGTAACCACACACACATACATTCACTCACAAATACTGAGATACACTCTCATTGCTGACAAAGCTGTCTTTGTGGAGTTTACACAAATGCTACAGCCACCGAGAGCTGGAGACCCAAATGTCTGCTGTGGTAAAACCATATGAGGAGATGCCAATACAGCTTCACCAATATGGCTTCCAGGCTAAACGTAGCACTGTTTCCAGTAAATCCAGTAGAAGACAGAGACAATATTAGTTTATGTTTCTTTGCAGACCCTGACTCCAGTGCTGTCTGATTCAGCTGTCCCTCGAAGAGTTTTTCATAATTTTACAGCGAGAGATGCATCCACAGGTATTGTTTGGCTTTTGCATAACACATAAAAAAACAACATAAAATGGACAAATGCATATATTTAAAGTTTTATTTTGCATGTGCAAGTACCACAAAGTGTTTAAATCCATATATACTGTATGTTGTAGAATCTTGTGGGTGTCTTAATGGAGGCTGGTGTCAGGAGGATGGCCATTGTGATTGTGCTCAGTTCCAGGGTCTCGGGGATCGCTGTCAAATCAGTAAGCACATATTAAATTTTAAATTAAACCTGCCTCTGTGTAATTATATGGTCTGATATTATCACCTGCTCCCCAGTGCTTGACCATTGAGTTACATTGAATAGAAATGATTCAAGATAATCTATAGACTGTTTCTTTTATGTCTTATTGCATCCAGTAGTATTAGATTACAGATGTGCTGAAACAAACTGCTACTTACAATGAGCTTCAGTTTTTGTGTTTAATTTAGCAGGCAGTCGCTGTGATCATGGAAATAACAGGTTATTACATGTACAATATTGATATACTATATTGAAATGTAAGCTGTATTCATTACATGCTCATTTGGGATTTGATTACAGTGCATAAATGTTAAAGATGGTTGAATGTCACTAAAGTTTAAAACATGCTGTAGTTTGTAGTCAAAACCATCTACACTGAGACCAAGACCAGACAACCACTCCTCAAAGATGCACATAACCCTAAAATATCATACAATAGAAATAAAAAGTCATTGCATTTGTAAATTCTGCAGAAACATAAACTATTTTCATAAATAGATGCAATTTTGACACAAAATCTTTTTCCTTTATTTTCTTGTTTGTTAAACATCAATATAACATTTGTAATCATTATATTAGTGAAAACATCTCTTTTGCTCTTGTGATATTACTTAACTATATCGGATGTTATAATATAAAAACAAGATCTCATCCAAGTACTTTTTTAAAATTATATCTTTTTTTGGGAAATTGTAATAATTTTGTTGACATTTTTGGCAATTTATTTCTGACCAGCACAACAATATCAAAAGAATTTTAGAATTATGAATAAGTTCACATTAATGATGTTAACAAATCGGACAATGCACTTGCAGTTTAGTGATATCTTTGCATCCCGAGACCTCTTAGTCTGAGACCAAGACCAAATGCAGTCAAGACTGAGACAAGACCAAGATCTTCAAATAATGGTCTCAAGAACAAACCTAAGACCAAGACAGGTCTCGAGTACAACAACACTGACTTCCTTGTTATTTACTTTTGTAATTTTTGTAGAGCAAACCATGGTATGTGTTGAAGTAGCATGTAAATCCATCATTTTATATAAAGAGGTGTGAGAAGATTTTTGCATGTTTTTCATCAGTTCCCAACCATGGTCAGGACAGGGATGGGATTTGTCGTTCATGGGGTCAGTATCATTTTGAGACCTTTGATGGAATGTACTACTATTTCCCTGGAACCTGTTCATATATCCTGGCTAAAGACTGTCATTCTACAGAGCCGCAGTATACAGTTTGGGTAAGTCACGTCTGCAGCTTTTACAGTCCGACATGTGTTTGATTCATCAATTGTTTTTCTGTTCATGTTATTTCTGTGACTGGCAGGTTCATAACAGTCGTTCATGTAGTGGTTCAGTGTATTCATGTCCTCGTGCTTTGAGTCTCTTCTTTCCAAATGAAGAGGAAATCTATATTAGTGGCTACCAGGTACTCAAGGGTGGACACAGGTGAGTTTAGATTTATCACAAATGATCATTTATATGAAATCATTTATATTATTTTGTCATTTTGTGTTGCATGTTTTTAGACTGAGTCTACCGCAGACAGTACGTAATGTTTTTATTGAGCGCTTGGCCGATTACATCTTAGTCAAGAGCACGTTTGGCTTCTCTCTGGCGTGGGATGGGAGCTCTGGAGTCTACCTCAAAATGACTGAAGAACACAAAGGAAAGCCTTGTGGTCTGTGTGGAAACTATAATGATGACGGATCGGATGATCTCAGCAGCAGCCGTGGTGAGACAAACAGGCCCGGACACACACTTATCATCTCAGTCAGCAGCAAATTCAGGTCAATTATATCAAAATCGAGTTGAACTGCAATCTTAGTCGAGCACTGCAGGGCAAATGCTGGAATTTTAATGATATGGCGATTCCAGCGGTATAGATGTGACATTTTCAGTCAAAACTTGAACAGTATGTATTTATTACCAATATATTGAACCATTTGTTTATATTTTACTAAAGCCCTGTTGATAGAGTCCGGACATTAGACGAAAGGCGACATACATTCATGTGTTCGTTTATGAGGAATGTGACAATTCTAAAACAGCACTTTACCTGAATATAAAAAACATGATTTAAACATAAACAAATGCTTTAAAAACTTTGAGAGACCTCACATGAATATATAAACCACCAAATATTAACATCCGAGCTTTCAGTAACCTTTGATAAAAACTTTATTTTTTCATGGTAAGGTTAACAGAATTAGAATTTCCCATGTGTAGAAACAGATCAAATCAGCAGAATCACTACTGCAGTATTAAATTGTTACTTGTTATTGCAATGAAATATATTGTCATGTGTTGTATGTTTTATCGTCAGGTTTAGTTTCTGAAGATCTTCATGAGTTTGGGAACAGCTGGACGGTAGAATTACCCCAGGAGAGATCTTGTCCTGAGGTGGAGGATGATTTTCCCGGACCATGCTCATCTGAGTCAGAAATAGATGTACGTCCACGCTCAATGTATACTGGGTTTGAATTAAACTGAACTAAATGTTGGATAGTTTAAAGAGATTAATTGTGTTGTAATTGTGTGTAAAGTTTTACGTCATAAAGAGACACGCGTGCTTTTATCCTTTCCTGATTGTGGGGTGAATTATGCATCTAGTGTTTCATTTGTTTGACATTAAGCGTAAAAGCATATGAAAAACTTTTTTTATGTGTGTGTGTGAGCAGGATGCCATAGAGAAGTGCAGCGCTCTGCTCTTCTTTCCTTTCATCTCCTGCCATGAGAACATTGACCCGAATCCATTCGTCGTGAGCTGTGTTTCAGACATGTGTGTGTAAGTCAAGCGTGACGCTACTGGCTAAATGGAGTAACTGATCTGAGAAGCTGTTTACATAGATTCACTCTCACTGAAATGAGAGACTCTTTAGAGCAGAGAGATGCTGCAAACATAAATGTGACCCTGACTGTGAAAACCCAGATAACATCTTTTTTGTTTTCTACATCAAATCGTTCTACGTAACGTAAAGATAATCTTGATATTTTTAATATTGACTGAGTAAGACCATGTGAAATTATAGAGAAATTTATTAACTTTATTGCTTTATTGCTCTTAATCTCATCATTAGATTATAATCTCTCTCTCTCTTCTCTCTGACTCTCTCTCTCTCTGCTCTCTCTCCCCTCTCTCTCCTCTCTCTCTCTCTCTCTCTCTCTCTCTCTCTCTCCCTCCCTCTCTCTCTCTCTCTCTCTCTTTCTCTCTCTCTCTCTCTCTCTCTCTCTCTCTCTCTCTCTCTCTCTCTCTCTCTCTCTCTCTCCCTCTCTCTCTCTCTCTCTCTCTCTCTCTCTCTCTCTCTCTCTCTCTCTCTCTCTCTCTCTCTCTCTCTCTCTCTCTCTCTCTCTCTCTCTCTCTCTCTCTCAGTTTATTCCACACCTCCCAATTCTAACAGGATTATGTTAATTATAGTAATAAAAATACCTTGCATATGGCAGTGTTTGTGAATATATATACAGAACATACGTATGTGTGTGTGTCTGTATTCTGTATGTGTGTGTGTTGATTAGAGTGATGAAATGATTTATGAACAATTTCAGACTGAACTGATGATTGAAGAGGCAGTGAGAGTACAGTATCAGATTGCAAGAACGCAGCTGTGCTGCCCTTACACTTTCATCTAGTCTTATATCACCAAAATGACATTATATGTCATGCAAGCGGTCATTGTTATGTGTGCATGTGAACTGTACTTAAAACTACTCAAGGTTTATTAACATTAAGAAATATTTTTATAGGTCAGATGATGAAGAGACGTTCTGTAGGACTTTGGTTGAGTACACAAGAGCCTGTTCTCATGTGGGCTATCCGGTCCGTGAGTGGAGGGACAGCTTTCCATCATGCGGTCGGTTTACATGGTTAACATGAGAACTGGACTCTTGACATCACACATGATAAAAGAGTTACTGTAATATTTGTGATGTGTTACAGCGGACAGATGTGAGGATAGCTTTGTCCACAGAGATTGTATCAGCTGCTGCCCACCAACATGCACATTTGAAAAGGAGTGTTTGGGCACCAATCTACACTGTCTGGATGGATGTTACTGCCCTGATGGTAAGACCTATGCTCAGATAAATTAAAGATTAAAAAATCATGTTGTTCATGTTGTGGCGATTAGGAGTAATTTTAATATGATTTAATTGTCTTGAGCAATGTATGCTAGGAAACATGTCTGTTTATAGTACTTACAGTTTTTCCTGGATTCATTTTGTGTGAATATTAAATTTGGAGTAACATCTCTCTCTATCAGGTCTGATCCTGCAGAACGGGACTTGTATAGCAGTATCTCAGTGTCCTTGTGTTTACCATGGTACAGCATATCCTCTGGGTCATGTACTGGAGCAAGGCTGCAGTGTCTGGTTAGAAATACAACATTTGCATATTTACTTTATTCATTTAGCAGAAGCTATTCAAAGCAACTTACAAATGAGTGAAAACTATTTTTGTCCACAAGCCAACAGGAAGTGCACTAAACAGTTTCATTTACATTTACTGTACATTTATGCATTTAGCAGATACATTTCTTTTATCATATCAGTATGATTATAATCAGTATTCTTCAAACCCCTTGACTTATGCATGACCCTGCTTAAAGGGCTACCTCACATAAAATGTCAAGTTTTGTCCTATTTCACCTTCACACTGTTTTACACTTCAATGTATTTCTTTTTTCCATTATACACAAAATAAAGAGGAATGCTTTGGACGGATAGCCTCAGTCCCCATCTACTTTAATTGTATCTTTTTTCCTACAATGCAAGTGAATGGTGACTGGGGCTGTCAGTTCTGTCAACATTCTGTATAACATCTTCTTTTGTGTTTCATGACAAAAAGAGAGTCAGTCAATATAAGATTAAAATAACATAAGGGTGAATAAACTGTGAGAATGTTCATTTTTGTGTAAACTATCCCTTTAATCTCTAAACCTAAACTTTGGCACAATAATGCTTCTCGTTGTTGTACAATATCTTTCATTTGTGTAATGTCTTTTCACCACATGCAACTTGTGCGTTGAGTTTGAGTCTAACGTCATCTAATGAATAAAAATACTACTTTATTTTTATTTTCAGTGTTTGTATGGGAGGGGTGTGGAACTGTACCGAAAACAACTGCACTGGTAAAACTCATTCAGTACCTTCAATTTTATCATTTTAAATAATTGCAAATTTGATTACTGTTGGATTAGTTTCATGAGTGTGTTCTTGATTTATGTTTTATTTTTGGATTGTTTAATCCCTAGCTGAGTGCACAGTAATGGGTGACACACATGTGTCCACATTTGATGGACGGATCTTCATGCATACGGGCTCTTGCCAGTACGTGTTGGTGAAATCTCGCGGCAGCACCAAGTTTACCGTCACGATGCAGTATACCGCCTGTGGAGAGGTATGAGGTGTGTTCATGAATGTTGTGAGAGATGTTTGATGTGTGTTTGATGGAGTGTCTCGTCTGTCACATTAGGATCATTCGTGTATTCATTCAGTGGCTCTAGTTGTGGATGAGGACGTGAGCCGGCAGGTCACTCTCACCAAAGACGGGGAAGTTGTTATTGGGGCCAGTATGGCTGTTAATCTGCCCTACTCGGATGGTGAGATGGGTTTTCGTTAGCGTTAATAATTATGTGTTGCACAGTACATTAACTTTTAGGTTTTGTAAAATGCAGAACAAATGTCTTTATTTCTTCATTTGTCTTTGTTTGTCAGACACGGTGAACGTGCGCAGACTTACGTCTGTGTTTGTTGGACTGCGGTCCGTGTTTGGTCTGAGGTTTCAGTATGACTGGCAGGGTGGACGGATCTATCTGCAGCTGGACAGCACCTGGATGGGTTCCACGCTCGGCCTTTGTGGAACTCTGAACGGCAACCTGCGGGATGATTTCCTGTAAGAAACAGCAAAACTGCTTAGTGAAACTTAGAGATTTATACTTAATTTTTTTATTCTCTAGTTCTCCTGCTGGAATGATTGAAGGAACTCCACAGCTGCACGTCAATGCGTGGAAAGTGTCTTCAGCGTGCATGAGCCCCGTCAACATACCCATAATCGACCCCTGCGAAATGAACCAGCAGAATGGTACACGTGTAACCCTAATATTAACAACAACTAAATATATTCTGCGGTAAAGTGTGAGAGCAGATTTAAGTATCACTTGAAGCTATTTTAGTCTGTGTCTTCCAAACTTAATTTTTTGTTTCAGTGTTTTATGCGGCACGGTGTGACGTGTTGTTGGAGGAAGTGTTCGCTCCGTGTCACGCTTATGTGAGTCCGAGCGTGTATCATCAGCAGTGTCGCTATCAGGCCTGCAGATGTGGCAGTAGATGTTTGTGTACCGCGCTGTCACACTACGCTTACATCTGTGCCAAACATCACGTCATGATCAATTTCAGAGCGTACGTCTCTGAGTGCGGTGCGTTACTTTTTTCCAGCATCCATCCATCCATCCATGTACACAGCTTTAATAAATTGCTTGAAGAATCTCTATCATGATTATGTTTGAGATGTCATTTGTGTGTGTGTAGGTATGGTGTGTTTAGGAGGGATGATGTATCACCCGTGCACATCAGCATGCGGCAGGACGTGTCAGTCCATCAGCAGTGCTGAAGTGTGTGATGGAGACTGTGCTGAAGGATGCAGCTGTACGGAGGGAACGTTCTATGATCACGCTCGACAGCGCTGTGTCTTACTGTACGTCTCAATACACCAACACAGCTTACATTCACAATCCTGATGTGTGAAATTACATGCGTTTCGGTTTCTTTAGATCCCAGTGTCACTGCTATTTCATGGGTTCGGTCTTTCAGCCAGGAGAAGTTTCATTCAGTTCTTCCGGACCCTGGTATGTGTTTGTCTTGGTAAAAACAAAATGAATGAAATGCACTGAAATGAAATGCTTTTGAAGTTTAATACTACTAATAAATAATATTTTGTGTGTGATTTATTCTCAGTCTCTGTAGAAATGGTCGTATGGAGTGTGTGCCAGAGGAAAGAGGTAAACTTGACTTTATCTTACCCTTTACTGTCTTTCACCTCTGCCGTCCTCTGAAACAACGTCTTGTACGGTCAAGTGAACATTCCTCAGAGGCAGAGCTTTGAGAGAGACTGAAGAGCTGAGAGAGAGAGAAAGTGAGAGAGAGAGAGAGAGAGAGGAGACAGAGAAAGAGAGAGAGAGAGAGAGAGAGAGAGAGAGAGAGAGAGAGAGAGAGACAGAGAGAGAGAGAGAGAGAGAGAGAGAGAGAGAGAGAGAGAGAGAGAGAGAGAGAGACTCTTTGCTTTACTAATCATAACTTCCTTTTTTTCTAGATTTGGCTGTTTATTTGTCAAAAGAGATCTTTTGTTTTGCTTGCAAAAAATTAAGTAAAAGTAAAAACTATGAACTAAAAATGGAAAACTTTGTATGCATTTTGGCCGTTCAATTACATATCAGCTGTTCTGGGATCTGAAAATGTAGACTTTTTTGAAAGCGATACCATTATTGTGTCCTTGTAAACTACAAAATTGCAAATTTGTAAAAACTGTCATATTAGGTGCATGCGTATTTGGTGTAAGTAACTGGCATGCATTGTACAGCGTTTTTAGAAGTTACAGCGGTCATTTGTAAACTTTCAAAAACACAAAAAACATTTCTATTTTTAGTGCATTACTGTCATGTAAACATCTAATCTGGAATGCAGAATATTTGACTTACCACTTTTTACTTGACACTTAATAACCACCTTTTGACAGTCTTTTGACACCATGCAGACAGAACTACCCGGAACACCTTAGCAAAATACTGGGAACCCCCTACCGCCCACCCCTTCCTATACTATTCTTTCTTTGTCTCTTCTCCTCCATCTCATCTTTATTCAGAGCCTGAGAGAGGAGATTGTCCCAACGGTAAAGTCTACCACAGCTGCAGGGGTCAGAGCGGACTCGGACCTTCAGGTGTGGGCGTGGCCTGTGAGCTCACCTGTCGCAACCTGATGCTGAACCTGACCTGCCCTCCCATGACCCCTTGTGTACCAGGATGTGGATGTCCTGCGGGGTACTCATATTCATCTTTTCAAAAACAAATGTTTTGTAAAGTATGAATGTCTATTGACACTAGAGGATGTAATCTTAAAGACTGTGTTTTTCATTGTTTCAGGCTAGTGGCTCATAATGGAGACTGCTATTATCCAGAGAACTGTCCCTGCGCATGGCTCGGTCTAGAGTATCTGCCCGGAGAGACGGTGGACACCCCGTGCTCCCGCTGGTGAGACTTTGCTTCCTGTCCTCTCTCCACTGTATTGTTATAATAAAGACAAAATGACAAAAATATATTTTAAAAAAATTACACGGTGTTCTGGAATACTCGCAGTCATGACAGCTTATGTTAATCGCTGATAACAATCACTTAAAACTAATAAGACTTAACAGACACACCAAATAATTTACTTATGAATAAATCAGATAGAAATATGCCTAAAAACATATATGAGATTTTATTACAAATGATTAAACCAGATGGCATGTTTGTCTTGTTCAACAGTTGTGTCGAAAGCCGATAGGAAAAGATTTGTATTTGTTATAAATAAGCTAATAAAACATTTCAAATCAATATTTCGTGTCCAATAATTTACTCATGTGGCAAGACGTTAGGGTTCGATAACAACCGGCTTGCTGTAGGATTTTTATTCTGGGCACTTATAGTTATTCAAGCATTCTTTTGAAGATTGTAAGAAGATAAATTCAGTGAATGTTGTGACAAGTAGTGTGGTTGACATGTTTTCTCTCTCTCTCTTTCTCAGCGTGTGTCATCGTGGGTTTTTTAACTGCACATATTCACCATGTCCAGCAGTTTGTACCATATACAGTGACCGTCATTACCATACATTTGATGGTCTGGAATATGATTACGTCAGCGACTGCCAAATCTATCTTGTGAAGGTGGGTAAAAAAGTGCCAACATTTACATTTATGCATTTGCAGACATTTTATCCAAAGCGATTTACAGTGCAATCAGTACCGTACGTTTCTTGGGAATCGAACCCACAAACTTTCCAAAAAACACCAAAAAATTATATTTAATGGCTATTTAAAGCCTTTTGACATTATTGTCATTGGTACAGTATAAGAAAACGCTAATCATTTGCTAGCAAGCACCAGGTTATTACTCTCTGATACCATCATTGTACCGTGTACAGAGGTAAATGAATCTTTGTGTACAGCTGCCGGATGGCGGTGATGACATTAGCCTTGTGCACGAGTCTTACGACAAACTGCAAAGCCGCTTACCAACTTTACTTTAACAAAGAGTGTTTGACCAGCATCACACCTACAAATGAAGAATTTTATACGGAGTGCATGTGCACTTTGTAGACTTCAGTGAGGGCGGATAGAGTAGCAGGAAAAAAGATCTGCTTCTACCGCCTGTAATCTTGGGAAAATCACAGGCGAGTTTTAATTAGACCACGACTGTGGTAATGGAGCCAGAGTTAATGTCAGTCCCAGCACAGGAACTTAGCAAAGAGCCGCGTGTAACAAAGAGCAATCTGTTCCCTATCAGCCTACGCAATGTTACCTGTTTCTGCCCTTAATGACTGAGTGTGCGTGTGTGTGTGTGTGTGTGTGTGTGTGTGTGTGTGTGTGTGTGTGTGTGTGTGTGTGTGTGTGTGTGTGTGTGTGTAACGGCACTGAAGAATAGACTTTGGTGTCTCCTAAAGGCCAGTGATTCTCTAAGGAGCCCAATGATCCACCCAGGGGACAGACCTTTCCAATCACCACAAAAAAGAAATACCTTCAGTCACACACACATATCCATGCACACACACAGACTCACAACAACACACTAGGTTTGGTTGCGTATAACATAATAATGCCTGTGGGTTTGAACCTATGCAGTGATTATTAAAATGTGTATGTTTTACTTTATTCTATCCAAGTTTAATCTATAGGAGTGTAGACACTTTCATGATCTCTCTGTTCGAATGAGTAATTTTTGTGTTTCAATTTTGTGTTAAACCTGTGTTTGATTGTAGAGTGTTGGAGAGACGGAGGTCTCCATCATGGCTCAGAATAGAGACTGCTATGAAAGTGGGATTGTTTGTATGAAGTATCTGCTCATCTATGTTGGACTCACCAAAATCTACTTCAGTGATAACTCTGGTAAACCTGTGAGTATACAGATAACACACACACACAAACTTTACACAACTATATAGAGAAAACAATAAAAAGTGTCTCTTACAAACAATTAACTTGTTAACCATAGTTCTGCAAGTTACTACTGTATAAGTTTTCTTACTACTGTCAAAACTACTGTTATCAAAATAAACTGTGATGCAGCAGTGTAAGTAACATTTTAAAAAGCAAATTAATGTAGTAATTAGGTATTTTAGTATTTTACCATAGTAAGGGGTAGTACAATCTGATGAATTGTAATAAGTTGAAAAGCCTGTTGAAAAAGTTGAAAAACATTTTAGGATCAATAGAAAAATAGTAATTCAGGAATCTTTAATGGCAGGAATCTTGGATGTTTATATTTTACTAAAATCCTGTTGATGGAGTCCACACATCAGAATAATATCAGTTTATGCACATGTTTAAAAAATGGAAATATACATTATTAATGTGACAAAAAAAGACACGGTTTTGAGAGTCAACATACTTTGTAGGATTTCTGTGAATTAAAATGCTCAAACCAGAAGCAATAATACCCAACAAATGAAGATGAGATGACTCTTTAAAGATGAAATAGTTATTTTTATTTAATTTTTATGTGTTTATTTATGAGGAAAATGGATTGTTGTGATGACTCTGAAAACAGCACTTTACCCGACTATTAAAAAATCATGATTTTAACATAAACAAATGCTTTAAAAATGTTGGTAAAAACATGATTTTTTTCACGACATTTGCATGGTATTGCCCATATGTACATCACTGGCTTTGTGTCTTTGACTCTAGAGTTCATCTACTGTGGTTGGAAGAGGGTTTGAGTTTCAGTTGTGGGGTGCTGGATACTACACGGTGGTTCATTTCCCTGCTCAGGATTTGACTGTTTTATGGGACCGCAAGACAACCGTTCATATCCGTGCTGGACCGCAATGGAAGGTCAGAGGTCATTCTGTCTGAATGCTTGAGTACAGTAACACTTACACACAGATATAAACACAACAGAACAAATATACGAAATGTATAAATGCAGAAATATTTCATGTGAGAATATATTTTTTGATTGTAGGGTCAGCTGAGTGGTATGTGTGGCAACTTTGACATGGTAACAGTAAATGATATGACCACAGCTGGACACATGGAGGTCAGTAATGCACAGGCGTTTGGAGACAGCTGGGCTGTGGGACAGGTAAGAATAAATAATTAATGAGAAAGATTGGGGAATCAAACATAATTTTAACCAAGTTAAGGATACCCTTACAAACATTTATATTGTAAATGTAACAAGTTTTGTTACTTTTGTAAAATCTAAGTTTTTAAAAAACATAATAAGGGGGTAAATAATTTGAATGTAAATAAGTTAAAAAGCCTTTTTAAATTCAATAATAGGTTATAAAGCCTTTAAATATATAAGCATTTTATGTAATGTATTTAATATGTTTTAGATTATGTTTTGAATAATAAAATATTTGTAAATATTTAAAGTAGTGATCAGGGGAAACCAATTTTTTATTTAAGTATGCACATAGAAAATGTTATTATTTTATTTATTTTAATTTTATTTCTATTCACATTTATTGTAGCTTGATAGACGTGTGACAACGTGACAGACTTCTTTAGTCTAGATGTAAACAGTAGATCCATACACTCTAAAAAAGGATGTGCTATTTTTTAACAAATTTTTCGTGTTATGCTGTTCAACACATTAGGTGTCATTTTGTATTAAATACATAAAAGGGACAACACATGTTGAGTTGAAAGTAACATAAGTTGAGTTAAAAGTAACACAAAATGTGTTGTTTTTAAATTAACACAAACATCTGTGTGTTGTCCCCAACTAGACACATCCGTTTGTGTAAATCAGCTGATTTGAGCTGAATGTGTGTGTTTATGTATGTAGTGTGAGAGTGATTTTGTAGTGCGCAGGCCATGTGAAGGAGACCTCAGCCGGCAGCCGTACGCTAAGCGTGAATGTGGTCTCCTGTACAGTGACGTCTTTGCTCCGTGTCACAATGTGGTGAGTGGCTCCTCTGGGCTTCAACAACAGATAAAAAGGGCATATCACACACACATACACTACAAACCGCGCTATCAATTTCATCCACTAGGGGGCGGTATACGTTCAATATGTGTGTGTGTGTGTGTGTGTGTGTGTCTCTGTGCGTCTTATGCAACCAGTTGTATCTTTGTGACAGGTGAATTGTCATAGATACCCAGTATTCTCTAATCCTGTATTGTAAGAATGTTCTGTGGTTATTGTGTAACTAATCCCGTCCGTGGACCTCCAGGTGGATGTGACCTGGTTCTATAAGAACTGTCTAACGGACACGTGCAACTGTAACCGCGGGGGGGATTGTGAGTGTCTGTGTACCAGTATTGCAGCGTACGCACACAAGTGCTGTCAACACGGCGTGACGGTGAACTGGAGATCACCTACTGTATGCCGTGAGTACAAACACACACATGACCCTTTGACCCACTTCAGCAGTCACACAAACACTATTTACACTATTTATTTAGGTTTGGTAAATTTGGGTTTGTTTTGTCTGACTACAGTAAACAATATCATGTGTAGTGTAAAATATACTCTGTTTGCAGACAACAATAATAATGCAGTTTTCTTACTACACATACTGCAAATCTTCTGATATATTTAAGTTTGTCTAATATTAAAGTTATTTTACAAAAATAGAGTCCAGTACACTAGACCAAAGTAAATATTTTGTTTCAAGTTAAATGTGTTTGATGTCATCTTTAAGATTAGTAGAGTTAAAATGACACAATCAATTGTATAATTGTGTAAGTGCTATATAAATAATGTAACATGACTGCCTGTGTTTTTTGACAGCATATGATTGTGAATACTACAACCAAGGTAAGAATTATTTCTTCTGCACTTTTGCTCATTTTATTTTAACCCGACATTCTTCTCTAACTCTTTTTATTTGTGTGTTTAGAGTTGGGAGAGGGTCCGTTTACTCTGTCTAATACAGAGCAGAATGACTCGATGTGTGTGTTTGGAGCAAACGTGAGCAGCGGTGAAGTGTTTCCTCTCCTGAGGACCAGCGCTCAGCCCAGCATCATCTTCCACTTCATGATCACTACTGGCTTATATAAAGACAAAGCATCCAGTGAGCACAAAAAAATACTTTTAATGTTCTTAAATGCAGACGTTGAGGTTAGAAATATCTTAAATCCGATGCTTGATATTTTGCGGTGTGTTTAGGACTTCCTGTCGTCTCACTGGAGTCTGCCGAGAGGCCCAATTACTTCCTGTGTGTCACCGGCAACCGTGCGTTACGATTGGAGCACTGGCAGCCCGGGGAGGAGTTCAGACAACAGGCCACCTTCATACATCATCAGGGCTTGTGGGTACCTGGACGATCCTCCTTCGAGTTACACGGTCAGAAGGGAGTCTTCCTCACCCTCACACACACACAAGCACGTGCTCAAAACTACGACCACACCAATACCTTCAAAACCAGCAGCAGCTTCATCATTGAGGGTAAGATACCATCAAAACCAGTAACACACAAATTCATCTCTGTGTTTATGTCACGTGTGTTTTCCTGCATTTTAGAGAGCAGTTTTGTGATTCCCTACCGCTTGATGTGTGAGTGGAAATATCACGCATGTGCCAGTCCGTGCGTAAAAACATGCAATGACCCTGATGCCACACAATGCCAGTTTTTACCACCGTAAGATCACGTTTGTTTATATAACACAATACATACAGCCATGGCCAAAAGTGATGCCCAGGGGGACATATTTATACAATATTTGGTTTTAAAGGTTGGTTAGACCATTAACATGTGAGATGAATGGTACAAAATAAACAAAACTGACTACTTTAAGCTATTATTTGGACAAAATTATACTTCACGAAAAGCACCTTTTTAGAAAACCATTTTTCATAAAGAATCTTCAACATTTCTGTTTCACAAAAGGTTCTTTGTAATGGAAATGGTTTTATTTATAATTAGGCATTTATCTATCCAAAGTGATCAGTTTTTCCCAGTGATTTCACTGTCTGATGTATTTTTTAGGGTTGAAGGTTGTTTTCCACGCTGTCCTAAACCAATGCTGCTGGATGAGGTGACCAGACGATGTGTCTACAGAGAAGATTGTACGTCTTTATAAACTCACACACACGGATAGATTCATCTTAGTACCTGTGCTGCTTCTGATGTGTTTCTGATGTCTCTGCAGGTGTCATTCTGTCTCCAACACCGACACCGTACATGTATGTGACCCGATCGAACAGAACCACAGCTGCACCCACCACTACACCAACCACTACAACCACTACAACCCCCTCCATCACCACTACAACACCCAGTACAGCTCCGAGCACCACCGCCAGTACTACACTTATGACTACACCTTTAGATACAGATTTGATTATCAGCCCAACCACACCCACATTACCACCAACCACTTTGGCTACAACCACATCCACCGAGACCACCACAACTCCTCAAACCACAGAACCCCCTTGATCACTACAGCCCCACCCACAACCACGCCCACTTCAGAACCTACAACTCCATTTGTTACCACCTCAACACCACCTACATCAACCACACAGGTTCTGACCACACCCAAGGTCACCACAGAACCAGAGACGACCCCTCCGACCACAACCATTTCATTTACAACCACCACTCAGACCACAACAGAACCTTCCACAACAGCCATCACCACGGAGACAACATCCATCTCCACGACAACCGTGGAGCCCACGACAACAACGGTAGCATCTTCAACAACCTCTGAAGCGATTCCCTCATCATCTCCTTCACCTGAAACGGCCGGAATAACAATGGTTCTTCCTCCATTTATCGTACCCACAGGAGCCCTGCACGGTGAGAGAGTATTCGCTAGGGTTGGAAATCTTATATCTTAATTTACATTTTTGTAACTTAACTGGCAAAACTGGAACCAGGAGATATAATGTTATAATTTTTGGTTTTGTTGACAGTCCTTACATACTTAAATAATGTGTTTTCATGCATAAAATTGTTTTGTTTTGTTTAATATTTTGTTTTATTTGAAACCCTCATAAAGTAAATAAAGGAAAATTTTGTTATACAAACACTGAGCCACCGGAATTAGGTGAAATAGCTACAGTAAATTCATACCTTTTTCCAAGAAAAATATATTTTTCCTCTCAGTTACTGTTAATTCAACTTCTACAAGATATGAGTGATGGTCTCAACAGTATGAACAGTATTCTCCTCCCTGTGTTGGAAATCTCATAGACACCTTTACACACATGCACACAAACACAAAGGTTATTTTGATCTTTGGAGATCTTGGGTTCAGGTCACATGAATAAACATGTATCTGTTACAAAAACTACAGACATCATTTGAAATGAGAATAAAGACCAGACTGCACGTCACTGATGATGTCATGATGTTTGATGTCTTGTGTCCACACAGCCTCCGTATTCTCTGCGTGTGGACGAGTGCAGTGAGTACATCTGCTTTAACGGACAGCTGATGCTGCACAATTCCTCTCAGCACTGCAGATACAACATCAGCCAACCTCAGTGTAACCTGCTGGGAACACCCATCCAGACCAACACAGACCCCTGCTGCCCGCTGTGGGAGTGTCCCTGTAAGAACCACACGCACACATGTCTTTATCAGTCCATGAGAGGTTTTATGGAACTATTAATGGACTGTTAAATAAAAATTACCTCATAATTTCCTTTCCTTATGCTATACTAGATATACAGTATATGACTTTCTTTCACAAAGTTATATTAAATAATATCCTGGTTCTTCCTGAGGAAATGATGGGGTCAAATGATGATATTTAAGTTAAGAAAGTTTGGCATTAAACAGTTTAGGTAGTTGTGAAATAAACACAGAAAACTGCTTTTAAACTGTCGACTCATAGTTTATGCAATGATGGACTTGCAGAAATTTTAGAAATTTACATTTTTAGAAATAATAGTTCTATAGTAACAAACAAAATCATGCATTACACATGAAGTAGTCTTAAAGGGATAGTTCATCCAAAAATAAAAATAAATAAATAAATATCATATTCATTATTTATTCACCCTTATGGCATTGCAAACCTGTATGACATAAACATATTTTGAACACTGAACATCATTGACTTCCATTAAACACAAAACCACTGAGACATTTCTCAAATTATCTTCTTTTGTGTTCTGCAGAGGAATATACAGGTTTTGAATGACATGAGGGGGAATAAATAATGTCAATTTTTTAATAACTATCCATTTAAAGAATGTTTATGTTTAATGTGTTTTGTCAGGTCGCTGCTCTATAATCTCTGATCTGCGTGTGATCACGTTTGACGGAAATAACGTGGCGTTGTACGATATCGGTTCTTATATTTTGGTCCATTTACCCAGAGAAAAAATAGTCGGACAAATTGAGAAATGCCCCACAAGTGAGGTAAAAACACGCCGTCAATCAAACATAAAGAAATATAGCACATCTTCAATGTAATCTCTCTTTTTAATGCTTTACTCTTTGTTTTCAGAGTGTGAACTACATCAGACGACCTGTAAGTGTGTCATTAGCTTTTATTATTATGTGTTTTATAACAATAAAAACATTCATCATCACAACTTCATTTCCTGTCTCACTTCCTGTTAGACTCCATCTGGTGGAACTTCAGGTCTGTGTTTTAAGAAGCTGAACATCACCACACATTCATACAGAATCATGATCAATCGCCTGGACCGCAAGGTGACACGTTTTACCATTTGTTAATTGAAATGATTTTGTTGAATGCAACCCAAACCATTAATCATGGCATGTGACGGGACGCAGGTCTCAGTGAATCAGATTACGGCCCGATTGCCGTTCACCAGGCAGAACCTTCATATCGATGACACGGGGACAATGTACATCATTGACACTCCCGGTCGGATCAGCATCCAGTGGTACCACAGCACTGGCATCATGGTCCTACAGTACACGACTCCTCATAACACCTCCACCAGGGGACTTTGCGGTCAGTGTTTGTTTGTATCACAAATTTTCACAAACCATTTAAATCCAGAAATGTAGACATGTGTGATGCATTTTACAATTACATTCAGTTTGATTACCGGAGAGTGTTTGCTGTCTCAGGTTGTTGTGACGGTAATCCGGCCGATGACCTGCGGCTGCCAAACGGAACTGTGGTGCGGGATGTGGAGGATATTCCCGTGTTTCTGCACGGATGGATGGTGGATACGTCAGAGGACACAGATTACTTCCGCAGAGTAGGAGATAACTGCACCACGGGCAACTGCTCCAAATGCTTTACCATGCTCAACCAGAGACCTTTCTCCAAATGTCACCACAAGGTACAAAACACACACACAACATTTAAGATTTATTTAGATATATTCTTGTGCAGATGTCATATTTACATGCATCATCATGTAATTATAGGCCAACCATAAAAAAGTGATTATGATACTGGGATTATTTTGAGAAATTATATCTCCATGGGGTTGGGTACCCACATACACCCCTGTGGTTTTTCAAATGTTTTCTGCAGGTTTCTCCAGAGAACTTCTGTGATAAGATCTGGGCTGGAGATCTTCATTATAAAGAACATGAGTGTGATTTCTTGGCTGCTTATGTGGCTATTTGTTACACACATCAGATCTGCTTCAGCTGGAGGAGCAGCAACTTCTGTCGTGAGTGTGTTTACATACTGACAACATCAGTCAAACTCATTGTGTCTCATGATTTTACAATCCTCTTTTCAATCTAGGGCTTAATGCTTGATATGAATTTTCTAGCGGAGAGAAATCAGCCAATAGGTGCTCAGCAAATTTTTAACTCGTAAAGAAATACTGTAGTACACTTTAGGATTTACTATAGTAAACCGTAGTGTACACTGTACGATATTATACTATAGTATTTTCTTCATGCAGAGGAAAATTTTGTTAGGCACCTCTTGGCTTATATCCTTTCCATCTCATCCAAGTCATCCAACTTTATTTTACTATAGTAAATACTAAAGTATACCACAGTATTTTATAATGTTACAGAATCCAAGAATGCATTCATTTATTTAATAAGTTGGTTGTAGAAATGAATGTGAAGAGCTGTAATCTACGTAAATGGCTTTTCTAAAAAAGATAAAATATGAATGTATATTAAATATATTTTATATGATATATTTTTCTATATTATATATTTTTCTATAATATATTACATTATTATTTTAAATGTTTTTTTTTTTACAAATCTATATTCATGCATTCTGAGGCTCTCCTTAAAAATATTTTTTATTAATATATATTATTATGTATTTTATAATATTTGTAATATTTTAATTTGTTTAACTTGAATACTTGTATTTTTGTGTTGTTTCGTAGTTTTGATGGCAATATTTATTATAAAAAGAATAAGCATGATAATACAGGATAAAAATAGTTTGTTTGTTCCAGCGCTCAAATGTCCTCCTGGTAAAGAATACAAAGCGTGCGTAAACACATGCAAGACCCGGACGTGTCAGAACCGCGATTACTACGAGGAAAGCACCTGCTTGTCCATCAGAGAGGAGTGTGTTTGTAAAAGTGGTACCATCCTGCACCGAGCAGACTCCGCCTTCTGTGTCACAGAGGACCAATGCGGTGAGAGCGCCACGCCCTGCATTTGCATACACACTGTATATAAAAACGAACTGTTTTTGTGATGCACAATGTTATTTACTTGCGGTTAGTTTGTACGGATAACGACGGCTCTCCGCGGGCTCCTGGAGAGGTGTGGAACGGCTCTCTGCGCGGCTGCTGTTTGTTCACGTGTCTTGAGAATGGCAGTGTGGTGCCGGTGGAACCCGAGTGCAGTTATGAACCCGCGCCGCTGTGTGAGAGGGAGGGAGAGTATGCTGTCGACGTGCTGGAGGAAGGAGCCTGCTGCCCAAAGAAGATCTGTGGTATATAAAAACAAAGAAATTGGGGCAGTTGTAGCCTAGTGGTTAGAGAATTGGAATACCAACCAGATGGTTGCTGGTTCGATTCCCAGTGCCATCAGGAAACAACTGAGGTGCCCTTGAGCAAGACACCCTAACCCTAATTGCTCCCAGTGTGCCACTGGTAACTTGTAAGTCGCTTTGGATAAAAGCGTCTGCTAAATGAATAAATGCAAATGTAATGTAAGAAATAACACTGAACCTTATTTTACATAATTGCACTGATGTTGGAAAAAGTTATATCATAGCGTTGCATTTGGAAATAAGTTGTATCATAATTTCAGAATTCCTTTTTTGTTTATGTCTTTGTGTGCAGAATGTAACCTAACCATTTGTCAGCGAGAAGTGCCCAGCTGTGAGAATGGAAACAAGCTGGTGATCGGCTACAGCGCTCTTTCCTGCTGTCCCGAGTACAGATGTGGTGAGATGGACATACACGGTCTTTAATCTTGACTCTGATTGGCTGTTTATATGGTCAGTGTATAAGGTCGAGTGTTCTGATTGGTGTGTTAGAATGTGATCCGCTGTCATGCCCGAGTGTCCCGGCACCGCTCTGCAGAGAAGATCAGTTTCTGGTTGAGGTCAGAGGAGAACACGGCTGCTGCTACAATTACCTGTGTGGTAATAACTTTACTCTACTACACTTTACAGACTCATGATTTGAACATCAACAAATGCTTTAGAAAGACCTCACATGAGTATTTAAACCACCAAATATTGACATCTGAGCTATCCGTATGATCAAAACCTTTGATAAAAACTTTATTTTTTCATGGATACGGTTGACATTTGCATTGAGGAAAATTTTGTTAGGCACCTTTTGGATTATATCCTTTCCATCTCATCCAAGTCATCCAACTTTATTTTACTATAGTAAATACTATAAGTGTACCACAGTATTTTATAATGTGACAGAATGCATTAATGCATCAATGCATTAATTTATTTATTTAAATTGGTTGTAGAAATGAATGTGAAGAGCTATAATCTACGTAAATGGCTTTTCTAAAAAAGATAAAATATGAATGTATATTAAATATATTTTCTATGATATATTTTTCTATATTATATATTTTTCTATAATATATTACATTATTATTTTAAATGTTTTATTTTTATATTACAAATCTATATTCATGCATTCTGAGGAAAAAATATTTTTTATTATTACATATTATTATGTATTTTATAATATTTGTAATATTTTAATTTGTTTAACTTTAATACTTGTATTTGTGTTGTTTTGCCCTTATCGTTCCTAACAACAACATGCATTAATCGTGGTATAGTCGCTATAATGCATTACCCATCAAACAGCATACTGTTTAATCATTCGTATGTGTTTTTGCAGTATGTGAATCCTGTATAGAACCCATTCCAGTGTGTTTACCCGGAGAGATACTGGCTGTGGATATAAACACGACCAATCACTGCTGTCCACAGTATCACTGCGGTACGTAACACACATACAGGCAGTAATGAGCCATTCATTAGTGTATTTTAATGAGAGGTTGTGTGATGTGTCTCAATCTTTCAGTTTGTGACATGAGTTTGTGTCCTGAGCCCAGCGTGAGTTGTGCTCCAGGAGCTGTGATGGTCAAGAGTCCCGTGCCAGACACCTGCTGCCCAGAGTCACACTGCGGTACACACGTTTACATAACTACTGTTTCTATATAATAACTTTAAAGAAGAAACAGTAAAGAAAATATGCTTTTTAACTTAGTATCTTTTTAAAATGACACTTTTAATCTGTTAACTGTCACCGTTCCTCAGGGGGAACATGTATGTTATTTCCCTGTTAACTTTAAGATTTCATAGTTAATTTTTAATCTAATCATGACAAACTATACATTGATGGAAAGGTATAAGATTCGAGATGAAATATTTGACACATTTTCATAACAATAAACATGAACAAAAAAAATGTTAATGTTACTGTAATTTATAAAATATCTAAAATGAAAAAAATTAAGAAGACTTAAAAATGTTTGAAAAATTATGTAATATCTAAAAATTAAAAAATTGTAGTTCAGATTTTCATGTTTATACTCAATTTGCAGTGACCGGTTTGTTGTACTATGATATATATTTAAATACCATGAAATTACTCTCTGACACCACAGTACAAATTTAGTTCATAAGATTAAGAAGTCCTACCTGTTTTGTTTTTTACAGAATGTCAGTGTCATAATATCACACTTCCCGTCTGCACTGTAGTAAGTATATGTAACGTGTATTGTGTGGATAAAGTAAAATTTTTATGTGCATGTGACATTTCCTTTAACCTCAGGAGTGACCTTTGACCCTTGATCTTTGTGTGTTTAAGGGAGAGGTGAGAGTTGAGGAGGCGGATCAGGGCGGCCCGTGTGGATGTCCTCTATATTACTGCAGTAAGATTCTCAAATACTCACACACAGATGAGTGTTAGTTAATAAAATGAATTTAAACACAAGTGTGTGTGTGTGTGTGTGTGTAGAGAAGGCCGAGGTGTGTCTGTTTCAGGGTGTGACAGTGTTGAACCCGGGTCAGTCCATGGTGCAGTATTTTGAGCGGGAACTCTGTTACACTGTTCACTGTCTAACACATAAAGACTCCAGTACCGGCTTCTACGCCATGGATGTCATCACTGCCAACTGTTCCGAGAAATGTGAACCTGTAAGTCACATAACCCATCCAAAAGTTACTTTTACTACTTTTACTAAAGCCCTATTCGCACGGGATTAGTACTATCTAGGGACCTCTAGTCATTTGTAATAATTGCGGAGGTTGTCTGTGATCTTAATCCCATGCGAATTGGCCATGTCTGTAATTTGTAAAGTAAAAATTCCCCCGCAAATGACCTACCATATTTCGCCGAACACAGAGGTTCTGTGATAATATTAGTCCCGTGCGAATCGGCATCTCTGTGATTTGGCCAGCATTTGGCGGGTTATATCATTGTTACGTACTGCTTCGACATCATATCCGGGAGATAAGTCAGTAAATTCGAGTAAAATCTCAGGCTTCGCTTATCCCGTGCGAATGCGCCACATGAAAATCAGACGTGGGGGGCTAATTTCTAAATCACACAAGGTCCCCAGATAATACTAATCCTGTGCGAATAGGGCTTAAGACTACTTTAAAAAAGATGATCAAATAAAACATAGTGTTCATTTATTTTAGATGCCTAAAATGTGAAGAAAAATCTTAACAATACAGATTAAATGTTTCCAAACTTTGCTGTGTAAACTGTATCAATACAGAAGCCTTTTATGATCTTCTAAATTATTGAATTGTTTTTTATTGTAGCACCAGATTTATGTTCCCTCTTCTGATCCACACATCTGCTGTGGGTCCTGCAAAAACATCTCATGCTCATATCCCACAGAAAATGGAACTACAGAAGTTTTTATGGTATCGATCACACACACACACACACACACACACACACACACACCTGTTTACAATCTAAATAGAGCAATCTTTCATAGACTTCTAAATAAAGCTGATCAGATATGTCCTCTTAAGCCAAACCTTTACTCTATTGTGAAAATACAAAAGCACAGTACATACAAAATCACATAATTTCAGCCCTCGTAAATGTGTCTCTTTTGAGTTTTATTGTAAATGTATAATCATAGGCATTGGTTAACGTGTAAATGTGTGTGATGTACAGGCGGGCAGCTCATGGGTGGCTAACTGCACACGCTTTGATTGTCTGGAGACTGCTGTAGGTGCAGTTGTTCTGGCATCTGGAATCGTCTGTCCTCCATTCAATGACACCGAGTGTGTTCAGGTCTGACTCGTATCAATCTCAATCTCTCCCGTACATGTTTGTGTTGTTTTTTGTCCTGACATCTGCTCTGTCTGTTTTAGAATGGAGGTGTGGTTCAGACGTATGTAGACGGCTGCTGTAAGACGTGTAAGTTTGTGTGTGTTTGTGGCTGGTTGGGCTTTCTGGGAATGCTGGGCTCTGTTTGGACCTGGGCTTTACTGGCTGCTGGTTGTGTCTGTGGTTAGATTTTCACTGTTGTTTTAGAGAAACAACCGGCTTCTACCTTAACCTGTTCTTGTACAAAACAAAAAATAAATCTGTGTAAAACCATTCTTACGTAAACTGTTGAAAGTAAATGTGACAATTTATGTAAGAATGGCTTTATGAACAAATCACAGAAATGTATTTTGTTCGCATTTCACATATTTAAAACAACCTGATACAGTGCTTGAAGGTTTTACAGATGCGACGCTTGTTGAGTTTTGTTGGCTCATTGTAAAAATTATTTGTTTGCGAAATATGACGTTACAGCATTTCAAACTATATATTTAAAATACTTTAAATTCAGATTCACAAACTACTTTTAATCATCCAAGCAAAAAGGTTATCAGGCAAAATGTTGGCCGTCCCTATCGGTCCATCACTAATAATAACAAAGACGTTTTACATATTTGTTGTATTACTGTACTTACTGTACAATCCAAGGTAAGTGTGCTGGGAGATGTTGCATGAATCTGTTTTTAATAAACTCTTAGATAAGACCGAACAGTCTTTATTACATTAGATGATTCAGAGGTGATTTTAAGGAACATCTGGCATGTGTCTTCATGCAGTTCATTTCCTTTCAGCAGTTTTGTTTGGCATGAGGGCGTTTGTGTGTGCGGCTGCATTGGTTTTGGGGGCTCTTGCGTTTGCTCTGTGTGCTGGAGGCTTTTACCAGCCGAGTCGACTGAGTTTGTAAACTCCAGATAACATGTGAATTTGTGAACCTGCTCCTGTGTGTCTCTCAGGTGCTGGATTTGGTTTGTTGCCATTTCCCATTAGTCCAGTAACACCCACTGCTAGTACTAACTGTGATACAGGTACTCACTCATCCACTGCTTATCTTCATCTCTCTCTCATTGCATTTGTATGAGTGTTTGTGGACGCACAATACTGTACTGTACGAGTGTTTAGACATTTACAGTATCTTGATTGATTATGCGGGTGAAACATATGGCCTATAACCATATTTTCTTTCACTGTTTTTTGGGATACAACCTTTTATTTAGCACACACACAGGGTATAGATATAATAGATATAATGACTTTTATAGTGTACAAACTGTATATTGTGTAACACTGACACTGAGTTTTACATTTTTACAATAAACATCATTTTGTATGATTCATACATAAGCAGTTTTCCTCCCAAAATAATTGTCCCCACATAGGTCAAAAATGACTGGTAATTAAACTCATTGCTTCAAAACACTGATTCCTGTAACATTTACACACGCAACACATGTTAAACCCTCATACTGCATTCCAGAAACTCTCATCAGCTGAAACAGCTCTGGAGTTTTGATTTATTTCTGTTGACAACCCTGATAAATCTTTTAAACCACGTGACCTGCGCCTCCAGAATCCCAGAATGTCAAAGCAAATAATGAGCAAGAAATTTATTACATGAATGCACTGCCTGTTAAACAGTTCAATGCTTTATCATTTATCATTGTTAAACACATTATTTCATTACATATGGGTGAAAAGTTCACTTCTCCAGGGTGCCACTCCATCACTGTCAGACAATTGTCACCATGGTAACTAACCTGTCAATCAAGCCAGTCCCCCAAGGTGCAGCTATAATAGCCACTTAGCATGCTGTGTGTGTGATAAAGCAGCTGATTGTGTGTGCATGTGTGTTATAGCCGTGTTTACAATGATTGACAGCTTGGTTTAGCCGTTAAAACAGATCACAGCTGGCTAAATATTATGAGAGTATTCTTGATACTTGTTACAGAAAGTGTAATTGTGTCTTTAATTTTTTTTAACAATGCTACACAATATTGTTACACAAGATGATGTTTCAAAAGATACTTTCTGCTTATGTTTAAAAGTTTATTATAATGTGTAAGTCACATTGTTTTGCTGTTTGTGTACATAGGCAAAGAGGACGGTAAAACCTGTAAGAGAGTTGCCATTAGGACAACCATCAGAAAAGATGACTGTAGAAGTAACGCACCTGTAAGTAAAAATTATATTTTATTTTATGTCATGTTATATTACAATACATTTCTGGTGAAATCATCTCTTCTGTATACCCTCTTCAGGTGACTGTATACTCGTGCGATGGAAAATGTCCATCTGCCACCATCTTTAATTTCAACATTAACAGTCACGCTCGTTTCTGCAAATGCTGCCGTGAAAACAGCCTTCAGAACCGCATCATTCAGCTGTACTGTACTCGAAATGCCACTACAGTGGATTATTACTACCAAGAGCCAATAGACTGCACATGCCAGTGGAACTGATTCATTTCTGTGATCTTTTGTGTACTTTTAAGATCCCATAGATGCAGACAGATCCAAATTTGACGGCATAACTGTAACATCTACTAACACCATTGCTGTATTTGTTGTGTCATTGATATCTATAATTTATGTTAATCAAACCTGTTTAGCAGAGAATACGAGAATACAAACTGCTGTTAAATGGGTGCATTGTTTAGATGATAGATTATTAGATAAAATGACATGGGGAATAGTATTAGTATCAAAAACTTTTTAAAGTACATTTATACATCTTAAGATGCATATTTAGATTTTACTTTATTTAAACGTTTTACTTTTTTCTAACAAAAGTCCTTCTCTGATTTATTTCATAAACAATCACATTCAAAATTATAAACTTGAATTTCCATTTTATAGCCATAATGCAACATGTATGCTTTGTGCAGCCAATGAACATCATTGCATTAGCCTGAAAGCTCTGTATAATACATGCTCAATATACATGAAGTTACATATTACTGTAATTGTTTTTTAATAAAAATATACAAAAAAGTCGTTTTCAGCATGCATGCAAATGGTTATTTAATTGTTTTTGTTTTATATAATGTACTTATTAATTAACAACTTAATTGTTTAATTCTTATGTATAATTACTTTATGGTATGATTGATTTTAAAAACAGTCTTACTGTACTGTAATGTCAGCAGCTGTTTTATTTAACCAACTCGGCCCCCACAGAACTTGATTAAATCCTGCTGAGTTATGGTTTACTTTCAAGATACGTAATTAAGACGTTGTTGAAGTTCATGTCCTCCCTTTGCCATTCTGCTGAATCAGAATTTCTGAGTAGAAAAAACAGCATCTAATGGCAGTAGAAAAAATATCTAATAGGTATTAAGGTACTAGGTGTTAAGTCTGTTTTTACATTTACATTTAGGTATTTAGCTGACGCTTTTATCCAAAGCGACTTACAAATATTAGGAGACAATGTAGCGACACATCAGAAGCGGCAACAATAGTACTAAGAAGTGCTTTCCTTATTATTAATAGCAAAAACTTTAATAGCAAAAAAGACTAAGTATGGCTTGAATAGGCACATAATTCTGCAGTGAACAAACTGATCCGATGAGACTCAGACAGTGATTGTTGGAGGTGTGGTTAAATCAGGGCTGTTATCATCCAGTGTGTGTTTTTGTGAAGCTCTGAGATGCTGGCATGGGCATCTGGAGTGACAGTGAAGTGGAGGTGTGTCTCTGTGGAATGTAGAGTAATCTTTTTTAATGTTTTACTGTAAAATGCAAGTAAGAAACTTTGTTTTAGGATCCTGCTGAAGTTTGCTCAATCATTTTCCTTTCACATTACTCTAGTGTAGTTAAATATTACAGTGCAGTCTATAGACGTCAGTGCTTTACTCTAAGGATATGGTATCTTCTGAGAAGTCTGGGATTATGGGATGGAGCTTCAGATACAAAGTTGTGGTCGTGTTTTGGCAACTCCTGCATTTTTGTCAGGTAATTAATTCATGATTCAACAGTAAATTCTGTGTTTAATTTTTAAGTTATTAGAAAAGCGAATGTATTTATCTGGTTTAAATTGCTGTAAAGAGTGAAAAACAATGTGCTATAATGTGCAGTATAAGTTTATCTTTGTTGTTTTTCTACATGATTCATCAATGCACATTATTCAATAATTAATTAAAAAGTTAATATACTTCTAAATACTTTTTCATCAAAATGTAATAATAAGCTCCGCCTCTAAAGCTACATCAATCGACGTCACCTAGGCCGCGCCCCATATATCTTTATGAGGGAATCTAGTTCTAAAATTGTGCATCTAGGAATCTAGTTTCTAAAATAATAGCAGTAGTAAACAGTAATGTTTGTGATCAAACATATATAAACAATATACTGTAGATATAACAATATTATTTTGATATTTTATAGCCGGAACACACCTAATGCGTTCCTATAGACGTTGTGCTTCGTCTTGCTCTTGAGTTAAATTGTGGGAGTGGCGGCGTTACACGCCACGCCCCCACGTTTTGGCGTTGTTAGCAGCCAGGGAAAGACATTCCACATTTCTGAGGAAAATATTTTGTTTGTGTGATATTTTAGGCGGGTATTTTTCGAGCTCTTACAGCTAATTACCTAATGATCAAAAATAAGTATTTTTTCCCCTTTTGTTTGAAATCCCTCGAAAATACGTCGGATTTTAGATGTGGATGGGAGTGGTTGCCTGATATACGCAATATAATCTGCCTGTTAATACACAAACACAAACACATTCATGTATCTTTTCTGTCCGTCAGGCTTTTAGTCTTCCATGTAGCGGAAGTTCATCATCTGTTCACGGACAGGTGACGTTTCAGCGTTTTTCATCTCAGGAAGCTGATGTTTACACACTTTCTTTGGGAAACAAGGTGAGAAACACACACACATTATGACAATAACGAACTGACCTGACAGCAAGATCTCTCTCTCTCTCTCACTGTCTCTCTCTCTCTCTCTCTCACTGTCTCTCTCTCTCTCTCTCTCTCTCTCTCTCTGTCTCTCTCTCTCTCTCTCTCTCTCTCTCTCTCTCTCTCTCTCTCTCTCTCTCTCTCTCTCTCTCTCTCTCTCTCTCTCTCTCTCTCTCTCTCTCTCTCTCTCTCTCTCTCTCTCTCTCTCTCTCTCTCTCTCTCTCTCTCTCTCTCTCTCTCTCTCTCTCTCTCTCTCTCTCTCTCACACTCTCTCTCTCTCTCTCTCTCTCTCTCTCTCTCTCTCTCTCTCTCTCTCTCTCTCTCTCTCTCTCTCTCTCTCTCTGTCTCTCTCTCTCTCTCTCTCTCTCTCTCTCTCTCTCTCTCTCTCTCTCTCTCTCTGTCTCTCTCTCTCTCTCTCTCTCTCTCTCTCTGTCTCTCTCTCTCTCTCTCTGTCTCTCTCTCTCTCTCTCTCTCTCTCTCTCTCTCTCTCTCTCTCTCTCTCTCTCACTCTCTCTCTCTCTCTCTCTCTCTCTCTCTCTCTCTCTCTCTCTCTCTCTCTCTCTCTCTCTCTCTCTCACTGTCTCTCTCTCTCTCTCTCTCTCTCTCTCTCTCTCTCTCTCAGGTGTTGAACAGCACTGCTGTGTGTGAGAAAATGAATGAATGTGTATTAAGCTTCAGAGCATTTCAAGTGTCCAAGAAGCTGAATTTCACCCTGCAGTCATACAATCACACTGAACTACTGGACACCAAAACTGTTCAACTTGGTAACTACACAAATACATTGTGTTTCTCCTCTGTTTTAGCCTTTACTGTGTTTCATGATTTTGTTGTGTTTTGTAGTTCCTCTCCTGAGCTCCTCTCTAAAGTGTGAAGGTCTCCTCCACAACTGCTGTGATTGGCTGGACTTCAGATGATGGAAGTACTTTGCGTATTTGTTTGGGTAAACAATGTTGGGCCTCGTCCTGGCTTCAGACGCTCCACCGGGTGACCGGGTTACAACCGGGATGCCTTTACAGTGTCAGTGTGGAGAAGACTCTATTCATTCCTCATCTCCAAATTACTGTTACACAAAGCCTACAGCTGACCATAAAAACAGGTACAGTATGTACTTTAGCCTCAAGTACATTATTGCTTTAATAAAACACCACACAATACAAATAGTCAAGCCTAAAAATATGTATCAATGCAACTTTAATGAAGTAAAATCACTCAAATTCTTTCTTCCATGAAAGAAATAGTCCCTGACTAACTGTGATATGTTTATGTTGTTAAGAGTTCTGTGCGCTGATATACACAATTGATGAAATCATGAATAAACGAAACTATTGACCAATCAGAATCCAGAACTGGAACTAACGGTTTTAAATCAATACGACAAAATGTTACTTGGTATACCGAAATAGGGTCCTGTTGTGACACTACAAAACCATTAGAGAACTTTAATGATTTTGAAAGAAAATTTGGAGTGATGTGAGGATGAGTCAGTGACAACAGAGATGTTTGTTTATGGAAAAACTATTTCTTTACTCTTGTAAAGACACAAGTGAATTAATATTCTATCATGCAGGTCAGTGTCCAGAAGGTTGGCTCGCTGTGGAGTGGACCTGTTACAAGGTGAATCTAAGGTTCCTGTCATGGGATGCAGCTCAGCGAGCGTGTGAAAGATCAGCCGTGGCGGCACACCTGGCCAACATAAAGACAGATGCTGAGTTTCAATCTATTTCATTCTTTCTGCAGTCCTATAGTCATCTTTATCTGTTGTGGACAGCTTTGAATGACCAAGAGGTAATATGACCTGTAATCACGCAGTTGTATCATCTGTATTGTTTTTTTGTTGTTGATTCATTATTTGATGGCAAATGATACATTAAAATGCAAACTATCGTCTGTCTCTCTGTCTACAGCTGGAGGGTGATCGCCGCTGGTCCGATGGCTCCGCTTACAACTTAACTGTTGATGTGACGTCATCACTCGCACCCAATTAAACAGGTTGTTTTGCGATGCAGAAGAACGCCACAGGACCAGGATACTTCTTCACTGCTTTCCTGTGTTATTTACAGCTGCCCTACATATGTCAAGTAGATTGTGAGTAACAGAAAGGGATTTACACAAGACATGTTCCTCGATTAACATCCTGTTCCTGGAACAAGATTGCTATCAATCGATCACTGCTGTCTTTTTGAGGGTGGGGTTGGATTAGGGCTGATGGAAGAAGTGTTGCACTAACAAAGGATGTTGATCCAGAAACATCAGAGGCATAAATCATGTCTTGGCAGAGATATTTAGAGGAATGGTGTAGGGGAATTGTATTGCTAAGATGTTGCTGTAGTTCCCAGTTTTAAATATTTCTCCTACAATTTCTTAAAAGTAATAAACACAAGAAAATACAATTTCTAATGAATGGTATGAGCTATAAAGTTTTGTGGATGGCACCTCTCAGATAAATTAACCTGATAACCGTCACTACACATATTAAGCATAGACATTAAAATACACTATCCAAATTTGTTTAAATTTATGTTTATTGTTATGAAAAATTGTCAAATATTTATTTTTGAGACCTTGTTTTCAATATATAGTTCAACTATAAAACATTAAAGCGAATAGTGAAATTCATGTGATTTTTCTGTCCTGTGAGAATTTACAGACTGTGACACATGTACCTGCAGTCTTTTACGTGAGAAACATTCATCTGTAAATCTGGATTGTTTTTTGGTTGGGGGGGTCTCTTATAGTGTGATCATCTGTGTATATGTGTGTTTGTGTCAGTGTTGCACAGCAGCAGTTATCAGCTGTATCTGGAGAGTGTGTGTGAGACGGAAGCCGTGTTTGTCTGGTCTGATCAATCTCTGCTCCTGGACTTACCGGATGGTTCTTGGCTCATTCTGCACTCGATGGATTTAACGGACCAAACTTTGTCACAAGTACGACTCGGAAACACTCAAGAAAGAGTGAGAGTTGAAGGTCTTTCTCCAGGGCACGTCTATAACTTCTCTTTGAGTCTAATGCACCCCAGTGGTGCGTCTCAGACGCTTGGACCCATTCTCATTGCTAGTACAAGTGAGTATCTCATGTAGACACACCAACAATTTTTGTCAACGTTGCCCTTATGATGTTGTTCTAGGTAAATGATTTACAAATTCAGATTGATTAACCTTTTAATGTTGCAGAACCGAACCCACCCCAGAACCTCACGGTAACAGCGCTCGCATCCAATCAGATTTCAGTGTCTTGGGCTGCCCCCGATTCTACCATGAATGCTCGGTTTGAGAAATATATTCTGAAGTGGGTGGATGTTGACTCCGGCAGAGGCCATTCAGTTTTGCTGGACAAGATGAATCTGAGCGCTGTGATTGGTGGATTGAAGGCCGATCAGATGTATAGGATCACGGTCGTGTCGGTCACAGCTGAAGGTGTGGAGAGCTCAGAGAGCGCATCACTGACGGTCATCACAGGTACTCCCAGAAAAAGCTTGGAAAGTCATTAAATCAGTATTAAATTAATCAAATTAATTGTTACTTACTTGTGCTATTTGTCTTTGTGTGTTGAAGCGGTTAGTCCTCCACGCAGGATCTCGGTTGAGACTTTTGGTCTGGAGAACATGACCGTATGCTGGTGGCCTTCGCTGGACCAGAAAGTAAAAGAATATTACATCCATCTCCACTTGCACGCAAAACAACCCCAAACTAAAGAATTATGGGTAAATGGCTCATCCTGCATCACTTTTACCATGCTCAGACCTGGTGGGACGTATGAGGTGGGTGTGGCTGCAGTGAAGGGCGGGAACATGAGTGCTGAGATAACCGTAAAACAGACACTAAGTATGATTTGTTTCTATTTTTTACCTTTTTCCACTATTTCAGCAAAGTATAATCTGTTTTTATGCTTGTGTCAGAACCTGACAGAGTCCAGATAGCCGTTCCGCTCGCAGTCGGCACACACTCCACGGAGCTGTTTGTGCAGATGCCCAGGAACAGTGCTTACGATGGTATCACCGTTACTTACGGGAACAGTATTTTTTGGAGGCCGGTGTCTGAAGACGGCATCAAAGTGTTAGTGGACAACCTCAATCCAGGCATGCAGTATGACTTCAGTGTGTTTGTGACCAGCAGTGAAGTGAGGAGTGAAGGTTTTGCTCTGCCGCCCGTCAGAACCTGTAAGAAAACATTTTCTCTTGGCAATTGTATGCCATTATGTGTTTTACGTGAGTATGATGCTGAAATGTTTTTATGTGTTTGTGGGTCTATATATGTACAGGTTTGGCTCCTCCCACAAATGTGAGTGCCGGTGTTGTGACTGACAGCTCCATAGAGCTGCTATGGGACAGAGCCAAGGGTGACGGCCACCATTATGAGGTGATGTGTGTGGACTGCGCTGAGACTGTCATGGTACGAATCGTGGTATGAAGCAATGTCAAGGGTCAATATCACTCAACACACAGAGACATGTGTAGCTTGAATGGATTTGAATGAATAAAAAAGCATCTACCAAATGCAAACATATCATAATGTAAACATATCATAGGGCTATGGCGATTGTATCACGACTGTTAACGTATTAAAATTTAGTTATATTTTTCAGTGACAGACCTATTCAATGTATTATTTATTTACATACAGAAGGTTCAGTGAATGTTGAATGTTGTCATAGCAAATGGGTTTAAAAAAATGTAATGTTTTGAAAATGATTGTGAACCCAGTTTCACGTGAGATGAGTGTATCATTACACAACTATAAAGAAATAATCTAAAGATCGAAAGTTGCTTTATGGATTATCAAAAAGTGTGTTGATTAGTATATATGTTGTGTGTATGTGTTTGTTTTTGTAGGTACAGAAGGTTGTTGATAGCAGAGCAGTATTTAAAGAAATAATCGCAGGGAGTCTCTGCAACTGTTCAGTCCGCACAGAAAAGGAGTTTTTCAGAGACAGTCCAGCAGTGACGATCGCCATCAGAGCTGGTACACATCCACTCGCTTTTCGTTTGTGTTTCTACCCCATCAAATATTTTAGGATTGTTATTTCCATAATCTGTAAAATGTATTTAGTCTTTAATTGCCATGTATGTGTTTGTAGCTCCCAGTTCAGTGACGTTGCTGCCAGTACAGAGATCATCAGCATCACTGACCGTATGCTGGAGGGCCGGCCGGGGGGTCTGTGACTCATTCATCATGTCCATCAGAAACTCAAGCTTTATCCTGCTCACTAATCTGAGCGTGTCTGAAAGGTGTAGATTAACATTCGATCTGTCCTGATGTTATGCTTCTCATGTACGAGAAGTAAAACTGCGGTTTCTCCCTATTTAGAATGTATCGCCTTGACAATCTGTTACCAGGAAGTGTGTATGTGGTTGAAGTGAGGAGCGTTAGCGCAGACAGGCGAAGTTTACCTGCGACTGCAACTGTTAACACATGTAAGTGTGAACACACACATACAGTATTTACATGAACACATGCATATTTAAACGCATGAATCAACACACAGTTGGCCTGAAGCATGCATACTAAAATGAGCCTAATTTAGCTGTACTGACCTCTGCTGGACAAAGAAAATCATAGCATGCTTCTAAATTCTTCAATGTCCCTCCAAATCCGCTTTATTGTGAAATATACATGTGATGCTGCCTTATAATTTGTCCAAAAGAATGTAAACTATAAAAAGGGAGTGTTTGGACCTGTAAGATGGACTGTGTAATTTTATTTAGTTACCATTTATCTTTGTTTTATGTTTTAGTTCCAGAACCTCCAGATGACATCACTTTCATTGAACAGGAAGCAAACAGCATGTATGTGATGTGGCCACACCCACCAGGCAAAGTGGAGGGTTACAGGGTAGGGTATCAATTTGATCATCCAATCAGTATTAAGATGCATGTGGCAAAGCATCTGGTCATTGCATATGATGATGTGTTTTAACTTTTTCATTTTCTACAATTACAACCTGAAAGTTAATGTATAAGGTCATGCATAAATTGTAAATAACCAGTTATTGTAAGTGTGTCTGTATTGTATGTAAGTGTGAGTAGACCAATGGTGAAGCTTTTACACACCTCTTAAAACTTTTATGCTGGAAGTCTAAGCTGAAACGTAACCAAGCAACCTCTCGTGTGCTCGGGTTTCTGCCTTTCTCATAATACATGAGGGCAAATTCTTCATTATACCTGAGAGAGAGAGAGAGAGAGAGAGAGAGAGAGAGAGAGATGTGAATCTATGATGTAAATGATGTTGATGCAAAGACTGTAAATAAGAGGACTTTGAATCTTCTTGTGTGAATCTTCTGTCACCTTAATATCTGAACTACCAGCCTAGATTTTGTTATTTGTAATAAACACTGTTTAGATTTTTTGTTTTATATACAGTATTTAGAGAATGCCTGTGTCATATTCATCTCAAAATCTAAAGAAACAGTTTATGACCTGAAGAAAGTCATTCTAGGAGCTTCATGACAGTTAAGCAACATGAAATAAAAGCAAAATAAATGAAAAAGCAATGAAAATTATTTTAAAATACTCTTCAAGGACAAACATGACCTTCATCTGTTTCTGTAAAATGTTTGTTATTGTATTTCTTAACTCGCTTTCTGTTTCACTGTTTTTGATCCTCTTTAGTTTCAGTATGGTTTTGCAGGTGAACCTCTCAAACCCCCAGTCGATCTCCATGGCAACAGTTTTAGGATTCATGACTTGACCCCAGGAAGTGATTACAGGTTTGAGATCCAGTCCTTCCTGGGGTCAGATTTCAGCCAGAGCACATCCAAAAACTTTTCTACTCGTAAGAATCTGAATCCCCAGATCATTCATGCAGCAAGTGTTTTTATGTTTGTAATGTTTTTTGCTGGTGCCTTGGTATCATTAGGTACCATGATAAATGCCATGACTCTTCCATGGTACCTTAAAATATACATTACAATGATGATTTGTTGATTGGTACACATCTGATATCATTGGTAATATCTATTAACATTAATATGTAAACAGATATTGTAGCAAATTCTTTATTGGGTTTTATTTTTTGTCTTGATGTTTGTGCAGGTCCAGCAAGTATATGTTCACTGTCTCAATCTCAGACTAACGTCACGTCTGCAACCGTGACGTGGGGAGAAGCACATGGTTATTTTGACATCTACATAGTGACGGTCAGTAACATCTCTCACAACTGGACGTTTGACTTGAGTCCACACGTGAAGGAGGTCACCGTCAAAGACCTGCAGGGCGGCTGTTCCTACAACATCACTGTACAGCGAGTCAAGAACAGACTGAGTGGCACTGCAGCCACAGTTACTATACATACAGGTTAGAATTTTACCCATAATGCACTATGAAAACCTGAACCCAATTAAAATTGACCAAACTGAACCAAGTTTGTGTGTTTTTTGCTGTGTAAACCCATGGGGCTCAGTTCCTGATGGTCCTAAGGACTTGCGTGTGCTAAGCGTGTCACCACGCAGTTTCTCCCTCATCTGGTTGGCATCTCCAGGATGTGATAAAAATACCTGCTCCAACTGTTTCCAGACCACGGCAATATTACCATCACGACCACAACAGACAGCCACATCCAGGTACAAACACCCCCCTACACAAACCCTGAGTCACTCGCAAAGCTCTCCTGCAGCCGTGTGCCAGGTGTCAGGTGGAGGTGTATCCGTGTCAGCTGGGCGGAGTGTGTGGAGGAAGGCTGGAGAACAGGGGAGCGGGTTAGAAAGAGAAAGAAGATCATTACTAACAGGTTTAGCACTTTACTGGTAAAGTGACTAGTTTATAACTTGCGTAACCGTTGGTTAGCTATCTGTTCATTCATCCAATATCTTTTTTTGTGAGGGGCCATAATGGCATCCTCTGTGTCCCTTCTGTTCATCCTGTATGCAGGACTGTGTATTATTCAGGTAGGAATCGATTGCACATTTAAATTGCATGGGGTTTGCGTTCTGTTTCGTACATTTCGTACTACAGTATATGCTGAATTAAATGCTCACATTGGCTTAAACTTTTGTTGACCTTTCGGGCACACAAAGAGACACGCACTGGTCTGTTAGTGATACTGGTGGATGTTGGTGAGACGCCACATGACCTTACTGGAATTCTTTAACTGGCATGTGTTTCTAAAAGAAAGAAGTAAAACGACAATACTGGCACACAAACAAAGACTTAGTGTGTGTGTTATATTATATGTATTGATAGGATTGTTTGTTTGTAAAGATTTAAACAATTTTTAGCAATTAGTAGAGGATCCATAATTGAACATTATTTGATAGTATTATTTATAATTTTGAAAAGATTGAACATTGGCAAAGTTCATTGTTACATTGCTTCTTTTTTAGGTAATTTATACAAGAAGCTTATTTGTTGTTTATGTGAATAAAAAGTCTTGGTAGTTTAATTTTCTTCATTGTCATCTTTCACGCTTTCTCTATTTTGGGTAAAATTCACTGAAACCTTTTCTAACCAAACCCAGGTAATACTTGTCCCTGCATATTTTTAGGATTTTTAGACTTACTTTAGCGTAATTGCAGATTTTTATTAAAAATGTTAAGACCTCACAATCAAAAGGTATAATGGTCCTTAAAACAAAAAAGCTTGTTTTATTTATTATTATTTAATTATTTTACATTGAAACAAGACCTAGACATTTCTTTATTGATTTTTTTTATTTATCTGTTTTTATGCTATGATATCAGATATTAAGGATGCTTTTTCTCTATTACTTTGATTTAAGTCCACTATTTCTCTCCAATTTTCTTATTATAATGATAATATGCATGAAAATGTGT
The DNA here is from genome assembly GCA_019155185.1 of Beaufortia kweichowensis. NCBI lineage: Eukaryota > Metazoa > Chordata > Actinopteri > Cypriniformes > Gastromyzontidae > Beaufortia > Beaufortia kweichowensis. The sequence goes on from CM032802.1 coordinate 2,097,376, forward strand.
AGTGTTATGTATTGCAGGTAAGCTTGGATTAGACTTAGTCATGTTTGCCATTTTATTGTGCTGGTGTTGTCAGGTCATTTTATCCTCAGATCTGATAAGACTTATTGTCCTTCTGGATTGCCATGAATATAGCCATTGGTGCTGATATGGCAGTAAAATATAAATAAATAAATATTGTCCTTCTGAAAAGAGTGCCGTTACATCACCTACAGTAATTTGCTGGTAGTTTATTTAACAATCTTTGTGTTTATAACCATGTAAAGTAAGATACAATCATATATTTCAGTTAATGTTTTTATAAACAAGTAGTTTTTGGTGAAATTATGAATTAAAATGTGGTTAATAAGTGATTATGTTTCTACACTTTCTTCTTGTATTGCTTGATAACATCTGAATTGAAATGTTAGTGCTGTTTTGCTGGTACACTACAGTATATACTGCATACACAGTAGTTTAGTCCTCCCCATCTTTCTTCCAGCTTGTTTTCATTTGTCATTGACTAATAATGATTAAGATGGACAGGATTTATTTGTGTGCGTGTATGTCTGTGTGTTATAGGCTCAAGTCTCCAGTGTAACACCCGGCACATCATACACAGTAACGGTGGGTGCGGTGGCCTCGTCTGGAATCAGCTCACCTGTCAGTCGAATACTCGTCACCACTAATGAGTCACGTAAGTGTGTGTGTCACTGACCCATACTAATATTTCATTTTTAAGTTAATTAAGTATTATTTAAGTATTATTATCTTTTATGGGAGATAATAATAGTAGTAATGCTTAATACGTGTTCCTGGAGCTCAACTGGTAGAGCATTGCATTAACAGCACAAAAGGTCCTGGGTTCGATTCTCAGAGAACATACATTCTGATCAAATGTGTAAGTCATTTAAGATAAAAGCATCTGTCAAATGCATATTAAAATGCAAAGTAAGATGCAGTATAAGTGCAGTCAATGCAAAATAAACCAAGATCCCGGAGTGTTACTTATTACATCACTCCTTGCCAACTAAGAAAACAGGACACAGAATGTTAATTAATGATAAAATATTTTATTTGTTATTGTTTCATTATGTAAAGCATTTAATTAGCATTGATACAGTAATATCACATGATTGGTTATTAAAGATCATCAAACCCCAGGATGGTGCGATTTAAATCAGAATCAAGTATTCCTGAAAGTTGTGTAATAAAATGCATTCCTTCATTTGTTGATTCATTTCAGTTTATTTCAAGTATCAAATACAAAAAATAAGAAGTGCTTTAATGCTTGATACACTTCCTTTACAAATCCTTTGTCTAATCTGGATGTGGTACTATGGTACGAACGCATGTTTTAAATCTGTATTATGGCTTGTCACCATGTCTTGCTTTTGGATAAGTACCTTGAAGCACTATTTAAATACCCTACTGTATGAATTTGTTAACAGTACTGTGGTACATATCAAAGTATCATGATATTACCATCTGATACCATCCCTGTACCATGATGCCACAACAGGACATTTTTTGTACAGGTGGAATCAGGGACAAAAGTTGAAAGCTGAAACCTATTGAGATATTGAACATGAATCCATATGTGTCTTTTTCCATTTGGGACAAGTGTCTGTGTTTATATTTATGTTTGCATAATTGATGCTAATTCCAGTTAGCAGGCTTTGATAGGCCCCTATCAGATTCCCAGGGTGCTTGTTCCTGAACGGGTCACGCTGTTTGAAGGCTTTATCTGTCATTTCTCCTGAATGGCTGACACCTCCACAACAACAGACAGCAGTTAGCAAGCCAAACACGTTCTGAAAGACCCCTGAATTTGAACCTGACCGTGATAATGACCTGGACAATACCAAATCTAGGCCAGAGCAACCATATCCGTCCCACTTCATTTCAGAAGTAAGGGATATAATTGCAATGTAAATGCAAGCTGTGACAAACAATTAGGAATTGATTGTGTGTTAAATATATATAGACGTAGGTCCGAATCCCAGAATCTCTTATATTCCCGGTGTCATAATACTTTTGACTGTGATACTTTCATTCTAAATACTAAAAAAATGTGAAAGTAGGGGATAACTTGCTGGCTATTGTATTAACATGGAGGGTTTTTTTTGCAATGACTGGATGGCTATACATTATCTCTAAATATTAAAAAATGACGGTGAGTAAGTAATCCCAGTTTTTGCATGGAACAATGTTTTCCTAAAGAGGTTAGAGACAGAAATATCTAAATACGATTTAGATACGATATCATATATTTCTCAAAATATAAAATCTTAAAAACGTATCTTAAAAACGTATTTCTCTGTCCCTGTGCATGTGTAGTACCAGCTGCTCCATCTAGGCCGGAGGGGGAACGGGTGGGATCCACTGGAATCCTTCTGTCCTGGAGGATGCCCATGCCACTCGACCCCACCCTTCATTCATTCGTCATCAGATACAAGGAGATGTGTCCGTATCCTGATCCCACCTTCACTGAGATCACCAAGAACCTTGACATCCCAGAAACCCTGCTGAACACACTCACGCCTGGAGCTACATACAACATCAAGGTACATATGATCAGTCATGTACATATTTGATACCACAAAATGAGATGCACACAACAAGTAATTAAATAAAAAAAGTTTTTTCTTTTAAGCACAAAAGTACCTCCATATACAATATACTACATTATTACTCAGATTTCTGAATACTGAATTCTGATTGGTCAATCACAACATTTATTGCTGGTGCTACCTAAATGGGTCATGTAATAAAATAATTTAAAAACCGTAAAAATCAATATTCGCTGTTCATTTACTTACTGACAAGTAAAATAAATGTGTTAGAATAATGCTGTAATCCGCAGCCTTTAAGGTTAAAAAAGTTAAGAATTGTTGAAAACTGTCTCCTTATCTTATACTGATTTACAACGGTAAACTTTTAATAATGATTGATAAGTTAAGTTGAAAATTTTGTGGGAATGTCAATTTGACGTCATTTACCTTAAACGCATGTAAAAAAAAAAAGGTCTGTAAAGTAATTTTATTGTTTTTGGAAAAGAAATTGGAGTAGAGAGACAAAATTGCAGCTTTAATTAATTGGAATACAATTCATGTTATATATTTAAGATGTCCTATGGTGTGACGTACAAAAAATGTAGAAAAAAGCAGTCAAGATAAATCTTTCTCATGCTATTTGTATAGTTTTTTTCTACATTTTTGCTGTCACACCATAGGACACAGTCACATATTTATTTATTAACTATTAACTATTTATCATCAAATGTTTTACTTGACTTTCTCCAAATGTATATGGGATACATTTGGAGAAAGTCAAGTAAAACATTTGATAAATGCAAGAATTTAATGGATATTATTAATAAAAATTGGTTGGTACGCCGGTCTGCGGTTTCCAAACACTCCTAAAAATACTCTAATCATCCGAGTACTTTTGGAGCGTGTAAACTTCTTTTCAGCCCCAAAGCACTTGAGTGGTTTCTTAATGAAGATTGATGCAATATCCAACACTTCAGGAGCTCCTGACAGAGTTTCCTAAATACCTAAAGCTTTTCTGAAGAAAGAAAGAAGCTTCTGTTATTCTATCCATCCCATATGTATGTAAAATATTAGGCCTCTTTCATATAACCATTAAGTGTTTTTCATTTCTTTAATTTTTAGTGCTCAGCATTTTTTAGACTGCCTGTTATAAAGGTCCAGTTTTCTGCAGACGTTACCAGATTAACTGTCCATGGGAAAGTTGCCAGTGGACTCCATTCCATTGATCTCACTCAATAATTTATCAGCTGTGAATTATTCATCTCCTACAGTGAACTCTGGATTCACAAGGGATCTCCATTTTCTTTCTGTTGTCTCGTAGAACGCTATGAACTTGTTTGAATGCGTGACAGTATTTCATCTGTCATCTCCTGTAGATCACGTTGCCTGGGAATGTTTATTCACCTCTGACCTCTGCTAAGTCATGCTGATAAATCAAACTGATATGGTAATGGTGTGTTTATATTGCTTTTTAAAAGCTTTCTCTATCTTTTGTAGGTTGCAGCAGTAAACAAAGCAGGAATTGGACCTTTCAGTCCGTCTCTGTACTACAAAACTGCAGAAGCCCGTAAGGAACATCCACACTTTATAGTTCACACCGGCTCTGTTTCAAACCACTTGTGAGTCACCTCGAGTGACTGATTCAAAACGTTCTTCATAAGCAACTTCCTCGCGCTTGGCACACTTAAAGGACGTCTTCTTTGGAGTGCACGAGATAATTCATTTACACTTACAGTAAATTTTAGTACAGTCTGACAGCATGACGCAACTGCAAAGACCTCCCCACTAACATAAATGTGTTTTGCTAACATTGCCATTTAGTTTTTAAATGTTCCACTAACAATGTAAGAATAATCTTATACTGTACGAATGTTTTTTCAACTTTCTAGAATGTTATTAAGTTAATAATATTGATTAAAGCACTTTAGGTAATGTTACTACAAGAAGTTTTTGATAATTTTGTGAGAACTTTTAGAGAACGTTCCCGGTTAGCTAGACTGTTCTTTTAAAGATGTGAACGCCACCACAGACCTTAAGTATCCATTATTACTTTTGACTAAACATAACATCCACAAATATTTGCTTGATATTTGCTTGTTTGATATTTCAATCAGTAAAATAGGTTTTGAATCAGAATAAAATGTTTAAAAAATTATTGAAATTAGATATTTTCTATTAATAAAATAGGTTTTGGATCAGAATAAAATTGTAGAAAAATTGTAGAAATTGGATATTTTCTATTAATAAAATAGGTTTTGAAATGGAATAATATTGTAGAAAAAGTCAATAACAACCTTATCTTGGTTGTTATATCACAACATAATCTTGGATGTGTATTTTAACTGTGGTTTCACTGAGTTTAATGGCATGTCCTATAGAGGAGCATAAAGTAATTTTGGTGCCTTCTGATTGGTAGAACCTTCAGAAGTGCATCTGTGATGTAATGATCCTGTCTAGGTGGGCAGCTGACTTGCGTTTGTAACAGATATAAAGAATTCATACTGTTAGGACACACAATATCATAGTTTATTTGGTTACATGCTGTGAAGAATATATTAAGATGGGTGTGTATGTATTTTCATTACTCTCACAGCTCCTGGTCTGGTGTCAAACCTCTCAGCGCAGTCTGAGGGTCACACATCGGCTTTGCTGACGTGGTATCTTCCCGTACGCATTAACGGGCTCATCACTAAGTTCGCTGTGAAAGTCAAGCATGCCCGAACGGGCCAGATCGCCCGCACCCTTGAGCTCAACGCAGAGGACATTATGAACGGAGCTCTACCTCACTGCAATGTACGTGCACACGTGTTGGTATAAATGTACCAAACATTTACAGTCATATTGTGAGTGTTTGTGTACATACACTTTGTCTTGTAGGACGCAGCAGACATCTTATCTCGAGGAACCCCTAGTCCAGCCGAGTCCTCCCAGCTGACCTCTGCTGTGTTGCCGACGGTTACGCTCTCAGCTGTTCCTCCTGCCTCCGTCTGGAGCGTCCCAATCAGTGTGAGAATTGATGAGCTCCGTCCCTACACACCTTATGTGTTTGAAGTCTCCGCCTTCACCAGTGACGGGGAGGGACAGATCGCCAGTACTATGGTCCGCATGCCCGAAGCTGGTATGCCAACAAACACACATTCCAATAAGCACATACCAAAATGTTCTTTATTCAGATATAAATACAAGTATATAGAGAATTAGGAATTAAATGTTAATTAAATATAATAAAATATATTTGATGTCAACAACAAATTGGCCTTATTGGACCATTAAAACTAATTTTATGATATTTTTTATAAAAATAATTGTGCACAATTGATGACTCTGTATGTTATCAAATGTTATTGAGGGGTAGCTATTTCCCATAATAAAAATGCATCTGTTAGCATGGGGATAAACCAAAATCTCCTAAACAGTAAAAAATTATCTCAACCACAAATGTCATGACTTAAGTCTCACCATGCATGATTTTCTGTTAAATATTTGTAATCTTTTACAAAATATTTTACAAATGTTGTACAAAAATGCATTTTAAATGCTGTATTTTCACAATAAGATTGTCGCATTATTTCATTCCCACTGTGCCTCTTTCTCCTGCAGTCAGATCTGTAGCATATTAAACATTTAAAGTGACCGCAAGAGAAACTTTGACTGGCCCGAATATGTCTTTTCAATTTGAAAAAAAATCCTGCATGAAGGATCACCAAAGTGTTTTTTCTTCCAACATTGTGTGCTAGTTCTCATCCCTGACTGAGGCAGTCACATTGTGTGTGTGTGTTACAGCCCCTGAAGATCCTCCACAAAACATACTAGTGAGAAACATCACATCCAGATCTCTGTCTCTGTCATGGGAGCCTCCGAAGATCACCACTGGACGCTTCAGTTACGTCATTCAGCTCCACAGCTCTGCAGGTAACTGGTTTGGCCCTGTGATCACAAAAACGTCTCGAACATCCATCTGTTTCAGAATAAGTGTTTTCACCAGACAAACACTGGCAAAGATCTTAACTTGGATACTGGGATGCAACCATTGTTTCCATACTTATGTGAGATATATGTTGTGTGTATTTCAGGGTTTATAAGTGAGAACAGCACATTCGAACTGTCATTTATTTACAATGGACTGACTCCTTACACACAATACTTCATCCATGTCATGGCCAAATCGGCAGGAGCCACGGGACCGGCAACAGTGATAAATGTTACTACACTTGCAGAAGGTAAAATACAATCAAACACGCTGATACAAACCGTGAGTATGAAATATTATTTAAGTAACACATATGAAGCATTTTTACAGTGGAATGAGTTACTTGTCCTCTGTGAGACTCCATCCATATTAAATATGAATTATTTTAGCTCACGTATTCTTTCAGGAATGTTCTTATTTTAAAGTGTTTGAGGTCTTGCTACAGCATCTCATGTTAGCACTTGTCTACTTTAATTTTTAATAGTTTTTCTCTGTTTTCTTGCTACACTTTCACGGATGAGTGTCCAAACATCCTTTTCCATTATAATTTGGAATTTTGGTTTCCTTCAGGACATTTTTTGTGACATATTAGGACTTTTTTTTTATCCAAAACAGTTTTATTGTTGACTCAATAAAAGTTTTGTTTAGAACATTATGAGGTGCTTCTTGGAAGGAAACGGAGGAGGATTTGTGTTCTTTTGAGTTAGCCGTGGACTATATTAATCTACTTTTACATGAAGAATGATATCTTTCTGATTATAAAGTATGAATGTTTGATGTAGAAAAAGAAATATGATTGTTAAAGCCACAAGCTTTCTAAAAATGCCCTTGTGATGCTCTGGATTGGATAACATTTTTTAAAATGAAACTTTCTTATTAAAAATATTTATTTATTATATAAAAAAACTATTTATTCTTAGAAAGATGCTCTGCTGTTTCAAGTGTTTGGAAATTAAAGCACCATTGTGCTTTAGTAAACCCATAGAAAACGTAAATCTCAAAGGAATATCTTAGATGTTTCTTCTACATAGCGTTGAGATTTTATGTCTGGTGCTTCTTAGAGTTTCCTCTGGAGGAAAAGACCCTTGTTTTAAGATCTCAACAATGACACATCTAAACGTGCTCAGCTTTCCCAAGTTATGATACTGAAAAAATATTATGAACTCGAACATTTCTCATTAAATTCTTCCAAGAACAAATTATATGAGCTATGCTTTCTTCAGTAATGTTACAGCTCTGTACTCTGTTAGTAATGTTAACAATGTCTCGAGTCTTTATTAATTTCTTTTAATAAATGCAAGAAACATCGATCATGACTGATATAGTAGACATCAAAAATTCATCACAAATATCCTTTGATTTTGGCATAACATGGATAAAATATCATTGTCCTTACACTAGACTTTAATGGTTTGGGTCAGAATAAGTGCAAGCTCATAACTGTTGTTAGGTCTGTTATATCGGCTGTGTGTAATTTTATCTTTAATTGGGATGAGATGTAACCGGAGGAAATGACTTCAGTACAGCTGCGATACAGAATGTTCATTAAACACGAAAGAAAACAAATGTTATTTAGTCACTTGGTTTCCTTTCATCTAAAATTAGATTGTTGTTGATGTCCTGAAAACATTTCATGTCAAGACTGTGTGATGATAAAGGAAATTAAAAAGTTGTGTTGAAATAAGTATTATATGAAATGTTATCAGCTCACTTCATACATCCATACAGCCTCCATGAAAGTATAGATATGTCCGCCTTAAGGGTATCTATAAACTAGTTCACTCAAAAACATAGACACAGTTTACTTTTAGAAGATTTAAGCATTCAGAACATCAGCTTTTCACTTTCTCCATTAATCAATAGTGTTGATGATGTCATTCTGCACTTGAGTAAATGCCCCACCCTAAATTCCTGTTTCGGTGGAAATTATGTCATTTCATTGAACAAAGCTGCACATTTCAAGGCATTTCAGTGGGTCTTAAAAGGTTGTTCCTGAATTGAAGCTCCAGCATCATTTAATTGATGCTGGAGCATCAATTAAATGATGCTCCATTGTTTTACAGTTTAAGTACACTTTGAAAACAAAGTAGATAATTTTATATAAATGTGTTTATAACTGATCATGTGTGTGTTTTTATTTTAGCCCCGAGCGCTGTGTCTAATCTGACAGTGGAGGCTGTGGACTCGACATCTGTGCGTCTGTCATGGAAAACTCCAGGCCAACCGAACGGTCTCATCACACACTATCGGATCCTAGTGCGACACTACAGTACACTTGTACAGGACATCACCCTGCGAGGACGGGTAAAACGCACACGTACATGTACAGATTACACAAACATCTACATAGTGTTAATTTAATGATGGATTAAGAAATGGAAATTTGAAATTATTAGGCTTCATTTTGTTTATACAAATGATATCTTAATTTGTTTGATGGTAAAAAGTATGATGTTTTTTGAGATGAGAGTTACCAGCCTCGTCCCTGTTCAATTTTGCTTTATTCATGTCTGCAGAGCGGCTTTCAACCGATGCGTCGCAATGCCAGATCACTTGAAATCACCATGTCATCTCTCTTCACAATGTCTCCACGTGGAACCTCTTCCACTTCAGGCTTCAGTTTAACCAATGCTGACCAGACCAACACTGAACTGACCTCTGACCTTCCTCTGACACCAAGCACCCCCCACACTGCTCCACCCTGGCTCACGGTGACCCACGATGGAGTAGATGCATCTACTGAGACGGAGACCGTAACCATGGACCCTTCGACTGAACTTTCACCTTTTACTTTTATCACTGACCAGCCGACATTGGTTAACTTAAGCCCCTCCCAACCTCGTCGCTCCACTAGGGCGGTGGCAACAGACTACACCCAACAGCAGACAAACACGCCAACACGAGTTGCCACTACCATTGGAATAGAGGGTAAATAACTCCTCCCACTGTGACATCACTAAAATACTGGCAGGTCATTCTCTTAGGACCACTGTTGTCTTATTTAGTGGTCTTAGACTTTAGATCAAGTTGACTTGAGAAACTGTTGAACTGATTGGTTGGTGTCTGTGTGTTGTGTTTGATTGACAGTTCTTCCAGCCACTGAGGAGACTGTAGACCTCACTGATCAGATGTTATACGTGGTTAAAAGACTGAGTCCTTTCACAGAATACAAATTCAGCGTGACTGCAAACAACATCATTGGAGAAGGACCTTCTGCTGAAGTTACAGTGAAAACAACTGAACAGGGTAAAACACCATCAGACCCGGGACCGGCTGCATTAACACAGCCATTATCTTACATCTGTGTCTTTAAAAAGATTTTTGCTTAAAATAAGCTGTCTGTAAGACTGTCTGATGTAAAATGACTTTTTGGAAAAAGTAAGACAATGAAAAAGTTTTTCCTTTGCTGTAAATATTTGCATATTAGAAAAATACAATGCTGCCAAATCAACTCAAATTTTGACTTATATTTTATTTAAGTAGATTTAAGTTTTTTTTAAAGTACAAAGCTTGGACCACAGTAACTAAGAAATTTAATAGTGTAAATCGTCGATCTCACAAACTGTTAAAGATATACTGAAGAGGTGTTTCTTTGTCTATCTATCTGTATATAGATTTGTATATCTGTATATATATATATATATATATGTCTTATTATCTGCCTGTCTGTCTATTTAGTTTGTCTGTGTGAATATCTGTCTGTTAATCTATCTGAATATCTATTTGCATATCCGTCTACCTGTCAGTCTATCTGTCTGTAATGTATGTCTGTCTATCTGAATACCTATCTGTACTGTATATATGTATGTCTGTCTTGTCTGTCTTTCCATCTGGATATCTGTCTTTCCATCTGGATATCTGTCTCTATGTTTGTTTGTCTATCTCTCTGTTGCTCTGTCTACCTTTTTTTTCTGTACGGATATCTATATGTCCATCTGTCTATCTGTTCCTCTTATTGCACTTTCACAAAATTTAAAAAGATTACAATGTGCTCTAGCACTTAATCTTAAAATAACTTAAATTAGACCAAGATTTTAAGATTTTATCATTAAAAAAGTGCATACAGTACAAAAATTTGGATGACTAACTTGTAGGAATAATGAAGTAATCGGCCCCTGGTGCTTATTACCAATGAGTGACAGCTAAATATTGTATAAAATACCTTCACTGTTTTCTCACAGTACCCAGCTCCGTTCAGGATGTGTCCTATCAGAACATTAGCTCCACCTCCATCCGTGTCAGCTGGAAACCGCCCCTCAACCCAAACGGCAAGATAACCTATTACACCGTATATGCACAGAATCTCCTGACCAATCAGCAATTACGGAAAGTGGCGGATACCACCAGCATAGTGCTCACAGGTAATGCACAAGCAAATGTTTTCGGTTGTTTTATTAGATTGTGGTCCATTACGTAAATGCAATCCATGTCATCTGCAGGTTTGGAGAAGTACAGCAGTTATAAGTTGCGTGTAGCGGCATCTACAGCCGTGGGGGAAAGTCCTCCGAGCGAGGATGACTACATCTTCGCTGTGACATTAGAGGATGGTACTGAGCTCGTCATTTTAATACTCATGCAGATACAAACTTGTGGGATACTTAATTACATCTCTGTCTGTTTCAGAGCCTGATTCGCCCCCGCGGGACCTGGCCGTAGTGCGAACCACATCCTCCACCGTCACTATCAGCTGGTCACCGCCGGAGAAACCCAACGGCATCATCAAGTGGTATGAGATCACGTACGGCAATGAAACATATAGCAACACGATCAACAGCACGTCACCGAGCGTCATGCTACGCTATCTGAAGCCATACACGCACTATAATGTGACAATTCGGGCGTACACGCAACACGGCCATGGAGACCAGATATCTGATACTCTTCAGATGCTGTCAGGGGAGGACGGTGAGTCAGTTTATGTGGCATAGTGTTTTTGTTGTCGTGTTCAATTCTGTATCCTTATGTTCAGTTTGATCTGTCTGTGGCAGTGCCCGGCAGTCCGCCGTACGATCTGATCTATGAGAGCATCGGATCCAGCGATGTGAACGTCTCGTGGTCTCCACCGCTTCTCGCAAACGGCGTCATCTTGCTCTACAACGTGGATTACTGGAACGCCACACACTCGCTGAACAAAACCACACCCGTGCCCTTCACCATCCTGTCCAACCTGCGGAAGTACACGCGGTACCGGGTCAGCGTACAGGCTGCCACACGGGTCGGCATGGGCAACCACACCAGCGAGATTCTGAACATCACAACACTGGAGGATGGTGAGTGTGTTTGTGGGTATATTTGTTCTAAGAGAGAGAAATATGTGAATAATTACCTTTATTGTCTTTCTAGCATCTTCCATACAGAACTGGCTCACAATTTTCTTCTTTTTTTTTTTTTTTTACAGAGTTTCTGTGGTCTGGAAACATCCATGTTTTACTTCTAACTATTCCTATTTTTATTTCAGACCGCATTCTGGGAGTTTTATGGCATGTTACGAATACATTTATTCCCAATTAATCTTTGTTTTTCTTTATTAGCTATTAGTCAGGATTGACAGATCTGAATGCCGGATATTCACTCACATTTTCTCCTTCATGTTTGTAAATAGTTTGTTTCTTGTCAGTCACTTGTTTGGGGTCTGGTAATCTATCGTGAATATTTTTCCTAAATAACAGTTCCCAGTTCACCTCCCAAATTCCTAGTCGCAAGAAAATTGTCAGATACTGAGGTGGAGTTGTCCTGGAAAGCTCCGGATGAGGCCAACTCTGAGATTTTGTATTATATAGTAAGAGTTTGGTAAGTTGAATTTTCTTCATCTTTGTCTTTTAAGTCTGTTCTCGTAACACATGGTAACTTACTTTTGGGGACTGTAACTGTGTTTTGTTAGGAATCTGAGCTCTGAGTTTGTGGCGAATGTGACAGAAACATCAGTGGTGGTCAGTGTTGATGGGCCGGGTCAGTATAACGCATCAGTAAGCAGCGTGACTCGACTGGGAGATGGAGGACTGTTGATCTACATCACGTTCAGGACCATAGAATCAGGTGAGTCTGTGTTTATACAGGTTATGTTTTGAAACCTATAGTGAGCTACCGGCTCATTTGATTAAAAAAATAAACTGTGTGCATGCACAAAAAGTTTTAAGTGTAAATATTATTTTAATTTTTGTGCATGCAGATCAGTCCCCAATAAGTTTCCTGAATGTTTTAAAAACGTTTTCGCATCTAACTGCCTATGTTGACAATGGTCAGCTTTACACAGGAACACAATTTTAACATATCTTTTCTGTTACAATCTTGTTGATGGTACTTGGTATGGTAACGTGTGATTATTTATATTGTTTTGTCTCATTATTCAGCTCCATCAGACCCTCCACAGAACATATCATACGTGCTCCTCACGACCTCTACAGTGCGTCTCAGTTGGTCTCCTCCGACCGAACCCAACGGCATCATTCAGTTCTACACCATCTACTACACAGACAATAACACACTGTTTACACAGGTACATACACGTATGTGAGTGTGCAAATCACTAAACCCCAAAACCTAACCACAAAATTTGGTATTGTGTAGATGTTTTTCAGTATCTTGTTGTTTTACATGTTGTAATCTTTCTCTCTCTTTTCTCAGAGGGTCATGGGGTCAGATCACCACTGTGTGTTGTCTGATCTGATAGCAGGACAGATGTACAGTGTGTGGATGAGTTCCAGCACATCTGCTGGTGATGGGGACGTGTTCAGTCCCCCTCTCAACTTCACAACACTAGAGGAGGGTCAGTGGACTCATACGCCAGGGGGAGAATCGCACCTCTGCTCCATTTTTCCGACTGATTATACTCTAAAAAAATCACACTGAAACTTTGAAACGCACAATACACAGCACATCCTGTGAAAGGAGACAACTTCCTCCAGAATGCAAACTGGGACCGTCGAGACTTTACCTGGAGACTGAACGCGTCTGATCTCAAGTCTCCAGACGATCTCGGTTTGCGTTTCCTCTCGCAGGATTTGTTGAGAAATAGAAAATAGATGTTTTCTTGTTATAGTTTTAGTTTTTGGGTATTTAATAACATTTCATTGCTTGTGAGAACATTGTGTCATCTGACTAAAGAAACTCAGAAGTCGTAGCACGTTAAAGCTGAAGTGTCATTTCTCAGCCAGGAAAAGTACTAAATAGAAATGCACAGATAGCAAATAATAATGACTTTTATACAGGTTTCCTAAACTTACCCCTGTGCCATTGGCTAATCCATGTTGTAAACTTCAGCTTTAACTTAATTTCAGTATCTGTATGTCAAGGTTTTATTTTCATGTCTGTTTTTGTGTGATTTTGGTGAAAACGGGTGCAGAGGTGACCTTCTGAGATAAATGAAGGTTTTCTCCCCTGGTGTCTGAGATTGTGAAAGTGTTTCATTTAAAGCAATAATGATTGTTCTGTTCCTGATTTGCAGTTTTTGGGGAGCCGCTCATCTTAACCCAGTCTCAAATCAATCTCAGGCACATAACACAATTCATGAAGGATTTCAACATCTTTCTCTATCTTCTTTCTCTCTCTGATATTATGCCTTGATTCTGGATTTTGCAGGATTTTGTTGGAGTTTAACACTTCACTTTATTTCTACAGACCTACAGACCTGTAATATTTGTCATAAACTCTTTATCTGTTTGTGTTTTGTATATTTACATATGCAAATATTTCTGTATATTTTAAATGAGTGATTTTTGTTTAAAGGGTGATATTGCATTACAGTATTCCTAGCTTTTGCAGGGTGCTCTTTGTTAATTAATGCATTTTATAATTAAATTATGCTCTGTACATCTAATGTGTAAGTGGTATAAAGTAATATCTTTTTAGCCCAATAACAAACAACACAAGAATAACGTTTTGCGGCGTTGCATCATTACACTTTTACTAAACAATGAAGCACCTTTTAATCATAGTTTTATTATTGCAATGTGGAAGATGAAAAATCTCATTACTGCAGTACGGTATTCATCACACCCGGGCACAATTATTATTTTCTTTCATTTAAAATTGGTGTAATTTTTCACAGTAGAGAAGGCTACTAAAAATGTTCATTGTCATTAAAATAATGACAGAAAAAAATCAGCTTTATTTTCTTTATATATAAATATTATTTCTTGTGTTTCAGGACATTTTATCTTGATATTATGTCATAGCGTTATATTACTGTGATGCATCTTGTTACAGTTTAATTTGGGAACTAAAATTATTCATTGATCACACAGTAACATCTTTGTTTCCCATTTTTAAGTGTAACACTCGTTTATTCTTCAAATATATTAATTATATCTCTTTTTCCTTCATTTTCCACTGCTACAGTACCAAGCGGTCCGGTCCACAACCTCACAGCTAAGGTTTATAGCTCCACGGCTGTCGTGATCAGTTGGGATCCTCCTTTGGAGCCAAACGGCAAAGTGTTTTACTTACTGAGTCTGAAAGAAGTGGGCACGACCCATCCCTCCATCAACCGCACGGTCAACGCCACCATCTCCACCTCAACCACAGAAAACATCTACCTGTTCACCAAACTCAGGAAGTATTTTCCCTACATCATTAAAGTTACCCCGGCGACTGGCGCGGGGTCGGCTGTAAATCACACTGCGATGCTACACCTGCGGACCGATGAGGATGGTATGCTTACATCACTTCCTGTAAACATGATCCTTAACAATCAATGCAGGTCCAGTGAAAGGTTTTATGTCTGTGTGTCCTCCAGTTCCAGGTTCTCCTCCGTTACCAGGAGCCAGTAGAAATCTCTCTTGCACTTCCATTTATGTGACGTGGTTTCCTCCAGTAGAGCCCAACGGCGAGGTCATCGATTATGCCATCGTGTTACAGGGGTCAGGGGCCGTCAACAGAAGCTCCACCCCTGAAACGCATGTCACGCTGACAGATCTCACTCCATTTACACCTTACAATCTGTCTGTCGCCGCGGTGACCCGTCAGGGTGTTGGCCCTGCTGTGATTATACCCCTGCATACTGATGAAGCAGGTTAGAAACTCAGTTTTTGCTTTAAACTTTTGTAGAGGAATTGGTCTGAGGGATATACTTTAAATGTTTGAGATTTGGTGTTTTATATTTAAGGGTTAAAGCTGCAATCCTTGACATTTTTGGTTAAAAATAAACCAAACAATCAGTTACTGAGCAAGTACATTAAAAATATGTGTTCAAAATGATGAAATATGACAATTGACAATGGTAAGCTTATAATATTTTAAAATGATTTATACTTGAAGATGTCTGAAAATGTCAGTTTGACATTCAGTCTTTAATATTTTAAACTAATAATTAAATATTAAAAACATTACATTTGATTTGTGATGTTTATTTTATGTTGTTTAATATTTGAAAACCTAACGTTTATTTTCCACATTTGATACTTAATTAATGAAAGGATAATTGAGTGTAAAACTTCAATCTTCATATTAAATTGTAAATGAAAAGCATAAATGAGTGTAAAACTTCAGTCTTTATATTAAATTGTAAATGAAATAAATAAATCGAAATAAATACATTTTATTTCGAAGTAAACTTAAACACACAATGAGTTTGTTTTGATTATAGATCTTTCAGAGGTCAGACACAATAAAACAGATAATAAAGATTAAAATAAAGATAAGTGTGCTATAAACAGAGTTAAATTTCAATAAATATATTTTCACAAATATTGGTCTTCCCATGAAAAATCATACAGGATTTCATGTGTCTAATTTCGTTTTTCAGGCCCAATGTCCCCACCTCGAGATCTGAGTATATTCAACCACACTTCTGATTCAGTTTGGCTTCAGTGGGAACCCAGTCTGGAACCCAATGGAATCGTTCAACATTACGGCTTCAGGATACTGGAACTAAACACGTACACTATTAGACATCAGGTGCACACCCGTGTTCATGTTTATCTGTGAAAATATACGTGTTTTTTGTTGTTTATATTCATATGCCCATGTTTCCTGCAGAACACATCAGATGCATCTACACATGCTGAAGTGAGAAGCTTCAGACCTCATAATTCATATGAGATCAGTGTGTCCACGTACACCAGAGCTGGAAACGGAGAGCAGTACAGCCTACCTGTCATATTCACCACCAATGAGTCAGGTAACACACACA
Organism: Beaufortia kweichowensis; assembly: GCA_019155185.1. NCBI lineage: Eukaryota > Metazoa > Chordata > Actinopteri > Cypriniformes > Gastromyzontidae > Beaufortia > Beaufortia kweichowensis. The sequence continues at coordinate 2,114,006 of CM032802.1, forward strand.
CACACAACTTAAACGCATGAGCGAACACATACATCACAAGACCAAATCACACATGTGCTTATGGTTGCAGTGTCAGACGCAGTTGGGAATCTGACCTGCTCTGGATTGGATTGGGATTCGGTGTACATGGAATGGGAACCTCCGATTCATCCAAACGGAGAGATTCTGCATTACATCATCCGCTCTGGAGATCGGGAGGAGGAGGCTCATCCTCTCATGCTCACACACTCGATGGTCCACACCTTTAGCGGTCTGTCACCTGATGCTCTTTACATCATCACCGTGGCGGCTGTTAATTCAGCCGGAGTGGGAGAGGAGGAAAACTGCACGGCACACACTCCACCAGAGTCAGGTACAGTATTCTGAGGGTTTCATTCATATAAACATGTAGATAAAGAGCAGTTCTTAAAGATCCGGAGCTGTGAGGTGATGGGAAGTCAAGTTCAGCTTGCATTACTTATTCTTTCTCTTTATAATTTTGCATCATCTCATATTTATAAAATGTGTAAAAATTGCAAAACCTTTCAGTAAATAATAAATAAAGGTTTTCATCATACTGATAGCTCAGATGTCAATATTTAATGGTTTAAATACTTATTTAAGGTCTCGCTCAAAGATTTTAAAGCATTTGTTTAAATCATGATTTTTCATAGTCGGGTAAAGTGTTGTTTTCAGAGTCATCACATCCATTACAGTCCATATTCCTCATAAATGAACACATGAAAATTAAAATAAAATAACTATTTTATGTTCTTTAAAGAGTCATCTCTTCATTTTGTCGGGTATTATTGCTTCTGGTTTGTGGATTTTAATTCACAGAAATCCTACAAAGTATGTTGACTCTCAAAACCGTGTGTTCTTTTTTGTCACATCCACAACACATGTACATTTCCATTTTTTTAAATAGATAACTTGTGCATAGACTAAGAACTGTATTATGGACTAACTTAATTGTGTAACAGGACTGTTTTGTTGCTTGTGCAAGGTCTTTTATTATTCTTGTCTACCTGAAGTCCAAAAAAATGATCAAATCTGATACGTTTCTTCTTCTCTGTTGCAGTTCCTGGTCCACCTCAGTCACTGAGGGCCATGGACGTCTCCTCTGATCGCGTGTCACTGACGTGGCAGCGTCCGGCTCGTGTTCCTGGTCTGTTACAGGGTTACAGCGTGGAGATTCAGAGATTGGCTAGAAACTGTGACGTGGAGTCGTGTGTGGAGAATGAAGTCGTGGAGTGGGTCGATGGAGAAACCAATGGTGTCACGCTGTCATCTCTGCTTAAATACAGAGAATATCGTGTGCGAGTGCTGGCTTTCACCCGGGCTGGACCAGGAGAACCTTCAGCTTGGATCCACACACAAACACTCGCTGGAAGTATGTGCGCACATACAGTACAACACATCCAGAAATACTTCAAATCCTACACTTTATTTTTCTCTTTGTGTCTTAGAACCCGATGCTCCTCCTGGTGACATCTCAGTGGTTCCTTCCGCCAGCGGGTTAAAGGTGGAATGGGAAGAACCATCAATCATCTCGGGGCCAACATCATACCTCATTGACATCAATGCTGTAAGTTCACTAAGTATAAAGCATAACTAGATCGAGAAATCTTGTTCATTGTTAATTGTCTGTTTCTTTCTTCTGTTCCAGCTGGATGGTTCTGGATATAATGTTAGTTTAGTACGATATTCAGAGGAGATCAGGGCGGTGGTTGTGGGAAATCTGAATGCATTTACTCAATACTCTGTTGTTGTTACCGCATTCACTGGGAATCTTTCCAGCGCACGTACGGATGGCAAAGCATCTGAACCCGTCCTCATCAGAACCCTGGAGGACGGTGAGGAAACGTGCTAGATTTACTTTTCATTTAAATGTGTATCTCATATTTGACTTTCACAAATGTCTTTCCCCAGAGCCTAAAGATCCACCTAAAAACGTGACATTCACCGTGAACCCAGAGGAAGTGACACGTGTTTACTTGACGTTCTCTCCGCCGGATGAGCCCAACGGAAACATCAGCGCGTACCATGCTGCCGTCTATCGCAACGGACAGCTGGTTTTCAGCATCAACAGTCTGCCGTTGGTCAGCAATCCCAATAACACCATGACGGCTGTAATCGAAGGACTGAAGGGTGGATTCAATTACAGCATACGGGTACTCGCTTATATACTCTCTTGTACCAGTTGTAAATCTTAAAAGAGGGTCCAAATGAATTCTAGAAATGAATTCTAGATTAGAAAAGTTCTAAAATAATAAATGGCTTGTTTGTTATTGTTGCAGATAGCAGCAGTGAATGGAGCAGGTTTAGGACCGAGTTCAGAAGTTCAGGTCACCACAGGTGTGAAAGGTACGGGATGTTCTGTTCTTATGGCACTGAAAAGTAGTAAACGGTCAATATTTGTATTGGCATCAGCAGTTAGTTGTCGTTTCTTAAGATTTTGTTTCTTAAGACTTTTGAAGTCTTATATATTTATCTGTTGTATTTAACTGTCTGCAAATGATGTAATATCATGTGTGGAGTGAATCTTTTCATGTGTTGAAGCCGCATTCGGCTGCAGTGTTTACTACCTCTTATCGGTTATTATAAACCCATATCGGTCAAACACTACTAAAAAGAAAGTGTAGCATGAGACCCAGTGCTTTCTTGAGTCATTTTAAGCTTCTGATGGGTTTATTTAGCCCCGCCCAAGCCTTCGAGGAGACCACGGGCCGCTCTGAACAGTGCAGGTGCTTTCATCACCACCTCCAAAACCATCACCATTGAGATGCCCGAATGTTTCTTCACTGATGACCACGGACCAATCCAGAGAATCCAGGTCATTGTTTCTGAACCAGCAGGTAATACACTAGTGTAAACATATACAGCTGTTATTACTTTATTTCTCCGCTCTACAGTGATGGTGTTAGTGTTATAACATGCTGACTGTGTGGATTATTGGTATAATCTTGATGCAGTGATGGACTACGGTAATCTGTCCAACTGGAAGAGTGTTTTCCTCCAGCCCACCGCTCCGTACCTGACCGATGAAGGCTTCATGAATCCATCGTGCTCTAACAGATCCAAACGCATGACCACAAATGCAAACACGTATGTCATAGGAGTGGATGAGGGCTGTTTGTCTGAAGATGCTCATACGCTCTGTAACGGACCTCTTAAACCCAAAACATATTATGTGTAAGAGTCGTGCAGTATATACACAAACACACACATACTAATTTGTGTTTTGTTTGTTTATCTATTGATACAAAAAGGATTAACTGATTTTTTTTACTGTTCATGTGAAATGTTTGTGATTGTGATGTAGATTCAAATTCCGTGCAACAAATATTCGTGGGCAGTACACAGATTCTGAATACTCAGAACGGGTCAGAACTGAAGGTATGGATCTCTCTCTCTCTCTCTCTCTCTCTCTCTCTCTCTCTCTCTCTCTCTCTCTCTCTCTCTCTCTCTCTCTCTCTCTCTCTCTCTCTCTCTCTCTCTCTCTCTCTCTCTCTC